>CM044324.1:27479333-28104166 GCA_024291935.2 Okapia johnstoni
CGCCTGGGAGCTTGCTGGAGATGAAAATGCTCAGTGCCTACCTGCCTCAGGTGAGCCATTCCTGGCCTCTGGGCTGAACACGCCCTCTGGTTCCGATGCTTAAGTCTAATTGCCATTGATATTGGTCTCAGGTTATCCGTGGGACCTTATACTCAAAGGTAGCATCTTAGAAAGTTTTCTGAAGATTAGAACTTTTTTAATAAAAATAAAATGAAAGAGAATTCGTTTGACCATTAAAGAAAAATACGTACTTCACATATCATGCTACAAGAGAGGTTTTTAACTTGGGGACACCACAGACCCCTCCTGGCACCAAAGGTTTCTAGACAGAATGGATTTGTGAGCATATCTGGGGAGAAATTACATCTTCATGCTCACTAAATTCTGCCACAATTTAACACTTTTATTCAACCCTGAACGTCGGTTGATAAACCAGAGTGGCATTGGTGGCTCTCGTGACTGTGTCACCAGTAACATCATGGCTCTGTGCAGAACACTTGAGAGTTGTTGTAAATATCTTGGCTATTGTGCCTGTCTCTGCTTCAGTCTTGTTATAGAATGTGTTAATAAAGCTCAAGGAGAACCATTTCTCCCCTCATAAAACTTCTGACACTAATGTATAGGGTTTTTCTTCTCACTGATAACCATTCTCTCAACCTCAGTGGTAAGGGGTGTCCTACAACTTAACTCAGTGCTGACACTAACTACCCAGAGTCAGCACAGAACCCACATGTTAGGGAATCGGCCCACAAGGCTGATCCCACTTCCTAAGTCGGCACTCACCTGTACTTCTGACTAACCAGGTCTAGACTGGAGTTTGTTCCCACGACTCCCTCCCAGGTTCCATTATTTGTGAGAATGGCTCACAGAACTCAGGAAAGCACTTACATTTACACTGGTTTATTGTTGTCTTTCAGTCACTCAGTTGTATCCAACTCTTTGCAACCCCATGGATAGCAGCACGCCAGGCTTCCCTGTCCCTCACCATCTCCCAGAGTTTGCTCAACTCATATCCATCGAGTCGGTGATGCCATCCAACCATCTCATCCTCTGTTGTCCCCCTCTCCTCCTGCCCTCAGTCTTTCCCAGCATCAGGATCTTTTCTAATGAGTCAACTCTTTGTATCAGGTGGCCAAAGTATTGGAGCTTCAGCTTCAGCATCAGTCCTTTCAATGAATACTCGGGACTGATTTCCTTTAAGACCTACTGGTTTATGACAAAGGATACAAATGAATAGCCAGATGAAGAGGTGAGTAGGGTAATCTCTGGAAGAGTCCCATGTTGAGGAGCTTCTGTCCCTACGGAGTTGGGGTGCATCACCCCACACCCTTGGATGTGTTCACAGACCCAGAAACTCCCCAAACCCCATAGTTTATGGATTTTTTAAACGGAGGCTTCACCATGTAGGCATGACCTCTCACTAACTCAGTCTCCAGCGTCTCTCCCTTCATGGAGGATGGAGGATGGAGCTGAAAGTCCTAAGCTTCTCATCACATCTTTGTCTTTCTGGCGACCCCCCTCCATTCTGAAGCCACCTGGGAGCCCACCCAGAGTGGCCTCATTAGAACAAAAGATTTTCCTATCACCCCTGAAATTCCAATGAATTCAGGAGCTCTGTGTCAGGAACTGGGAATCAAAAACAAATATTAAACCAAGAGATGTTCCTGGCACCCATTACTCAGAAAGTTACAAGGGTTTTGCAAGTTCTGTGTCAGAAACTGGGGGCAGAGACCAAACCTGGGTTTCTTATTCTATCACATATGCACATGTATCAGAGAGAGGAGAGGAGAAGAGAGGGGAGGTAGGAGGAGGGAAGGAAAAGCAGCAGCCCAGGGCCAGATTGCACCAAGCTGTCTCTTGAAAAGAGAGAAGGAGAAAAAAGAGGAGGAGGGAAAAGATTCAGCTTAAAGTAAGGAAATACTGAACGTGGACACATTTATCTCAAGGCAATGATCATATATCAAGCACCTGCAGTGTTCCAGGCAGGATGCTAAGCACAAGGGTTAAGAATCATAAAATGTAGCTCTTCTCTTGGGAAATTCACTTTAAGCTCATCTAATCATAACAAAATTTTTCATCAAGTAAATATCATCAATCATCTACATGCAACACTACCAACGATTATTAAATTAAAAGGGAGTGGGGCTCCAGGACTCAAAGAGCCTTCCAATATGGTCAGTCGGATAAGGTGCGAAGCAATTCAGGATTACAGGGGGGTGTTCTGTAATAAGTGGGTCTTCTCAGGTGGCTCAGTAGTAAAGAATCCTCTTGCCAATGTAGGAGATGCAGGAGATGTGAGTTCAATCCCTGGGTGGGGAAGATACCCTGGAGTAAGGAATGGCAACCCATCCCAGTATTCTTGCCTGGAAAATTACATGGCCAGAGGAGCCTGGCGGGCTATAGGTCATGCGGTTGCAAAGAGTTGGATATGACTGAGCATGTGCACACACTTGTAATAAATTCCCAGCAAGGAACAAGAGGTCTTAGTGGACTCTGAGGAGAAGCAGTCCCTGAGGTCTGGAGGGAAACAGAGGACATCCTGGGGAGGAGGACTGGGGCATTCTCTGTCTGGGGGACTCAAAGGTCAGAGGGGGGTGGTCCTCAAGTTGGGAAAGAGGTGATTAGACTAGACCAATGTGGCTGAAGCAGAGGGTTTATGTAGGAGTCTGGGAAGGCTTCAAAGAGCATGGAAGTTTAAACTAGAGCCACGTTTGATAAGGGTTCAAGTGCCAGGCTAAGTCTGAAATTCTATCAGCCACCAACATGTGTAGGCAGTAGGTGCTACTTGTTACATCAGGACGCCATCAATCAACACAGAATCAAAAACCAATCAAAGCATGCTCAGTCCCCATGCCCAGTGAATATTTAGTGCATTTTTTAAAGTATCCGTCTTATTTTCTTAATTCTTTCCGCTTCCTCCTGTTCCCACATTACCTGATTATCTGAAAAAATTAGGCAGTGTCAGTTTGACCCTCTGTTGTGATGCAAATGCAATATCCCAGCAGTCCTAAGCTTAGGCTGCCCCCTAATGGTCTCATAAAATATGTTCACTTTATCTTTCAAAGTAGATTTTCAGAGTAGTCTGCCCAGAGGAATTAGCACGCAGGAATTAGGGAGACTCAAACTTCCTGCTGCTCAGCCCCACCCCAGCTGAGCATGGGCCAGGCCTCAGAACTTTTAAACATTGCCCAGATTCATGAGAATTCTTAAAATCAGGTGAAATTATCCCTTCAACTCTGTTGTTCTTTTCTCAAAGTTATTTTGTCTGTCCCAGGCCTTTTGCATTTCTGGCTTAAGTGGTAAAGAATCCACCTGCAATGCAGGAGATGCAGGACATGTGGGTTTCATCCCTGGGTGGGGAGGATCTCTTGGAGGAGGGCATGGCAACCCACTCCAGTATTCTTGCCTGGAGAATCTCATGGACAGAGGAGCCTGGTGGGCTACAGTCCATGGGGTCACAAAGAGTTAGACACAACTGAAGCACGCACACACACACATTGCGTTATCATTTTTGGCATACAGATCTTGGAAAACTGGATCCCTCACACACAGAGCTGACGCCAATGTAAAAGGTCACAGCCACTTTGGAAAAGTTTGACAATTTCCTAAAAAATTAAACCTACATCTGGTATATGACCTGACCATGTGCTGCCAGGCATTTCCCAGGAGGAATGGAAGCCCATGTGCCAGAAAGACTCACACAGGAACGTCCCAGCGCCGTCATGATCAGTGTTCCAATGCTCTTACTACTTTTCCTCCCCTTCACAGTCACCCCCCAAGTAAGGCACTCTTGGGAAAACTCTTGACTTGGGGTCTGCTGGTGGGATCCCAATTTAATAGAAACTAAAAGCTATAACAATGAGCTAGAAAAATTGTCATCCATTATTTAACCAAAAGAGCTTCTCTTGTCTTGGTTTGGTTTGGTTTTCTAAATATAACTTCATATATTCTAGGATGAACAGTGAGAACTTAAAGGACAGGGTCCTTCCTGGGACCCGGCCACAGAAGAGAAGGTAAAAGCAGCCTTTCTTGCTAAACAAGGAGAAGTATTGATACTTATGATTCAGGAAGACAAAAGAGAGATGAAAGCAAAGGAAGGATGGGGAGAAAGGAACAAGCAAGTTGGACGCAACTGGGACCAGGGGAAGGGGACCCGGCAGAGGAGCCTGGTAAAATCTGCAGCCCCATGACAGCATGATTTCTATCGATGTCCTCCTGTGAACCCCCCTAAGGTCCCACAAGTGCACAGGGCTCACCAGTGCTGTGAGTGGGTGCATGTGCTGTGCTAAGTTGCTTCAGTCTTGTCCAACTCTTTGCGACCCTATGGGCTGCAGCTCGCCAGGCTCCTCTGTCTGTGAGAATTTTCCAGGCAAGAATACTGGAATGTGTTGCCATTTCCTTCTGCAGGGGATCTTTCCAACTCAGGGATCAAACCTGTGTCTCATGTTTCCTGCACTGGCAGGCGGGTTCTTTACCACTAGCAGCACCTGTGAGTGGGTGGACTTCTGCACAAAGAAGGTATTGAGGTTCCTGTGTCATGAGACAGAACAGACACCAGGAGGAATGGAAGCATAGCCTAAGGCTGAGACGATTCCTTAAAGATTTGGTCTTGGATATCCACCAGCTGGGCTTCACTGGTGGCTCAGCTGGTTAAGTATCCACCTGCAATGAGGGAGACCTGGGTTCAAACCCTGGGTTGGGAAGATCCCGTGGCGGAGGGCATGGCAACCCACTCCAGTATTCTTGCCTGGAGAATCCCCATGGACAGAGGAGCCTGGGGGGCTACAGTCCATGGGGTCGCAAATCAGAGGGGTGGCTCTAATGGTCAAGTCCACCTGGCTCTCTGGAAAGCAGGGTAGAAGGGATAGTAGTAAGTGAGAAACCCTAAGAAATCATGCCTCATCTCCTATCCATGCCGGATCTAGGTGGGGTTCTCCTTCTGCAGGTGAAGACACAGCTACTGCCTTTTCTTGTCTGGTGGAGGGTGGAGGGTGGTGAGAGCAAGGCCAGGGGGTGTGACATCAGCTCAAGGCATGGGGATTTCCTTGAGGGACAGAGAAATTAAAATCAGGAGGAACGAAGTGAGCCTGCGCCAGCCCAGCAAGGAGGATTCAGACATAGAACAGGAAACAGAGAAGGAAGGTCGGTAAAGGAAGTGACGCTGCTCCAGAACTGAAGCTCAGGACAGCAATAGCCTCACATTTCATAGTTTAGAGCAGCTGTAAGTTAGAAGGGGTGGATGACCTCTGAGCGCAGTGACCTCAGTCCATGGAGGGGACATCGACCTTTCAGAGCGTTGCTCCTGGGGCTGGGTGATTAGCAGTGAAGAACTGGCAAAGAGACGTCTCCTGGGGCTGGGTGATTAGCAGTGAAGAACTGGCAAAGTCTAATCTGACAATAACCACAATTACATTCCAGGGGGTGGGCACCACATCTTCAAAAAGATGTGTTTTTTCAGAAAATATTTCCCAAGGAATGAACCACATGAACATATGCTGTATCAAACAATTTTTCATGATGCTAGAAAATTGGCATTTCTACATATACACTAGCTACAGCTTTGTGACTTACCACGCAGAGAACTGCTTCTGTTAATATGGTGAGGGAAATTGAGTTTGTGGACAATGAAGAATGAAGTTAGGGCCAAGTCTCACAGTAACTTGATGTTCACAGCAAGAAATCGTTCTCTGGGTGTAAAGAGCAACCAGAGGAGTAGAAGGTTTCCTTTGGGGAAAAGTCTGGTCTCATTTAACAGCTGGGCATACAGAGATGCTTTCCAGGTTCAAGGTGCAGATGAGCCAGCATCACTAATGTAGGCGCTGCCACTAAAACGCACTTACTTCACCCCTGCAGATTTCCAACCATCTGTTTGGTTTTCTTCCTTCCCTCCCTAAGGATGATCACAGGTTCTTTTAGGCTTTAATAAGACTTAGAGTCGATCTTCCTCTCTTTATCGTCTCCTTTCTCACCATCAACTCATATAGAGTATTAGACTCCTTAGGTTGTCGGTGCAAGGTTGTGTGTGCTGCGAAGCCGAAACGTTCAATTTAAGCCACGGCCGGGGAGCGTGCAACGTGTGCTCATGACTCCACCTCCTGGTGACATGTGGTATTGAACCGCACACTAAAACAGTTCTCAAGGTTTTTGTTCACAGAAACCCCTGTACACCCCAAAATTATTGAGGATCAATATTGAGAATCAATATTTATAGTATTATAAATTGCAAACAAAAATGTTAACATTTCTTAAAGCATTAAAATAGCAATAATAAAGTCATTACATATTAACATAAATAACATCTTCATGAAAAATATCGTTTCCCAAAACAAAACATTGGTGAGAATAACTGTCTTGTTTTAAATTGCTGCATATCTAGTATCGAACTTAATAAAATACACCTAGATTCTCATGTCCACTTCTACATTCAGTCAATTTCAAGGCGATGCTTTAGTTGAAGTACATGAAGAAAATCCACCCTCATAGGTATATAGCCTTTCCAAATAAGAGGGTATATTCTTCTCTGATACTACATCGAAATCTGACAAGTGGTAGTTCCTCAAGATTTAGCTGCTCTGTGAAATCTTAAAGCCCGTCAGTGAACTTCTTTTCTGTTACATTAAAATCTGTTGTCTCTATTGCACTTTGAATCTATCTTTATCCACACCTGATTTTGTAACACTGACCTGTGACCATCTGGAAAGTCACTGGCTGCTGAGTTATGAGTTTTAACATATTCCACTACATTCTACAACAGGAAAAAATGTACTTAGTATTTTCACCACCAATGTCATCAGAAAAGTGTTTAAGTTGGGAAAATGTCAAGTCCACCGTGGTGGACACAAATTTCCCAAATTTTTACTTTTTGCTTTGAAAGTTCAAACTGTGTCATTGACAACTGCCGAGTGACTTTTCTTGCAATGACAGGTTTATTTTGTGCATTTTTGAGAAAATATCTGCCAATACCCGAATCTCAATAAACTTGCTTTGCCTGTCATTTGTTATTTAGAGTAAAAATGATGTTTTGTGGAAAAAGTAAATAGTTTATTTCACAACTCAACAAACTTCCAAGTGTTTTTCCTTTGGACAAACACAACCTGGCATGAAGCAGAAGTGCTTTATGCTTACCTCCCATTTCATCATGCAGAAAATTTTAAAGACACGTATTTTAAGGGTAAATAGTAAAAGTAATAATTGTTACTGCTTCTTCAAGGTCATTCTTCAGTGAAACTGGCATTTTAAAACCTGATCAAGACATTTAAAGGTGAACCCCTGACACTTAATTGTTATTTTGTTCATGAGGTCTTGGTGTAGGAACAGAATCCACTCTGCATATTTTAAGCAAGAAAGTGTTGAGTAGTCTTAGGTGCTTACACAGTTACTGTGGAGTCTAACATAAGTTTTAGGCTGGGATTCCAGGATCTTCATTGTCAGAACACTGTAGAACTGACCACCAGCAGAACTACCTCCTTGGAGACCACCACTGGAGTTGTCCCCACATCAACAAGACTCTGATGTCTATACACCAAGAAACTGGGGACGTATAACAGGAAGATGCTTCAGAGTCCCCTGGCTTAGCAGCAGAGAGCACGGGAAGACAATCTTCACTGAGCTCCTATGATACAAGTATCATGTGAGTCAATCCAATTCACAGAATCTAATTTTCATTCATTACCGCCAACAGCAAAGAAGCCTGGGAAATAGAGTGTTTGGCTTTCTAACCTCTCAAACTTAGAAGGAAGGTGAAATGAAGATTGAATAAGCCAGTTCTGGTTTGGACCTAGTCAATAGGAATTTGTCTGGTGATGACAAATGGCAGGTAGCTTACTTTCTCTGCAAGCGACAGAAAATCCACCTAGGCACTGTACAGATTTCTCTCTTGCACTTTTACCCATTGATTGTGAGCAAATGGATCAACTGCTGCCGTGAAGCCAGACAGAATGGCAGGGGGTGTGAAGGGTAGAGAGTGGGATCAGAGTCAGAGAACCTGCCTTGTCCTTAACCTGAAACCCACGTCATTCTGTGGGTGACCCTGGGATGTCACAATAGGGACCATGAAATGTTCTAACACCTCTGTTCAAAAGCCCTCCTTCTAGTCCACTTAGCAATGTTTCTTTTTAAGCCAGCAATTCTCAAAACTTGATACTGTGCTTGAAATGTGGGTTAAAATAGAGTCTTGAGCTGTACTGCCAGAGACTTTAATTCGGTTTAAGATAGAATCTAAATTTCTTTTTAATCTTCTTTTTTTAAATTGTATCTTCTTTCCCCCCTTTTATCCTTCCCTCCCTTCCTCCCTCCTGTCCTTCCTTCTCTCCTCTTCCTCCCTCCTTCCTTGATTCCTTCATTCATAGTTTATCTCAGGATAAACGATGCAGTTGGTCTACTGACCACAGTGAGAGAAACACAGTCTTGAGCCATCAGGTCCTGATCCTGAGATCCCAGATCCCCCTGTCTCAGGAGATAATTTCCACAGATGAAAGGAAGTCAGCTCTCATTCTGTGATCAGTTAGCTCTCCCTTGGGTGGAGGGACACAGCAAGGCTGAGCAACTGTGAAGTCATTTCCCAACCAAATTCAGCTAAAGTCCAACTACTAGTTTACCTGGAAAATATTATTTCTTTCCTCTGTTTTGTTTCCATTAGTTCCCTCTTCCTGGATTTTATTTGAGCATATATTGTAAATCAAAGATCTATCTTTCCCCCCATCCTATTTCATCATTGCTTTGTGATATTTCCTGTACCTTATTTTCAAAGTTTTCTTTTTTTAGTTTTCGAGTCTCTTTCAGGACTCATTATTTTGTTTTATTGCTTTGTTTATGAGGTGTTTGACCAGTGCCCCACCCCTTTAATTCTTGTAGCCATCTAGTTTACTTTTATATTAAATATATAATATTTACATTATATTTTTCATTAGGAGAAATGCCGGAGTCCAGCCCCAGCAGGTCAGGGTTCCCTCAGGATGGACGGCGTCGGCGATACGAATGAGAAGACACAGCGAGTCGTGGTGTTTCCAAGTGTCTTCTGACTTTATTGTTTTTAAGACAGCTTTTATATTTTTGGTGGTACATAGAAACAAATGTAAAGTATAGAGTCATGCCAGATCAGCTCGATGGATCAGCAGTTTTTGATCCATATCGGAACCAGAACACTGTTTGTGTTTCTAAGTTATAAAAGGTTTAAAATTATTTACATCATCTTCTGGCCCAGAGGCCTGCTAACATCTTGTGACTCTTTTATTGATAAGGGTTGATCAGCCAGCACACTTTTGTATCAGGCACAGCAGGAAAGAATTCATTAATAGAAAGTTTCAAGGTAAAACCTGTTTTCGGTAATTTACTCTATGCCTTGAGCTTAACAGAAAAGAATGTGGTTCCATAAAGTCATGGTACAGCAAGCTGAAACAATGTAGCACAAAGGTCAGTTCTTAGCAAAATCACCCGCTGAATTAACAATTGTCTTATTATTTGTATTAAAACTAAACTTTTATTTATACAAATCTCTAACTGTTATGTTTTCATTGTATAGGCTAAATACGTTAAGAGTAAAAGCATAGTGAGTAAATATAGATTAAGTAACAGTTTCACAAAGCAATATTTTTTGTATTTCCTAACAAGCCTTTTTTCCTGCGAAGGGTTTTGCCCATAGGGGCTTTCTGTGCGGAGGCTCTCAATGCTGTTTTATTACTAGGGAGCAGTTATGCACATTAGCTCCAAAGGCACAGGTACATTTATTAAACAAACCAATATGTTAGCAAAAGAAATTTAGATCAGCATACTTTATATCCCAGATAACTTTATTTAGGGTGCTACTGTTCAGGGGCCTTGTTGATTTGATGTTTCAGAATGATCTGTTTTAGAAGGGAATCAGGAAAGGCTTTTTGCCTAAGTCACAGAAAATAAGAAGAGGTTGATTGTAGCAAACATCAGAAAGACAGATATCATCTTTAAGGTGAGTGCTGGGGCAGCCTCTCGAGAATCCCTGAGGCCTGAGTTGCTCTGCTCGTCAGTCCTTCTCCTCATGACTCTGTCATGGGTAGGATCTCATGAGCTGGCTCCTGGCAGAGAAACCAGTTATTTTCCTTGTACTTTCTCTTTAAAAAACTTTCTATTTTCACCAATTATTGATAATTTTATTTTTCTTCCAGATGAACTTGAGGAATAAATTTGTATTGATCTTGCCTTCCCTTTATTTTTTCTTTTAAATTGGCCAAACAGGCTTCTCACACTCCTCATTTATTTCTTCTTATCTTTCAGCAATCTTTCTTTCCTTCCCTTTCACTTAGAATTCACCACTCACAACATACATAATAAACCAATTTCTTCTTTTGTCTTTAAGACTGTCCTCAATAGTCATATTTCCTCAAAACACACTGACTTTCTCTCACACTTAGAAATTTTTCCATCTTTTTGACCTTGAAATAAGAACAATGCAAACAAACCTCAATCCTTAGAGTTTAAAAAAATCAATTTTGGAAAATTACTTATCTCTTCCTTATCCTCTAAAAGCAACAAAAGGTATTCTTTTTTTATGTGAGCACACAACAGAGGCTAAAATTATCTACCCATCACCATTTAAATCATGCCTTTCTCTGCCTCATACTGACACAGCTTAAATATTTAAACACAGTCTCTTTGTTGTGAACACAAATCACCAGCCTTTCTCCACCACTCTATAATCCACAAGTCACCAATACACTAAGCAAATTGTAAGCAAACACACTGGAATTTGCCCGGATTGACTTGGGCCATCAGAACTGTCTATGTAGACAACTAAGAAATACATAGGCTGCCCAGGTGGCTCTAAGCGGTAAAGAATCTGCCTGCCGATGCAGGAGATGCAAGAGAATAGGGTTCAATCCCTGGGTCAGAAAGATCCCCTGGAGTAGGAAATGGCAACCCACTCCAGTATTCTTGCCTGGAAAATTCTATGGGCAGAGGAGCCTGGTGGGCTACAGTCCACAGGGTCACAAAGAGTTGGACACACTGAGCCACTGAGCACACATGCACATGTAATATACAAAGATGTTGTGGTGCCCTTGTTTTTCAGTTCTCAGCGTGTGCTCTGTCTATAGCCTGCAAAGCCATAGTCGCCGCCACCACCTGCATAGCCACTGATGTTTGGGTTCAGTTTTACCAATAAAGCCCAACCGAACCAATGAGACAGTTTATCTTGTAAGAATTTGGACCTGAAATGCAAAGATGTCATGAATCCCCACTGGAGATTTAATCATAGGATGTGTAAATTCTGAAGCTCTGACATTTTCACCATTAGCCATAAACCTGAGAGAACAGATGTCTGCAGAGAAACAGTGATGAAGTGGGCAGGCTGACAACAGGGACAAGGGTGAGGGAGGAGAATTAGAGTCCATACTTCTTGTATCTTCTACAGATATTTTCTTTGTGAAATTCTCCTTTAGACTATTCCTCCTCTTCAATTTTTGGAAGCACTTGAGAAGGACTGGCTTCCCTTGTGGCTCATCTGGTAAAGAATCCACCTGCAATGCAGGAGACCTGGGTTCGATCCCTGGGTCAGGAAGATCTGCTGGAGAAAGGATAGGCTACCCACTCCAGTATTCTTGGGCTTCCCTTGTGGCCCAGCTGCTAAAGAATCCCCCTGCAATGTGAGAGACATGGGTTTGATGTTGGGAAGATCCCCTAGAGAAGGGGAAGTCTACCCACTCCAGTATTCTGGTCTGGAGAATTTCATGGACTGTATAGTCCATGGGGTTGCAAAGAGTCAGACACGACTGAGTATAAGAATTTGGACCTGAAATGCATGAGAAGGACTAGCGTTCATTCTTCTTTAAGTGTTTGGTAGAATTGAAACATGGTTCAGTGAAATCATCTGATCCTGACCTTTTTTTGTTGGGAAGTTGTTTTTTTTTTTTTTAATGACCAATTCAGCCTCCTGCTCATTATTGGTGTGTTCCAATTTCCTATTTCTTCATGATTCAGTCTTGAGAGGCTGTTTCTAGAAATCTCTCCATTTCTTTCAGGTTGTCTGTTTTTTAACATCTATTTATTTGATTATTTGGGGATGCACGGTATCTTAGTTACAGCACATGGAATCTTAGGCTCATTTCTCGCAGCCTGAAGGCTTCTCTCTAGTTGTGACACATGGGCTTGTTTGCACTGGGCATGGAGCTCTTGTGAGCAGGCATCCAGCAGCCTACCAAGTTCACACAGCCAGGCCCCTTCTAGGGCACGAGGCCCATCTGGATGGGCACCAAGGCAAGGCTTGGTGCATAGGAACCATGCCCATAGCCCTTGTTGCAGAGCATCCCCAATGCATTTCTTGGTCGGAGCGGACCTTGAGCCCCTCAGAGCAGGACCTGAACTAACAAACAGCAGCACCTGGACAGGTCTGTGATCCTGGGCCTCCCTCTGGGCGGCCTCCTTCCAGCAGATCTTCAAGATGCTTCCATGGCCTCTGGGGCACTGGGCACCTGTCTGCATCCACCACTCCTCCTCTCCCTGACTCCTGGGTTCCTCTAGTACAGAGAGGGGCTTTGGGAAGTTGCTTCCTACTCATGGACCAGTTAAAATGGTTAGAAAACAAAACCAGAGCTGCAGCCACATGTCCATCCTGACCCTGAGGACCCAAACCTGTTCCTTGGAACTGGCCAGTGCAGCAAGACCCATTTTCTGCAACTATGAGCCCCTGATGGTCGAGGATTGGCTGACCCAGGCCAGTCAGTGAGCCCTTCTTAGGTGTGTCTGGATTGAGTCTTTATAACGCCCCCCTCCAGGCAGCATGAGTGCCTGCAGCTATACCTGATGCCATGCTTTCTGCCCTGGGACTGGGCTGGAGAAGGAGTGAGGACCTTGCAGGTAGGCCGGGCTGAGGGGGGCTCTGCAGGATGGTCCACAGGAGTTGCCAGGCTGCCACCTGCTAAGGAACAGGACCTGTCACCTGTACCTGCTGTTGGAAGCTCTACCCCAGACAGAGGTGAAGAAGCAAGTGAGAGGCTAACAGGCAGGAAGGCCAGGGGTCTCCAAATGGAGGAAATAGGCTGCAAGTGTCAGACATTTTTTTCTCTCTCCCTTAAGCGGCAGGAGGAAACAAACTCTCTATGGAAATGTTTTTCTTAGGCAATGTTAATGAAACTATGTATTTGCTTTGGAATTTGCCTTTCTTCAAAATGGTTCCACCTAAGACTAACTTTTGGCCGATAATAGCTCAATAAACCAGTATTCATATCAGTAATTTTATGGCTGGAGGATGACACACCTCATGCCATGCTATCTCAAAAGTGCATATTGTGGGAGAGGGGCCTGGTGAAACCCTGTCAGCCTTGAGGTGTCTCTCTTATCTGATCAATAACTTTCTAACAAACATGAAACAGCTTGCTAAAACTAGCAGGGGGGCACTCTCCATCCCCTTCTGATGTCTGTGTCAGAAGCTTTCTCTGTCCCCTTTCATACTTTAATAAAACTCTGCTTCACAAAAGCTCTTGCATGATCAAGCCTGGTCCCTGGTCCAAAAGAAGCTGAATCTCTTCTTCAGAGATCAGGAATCCAACATCATTCACCGTAAGCTATCATAGGATTAGCCCGTTTTTGCTTTTTCCTATTCTAAATCACACTGAAATGAACATAGTTGTTCTTTTGTGAGCAACTGTCCAATAATTAAGACAAATTCCCAGAAGTGGAGCTGGCAGGTCAAAGGTATTCCATTTTAAATTTTTAAGTCTTTTGATTTGCTACAAAGTTGTATTTTAAAAGTACACCAATTTACAAATTTGCCTCAGCAGAATATGTGTTTATTTGCATGCAACCTTCCCAAATCCATCAGTCTTGCTATAATAGTCATTAATCTAATAAGAAGACAAGGTGTCTCACCTTTGGTTTAACTTGCATCCCTTGATTAATCAAAAAGTCAAATATTTCTTTCATATATTTTGAATGATTAGTATTTTGGATTCTGTGTGTGTGTGTGAACTGCCTGTTCATGTCCCTAGTCTGTGTTTCTCCATTTGAGGTACTAGATGTTTCCAGCTCTTAAAGGCACATAATTCCATTTGATTTTATTTTTCTCCTGATTCCTCATTTTGGGTCTGTAGAGTCACCTATATATAATTATTTTGCTTACTCTAACACAATACCCTTCCTTTACCCACCCCACACCCTTACATACAAAGTGTGGAGCCTCACACTTTGTTTTACTCACCTAGAATAAGAAATGGTGAATTTGCAACTATGATCATAAATGGCACCCCAATGTACAACATCAGGCCAAAGCTGTTCACCACTGCCTGGTGAGAAATGACTCCAAAGGCTGTGACCCACATTTTGTTTCATATACAGCCACACCTGTGAATTTGGAGGGAAAAAGTCATAGAACTTGTGGTGGTAGCTTCCATACTGAAATTCCAGCAATTCATAACGTTCTTGACTCGGAAACCTCTTCAGAGCCCTCTTGCACAATAATTCCCATACCTCTTTGCTGGAGAACTTTAATTTCCAGGCACTTATCTAGACCAATTGAACAGAAGAAAGGTCGAGGGTCGGGGGAGGAGGCGTGGGTAGGAAAGTTGGGAATCTGTGCTATTACCAATCTATACTGGTTGATTCTTATGCAGCGAGCCAAGCATGAATCCACCGACTGGCCTTTCAAAGCCACAAAGATATACTGCTGCTGCTGCTAAGTCGCTTCAGTCGTGTCTGACTCTGTGCGACCCCATGGACTGCAGCCTACCAGGCTCCTCCATCCATGGGTTTTTCCAGGCAAGAGTACTGGAGTGGGATGCCATTGCCTTACTAAAGCATTGCAAATAGCTACTTCCACTCTGATCTTCAAAGGAGTGTGAATGCAAGCAAGCAGTATGAAAGTGCCCACATCTAGGTATCTTCTTACCCACTTATGAGTCCAGTTAGCCATAAACAGAATCCTAAATATCTCCTGTATGTCAAAGCTGGTTTAATATATATTGTGGCTAACAAAAAATGAAAGCCTCCTTGAAGAAGATTTTCGTGGTTCTCCACTGCTAGAGACGTGTGCTCCAGAAAAGGGGCTGTGCGTGTGTGTGTGTGCTCAGTCGATTCAGTCATGTCCGACTATTTGTTATCCTATGGACTGTAGCCCACTAGGCTCCTCTGTCCATGGGAGTGTCCAGGTACAAACAGTGGAATAGGTTGCCATGCTCTCCCTCTAGGGCATCTTCCGTACCCAGGCATCAAACCCATGTCTCCTGTTTCTCCTGCTTTGCAGGCAGATTCTTTACCACTGAGTCACCAGGGAAGCCCAAGAAAAAGTGAAGTCACTCAGTCGTGACTGACTCTTTGTGACCCCATGAACTGTAGCCTATCAGGCTTCTCCGTCCATGGGATTTTCCAGGCAAGAGTACTGGAGTGGGTTGCCATTTCCTTCTCCAGGAAAGGTGGCTACTAAATGCAAAATTAAAAAAAAGTAACATGTACTCCATTTTGAATAACACACGCCTTTTTCTTGGTGGACCAACAAAAATGGGAATATATACACAGCATTTTAAAAAGATTGGATTTAATACTTTAACTCCCCAACAACCACAACTTTACATCTTAAAATATTGACGACAATCTCTGGGTTTCTGTTTTACTTCATTGCTAACTGCTTCAAAACAAATGATGGATAACTGCCTCTAGAACTTTTAGTAGGAGAGGGAAACTCAGTTTGATTCGAAGACTAGCAAAGTTAATTATGGAAATTGAGCTACTGATTCCCGAAGAGCAAGAATATAACTAAACACCTTATACATGCAAGCCACATTAAAATAACTCAACTTTCTTATTAAAACTGCTATGTGTATTTCATTTTAATCAAACTGCTGGTGCTATCAGTTAAACTCAGGGCCCCAAATCAACATACACACACACACACACATGCACCAAAAGTATTGTTTTGATTACAGGAAAACATTTGATTACAACCAATACTTTCTTGTGGACTTTCCTATAGCTTAGATGGTAAAGAATCTGCCTGCAGTGCAGGAGATCTGGGTTTGATCCCTGGGTCAGGAAGATCCCCTGGAGAAGGAAATGGCAATCCACTACAGTATTCTTGCCTGGAGAATCCTATGGACAGAGAGGCCTGGTGGGTACAGACCATGGGGTCACAAAGAGTTGGATATGATTAAGTGACTAACACACACACACAATACTTTCTTAAAGCAACAATATTGGTTTACAGGAGTTTAAGATGAAAGTAACACAGATAAACCTTGAAATCAGAAAGATTAATAGGATAAAAGCTACATATGACATGTTAGCCCTATTCCCTCTTTCAGGTTTGTGGATTGGTGGTATAAATTTTTC
Organism: Okapia johnstoni; assembly: GCA_024291935.2. NCBI lineage: Eukaryota > Metazoa > Chordata > Mammalia > Artiodactyla > Giraffidae > Okapia > Okapia johnstoni. Next base: position 27,495,621 of record CM044324.1, read on the forward strand.
AGAGGATGGGGGCAGTGAAGTATATTATTGGCTAGAGTGATTTGACTTTGACTAGTCGCTGTGTTGACTCCCTCTAAATGACCTTTATTTTAATGTTCAATAGGCAATAGAAGGAAAGATGTGAATGTAGAATACTAGTGAATACACTTGCAGATTTTCTAGTCCCCAAGAAGGACTTTGGTTAAGCAGTTTATCAGAATGACTTAGGAGAGTCTTTGAACTTTAGATACCTTGAGTCCTGGAACAGAGCTCTGCAGACTCTGATCTACATTTTGTAGAGAAGTTGCAGAATCCATGTGTCTAAAAATGTCTTCATGTGATTACAGTGCTCAGGCTGACTTGGGCATCACTGGCAGCAAAATGACCAATCAAAACAGCTCACTAACTACACATTAAAGAAAGCGTAAATCAGGAGTTCCCTGGTGGTCCAACAGTTAGGACTCCTCAGTGCTTTCACTGCTGGGGCCTGGGTTTGGCCAAAAAAGGACATAAATGGATGAAATGAAGGATAACAACCTGTAATACATACAGAATATTAAATACCCAAACAATAGAAGTAAGTCCTTCCTTGTCAGCAATTATTTAAAATCTAAACAGATTAACCTTTCCAATCAAAAGGCAGATATTGTCAGAATGGATAAAACAGCATGATTCAACTATATGCTGTTTACAAGAGATTCTCTTTAGATCCAAAGACATAAATAGATTGAAAGTTAAGGACTGAGAAAGATACTCTATATGAATAGCAACCAAAAGAGACTAGGCATACCTATGCTGATAACAGACAACACAGACTATTTCAAAAACTGTTAAAAGTTTTGAGACATAAAGGCATTATATGTTTATAAAAGGGCCAATTAATCAAGAAGATACAACAACTATAAACATAAATGGACTTCACCACAGAGACCCAATATATAAGAAGCAAATATTAATAGTATTATAGAGAGAAATATATAGCCCTATAATAGTAGTTGGAAAATTCAATACATCACTTTCAATAATGGATAAAACATCTAGGCAGATAATGTATAAGGAAAAGGAAAACATACAAAATATCATAAAACTTATGAGATGTAGTGACACCAGTGCCCAGAGGTAAATTTATACTACATTTAAAAAAAAAAAAAAAAACAGAAAAGATCTCAAACCACCTTGTGGATTTAGACACCTTGTGGAACCAGAAAAAGACAAGAAGACCAAACACATAGCTAACAGAAGGAATAAAATAAGAACAGTGCTAAATAAAATTGAGAATAGAAAATCAGTAGAGAAAACCAACAAAGCCAAAAGTTGTAATCAAAAAAAAAAAAAATCAACAAAATCTAAAGACATATATCTAGAGTAATAAAGGGGAAAAAAGAGACAACTAACTACATCAGACATGAAAATGGGGTCTTCTCTACTGAATTTACAGAAATAGAAAGGACTTAAGAAATTACTATAAGCAACCTATGCCAACAAAACTGGATAACATAGATAAAATACATAAATTCTTAGAAATACACAAAGACATACACTGACTCAAGATGAAACTCTCAACAGAACATATAACAAGTAAAAGGACTGATCCATAGTCAAAGACCTCCCCCCACCTCCAAAATAAAGTCCAGGATTGATGGCTTCACTAGTGAATTTGATAAAATATGTGAAGAGGATTTAACACCAATCCTTTTCAAACCCTTCCATAAAAACTGAAAGGAAGGGAACACACTTCCTAACTCTTTTGATGAGGCCATGATTACACTGATAGCAATGCCAGACAAAGACATCCCAAGGAAGTTACAGATAATAACTCTTATTAACACAGATACAAAAAGCCTCAACAAAACTCTAGCAAACACAATTCAATAAGCATATTGAAAGGAGTATACATCATAACCACATGGGATTTCCCCCAGGAATGGAAGAGTGGTTCAACATGAGAGCATCAATCAAGGTAATACAGCACACCAACAGAACAAAGGATAAAAACTATATGAATCTCTCAAAAGGTACAAAAAAGGCACTTGACAAAACCCAATGTCTTTTCATGATAAAAGTTCTCAAAAACAAAGGATGGAAGGAAAGTTCCTCAAAATTATAAAGGCAATTATGAAAACTGCACAGCTAACATTATACTCAATGGTGAAAAAAAGAAAGCTTTCCCTCTAAGATCAGGAACAATGCCCACTTTCATCAGTGATGTTCAAAGATGTACTAGAAGTGCTAATCAGAGCAATTAGGATGATGAAATTAAAGGAATTCAAACTGGAAAGGAAGAATTGTAACTATCTTTTTTCACAGATTATATGATCCTATACATGAAAACTCCAACGAATCCAAAGGAAGCTACTAAAGTTAGTAAACAAATTCAGTAAAGCTGCAAGATACAAGATAAACACAAAGTATTCAGTTGCTTCTATCCATGTGCAATGAACAATTCCCAAAAGAAATGTAGAAAGTGATTTCATTTAGTGTTTAAAATAATGAAATACGTAGGAATACATATAACCAAAGAAGTGAAAGCTTTGTACATGGAAAACTGTAAAACATTGGTGAAAGAAACTAAAGAAGACCTAAATTAATGGAAAGACTTTCACAGTCCATGGGGAGGAAGACTTAATATTGTCAAAATGACAATCTCACCTAAGGCGATCTACACATTAAACACAATCTCTATCAAAATTCCAACAGCTTTATTTCAGAAATGTGTAGGTTAATACTCAAATTCATATGGAATTACAAGGAGCCCCAGATATTCCAGAACAACTTTAAAACGAAAAAAGAAATGGACAACTGAGATTTCCAGATTTCAAAACATATAACAAAGCTACAGTATTTAAAACAGAGTGGTACTAGTATATGGACAGACATATAGACCAGTGGAGCAGAACTGAGCCTCTAGAAATAAATCCATATATCTACAGCCCATTGATTTTTGACAAGGATGCCAAGTCCAATCAACTGGGAAAGAGCAGTCTCTTCAACAAATGGTACTTGGATGACTGGATTTCCACCTGTACAAGAATGAAGTTGGACCCCTACTTCACATCATATACAACTATGATTAAAACTTGAAACCACCTAAATATTGCAGATAAAACCATAAAACTCTTGAAGGAAACATAAAGTAAATGCACATGACCTTACTTGTTGATGGAAGCTTAGCTGTAACACCAAAAGCACAAGTAGAAAAACTTAAACTAAGTAAGTTGAATTGCATCTAAATTAAAACCTTTGTACATTAAAGGACTTTATCAAGAAAGTAAAGAGATAATCTAGAGTGAGAGAAAATATTTGCAAATTATATAACTTGATAAGGACTTAATATCCAAAACATATACTCATCAACAACAGAATTCAACAACAAAAGGACAAATAAATAGCTTCACTAAAAATGAACAAAGGTGGGAATTCCCTGGCAGTGGTCAGAACTCTGAACTTTCACTGCCAACGGCCTGGGCCCAAGTTCAACCCCTGGTCGGGGAAATAAGATTCTGAAAGCCTTAGGGCACAGCCAAAAAAAGGGCAAAGGACTTGAGTAGACAGTTCTCCACAGAGGATATCACTCAGGATATCACAGAGGAATCACTCAGCTGTCTGATTCCTTGTGATCCCGAGCCACCAAGCTCTTCTCTTCATGAAATTTTCCAGGTAAGAATACTGGAGTAGGTTACCATTTCCTTCCCCAGGGCATCTTCCCAACACAGGGATCAAAACCAAGTCTCTTGCATCTCCTGCACTGGCAGGCACCTTCTCTACCACTGCACCACCTGGGGAGTTCCAAAGGATATACAAATAATGAATAAACACGTTAAAAAGATAATCATGGTTAGAATGTGGAGAAATTGGAAAACTTATACATTGCTGGTGGGAGATAAAATGGTGTAATATCTGTGAAAAATAGTTTGATGGTTCTTCAAAAAGCTAACCAGTGAACTATTATACAACCCACTAATTCCACTCCTAGGTATATACAGAAAAGAACTGAAAACAGGGGCTTGAACAGAGATTTGGACACCATGGTTCACTGCAGCATTATTCACTAGTCAAAAATATTTCAAGTGCCCATCAACAGATAGGTAGACAAACAAATGTGGTATATACATAAAATGGAATATTATTCAGCCATGTAAAGGAACTCCTGCTACAACAAGGATAAACCTTGAAAACATTATGATAAGTAAAGTAAGTCAATCACAAAAGGACAAATATGGTGTGATTCCACTTATAGGAAATCTCTAGAATAAGCAAATTCATGGAAACAGAAACTAGATTAAAAATTAGCCAAGACTTCGGGGAGACAATGGGGAGTTATTACTTAACGGTTAGAGTTTGTTTGGGGCGATAGAAAATAAAGTGATAGCTGTGATGGTTGCACAACACTATGCATGTAATTAATGCCACTGATCTGTACACTTAAAAATGGTTTTGGAAATAGTACATTTTATGTCATAAATGTCATATACACATTATAGATACAACTACAATAAAATATTTTTTAGAGTTTATAAAACTAATAAAATTGCTTTACCTGTAGCATAATACAATTGCAAATAATATGATTAGAAGGTAGCCAAGTGAAACAAGGGGACCACGGTCATAGAAGTTGCCACAAATTCCAGTTGTCTAGAAAGTGATGAAAAGTAGATGACTTGCTACAAAAATATATTCAGGTAAATAACTTTTAACTTTTAAGTTCTGATATTGCCTGTGAGTTAAACATTAAAATTCAGTAAAAAATCAATATATTGAACAGCTAATATGTGCCTGGCACTATGCCATAATTTACTTTTAAAATGCTCATCTTTCTTTCTCAAAAACATCATGCAACTTTTGTTTGAAGTTTTGCTTTTTAATTCCAATGAACTCCAAACAAAGTTGAGGGGGCTCCCAGAAACAGCGAAGGCTTAAACTGGAAGTAAGAATTTCTGAATAACTTGACCAGAAAACCAAACTAAACCTGAAGATCAACGTCTGGACTGAACAGACCTACCCTGAGAATGTCTGATTTGTGTTTTTAATGACAGTGTTACCAAGGATTTAAGATTTGTAGTATTCTTCTTTTTTCTTTTTTTTTTTAAGGTCCTATCTCTTCTTACTTTATTTTTAAAAAATTATAGTTGATTTACAATGTTGTGTTAGTTTCATGTATACAGCAAAGTAAATCAGTTATACATGTATCCACTCTTTTTTAGATTCTTTTGTGGCTTTCTTCACTGTGCTATTTTAAGAAAGTTGGATTAAGGATCAAATAGAGCAGAGCACAATTGGCTTACAGTCAAGGACTCTATCTGATAATCTGGGAGCACAGTTGCTATTGTCCTTGGAACAAGTCCTCTTACCCCTCCCGCCTTCTCCAGGCCTCCCTATAAACCCCAGCCGCTGGGTACTTTGATCTTATTCAAGGCCAGACTCTTTTCAAGGCTGCCAACCTTCATCAGGAAATGGATCATCCATGCCTTGCTACATTAATTTTTCTCTCCTTCACCTGTCTTCAAGTAGTACTGCAGCCACATGGCTTTGGCCTGGCTCAGCCCCATACCGGAGAAGGCAACGGCACCTCACTCCAGTACTCTTGCCTGGAAAATCCCATGGATGGAGGAGCCTGGTGGGCTGCAGTCCATGGGGTCACGAAGAGTCGGACACGACTGAGCAACTTCACTTTCACTTTTCCCTTTCATGCACTGGAGAAGGAAACGGCAACCCACTCCAGTGTTCTTGCCTGGAGAATCCCAGGGGTGGTGGAGCATGGTAGGCTGTCATCTATGGGGTCTCACAGAGTCGGACACGACTGAAGCGACTTAGCAGCAGCAACAGCAGCAGCCCCATACTCTCGCCTAAGACAGTTCTCCCAGGATGTTGGCCAAGTAGACGATCTGACCGGCTAGGCTGTAGATGGGGAAGGTGATGGTTTTCAGGTTGAGACCCTTGTTCCTTTTCCAGGTGAACAAGAGTGGGTTGAAGGGGGTAGGGGGGACACAGGAGCCCTGGTTCTTAGCGCACACCTTGGTGTAGGGGATCTGGGTTCCGTTGTCCTATGTCACGGTCAAAGCCTGCACCGTGCCTTCCACCTTGGTAATTTCTTCTAAGATTTCTGGCTCCAGCAGTGTGTCGGTGTTGGAGACCACTAGGATGGAGGCATAATTGACCTCGGTGCTCTTTCTGGAGATGGAGAAGATGAGACAGCCATCGGCGGTGAAATATTCCTGCACAAAGCATCGCTCAACCTTGGCGGATCTCCCTACCGGGATGTACTGCTCCTTGAGGTCGTCTTCTTCATTCTGGGGCAGGTAAATCAGACCAGTGCCCAGAACGGTCGTTAACACCATGGGCAGCAGCAGGAAGATCCAGGGGTGCGAGACCCCCTTCCAGACCAGCTGCCAGAAGGCCCGGGACAGCGGCGCCTCCAGGCAGTCGGTGTGGCAGCGGGGCAGCTGGGCCAGTTGGTTCTCAGACCGCGATGCTGACGGGGGTGGTGGAGCCTTGGTCGCAACTCCTGAAGGGGCTCTGCGTTCTGCCCCGCCACCCTGCCAAGCTCAGTTCCCGGGCTTAACTGGAGGCCGAGTGCAGCTCCAGCTCTAGGCCAGACCCTACGGGCGGCCAGCTCTCTCTCTCTCCGGGTCAGGCCCCGAATCCTACCCGGGCGCCTGGGACTCGGACCCAGGCTCTTGCCCCACCTCCCGCTCCGCCTCCGGTGCAACCTCGGAGGGATTAAGGCTCATTTCCGGCAATAAAGACCATGTTCTCAAACAGCACAGCAGATCAGAAAGGAGCTGTTGGACCAAGCACCCCTCTCTACCCACCCAACGGTTTCCTGGAGAAGTTCTAAGCGAGTCTGTTTGAACCCAGGGTTCTCCTGCCCGAATACTAGAGCGTCTTTGGCGGTCAAGTGGTAGCCTCAGTTCAGTTCAGATCAGTCGCTCAGTTGTGTCCGACTCTACGACCCCATGGACGCCAAACTTCTCTGTCTTTCACCAACTCCCCGAACTTGCTCAAACTCATGTCCATCGAGTCAGTGATGCCTTCCTACCATCTCATCCTATGTCATCCCCTTCTCCTCCCGCCTTCAGTCTTTCCCAGCATCAGGGTATTTTCCAAGGAGTCAGTTCTTCCCATCAGGTGGCCAAAGTATTGGAGTTTCAGCTTCAGCATCAGTCCTTCCAATGAATATTCAGGATTGATTTCCTTAAGGATGGACTAGTTGGATCGCCTTGCAGTCCAAGAGACTCTCAAGAGTCTTCTCCAACACCATGGGTTCAAAAGCATAAATTCTTTGGTGCTCAGCTTTCTTTATAGACCAACTCACATCCATACATGATTACTGGAAAAACCATAGCTTTGACTAGACGGACCCTTGTTGGCAAAGTGATGGTTCTGCTTTTTAATATGCTGTCTAGGTTGGTCATAGCTTTTCTTCCAAGGAGCAAGTGTCTTTTAGTTTCATGGCTGCAGTCAACATCTGCAGTGATTTGGAAGCCCCTAAAAATAAAGTCTCTCACTGTTTCCACTGTTTACCCATCTATTTGCCATGAAGTGATGGGACCAGATGCCATGATCTAACTAGTCCCAAATTTGTCCTTGGCGCCTATCCTCTCAGGATTTAGTTAATACAAGAGGCACTTCTTAAAAGCGAATGAAATGAGTGCTTATGTGACTCAGAATCGACTGGGAGAATCTGGCTTGTTCACAGACACACACACACATACACACACACACACTCACACACACACCTGCACACAAAAGGCACAGATTTTCCCTGTGTTCTAAGTGGCAGATTTTACCTTTGAGGGGATCGTCTAGAAGCATAGTTCTCAGGTAAGGCTTTGGTAAACCTGGTACACCTCATTTAGTTATTTTTATTCTTTACAGACATAACGTTCTCCTTGTAAAAAGTTAGAAGTAAATGCATAAAATAAAAAGTGGGAATAGAAGAACCCTAAGCCCTGTCCTAAAACTTCCTTCTATCATGTTCCTCTTCTTAACGAAAGTGTTAAAAAGTGGGAGTTTATCATTACAAACCATTTTCTTTGCATTTGCAAGCATGTCCAGATATATGCAAGTATATCTTTTTCATAAATATTATTTCACTATCTGTATATGTGAGACTGGGATTCGATCCCTGGGTTGGGAAGATCTCCTGCATTGAACCCACATCTCATGCATTGGCAGCCAGATTCTTTACCACTGAGCTACCTGGTGTGTATCTTAACCACAACTGGGAAAAAAAAAAAAAAAAGGAAAACAAAACCAGAGCTACAGAATTAATAAGTATCATTGTGGAGTTTTAAAAGGAAACAGATAAATACAAAATGTATGTGCCTGCTCTAGGTCGTGAAAATAGAGGCAATATATATGTCCCATGTCTTCTAGATTTGTACCATGTACAGATGTACATGTACCATGTAGATAGATGTACCATGTCTTCTAGATCTGTTCTAGACACTTCTACCACTCTATAAACATTAGATTTGTTCTCCACATTGTTTACAATGTGCTCTTGATTATAAAGAAATAGCACAAATAAAATACACCTAACTTAACATCAAAGTACTTGATTAAGTACACAAGAACTTCCTTAAAAAATTCACATTTCCACATAAGCAATTAAATAGGAATAGATTTCTTCTGACAAAGAATTTTAACCAGAAACTGGTAATAGTGGCTGTCCTGCCCAGAACCAAACTAGGAGGATAGGGCACAAAATTTTGGATCATGATCCAAATTTCCCAATGGTACGAATACAGGAAAATCATGCCTTTACTGGACCAAGACCTGTTCAGTCACCTCCTCAGTAGGTCTGTAAACTGTTCTCCTTCCCCCAGCCTGGCTCACCTCTCCTGTCACCTGCACGACCACCATCCTCCCTCTCAGTCCCACCAGTCACTGTCCACATGGGGCCAGGGTGATGGTTAGAACACAGACATGCCACCACCTGCCCCACATGCTTAAAAATCTCCCCTGGTGTCGCCCTCTGCCTGCTCACTAAGTTCCAGCCACACTGGCCTTTGGGAATGATCAGGTCCCTGGGCATCCCACCCTCTTTCATGACTCAGGGCCTTTGCACATGCTGTTCGCTCCAACTAGAATGCTCTCTGCCCACAGTTACTACCTCTCCAAAACCTGCTTCTTCAGGCTCCAGCCGAAGTGTCTCTTCCTTGGAGAGAATTTCCCGGGTTCCACAATCTACGTATATTTTCGGTGCATTACTCTCTCTCCAAGTGTTGCGCTTTCCTTCACGGCAGGTAGTCTGACCTGTTTACTTGCATTTAACATCTGCCTTCTGAATGACACTGTTGAGGGCCATGGGGGCAAATATCTTGATTCTGCTGTTTACAGTGGAAATACCAGAGCCTTTTATCAGCTCATAATTGTTTAGTGCATATCTGTTTCATGAACAAATGAATGACTTGGCAACCTGAGTTCAGAGCTTTCCATTTCCCTTACACTTACTACAGATCTCTTGCACAACAGTTCCTTGTTCATTGGTATCTATTCTTAAACACGGTCACTACAAAGTGTTCCTACTGTTCTGTGTACTCCACAAACCTTAACAGGCTACTGATTTCTATGCCCAACTAACTGAAAACACTATCTAACAAGGCCAAGGACAAAATCTCATGTTTCAGACCAACCTTCCTCCATGCTGAGTTCTGAAAACCTCTGCATTCCTCTAGTAGTACTCTTGTCATCTTATTTTTCACCCAATCACAGGGTCCTCGGAAGTTTGTCGTTCAGCCCAAATTCTCCGCTGTGCCAACTACCATGCTTGGCTGTAAATAGTCTGCAACTCCAGAACCCTCTAATCTACCAAGCTGTAGCCTTCTGTAGCATGAGTTCCCAGTGAACTTCAGTGAAGCTTTAGGAAGTCACTGCTACTACTGCTAAATTTGCAAACTGCCTGTTCTCCCTTTAACCCACTAAGGCCTCACTTGATGAAAACAAGCGGTGGAAACAATTCACTCATTAGGTCTGTTACTTGCTCCTGTTTCAACTCTTCTGGATTCACCCTAATTCCTTTCAAGTCATACCGTCAAACAATAACTATTTATCAAACACCTACTATGTGTCAAGCACCATTTGGTCCCTATAGACATGGCAATCATTAACACAAATCCCTCTAGTTCTGTATAGCCAGGGTCTGATCAGGCTCACAGAGAATTAAAATCCAATCATATCTAAAAACTAATGTTAAGATGCATCTGATTTCAATATTGTATTTCTTAAATTGTTTTAACATATCAAGCTTACCAACTTACACATCAGATTGGTTTTGTTTGTATAAAGCTTTCCTCTCATACAGAACTTGCCTGAGTCCATCCTCCTGGAACATATAAAATTACACTTATTAATTCCCCCACCAAGTTTGTAGTAACATTCTATGCTTATGTATCTTATGAGAAACCAATAGTCCTTCCACACCTACTAAGATGGCTATAATAACAAGTGTTGGAGAGGATGGGGAGAAACTGGAACTGTTGTACAGTGCAGGTGGGAATGTAAAGTGGTATAACCCTAAGGAAGCATTCTTATGGGTTCACAAAAAGTTAAATATAGAATTACTATTATCAAGCAAGTCTGTTTCTAGGTATACACTCAAGAGAACTGAAAACCTATGTTCATACAAAAACTTGTACACAAATATCCACAGCAACATCATTCACAACAGCCAAAAAGTAGAAACAATTCAAATGTGCAACCGAAGAACAGATAAGCCAAAATGGTATGTCCATTCAATGGAATATTACTCAGCAAAAAAAAGGAAGTGTTAATATATACAACAACATGAACTTTTCAAACATTACACTTAGTGAACTAAGCCAGACAGAAAAGGATGATTGTTGCATGAGTCTGCTTAGTGAAATGTCTAGAATAGGCAAACTCATAGAAACAAAATAGATTAGAGGCTACCAGGCTGAAGGGGAAGAAGAGTGGGGAGTTGCTACTTAAAAGCTATAGAGTTTATTTGGGGTTATGAAAAAGCTTTGGAAATAGGGGTGATGGCTGCACAACAGTGGGAATGTAATTAATGCCACCTAAGGGTACACAGAAAAATGGTTAGAAATAGCAATGTTTAAGTTATGTATCATTTACCACAATTAAAAAAAATAAAAAGGAATGAAATACTAACAAAATACACAATCAACATAGTCATTAAGAATAATCTTAAAGACACTGTAATGAGAAGTCAGACAGAAAGGAGGATATACTGTATGCTTCTAACTTGCCCTGAACAGAAAAGTTTGCAATTCCGGTCATGCTGACTCCAGAAATACATTAAAAAAGACAAATACAATCTATAGCAGAAAGAAAATCCTTTGTCGCCTAAGGCTGCAGATAGGAGGTAGTAAGTGTTACAAAACAGAAAAGGGAACCCTTGGGATAGCAGAAATCTTGGCTGGGTTGCTGGTTACAAGGATTGCACACATTTGTCAAAACTCAAAGTTCTATTAAAATGTGTATTGTGTTGTATATAAATTATACCTCAATAAAACTAATGATAAAAAAACCAATAATCCTAGAGAAGTAAAAATGCATGACAAAAGCATGTAATGAACTTATTATTTACTGGAAAAGGATCCTAAAAGGTTACTGTCAAAAAGAAAATTACACACTGCTAGGATAGAAAACAGAAAGGTCCAAGGAGTTTTTCTATTATCTACTTGGGCAAATTTCTAAAAAAACTTCCCTTGGTAGGATATAAACATTAGAATTTTAAAATTCACAAATGTTACACAATGTCTGTCAAGAAACAACCCCTACATCTGAAACACTGTAAATCAACTACACTTCAAGGAAAATTTTTACAAAAGAAAAAAAAAATAATACAAACCACTAATGCTATAACAATGACAACCAAAAAAAAAAAAACACCTCAAAATAAAAGAATGATAAGCAACCCATCTACTTTTTGGAGCCAAAATATATGCATTAGCAAAAAATGCTTTAGCACTACTGGTATAATTACAAAATTACACAACTTAACCCTGCTTGAATGTAAAAATTGATTTCTGATGAAAGTGTGACTTCTACCTCCTCTTTCATCAACTGGTTAAAAAGATATCATGGAAAAGTCTGATTTACTAGAATTCAGTTAAATATTCCTTTTATCACAAATATTATTTTAAGGAACAGTTGAAACTCTTGCACAATTAGGAGATCAGCAGGTATACAAAAGACAAGTATGAAGTAAACTTTTAAAGATACAGCCAAGCTTCCAGATTTAAATTTTTATTTATTTTTTTAAGACGCAGATTTTTTAAATTTACACTGGGAATTGCATCATTTTGTGATCCCACCTCCAGCTGTAAGCCCCTGGGAACTCAAGAAAACTTTCCTAAAGACTCAAACGATTATCAGTTCTGCAGATACAAAGTGCATCATTCCAATTTGCCAAACACAGCACCTAACCATGGGGGATTCTGGAATGAACAGGCAGAGTCCCTGCTCTAAACCAGCTACCATCTGTCAGGGAGGAATGGTTCTCGAAAGGATGTGTGGGTCAAGGGTGTGTGCAGTCAATCAGATCAAGATTAATTCTTAGTCTAACCCAGCTCACCTGTCCCAGTGGCCAGCCCCCAAAGGCAGGAGCAACTGCAAGAAAAGGTGCACCTACAACCTCTAAGACCCAGAAAAGCCAGGATTTTACACTTCTATGTCCACCCCTGATTCCCCCCTGCCCCTTCCCGAAAAGGGGAAAGTGAAAGTGAAGTCGCTCAGTCGTGTCCAACTCTTCGTGACCCCCTAGACTGTAGCCTACCAGGCTACTCCATCCATGGGATTTTCCAGGCAAGAATACTGGAGTGGGTTGCCATTTCCTTCTCCAGAGGATCTTCCCAACCCAGGGATCAAACCCGGGTCTCCCACATTGTAGGCAGACGCTTTACCAGAAACCAACATTTAAAATCTGAGCAAAAAAAATAGCTGCACCAACAGTCTGAAAAGCCAGCCCCTATGGGCAGTGTCTGCACCTTTGGGCTCATTTCTTCCCATGTCACCTAGTCTTCCCACTCTAATGCGGCCATATTGGAAAGCCTCCACCCCTCTCAAACAACTGGCTTAAAACTCAGCATTCATAAAACTAAGATCATGGTATCTGGTCCCATCACTTCATGGCAAATAAATGGGGAAAAAATGCAAACAGTGGCACAATTTATTTCCTTGGCCTCCAAAATCACTGCAGGTGGTGACTCCAGCAGTGAAATTAAAAGATCCTGCTCCTTGGAAGAAAAGCTATGACAAACCTAGAGTGCATATTAAAAAGTAGAGATACCACTTTTCAGACAAAGGTCCAGGTAGTCAAAGCTATAGGTTTTGCAGTAGTCATGTACAGATATGAGAGTTGGACCATAAAGAAGGCTGAGCATGGAAGAATTAATGCTTTTGAACTGTGGTGTTGGAGAAGACTCTTGAGAGTCCCTTGGACTTCAAGGAGATCCAACCAGTTCATCCTAAAAGAAATCAGTCCTGAATATTCACTGGAAGGACTGATGCTGAATCTCCAATACTTTGGCCACCTGATATAAAGAGCTGACTCACTGGAAAAGACCCTGATGTTGGGAAAGATTGAGGGCAGGAGGAAAAGTGGGGGACAGAGGATGAGATGATTGGATGACATCACTGACCCAATGGACATGAGTTTGAATTAACTCAGGGAGACAGTGAAGGACAGGTAAGCCCGGCATGCTGCACTCCATATGGTCACAAAGACTGGGCCATGAATTAAGGACTGACCAACAACCACCACCCCTCTGCATTCTGCAGCTCCAGTGAACCTCCCGCTGTGGTCTCCTAACTTTTTAGACAAGGTAACTGCCTGAGGTTGCAAGAACAACAGGCTGGAATTGAAGAAACCTGTTCAAGTTGAGGCTCTGCTGCCAACACGCTGCAGGTTCAGACAAGCCCTTTAACTTGATCCTTCATTCCAGAGGCTCAGTTTCCCCATCTGTTAAATAACCCAAGTGTCAGACTAACTGCTCTTGAATGTTCAAAAGAAAACTCATAAGGAAGCTGTGGGTACATGTACACAATGGAATATTACTCAGCCATTAAAATGAATATTTGAATCAGTTCTAATGAGGTGGACGAAACTGGAGCCTATTATACAGAGTGAAGTAAGCCAGAAAGAAAAACACCAATACAGTATACTAACGCATATATATGGAATTAATAAAGTTGGTAAAGATAACCCTGCATGCAAGACAGCAAAAGAGACACAGATATATCGAACAGTCTTTTGGACTCTATGGGAGAGGGCGAGGGTGGGATGATATGGGAGAATGGCATTGAAGCATATAAATTATCACATGCGAAACAAATCGCCAATACAGGTTCGATGCATGATACAGGGTGCTTGGGGCTGGTGCACTGGGATGACCCAGAGGGATGGGATGGGGAGGGAGGTGGGAGGGGGGTTCTGGAAGGGGAACACATGTACACCCATGGCGGATTCATGTCAATGTATGGCAAAACCAATACAATATTGTAAAGTAAAATAAATAAATAAATAAAAAGAAAAAAACAAAGGAAAACTCACCAAAAGGCTCTTCCTGCTGACTGCCAATGTTTATACTCTGCTACCTGAAAGAAGCCTCCAGAGACGCCCATCCCCCGCTACTCCTCTCACCTCCACCCCTGTCTTTGTAGCTACAAGTCCTGTCGTCTCAGGACACGGAGTTTAGGGACCGGGCTGGTGACCACATCCATCTCTCCTGTGGTCTATTATAACCCACTCATTAACCAGTCTTTCTTATATCCAATCCATTCCCCAAAGTGCTGTGTGGTGATTTAGTCCCTAAACCGTGTCCGACTCTTGCAATCCCATGGACTGTAGACTGCCAGGCTGCTCCGTCCATGGGATTTTCCAGGCAAGAGTACTGGAGTGGGGTGCCATTGCCTTCTCCCTCCTGCATTGCAGGCAGATTCTTTACCGACTGAGCTATGAGGGAAACCCCTTAATTAGTGAAGTGAAAGTCGCTCAGTCTGACTCTTTGCAAGGTCTGACTCTTTGCGACAGTCCATGCCAGAATACTGGAGTGGGTTCAGTTCAGTTCAGTCGCTCAGTCGTGTCCGACTCTTTGCGACCCCATGAATTGCAGCCTCTTTGTCCATCACCAACTCCCGGAGTCTACCCAACCCCAAGTCCATCAAGTCAGTGATGCCATCCAACCATCTCATCCGTAGCCTTTCCTTTCTCCAGGGCATCTTCCCAACCCAGGGATTGAACCCAGGTCTCCCATCTTGCAGGCAGAGCCACAAGCGCTGCGACAGCTATCTAAACACAGAGTAATCCCATCACTCCTCTGAAATGCCTTGTGAGTGAAAAGCAAACCTCCCACCCCAGAGCCCCCTTGCTGCCCGCCCTTCCCCGGCGGGGAGGGGAGTGTGTTGGCATGGCCGGCTCCCCGGTGGGGCTACACTCACCAGAGCCCTCAGGGCGTGGCCCTAACGCCCGGGCTACCCCGGTCCACACCTCCCCGGTGTAACTCGCACCTGAGCTCCAACACCCCGTCTCCCGGTCTCTCCGCGCGTCACCAGGGCGAGACGCCCACCGCCCAGCCCGCGAGCACAGCGGCTTCGAGAACGCGGGGCGGCGGGGGGCGGTGGGGAAATGGCGGCGACCGCCGCGCGCGCGGGAAGCCACCGAAACCGACCTGCCCACAACCACGGAGTGGAACCACAGGCACACCCGCCATCCCGCTCCCCGTTGTGCAGCCCCAGAGAAGCGGCCCCGGGAGGCTCCCGCCCGCCGCCTCTCTCACGGTGCCCCGCTTCAGGCAGCCTTCCCTCGGCCTCGCGGGGCAGCTCCCGGGCCGGCTTCGAGGCCTTCTCGCAGAACATGGCGCAGGCGCCGAGCAGGGAGCATAGGCTGGGCCTCTGCGAGGGTCGGCGGCGGAGGACCCGGCGGCGCGCAGGGTGCGTGTGGGCGGCGAACACCGGCCGGGAGCCTGGGGGTCGGGGGTTGTGCGGGCGGCGAGCTGGGCAGGCTCCTGGGCAGGGGGCGTGTGAGCGGGGAGCTCGGCCGGCGTTGGGGGTTGTGAGAGCGGAGAGCGCGGTCCAGCCCTGCCGATGGCATGTGAGCGGGGAGCGCGAGCTGGCGCACTGGGGCGAGGGCGGCGTGTAAGCGGCGAGCCCGGGCCGGCGGGGAGCGGGTGGAGGGGTGTGTGTGGGGAGGGGGAGCGTGTGAGCGGTGAGCTGGGCCGGCAGCGCTGAGGGCGTGTGAGCCAGGTACGGGGCCCTATCAGTGGAAAACGCGCGCCGGCGCCCCGGGGCAGTATTAGCCTGGAAGGCGGGCAGTCATCCTCTGGCTCGAGGGGCGGGCAGCTGGCGTTGGAACCCCGGTCCCCTCCGTGTGGGGCCGGCGGGGCCGCCCGGAGAAAGCTGCGAGGCGCCAGTGGTGGGCTTGGCCAGTGCGTGGGTCCCGCCGCCACCGGGCTCCTAATTACTTTTAATTAGAGGATAATGACAATATCGTGATTTTTCTACCCCACACTTTGGGTTCTGAAGTTACATTTATCTAAAAATTACTGCATTATTCCAGGTCAGTCTATAGCCAAATGTTTGTGTCTCTTCCTTCCGTTCTTCCCTCAATTTTTATTGGAGTACAGTTGATTTACAGTATTGTGTTAGTTTCAGGTGTGCAGCAAAGGAAATCAGTTATGTGTATAAATGTATATCAACTCTTTAAAAAAATTTTTTTTCCATATGGGCTGTTTCAGAATGTTGAATTCCCTGTGCTATACAGTTGGTCCTTATTAGTTATCTATTTTATACCCAATAGTGTGTAGTGTGTATGTGTCAGTCCAAATCTCCCAACCAAATATATCTTTCTTTAGTACATATGCATGTGTAAAACTGCTGGAGAGGGTCAGAGAGAAACAGGCTGACTTGTGGTTTTTTACCACTTCGGCCTTGAAAAGATAGTTCTTGAAACTTGAAAGTAGTACTACGTTTGGATTGTCAAGTTGATCTGCAAGAACATTTCAAGAGAAGCAAAAGCATGAGGGGTGGTGGTTAATATGTGGGGTTATGACAACAGCAGTTTGCTTTAGTGATGTTGTAGTAAGGGCTTCCCTGATAGCTCAGTTGTTAAAGAATCCGCCTGCAATGTGGGAGACCCCAGTTCGATTCCTGAGTCTGAAAGATCCCCTGGGGAAGGGAAAGTCTACCCACTCCAGCATTCTGGCCTGGACAGTTCCATGGACTATATATAGTGCATGGGGTTGCAAAGAGTCGGACGCAACTGAGCGACTTTCACTTTTACACTAATAAGTACAAACCATTTTGAATGTTCACCTTTATGGCAGCCATACTTGAAGTAACAGAAAGTAAGGATGCCCTGTTTGAAGGTGGCACCTATGGAAGGAGATAGGAAGGCCTGATCTCTTAGTTGCAGGTGGCTGCTGCCTGGTGATCCAGCACCGTGATTGAAGTCAACATCCTGGTTCTGTCACCTAGCATCTGTGGGACCTTGGCAAAACCTGTCTTAACCAGGTTAAACGTGGGCAGTTTTTTAAAGTATGGTATTTTATTAGAAAGGGATTAGGAAATCTTCATGCAACTCAGTATTAATTTTAACAGAGTATCTCTGAGAGCCTTCCACAGAAGTATGTGGATCATTTATCTGGAACTGCTGGTCAAAGAGGAAAAAAGACATTAAATGGACAAGTAGAAGGTAAGAACTGGATTTGATAGAAAAGTCATTTGACAAAACGTTGAATTAAAATGGGACTGCTGACACATTCTAATAGCCAGAGAGAATCACCTGTTGGATGTGTAGTAACGAAAAAGACAAGGAGGGAAATGGTGTATCTTGTCAGGTGTCAGCCACAGATTAAATTGAGAATGCCATTTAAGGAGCTAAATTATGAGTTCCTGGACTTCCTTGGTGGTCTGATCCAATGGTTAAGACTCTGTGTGGTCGATGCAGGGGATGCAGATTTGATCCCTGGTCAGGGAACTAACATTCCATGTGGCCCATGGCCAAAAGAAAAAAATTGTTAGTTCTGTTTCAAGATACTCTACAACCTCAGAAAGGTTGAGAAATAAGAGGAAAGAGGGAATGAAGGATGAGAGAGGCATAGAGTACAGGGAGGAAATGAAGGAAAAGGAAGCAAGGGTCTATGGGGGAAGGTGGCAATAAGTAAGATAGGTCTTTAGAAAAAGGGAGAATATTTGACATGGGCGATGAATTTGAAGTGAGCTTGTTGGAGAAGAACAGCAGAGTTTTCCCCATCTTATTGTTTTCCTGGCTGTTAGAAGGCATTCAGGATTGAGGTCCCTAGGCATGCGGAGCTGTGTGTTAGCCTCTGTGCAAGAACACGGGCATAGGTACTCAGATGTAAATGTGTGCAAATTGATGTCATATGAAAGGTTGCTGCTTTATAGGATGGTGTTATGTAGGCCAAAACAAAAGAACTGAAAAGGAGAGAGCAGGGGCCATGATGGGGAGATCAAGGAACCTACAGCCTGATACAGAGTACACTGGAAAGTTTCCAACTTCTAATGCAGTTTCAGTTTGGAGGGAAGTGTTAGAGTGAGGGTAAGTTGAGGCTAAGATTTTAGAGAATAAATTAAGTTGAAGTAATGTAGAAGCAGACTCAGTGTAGACCAGAGTTTCTCAAATTTTAATTAGTTGCCTGGGGACCTTGTGGGAAGTGCACTTGCTGAGCAGGAGGTCTGAGATTCTGTGTTTCTAACAAGCTCTCCGAGTAGCAAGAGTGTAGCCTTGCCTGTAGAGAAATCTGGAAGAAGAGCATTGGATAATGCAGGACATAACAGGATCAAGAAAAAACATTATTTTGTTTTTCTTTCTGAGTGTGTTTATAGCCAGAGGGAAGCAAAGTGTTGAAGTAGCAATTACAGGTGTAAGATGCCATTGCTAAGCAAAGAGGGAGAAAGAAGTGGTGGAGATGATCCATAGAAAGAATGTAAAGGGGGAAGAATTAAGACCACAGATCCAGAGATTACCCTTTGGAGAAGAGAGAATCTAGTGAAATGAGGAAAGTAAGTCCTTAGGGAGGTGAGTTTGGAGTTGATGAGGACACTTGAGAGAGTTCCTTCTAGATGGCTTCAGTGTATTTCCACTGAAAAGAGATAAGATCATTGTTGCTCCAGAGAATACTGGGGGTGGGGGAGAGGCGTGGTGGTGCTAGAAGTAAGGGAAACCCCAGCCACTCTAAGTAACTCTCAGGCATCAAAGGTATATGTTGTATTGGTATTTGTTATTTGAAGTGGATTAATTTGAATATGGAAGGCATTGACTTTTTTTTTTTTAAAGATAGCTAATTTTTTGGCAGTTGTTTCACAGAAATCCTTTAAAACATTAGCATGATGTAGCAAACCAAACTAAGTTTTGAAACAAAACAGATTAATAGAGTTCATTCCCTAAATGCTAGAATTGTTATTTTCAATAAATACTACACTGATTTTGAAACATGCAAGATTTTTAATATCTAATAATTCTGTGGCAATTAAATTATTAATAAAGTTCTTATGGAATACAGAATAGGTAGCAGATTGAGTGAATTGATGTAAGTAATACTAGAAGAGTAAAAGGTAGACAAAATGAGACACACTAGTTAACATCTCTTCATGAATGGCAGAGACGTGTAAGATACAATAAGCTGTGAAGGAGTAGTGAGTTTGAGGGGAGAGGAGGACATGGAACCGATTCTCTGAAATAAGAGTTTGTAGGATGTAGTCAGAGTTGTATTCTTACTCACATTCTAATAAATGGAGACTTTGTTTTCAGATTTTTCCAGTTGGGATTCTACTAGTTTGAGCC
The DNA here is from genome assembly GCA_024291935.2 of Okapia johnstoni. Taxonomy (NCBI): domain Eukaryota; kingdom Metazoa; phylum Chordata; class Mammalia; order Artiodactyla; family Giraffidae; genus Okapia; species Okapia johnstoni. The sequence continues at coordinate 27,515,389 of CM044324.1, forward strand.
TCAATAATGATACTTGTCAAAGAGCCAGGCATTTGCAAGTTGATGACCAGTGTCCGTTGATTTCACAATCAATGATCAGAAATCAGTCAGCATCCACAGAATTGGGACAGATGACCTTGTTAGGTAGTTAGAATAGGAAAAAGGAGTCCAGAATGGCGGTGGCTAAAAGACAGGGAAGGGTAAAGCCCGCGAAGAGAGAACAAAGGAGGGTCCCAGCACTGGTGTGAGGACCTCAGGTAGAACAAACAGCACTCCTGGCTAGCTCAGTTTACATGGGGCAAGCCCAGGGGGAGGGAAAAAATATACAAAAAGAGGAGCCAAAGGGCCAGGGATCTCTTTCCCACACTCACAATCCCTGTTTCTCTCTCTGTCTTCTCTTCGCATCTTTTGGGTCGGCTTGCCCTCACGTCTTGAGGATGTAGTTTCCTCTATTTTCTAAATAAAACTGAGCTGTAACACAGAGCTGTAACACTGTCCAAGAGCTGTGATGCGCCAAGGGCTTTAATGTCTGTCGCTTCAAATTTTTGCTGTGACAAGACAGAACCGAGGAAATTACACACTCCCCTGACAACCTTAATAGAGAAAGAATAGGTGCATATTGGAGTGGTGTTTCTCATAGGGAATTACATGCTCCATCAGCTGTGCAAGTCTCAGCTGCCAGAAAACAGAGAAAGCAAACACAGTAATGAAGAAGCTCAGAGCACTCAGCCCTAGGCCACCTGGGCACTGACGTTTCCAAAATTAAATTTTGTGGCAAAATCTACCTTGCACTGACTCCTTTTATGCAACCTACAGCCAAACAGTATTTCTTAGTAAGGTGTTTGCATTCTTCCTCTGACCATAGTAAGACAATAAATGACAAAGAGAGTTAGGAGAAAGTAAATTCATGTAGGCTAGTATGTAGCATACCTGTGAGTGGGTAGCAGGATTATATTTAGAATTTTGCATCTAGTTGGGAGACCTAGGTAGACATCTAGAGATTGCCTTCTGAAAATGTGGCTTCGTAGCTATATATTTATATAGCTTTTATATATGTTTTATATATATATTATTTATATATATTTTATATACCTTTTTAATATTTTTTATATAGCTCTGAATTCGTAAGTATTAGTTATAAATTATATTCAGTATGACTGCAAAAGCACTTCTGAAGCCAAATACTAAAATATCTCTTGTGTTTTCTATGACTTTGCATAGTCTACCATTGGCTTTCCCAGTGATCATGGGAGTCATGGGAAATTTGCTACATATTACCTCCTTAGTTGTATCCATCTAATATATCAACTTGTTTTATTATTTGTAATGAATTAATAGTTCAGAAGGAATGTTGGTTTAAGGAGTGCTGTATCATTTAAAAGCAGTATATAGAAAAGCAATTCTTATTCTACTGGGATGCCCAGTCTATTGAGTAACCACATCTAATATGTGTTGTCCATAAATACCAATTAATTTAGTGTCTTCAATTGGTCATACAATCAGGGCTATAGTAAGAAATCATAAGCTGTTTCTTTTTTCACTTCTATAATTTTTTTCTTTTCTTTCCTTATCTGTAGAAGTTACCTTTGTTACGAAAGATTCTCAGTTATCTCCTAGAATAGGGACTACAAGCTATAAACTCAAAATGGTTTTGTTTTGTTTTATTTTAAATCTCTACAAGTGACTTGTTTGCTTTTGTTTCTCAGTGAGCTTGGTAGGTCCAAGAAGCACAAATTCAAATAAAATACGTACACAAATCCCTTCAACACTGGAAGATGTGACATAGGAAATCCACCAAATAAATAGAAGCAGCTTCAGACAGAAGAGATTGTTTCTCTTCTCAGTCAATGCCTTTTATAGAGTAACCAGCAGAGTCTTCTCCTTCACGGTCCCAGGATTTGTACATGTATTCATTTCATAAAGATTTTATTCTATACTCGACCCAAAAAGTTTTATTTAAATATTTATTTAAATATTTCTGGAAACACTCCCCCAGTTCAGGCCTGTATCACCTTTTTTTTTTTTTTCATTATTAATGCCTTCAGATTCTTTTCCCTCCATTTATTTGTATGCCCTTCAAATTCTACCTCCCGTAGTGTTTAGAGTCACCTGTCTCAAAAGCACATATGACCCATGAACCACTCGTCAAATCACATTAATACCTAGACATCTAAGGTGACACATGATGCTTTCATAATCTGACTTCTGCCTGACATTCCATCCCTCGCCCTTTCTGTCCTTTCCTCTGGAATCCTGAACTGCTGCTGATGCCCTCCTTACATGTCCCTGTGCTTTGGACAAATATTTACCCTGTCGTGTGTGTGCTTCTCTCCCCATCTTGCTAAGCCTTCCGTGCTCTCCCTCTCCTGCCCTCTGTTCGCTTGAACTGTGTAAATCTGCATTCAGGCATTACCTCTAGAAAAGCCATCCATGACACCCTTTATCTACATTTTTCTTTAAACTCCATTGTCTAGTGCTGAGCAGAAACCCAAAAAATAATTATTGAATAAAAGAAATAAAGAACTTACATATACCAAGGTGATTTTTAAGAGCTTGTCCTCTGCAGTCTAAGAGCCAAGAGGATAGACACGTGAAGAAATAATTTACATTCAGGTGATGAAGATACACTGGAAAAATCTATGAAGTACTAAGATAGCGACAAGGAAAGATACCTGTTTATCTGGGGAAAGATAGCTGTAATCAAGGACAACTTTACAAAGCAGGCTGAATCTTAAAAGATGAAAAGTGATTTGTTGGGAAAGGAGCATTTCAATTTAAGGGATTGAAAAAAGGAAACAAAGTAACAGGAATTTTGTAAACCGTGAATAATGTTGCAGTTGAAGCTTGGAGTGTTGTTATAAAGGTCCTGTTATGAAGTAGAGAAGAGAATATATTGTGATTTTATATGTCTGTCCTGTATTTTGAAAGTTTGTTTGGTTTCTGATTGTTTTGTCCACTGATGTTTCAGTGAATTTGTGAATGAATCTTTGAGATATTTGTGTGCCTGTAACCTGATGAATTCTGGTATTTCCCAAAAGGTTTCTTGAAGTTTTTGATCATTGGAAGTATTTCTTAAAGAAGTGAACATTCAACTGAAGATTAAGATTGATATAAGCTGTCATTTGATACAATGTTTTAAATCTATGTTTTAAATATTCTGTCTTTTATCTAAACATTCTAAGTAATTTTAACAAAACATACAGATTTGTCAGCAGAACTAGACTTAGAAATGATATCAGAGGAAGAACAAGAAAAATCTGATGGAGATGAAAATAACCATTCACAGGTATGTAAAAATGTAAATTTAAATTTCTGGTTTAATACTGTTTTCTATTCTTTAACAACATAATACAGTTTTCAACAGAGTTCATAACAAATAAAATTACTTTTCAGTAAGGTAAGTAGCCTTTTAGAATTGATAGATGATAATTTAAGTTTTTATAGCACTTCAATTAGAAAACTTAAAATATTGTTAGAATTTGTTATAATTTATAGCTTGTCTTTGGGATTGAGGCAAAAAACTTTCCTGACTACTGTTTACTTCTTCTATTTTTATAATTTCTTTACTTGATAAAGAAAGTGAGATTAAATACTGAATCATAAGATTAAAGAGTTGAATTTATCAACAATATGACAATGATGGTCCCTGACCTAGATATGTGGAAAGAGAAATCATTGCCAGTGGTTAAGGTTTTCTGTTGAAATTGTCAGTCACTGATGCCAAAACTAAAGATTTATTCTGTCTGATATCTCGGCATAGTTAGTTGACTTCATTTCAGTTCAGTTAAGTCTCTCAGTAGTGTCCAACTCTTTGTGACCCCATGGACTGCAACACGCCAGGCCTCCCTCAACAATTCTCGGAATTTACCCAAACTCATGTCCATTGAGTCGGTGATGCCATCCAACCATCTCATCCTCTGTTGTTCCCTTCTCCCGCCTTCAGTCTTTCCCAGCATCAGAGTCTTTTCAAATGAGTCAGCTCTTCACATCAGGTGGCCAAAGTATTGGAGTTTCAGCTTCAACATCAGTCCTTTCAGTGAACACTCAGGACTGATCTCCTTTAGGATGGACTTAGGGATGAACATTTGGGGGGAGAGTAGGTCATAGAATCAGCCCAACTGCCTATTAAAAGAATTGAACCTTCCAGACTGGACCTTTGTTGTTAGGGTACAAATAATAACTTTCTAACTTATTTCATTTCCAAGTGGGAAATCAGTAAATATTATTAAAAATGCTTTATCCATTTTCATTGGAGGCTGTTAGGATTTAATATAACTGAATGTAGGGGCTTCCCAGGTAGCTCAGCTGGTAAAGAATCCACCTGCAATGCAGAAGACCCCAGTTCAATTCCTGGGTTGGGAAGTTTCCCTGGTGAAAGGGATAGGATACCCACTCCAGTATTGTTGGGAGACCTGGCTTCAGTCCCTGGGTTGAGAAGATCCCCTGAAGAAGGTTGTGGCAACCCACTCCATATTCTTGCCTGGAGAGTCCCCATGGACAGAGGATCTGGGCAGGCTACAGTCCTAGGGGATGCAAAGAGTCAGACACGACTAAGCACACACATAACCGAATGTAAGCAGGTAATGTGTATTGATGTATAACATTATCATTATATATAATTTGCATTAAAATTTAGGAATTGGTTCCTCTTTCTGATTGGTGTTAATAGATTTTGGCTCCTAATAATATAAAGTTTGTCTGTTCTCCAGATACTAGTCCTTAAAAAAAAAAAACAAATAAAACCTTACAAATGTGCTGTAGGGACTCCCTGTTTAAGATATAGCGAGGGGAAATTTTTTTATATAAATTTATTTATTTTAATTGGAGGCTAATTACTGTACAATATTGTATTGGTTTTGCCATACATTGACATGAATCCGCCATGGGTGTACATGTGTTCCCCTTCCAGAAGCCCCCTCCCACCTCACTCCCCATCCCATCCCTCTGGGTCATCCCAGTGCACCACCCCGAGCACCCTGTATCATGCATCGAACCTGGATTGGCGATTCATTTCACATATGATAATTTACATGTTTCAATGCCATTCTCCCAAATCATCCCACCCTCGCCCTCTCCCACAGAGTCCAAAAGACTGTTCCATGCATCTGTGTCTCTTGCTGTCTCACATACAGGGTTATCATTACCATCTTTCTAAATTCCATATATATGCGTTAGTATACTGTATTGGTGTTTTTCTTTCTGGCTTACTTCACTCTGTATAATAGGCTCCAGTTTCATCCACCTCATTAGAACTGATTCAAATGTATTCATTTTAATGGCTGAGTAATATTCCATTGTGTATATGTACCCATAGCTTTCTTATCCATTCGTCTGCTGATAGACATCTAGGTTGCTTCCATTTCCTGACTATTATAAACAGTGCTGCAATGAACATTGGGGTACATGTGTCTCTTTCAATTCTGGTTTCCTCGGTGTGTATGCCCAGCAGTGGGATTGCTGGGTCATGTGGCAGTTCTATTTCCAGTTTTTTAAGGAATCTCCACACTGTTCTCCATAGTGGCTGTACTAGTTTGCATTCCCACCAACAGTGTAAGAGGGTTCCCTTTTCTCCACATCCTCTCCAGCATTTATTGCTTGTAGACTTTTGGATAGCAGCCATTCTGACTGGCGTGAGATGGTACCTCATTGTGGTTTTGATTTGCATTTCTCTGATAATGAGTGATGTTGAGCATCTTTTCATGTGTTTATTAGCCATCTGTATGTCTTCTTTGGCCCACTTTTTGATTGGGTCGTTTATTTTTCTGGAATTGAGCTGCAGGAGTTGTTCGTTTATTTTTGAGATTAATTCTTTGTCTGTTGCTTAGTTTGCTACTATTTTCTCCCATTCTGAAGGCTGTCTTTTCACCTTGCTTATAGTTTCCTTTGTTGTGCAGAAGCTTTTAATTTTAATTATGTCCCATTTGTTTATTTTTGCTTTTATTTCCAATATTCTGGGAGGTGGGTTGTAGAGGATCCTGCTGTGATTTATGTCAGAGAGTGTTTTGCCTATGTTTTCCTCTAGGAGTTATAGTTTCTGGTCTTACGTTTAGATCCTTAATCCATTTTGAGTTTATTTTTGTGTATGGTGTTAGAAAGTGTTCTACTTTCATTCTTTTACAAGTGGTTGACCAGTTTTCCCAGCACCACTTGTTAAAGAGATTGTCTTTTCTCCATTGTATTTTCTTGCCTCCTTTGTCGAAGATAAGGTGTCCATAGACGCATGGATTTATCTCTGGGCTTCCTATTTTGTTCCATTGACCTATATTTCTGTCTTTGTGCCAGTACCATACTGTCTTGATGACTGTGGCTTTGTAGTAGAGCCTGAAGTCAGGCAGGTTGATTCCTCCAGTTCCATTCTTCTTTCTCAAGATTACTTTGGCTATTTGACGTTTTTTTGTATTTCCATACAAATTGTGAAATTATTTGTTCTAGTCCTCTGAAAAATACCGTTGGTAGCTTGATAGGGATTGCATTGAATCTATAGATTGCTTTGGGTAGTATACTCATTTTCAGTATATTGATTCTTCTGACCCATTAACACGGTATATTTCTCCGTCTATTTGTGTCCTCAAATATTTTTAAGGGAAGTCAGCCTTTTATAACATTAAAAATCATCTCCTAATTCATTTTTGGTGGATTTAATATATGTGAATTAATTCAAACAGGGACAAAATTGGGTTTGTGAGTTCATGTGTTTCTCCTATTTTGGGGTAAGGCAAGTTATTTTTCACTTAACCACAAAAGGGTAAGGTGAGGACGAGTGCTTTTGGCCAGAAGTCATTTCAGTAAATAGTCCCCTTGGAAGCTGAACTGTAGTGGATACACGTAAACCGCTCCATAGGCAATATTTCCTGGGACAGGCAATGGAGAACTGGATGGTAACTGAAGAGGAATGGGGAGTTCAAAAGAGTTCCTTGTTTTATGTTCAGAGAGGAGCTTTTAGAGTATATAAGCTGTTGGAAATGAGCCAGCAGAGGATGTGTTTATTGAGTTGAATCTTGTTTCCATTTCCAATATTAGAAAGCTTATTGATTGTATGACATTATCTTTAAACTATTACAGTAAACTAATTGTCCATAATACTTCTGTTCCTATATAGCTTTATGGTAAAGGCTTGTTCATTGGTTCTGAATTGTAATATTTTTATGTAATTGAATATGCAGATGATTACTTAAATTAACTCTATCATTCATAGATTTTAAAAAATTATAGAATCATGAATACACAAATACTTAGGCTATACTGAATAGGATTTAATCATTCCTTGATGATTCTGGGTGATCGTATCGTTGTGAGTAGCCACGGTTTTGTAAGGTACTCTGAAACATCACATCATATTAACTTCATATTGTTTATAGATTGCTGGGAAAAGGGTAAATTTTTGTTTATATTCAGTAGAAAAAGCTATTGACAATCTTTCATTAATTATTATTTTTGGATCATAAAGTTCTAAATTATAAAAACCATCCTTCCCATACTACGAGTGTCATTAACACATATTGTGTGCTCAATAAATGCATGTCAGGTGTATGAAGAAACAGCAGAATGGTTACATGAATGCCTGTTGATGAAGTGCTTATAATAATGCATAGCAGTTGCATAGGAAGTCCTCAGAAGGCTAATATCATGGTTATTATGGTTTTCTTAAAAATGGGTCCTTTATAAGGCTTACTCTTATTTTATTGCCGTTAATCCTTATTGAATAAAAAAACCCTTACTACTGCTTCCTATCAAATAGCAAAATAACGTTATGGTTTTATTTCCTTTGATCTAAAAAGCCTTTAAGTATTAGGTATTGTTTTGTCCATTTTACTCTTAATATTTTAATATTACTTCCAGTGAAAAGAATCATTTAGGTATTTTAGGACTGCAAAGAAAACATATAATTAACTGCAAAAAAAAATATAATGAAAAAAAAAGTTAACTATAAAAAATATCATCCAAGTAAAAGATGTTTTGTAACAGGAATAGTGGCAAAACAGAAAATCTTCATTTGTTGTAGAGACATACACTTTGAGAACTTAATTTAGAAACACTATTGATCAAATTATCGTTTTGATAAAAATCTGTCCTTTTAAGTAGTGTCTGTTTTTGATTTAATGAAGAGCTATTTATCACCTTTTTACAGTTAGTATATTTTATAAATATTTTAAGGACATTGTGAAACAGTATTATTTATGTGTAGGTCAAAGAACAGATTAATGACGTGAGCTACCTGAATGACTTAACTCAGTCATCTGAAACTGCTTCCAAGGATGGCGATGTCTTTACTCTAAGAATTCCACATTGCAAGTAGAAGCACTTGTCTTGAGGTATAAAGGTAGGACCATGGTGTTAATATCAATACAAAGCCTGTTTGTATATAGTGTAGTAATATATGCACACCTTGTCTAGTACTGCTCTAGAGCTATGGATATATTACAGTGCTGTGCATTTTAGAAGTATATTTTGTATTAAAAGATAGTGAAAGAGAGTATATACTCTGAGCTATAGGCCAATGATCATCCTTACTGTACCTGAATTTATAATTATATTATATATATGTAATTATTTTATTTCTCTTTCTCTTCTACTAGACTTCAAGCTAACCAAGAGCCAGGGTCATCTGTTTTATCTGGAGAGCTTAGAATACTATCTTCCACTTTATAGACACTCAATATTTGTTCAGTGTATGGAGGAGTGAACATGAAAGGCACCGTCCTTTATACTCAAAAATTACTCATATCAAAGTGTTTCTTGTTTCTATGTGTTTTCTTCATGGTGCAGATTGTGTTAATTTGTTGAAAATTCGGGATGGAGTTCTTTCATATGAAAGATAAATAGAGCTTTAAAAAAGCCACTGTGAACTACTTAGAGGAGAAATTAAAAAACTGGAAAATAAGGTTGGTGAGCTACAGAAAGAACTGTCTGAAAGAAAAGAAGTGAATCACAGTTAGGGCATCAGAAAGTGGAGTGGGAACGAGAGCTCGGCAGCTTGAGATACCGCACATACTACTTTTAAAGAAATATTTGAACCATTATTGACTTGAATACTGCAGAAACGTAGCTGTGTTCTAATTTTTAACTTACCCTCTGGGATTTTACAGGGGAGAAAACGTCGTTAGTATTGTAGAGTATGAAATTCATGGAAATAATAGAAGTTCTTAACAGTGAATGCTTCTGATGACTTAATGTATATTTTTCCAAATCACTATTTTCATGATCATACAGAAGTCCACCATAACAGAAACCTCATTAATGATTTAACAGATTGACTTTTGGTTATTTTTCACTTTTCTGTATTATATTTAATACTACAAGGAACATCTTTTCTACAAATTCATTTCTACATTTCTAATTATTTTAAATTCATTTTCTTTAATAATACTGTATTATTTGGTTAAACTATAAGAATTTTTGGAAACAGTCTTTGATCCATATTTCTAAACTACTCTTAAGAAAGTTTATATTACTTTACATTCCCACCCACAGAAATAACAAGTAGCCATTTCTCTAAAGACAGAAAAGAAAAAAAAAAATTATGCTGTTTTATTCTTAACCCTCTGCATGAAAACAGTGATCATTATTAAGTGTTCTTCATTGTATTTCCCCCCATTTTACTATTTTAAACATTGTGAAGAGGGAATAAAAGTTATTGCAGCAGTGAATAGTCTTGTGTTTTTTTAAGAAGAGTTCTATAAATTTTGCAGATTCACCTTAAAGCAAGAAGAAGAGAATAGAAGAAAGTCTGATATGTTATATGAAAAATTAGGGAGCAGTTAAGAAGAAAGGAAGACCAATATAGTAAAGAAGTTGAAATGAAACAGCAACTTGAACTCACTCTCAGAGCACTAGATGGAACTTAAGACTGAGAAATGATCTGAATCAGGTAGAGTAATTGTTGGTGGAAATTTCAAATTTCTAACACCATTGCATCAATATTATTTATAATATCCCTTTTATTTAATATGTATTATTTAGATTTCAAACAAAATGTTATCTCAACCTAGGTATGAACTGTGACATTCAGAGTTTAAGTGATAAGTTTCTTGCCATTCTTGGCTTTTAATAGATGCTCTGTATGTGTTTTCTGAGTGGAGGAATGGATGTAACTTGAGCTTAATTATTAACATAATGATTGGCACTTTTGATACAGTAGACAAAGTAATCTTCTTAATTCTAATCCATGTATTAATTTTGGCATTTTAATCTTAAAATACAGGCTAACTTGCCTTGAGCCTGTGAAGGAACTAGTTAAATGCTTAGTAAAGAAATTTCCTTTCACAGTAGTATATCTGCATGTTTTTGCTCTGTGATAAATTTAGCAGGCAATAAGGAGTTCATGATCTGAGCCACAGTCAGCTCCCAGTCTTGTGTTTGCTGACTGTATAGAGCTTCTCCATCTTTGGCTGCAAAGAATATAATCAATCTGATTTCGGTGTTGACCATCTGGTGATGTCCATGTGTAGAATCTTCTCTTTTGTTGTTGGAAGAGGGTGTTTGCTATGACCAGTGTGTTCTCTTGGCAAAACTCTATTAGCCTTTGCCCTGCTTCATTCTGTACTCCAAGGCCAAATTTGCCTGTTACGCCAGGTGTTTCCTGACTTTATACTTTTGCATTCCAGTCCCCTATAATGAAAATGACATCTTTTTTTGGGTATTCTAAAAGGTCTTGTAGGTCTTCATTGAACCGTTCAACCTCAGCTTCTTCAGCAATACTGGTTGGAGCATAGACTTGGATTACCATGATTTTGAATGGTTTGCCTTGGAAATGAACAGAGATCATTCTGTCATTTTTGATATTGCGTCCAAGTACTGCCTTTCAGACTCTTTTGTTGACCATGATGGCTACTCCATTTCTTCTAAGGGATTCCTGCCCACAGTAGTAGATATAATGGTCATCTGAGTTAAATTCACCCATTCCAGTCCATCTTAGTTCGCTGATTCCTAGAATGTCGACGTTCACTCTTGCCATCTCCTGTTTGACCACTTCCAATTTGCCTTGATTCATGGACCTAACATTCCAGGTTCCTATGCAATATTGCTCTTTACAGCATCGGACTTTGCTTCTATCACCAGTCACATCCACAGCTGGGTATTGTTTTTGCTTTGGCTCCATCCCATCATTCTTTCTGGAGTTATTTCTCCACTGATTTCCAGTAGCATATTGAGCACCTACCAACCTGGGGAGTTCCTCTTTCAGTGTCCTGTCTTTTTGCCTTTTCATACTGTTCATGGGATTCTCAAGGCAAGAATACTGAAGTGGTTTGCCATGCCCTTCTCCAGTGGACCACATTCTGTCAGACCTCTCCACCATGACCCATCTGTCTTGGGTGGCCACACACGGCATGGCTTAGTTTCATTGAGATAGACAAGGCTGTGGTCCATATGATCAGATTGGCTAGTTTTCTGTGATTGTAGTTTCAGCGTGTCAGCCCTCTGATGCCCTCTCGCAACACTTACCATCTTACTTGGGTTTCTCTTACCTTGGACGTGGGGTATCTCTTCACAGCTGCTCCAGCAAAGCACAGCCACTGCTCCTTACCTTGGACAAGGGGTATCTCCTCACGGCAGCCCCTCCTGACCTTGAATATGGAGTAGCTCCTCTCAGCCCTCCTGTGCCCGCGCAGCTGCCGCTCCTTGGACGTGGGGTAGCTCCTCTTCACCACCGCCCCCAACCTTGGGTGCAGGGTAGCTCCTCTCAGCCTCTGCCTGCGACCTCCGGCCTGAGGTAGCTCCTCTTGGCTGCCGCCCCCAATCTCCGGCCCGTGGTAGCTCCTCTCGGCTGCTGCTCCCCGGCCTCGGCCATAGGGTAGCTCCTCTCAGCCGAGCTTCTGCATGGTCTGTTGCAGCCACCGCGCTTCTGCATGGTCCGTTGCAGCTGCCGCGCTTTCTATGATTATACAGTTGAAGTGAACAAATAGATTTAAGGGACTAGATCTGATAGACAGAGTGCCTGATGAACTATGGACAGAGGTTCATGACATTGTACAGGAGACAGGGATCAAGTCCATCCCCATGGAAAAGAAATGCAAAAAAGCAAAATGGCTGTCTGAGGAGGTCTTACAAATAGCTGTGAAAAGAAGAGGAGCAAAAAGCAAGGGAGAAAAGGAAAGATATTCCCATCTGAATGCAGAGTTCCAAAGAATAGCAAGGAGAGATAAGACAGCCTTCCTCAGCGATCAATGCAAAGAAATAGAGGAAAACAAAAGAATGGGAAAGACTAGAGACCTCTTCAAGAAAATTAGAGATACCAAGGGAACATTTCATGCAAAGATGGGCTCGATAAAGGACAGAAATAGTATGGACCTAACAGATGCAGAAGATATTAAGAAGAGGTGGCAAGAATACACAGAAGAACTGTACAAAAAAGATCTTCACAACCCAGATAATCACGCTGGTGTGATCACTCACCTAGAGCCAGACATCCTGGAATGTGAAGTCAAGTGGGCCTTAGAAAGCATCACTACGAGCAAAGCTAGTGGAGGTGATGGAATTCCAGTTGAGCTCTTTCAAATCCTGAAAGATGATGCTGTGAAAGTGCTGCACTCAATATGCCAGCAAATCTGGAAAACTCAGCAGTGGCCACAGGACTGGAAAAGGTCAGTTTTCATTCCAATCCCAAAGAAAGGCAATGCCAAAGAATGCTCGAACTACCGCACAATCGCACTCATCTCACATGCTAGTAAAGTAATGCTCAAAATTCTCCAAGCCAGGCTTCAGCAATACGTTAACTGTGAACTTCCAGATGTTCAAGCTGGTTTTAGAAAAGGCAGAGGAACCAGAGATCAAATTGCCAACATCCGTTGGATCATTGAAAAAGCAAGAAAGTTCCAGAAAAACATCTATTTCTGCTTTATTGACTATGACAAAGCCTTTGACTGTGTGGATCACAATAAACTGTGGAAAATTCTTGAAGAGATGGAAATATCAGACCACCTGACCTGCCTCTTGAGAAATCTGTATGCAGGTCAGGAAGCAACAGTTAGAACTGGACATGGAACAACAGACTGGTTCCAAATAGGAAAAGGAGTACGTCAAGGCTATATATTGTCACCCCACTTATTTAACTTATATGCAGAGTACATCATGAGAAATGCTGGGCTGGAAGAAGCACAAGCTGGACTCATGATTGCCGGGAGAAATATCAATAACCTCAGATATGCAGATGACACCACCCTTATGGCAGAAGGTGAAGAAGAACTAAAGAGCCTCTAGATGAAAGTGAAAGAGGAGAGTGAAAAAATTGGCTTAAAGCTCAACATTCAGAAAACTAAGATCATGGCATCTGGTCCCATCACTTCATGGCAAATAGATGGGGAAACAGTGTCAGACTTTATTTTGGGGGGCTCCAAAATCACTACAGATGGTGCTTGCAGGCATGAAATTAAAAAACGCTTACTCCTTGGAAGGAAAGTTATGACCAACCTAGATATCATATTAAAAAGCGGAGACATTACTTTGCCAACAAAGGTCCATCTAGTCAAGGCTATGGTTTTTCCAGTAGTCATGTATGGATGTGAGAGTTGGATGGTGAAGAAAGCTGAGCGCCGAAGAATTGATGCTTTGAACTGTGGTGTTGGAGAAGACTCTTGAGGGTCCCTTGGACTCCAAGAAGATCCACCCAGTCCATTCTACAGTACATCAGCCATGGGTGTTCATTGGAAGGACTGATGTTGAAGCTGAAACTCCAATACTTTGGCCACCTCATGGAACGAGTTGACTCATTGGGAAAGACCCTGATGCTGGGAAGGATTGGGGGCCGGAGGAGAAGGGGACAACAAAGGATGAGATGGCTGGATGGCATCACCGACTCGATGGACATGGATTTGGGTAGACTCCAGGTGTTGGTGATGGACAGGGAGGCCTGTCATGCTGCAATTCATGGGGTCGCAAAGTCGGACACGACTGAGCATCTGAACTGAACTGAACTGAACTGAAATTTAGCAGACATTTAAATTAAGATCTGAGTTACTCACATGGGATAAATATCCTTATGCTTTAAAAGACTACTTCCTTGAAACAATTTTATTGCATTTTATATTCTGCTTCTAAGCTTAACTGTTTTTTTTTTTTTTTTTTAATGGTATGGGCCTGATAACTTCATATAATGTCTCTCCAGGTTATGGAAGAGCGACATATGATACTCAGAAGCAGCTTTCTGGAGAACAGAATGTCAGAATCTTACAGGAGGGAATCCTGGCCAATCACCTTGCCAAACAAAAGGAGAAAAAATGGCTAATAAGGAAATGAACTCTGAGGTATTTTCTGTAGTCATTTTCCAATATGTGTGTGTATGTATCTGTGTATGAATATATTTTATAAACCAACAGTACGCATCATAGAAAGTATAGAGGATTGTGAAAGCCTATACATCTATATTTTGAGGAGGGATGACATTTTTCATCTGTCAGAAAAGTAATATTTGTAATTCAGATCCATTTGTCTACAGCAGTCAGGTAGGGACAATGAACTCATCCAAGGAGAGGCCTTTAATATTTTCCATCGGAATTGATCTCAAAATTATTGCAGCTATCTCAGAGGAACCGGCATCATGATTGTGGTTTAGGTCAGGAAGATGGCGTGTGCTCCCCCATCGACTGCGCTACACACCCAAATCCCTCTGCTTTGGAGTGAGCATGTCCGTCACTCCATGCACGTCATCACCTTCAGTGTCTAAATCAGAGTCTGTTCTTGGCTCCACTATCATTTCTTTAACTAACACCCTGTAAACAACCTCTGCACATCATTTACAGTATTCCAATTTGTAAAAACTGCAAGATCAGTTGTAGAAACAATTTTGAACACTTTAGAAAGTAACTTCTTCAGAATAAACTTATAAAAGTCCTGCCTCCCCTGCCCCCCAAGAAAAACCATAATTCTTGCTACTAGCAATAGATACTCTTAATTTTTGGTAGTGATTTCTCTTCCTTGATAGATCATTAGGGTAGTTTATCACTTCCACTGATGGTAAGGAGGAAAAGTTTAGGCAATTCAAAGACTGAATTTTGGATGTCATTCTTGTGTGAAAGTTAACACTTTGCTTTAGTAGTGTCCTATTTTAGTACAAGGAACATTTGAAAACAGTGACAGATATACCATAATATATATTTAGTGATAATTAATAAGTGTTTTTCATTGTCTTTTGCCCTATCTTACTATTTTAAACATTACAAAAAGGTATTGAAAGTTATGGAAGCAGCAAATAATCTCATGATTGTCTAAGAAGAGCTCTCTAAATTTTACCCTATTTACCATTAGTGTATGTACCATGAGTGAAATGAGAGGCTTATTTTGTATTTATATGTTTGTACTAGAGAAGTAACTTGGTTTGATGTAAGATGACGAGTAGAGTCAGAAGACCTGGTGAAAAACCTGAAGCTTACTTATATTTCTAACTTCTTCCTTTCTAGAATCATTATAGCTAATGAGTTACTTAATGTTTGTAGATGTGCTTAGTGCAGCTATCAGTAGGTATAATTCTTATAATTGACTATTACAATGTTAGAACCATAGCATATTCTCAAGAAAATATTTTTTTACAAAATTTAATCTGTTTAAATATGTATAGAGCTAAGGCTCTTACTTTGGGTTAGCTGTATAGGTTAGGTATCAGATGTACATTTTTTAAAGCTAGCAAGTGGTGTTTATTGAAGATATTTGTTGGGATAATTTTCTTTTTCTTCATGTCAATTTAAATTAATTTCAGAAACATTTCAGACTTGAATCATTTATTCTTACGGCCTCTCAACTGTTTAAAGGCATCTACCTGTCATTAGATCATAATTTGGGACCCAAGTGGTGACCTTTACCCAAACTGTTCTTGATTTACTCTTCCATCTGCTATTTATGATTTACTTAGAACATTTTTGCAAACAGTTTGTTCATAATTCTCATTTTCAGTTAAATCAAATCAGTTCAGTTCAGTTCAGTCACTCAGTCATGACTGACTCTTTGCGACGCCATGGACTGCAGCCCGCCAGGCCTCTCTGTCCATCACCAACTCTTAAAGTTTACTCATTCTCATGTCCATTGAGTCGGTGATGCCATCCCACCATCTCATCCTCTGTCATCCCCTTCTCCTCCTGCCTTCAATCTTTCCCAGCATCAGGGTCTTTTCACATCAGTCAGTTCTTTGCAACAGGTGGCCAGAGTAGTGGAGTTTCAGCTTCAGCATCAGTCCTTCCAATGAATATTCAGGACTGATTTCCTTTAGCATGGACCGGTTGGATCTCCTTGCAGTCCAAGGGACTCTCAAGAGTCTTCTCCAACACCACAGTTCAAAGCATTAATTCTTCAGCATTCAGCTTTCCTCATAGTCCCAAATCTCACATTCATACCTGACTACTGGAAAAACCATAGCCTTGACTTGATGGACCTTTGTTGGCAACGTAATGTCTCTTTTTTAATATGCTGTCTAGGTTGGTCATAACTTTCCTTCCAAGGAGTAAGCCTCTTTTAATCTCATGGCTGCAGTCACCATCTGCAGTGATTTTGGAGCCCGAAAAAATAAAATCTGTCACTGTTTCCACTCTTTGCCCATCTATTTGCCATGAAGTGATGGGACCAGATGCCATGATCTTAGTTTTCTGAATGTTGAGCTTTAAGCCAATTTTTTCACTCTCCTCTTTCACTTTCATCTAGAGGCTCTTTAGTTCTTCTTCACCTTCTGCCATAAGGGTGGTGTCATCTGCATATCTGAGGTTATTGATATTTCTCCTGGCAATCTTGATTCCAGCTTGTGTTTCTTCCAGCCCAGCGTTTCTCATGATGTACTCTGCATAAAAGTTAAATAAGTGGGGTGACAATATATAGCCTTGACGTACTCCTTTTCCTATTTGGAACCAGTCTGTTGTTCCATGTCCAGTTCTAACTGTTGCTTCCTGACCTGCATACAGGTTTCTCAAGAGGCAGGTCAGGTGGTCTGGTATTCCCATTTCTTTAAGGATTTTCCACAGTTTGTGGTGATCCACACAAAGGAATTATCATAGTCAATAAAGCAGAAATAGATGTTTTTCTGGAACTCTCTTGCTTTTTCAGTGATCCAACGGATGTTGACAGTTTGATCTCTGGTTCCTCTGCCATTTCTAAAACCAGCTTGAACATCCGGAAGTTCATGTTTCACATACTGTTGAAGCATGGCTTGGAGAATTCTCATTTTAAGGATGAATTACTATCATTTGAATACACACCTGTCCACTAAAACTGAAGGGTGGCAGGATTCGTGAGCAGCAGGAATGGAGTGAGTCAGGGAGTGGGCTGTAGGGTCTGCGGTCTGGAGGCAGGTGGAGGCCAGGTTATCAAGGCTCCTTGAAGGCCATGGGAGCAACCTCATTTTTTAAATTTCATTTTTCTTTTATCTTAGAATGTACTTGTTTTCCAATTTTGTGTTAGTTTCAGATATACAGCAAGTTGATTCAGTTATATATATACATATCTCCAGTCTTTTTTAGATCCTCTTCCCATATAGGTGACTGCAGAATATTGAGTAGAATTCCCTGTGCTATGCTAGTCCTTGGGGTTAGCCAAGGGCAAAGGTGGGGAGGAGGGATAAATTAGGAGTTTGAGATTAACATAGACACATTACTAGATATAAAATAGATAAGCGTGAGGGAATGGCCTCATTTTTTTTGCTGAGATAGGAATCTATTGGAAAGATCTGAGCACTGGATAGAATATGTGAAGATCTCTGAACTTAATCAAACCTCTAATAAAGAAAGAGTGAAAATGTTCCACAGTGTGGAATTTTCCACCACTTGTCCCACATTCACACCTGTTTCTTTCTGGACATGAGGTGTTGAAGCTCTGCAAATTTATTGGGAGGGGCAGGGCGTGGACAGTGGGTCTGCATCTTTTTTCTGAGTAACTTGATACCAAGGAAGGCCGGAGACACTTCTGTGTCTGTAACGAAATTCAGTGAGGATAGAAAAAAGGTCAGTAGATGTCTGTGGTGATAGTTTTCAAAGTACATCAGTTCAGTTTATTTGTCGCTCAGTCATGTCTTGACTCTTCATGACCCCACGGACTGCATGCAGCACATTAGGCTTCCCTGTCCATCACCAGCTCCCAGAGCTTGCTCAAACTCATGTCTATTGAGTCAGGAATGCCATCTAACCATCTCATCCTCTGTTGTCCCCTTTTCCTCCTGCCTTCAGTCTTTCCCAGAATCAGGGTCTTTTCCATGATTCAGTTGTTTGTATCAGGTGGCCAAAGTATTGGAGCTTCGGCATCAGTCCTTTCAATGAATATTCAGGATTGATTTCCTTTAGGATGGACTGGTTGGATCTCCTTGCAGTCCAAGGGACACTCAAGAGTTTTCCTCAACACCACAGTTCAATAGTATCAATTCTTTGGTGCTCAGCTTTCTTGATGACACAACTCTCACATCCATACATGACTACTGGAAAAACCATAGCTTAGATTAGATGGACCTTTGTCGATAAAGTAATGTCTTTGCTTTTTAATATGCTGTCTATAGTTTTCTTCGAAGAAGCAAGCATCTTAATTTCATGGCTGCAGTCACCATCTGCATTGATTTGGAGCCCAGGAAAATAAAGTCTGTCACTGTTTTCATTCTTTCCCCATCTATTTGCCATGAAGTGATGGGACCAGATGCCATGATCTTAGTTTTCTCAATGTTGAGTTGCAAGCCAGCTTTTTCACTCTCTTCTTTCACTTTCATCAAGAGGCTCTTTAGTTCCTCTTCGCTTTCTGCTCTAAGGGTGTTGTAATCTGCATATCTGAGGTTATTGATATTTCTCCTGAAACTCTTGATTTCTACTTGTGCTTCCTTGAGCCCAGCTTTGGCGTGATGTCCTCTGATCTAAGTTAAATAAGTGGGGTGACAACATACAGCCTTGATGTACTCTTTTCCCAATTTGGAACCAGCCTGTTGTTACATATCTGGTTCTAACTGTTGCTTTTTGACCTGCATACAGATTTTTCTGGAGGCAGGTAAGGTGGTCTAGTATTCCCATCTCTTGAAGAATTTTCCACACTTTGTAGTGATCCACAGAGTCAAAGGGTTTGGCACAGTCAATAAAGCAGATGTTTTTCTGGAACTCTCTTGCTTTTTCTGTGATCCAATGGTTGTTGGCAATTTGATCTCTCGTTCCTATGCCTTTTCTAAATCCAACTTGAACATCTGGAAGTTCTTGGTTCACATACTGTTGAAGCCTAGTTTGGAGAATTTTGAGCATTACTTTGCTAGCATGTGAGATGAGATCAAAGTACATATGTTGACGTTATGTATTATTAGCGTAACATAATAGTAAAGTGATCTTATAAACTCAGTGACAGAGCATCTTATTAGGCAGTTGTGAGACAACTTCAACAAGAACTGGCTGATACCCTAAGAAACCAGTCTGTGTCGGAGGCTTCACTGGAGGTCACGTCACATTATTGTGCTAACTTAGAAACTGAGGCACAGGATTTAAGGAACAACTTACTTCAACTCACAAGTCAGGTTGGTGTGAAATTTAATGTGTCAACAGTCAATACATAGGATAAAGTGTTTTAGAACACTCATTTTCTTTTTTTTTTTTAAATAAATTTATTTATTTTAGTTGGGGGCTAATTACTTTACAATATTGTAGTAGTTTTTGCCATACATTGACATGAATCAGCCATGGGTTCACATGTGCTCCCCCTCCCGAACCCTCCTCCCACCTCCCTCCCCATCCCATCCCTCTGGGTCATCCCAATGCTCCATCACTGAGCATCCGTCCCATGCATAGAACATGGAATGGTGTTCCGCTTCACATATGACAATATACATGTTTCAATGTTATTGTCCCAGAACGTCCCACCTTCACCTTCTCCCTCAGAGTCCACAGGACTGTTCTATGCATCTGTGTCTCTTATTCTGTCTCGCATATAGGGTTACCATTACCATCTTTCAAATTCCATATACATGCATTAGTATACTGTATTGGTGCTTTTCTTTCTGGCTCACTTCACTCTGTATAATGGGCTCCAGTTTCATCCATCTCAATAGAACCGATACAAATGTATTTTTTTAATGGCTGAGTAATATTCCATTGTGTATATGTACCACAGTTTCCTTATCCATTCGTCTGCCGATGGACATCTAGGTTGCTTCCATGTCCTGGCTATTGTAAACAGTGCTGCGATGAACACTGGGGTACACGTGTCTCTTTCAATTCTGGTTTCCTCGGTGTGTATGCCTAGCAGTGGGATTGCTGGATCATATGGTAGTTCTATTCCCAGTTTTTTAAGGAACCTCCACACTGTTCTCCATAGTGGCTGTACTAGTTTGCATTCCCACCAATAGTGTAAGAGGGTTCCCTTTTCTCCACACCCTCTCCAGCATTTATTGCTTGTAGACTTTTGGATAGCAGCCATTCTGACTGGTGAGAACACTCATTTTCATAGACAGCTTTCTTTTGTATTTTCATTACAAGTAGTTTACTACAGTTTTATTATCTTTAAATGCACTTGTTTCTTAAACTCTGACTTTCATTCTGCCATTTGCACTATATATTTTTTTCTTATATTAGGTACCCTTAGAAAAGTTGGAAATTGCGCCTCATTTTTTACACAAGTTGATAGACATGTTTATTACCGTGATGAGGCAAGCCAGATAAAATCAGAGCATAATGTTTAATGGAATGTTCCACAAAATTGTCATTTCTCATCTTCACTTTTGTGAATGGCTGTAGAGTTCTGTATATATTTATTTCGTGCATTTCAGAATAACTTGGCAGAAAGGGTATTATACAAAGCAGTTGAAGTAAGGCATTGCCTTCTTTTCATTTTAGATATACTATAAAGGCATGGAGGTACTCAGATGGTGTATAGTACATTCATCCAAACTAGAGAAGATTATCTAGATCCTGCCATTGAATTTTTTAAAAAAGCTATTGAGATAATTCACATATCATGGAATGCACCCAATCAACACGTGTTTTAGTATCTCTTAGTCTAGAGAGGTGTCAGCTGTGACCAAAGTCAATTTTAGAGCATTTCCATCACCCTCCAAAAGAAACCCTGCATCCCTTAGCCACCACCTTTCCCCCCCCGCCCCCTACCCCCATCTTCCTCAGTCCCAGGCAACCCTCAGTCTAATATCAGTCTCTGGAGACATGCCTGTTTTGGGTATTTTATATAAATGGGATTGTACAGTATGTGGTCCTTTGGGATTAGCTTTTCTCATTTGATGTCATGTTTTCGAGATGCATCCATGTGATAGCACATATCAGTTCTTCCGTTTCTGTTGATTGTCAAACAATGAACAGTTTGTGACTAAGCCATTTATCCATTCATCAGCTGATAAAGCTTTGGGTTGTTTCCACTTTGAGGCTATTAATAATGCTGCTGTGAACATTGATTTACATGTTTCTGTGTGGGCATATTTTTATTTCCCTGTGGTGGGATTTTATCCTCAGAGTTCAC
The DNA here is from genome assembly GCA_024291935.2 of Okapia johnstoni. Lineage (NCBI taxonomy): Eukaryota > Metazoa > Chordata > Mammalia > Artiodactyla > Giraffidae > Okapia > Okapia johnstoni. Next base: position 27,536,761 of record CM044324.1, read on the forward strand.
TGGCTGATTTCACCTTTTCTTGGCCTTTGCTCAGACAGTCCTTTCCGTGTTTACAGTTTCTTTTCCTCTTGGATAGTGCTCCATTTATTCAGACCTGGTGCCCAGTCTCTCCTCCTTCATGGATCTTTTCTGACTGTCTAGCTCTCATGGAACTTTTTCTCTTTAGCCCTTGTCATCTAGTCTGTGAAGAGCAGTTTAGCCCTTAAACTTATGGTGTTGTCATTTTTTCCATGAGGGAGAATCTTATTTAAGTACAGACTGGTCTAACAGGGAATATTTATTGATACACACAGCAGTTATCTTGCATAAATGGAAAGTAACAAAGATTTACAAGAATGTGGCATTTTTCTTTTCAGGAAAATGTATAGATTATCTCAGTAAACTATTAGAAAATGGAATTTCTTTAACTGCTTTGGAATACAGTTCAAATGAGCAAAAAGTCTTTGTATTTCAGAAAAAGGCTTATGGGGTTAGCATCCATATTTACAGATTTAGTAATCACAATTACAGTTACAATTACAATTTAGTAATTGTTGTCACAGTCTTCTTCTGGGAGGGATATATTAACTCAGCCTTAGATAACCCAATACAGTATCCCTCACACTTCTTTAAAAACCTTGGGGCATTAAGATGGGGGGTGGAGAGGAGTACGAGATGTTCTACTAAGAGGGGACTTGCAGTCATTTTATGGAGGAAAGGTTGAAAAATATTTATTGTAGAACAATAAAAGGGTAAAATCAAATGCAAATGTTGTGTGACAAAGATGATGACAGTGAAGAGTATATTTTGACTCTTGGTGGTTTGAACTTCTTTGTTGATTCTCTGAGTAATACCTGGCCCTACATTCTACAATACAGATACCATCATATTTATTTGATCTGGGGTTTGAGTTAGGCTGTGCTCAGTCCACTTGCCTCATTACCAAATGGTATTGTTTTCTTCTTGAAGATTGATGATCTTCCAGCAGAGCTGGGAACTGCATCTTCAAAATATCTGCACCTGGATGCAGAAAAATCAAGTTCTTTGCGAGGAGTTATTATCTATGAAAGGAATGCGAAAGAAATGTGAAAAAATACAGAAGAAGAAAAAGCAGTTGCAGCAAGAAGTAGTGATCCTCAAAAGTCATATAGGACTGAATATGATAGAACACAGTCAAGTAGAACAGTGTATACTGGAGACTGAAGAAAGAACAAGACAGGATCTCATAGAGAAATGAAAAGAAGTCAACCTATTTTTATAGGTTAATTTGTTGACCTGTCATGTGCTTGAATTCACCTCACTGTACATTACATTTCAAATGTATACAGCTTATGTGTTCCCTCTACTTCCCTTAGCACAGTTTATTTTGTCGATTTCTGGAAGGAAGGGGACACTTGTTTCTCCCTTTAAATATTTCAGTTTCCATCACAGTTACCAGTAAACTGACCTTTCAGAATGATTCTCACTAGAGAATCCTTTTACTTATAAGACCAATTGGTATACAGCAAGACTATTAGGAGGAAAAGACAATATTGTGGTTTAGAACTGGCACCATCCTCTTGAATTATTAAGTTGTCTTGTTCAGTGTTTAAAATTTTAAGTTGATTTTCGTAGTCTTTGAATTATCAGATTATATAAGTACTCCTATAACACTGATTCCACTTTAATTTTATAATTCAGATTTAAGTCACTTCAAATTGACGATAATTGTTTTAAACTTCCACTCTTTTTTTTTCACATTTAAAATTGTTCTCTGAATCACTGACTCAAAACTAAAGGGAACAAGTATAATTATCCAAGTTAAAATTATTTTTAAAATGTTTTCTTTTTACATTTTCCTTAGATACAAGCAGCATCTCAAGAGAACTTAGTTACAAGAGAAGAATAATGTTTCCATAAGAAGTCAGATGGAACTCAAAACTGAAGTCTTGGAATCTGAACTCTTCAAGATGAAAACTTTGTCAGGAGATTCTAATAAAGCAGAGTGGGAAAAATACAAGCAACTCTACCTAGAAGAACTAAGAGTTAGAAAGTCATTGGCAAATAAAGTAAACAAGTAAGTCAGCACAGAATCACAGAAAATAAATTTAGTTCATTACTTTGTTTTGAAAGCCAATTTTTATAGAGCCTGGTGCATGAGATTAGTAGGAAGTGAATGCTAACTAGATAGTCATTTCTAGAGGGTGCTCTAAGACAATCTATGTTAATACTGTATCAAGTTTTTCTACACTACTTAAAAGCATGCTTGTGAAATAGGGGGAAATTAACACAGGGTTGAAAGGCAAGGTAATTCACAAAGTGGTTGAAACTAACATGGTGACCTGACTGACCAGGGTGTGTGGAGAATGGAAAGGGCAGATCCCACCTGCAGTGCCTTGTCCAGGTTTCCCCAACATCTGAAAGCAGAGCATTCCTAGGAAGCCTTTCATAAGCCAAAACAGCATAAAGCAAAGAAGCAGTTAACAGAGGACACATTCTGCTAGTTGGTGCATAAAATAAGTATACACAAGAGAAGCACAGGTGCTCACAGAGAGGATTCAGGGCTGTGGCAACTTGATGCTGTGATGTGGGGTGTGGCTTCTGGAGAAGGAACACAGTGGAGCCAGTCTCCCTGCTTGGGGAGCAGTGCCTCTCACTGTAAAAACATACACTAAACGCTGTTTTGACTTTTTGCCTTTTGAAATGAAACCAAAAATTCTCTTCAGGTTTTTTTTTCAAATCAAAAACAGTTGCTGACATAGGCCCTTTGTAGAAGTGAAGTAACATAAAGTGAACTTTGGAAAAGCAGAGGATACTTGGAATTATTCCTGGGGCTGTTTTAGCTCTCTTCAGTCTCACCGATTGACTTTCTCTTCTTCCCCTCGAGATTGTGGCTCTAGGTGATTCCTCAGAGCCAAATGCTTAATTTCTCTGAGGTCATGAGTGAAACGTATATAACAGAGTGGTAAAAGGAAGTGCTTGAAAATGGCTTTGTGTGACGGTGTGTTTCTTCACCCTGAACTGTTTCCTGGAGGCAGGTGTGTCCCAGAGGGCAGCAGGTGTCACTGTGAGGCCACCTCCCTTTCTCTCTGATGCCCTTTCTCTCCTCTCCCAACTGTCACTTGTTACCTGAGGAGCCCCAGCCTCATGTGGACTGCTTTAGAACAAGCTTACAGCTGTCATTGGTTACAGTAGGTCCGCTCTGTGTTTTCAGTATGGAAAAAGTTGAATGGGAATACCATTTACTATATGGCAACTTAAAAAATGTAAATCATTTAGGGAAACGTAAACGAAATTGCTGTTTGCCATCTTCCCCAGGACTGCTGAGAGGCTGGCGGAGATCAGCACCAAACTTGAGGTGGAGAAACAGCGGAACAGATCTTTACTCAGCACTCTCACCACGAGGCCAGTCCTGGAGCCCCCTTGTGTTAGAAATTTCTGTGGTACTTTAGTGCTCAACTGAAATCTTACTCCAAGAGCAAATGTAATGGTTTCTACCTCAATTCCATGCCCTTCACATAACAGCTTTGAGATTTACTTGACTAAGAGTAGTTCTGTTATCTTTTTGCTTTGAGTTTCTGATTTCTGATAAGTGATTCTTGTTTTTAATTTGGTGAACTTCTGAGCTGTTTATTTGACTTATGCACACTAAGTAAAAGCCATAAGTAACTGTGGTAATCAAGGACCCAGAAATTTTGTGATCTTTTTTGATACTAGATTTTTCATTTTTAAGAGATATTTATTAAATTCTTAAATTTCTTGAAAAGCTGCATTTAAATTCTAATTTAGAAATGGAATCTTATTGCCTAGTAACTGAAAGTGTACATTCAGATGTCTGACTTACTTTCTAATTGGTTTCACTGTGGCCGCTCTTCATAATCATCTCCACGCTCTACCGTACTCACCTGTTTTTCTACCCCTCAGCATAAGGGACTGACTGGCATCTAAACACTAACCACATATGGATGTTTTTTCACTTGAAGGAATCATAAGAGAAACCATTTTCATAAATTAAACAAACTTGTGATACTAAGTCAGAAGATTAATTTCTGGTTCTAGGTTAAGATTTTTTGTTATTTTCTTATACAAGAGTAGATATTTCATTACTATTTTACTTATAGCCTTTTCATTTAAATTTCTAAAAAATATCTTGCTGAGCAGTTATAGAATGTTTCTAAATTTGTAGTTAAATCAAATATTTAAAAATTGTAACTGAAGCTCACTTTGTCTCTGTCTTGACATCACCTGGATGAATGATGACTGAGATAGCAATGATGGGGAGTCTTTAAATTGCAACTAGTTATCATTGTGCAGTCATTGTGATTAAAATATCCATTTCAGTCAGTGCACTCGGGTTTATGGTTTTGATGGTATTTTCATGATGTTTGTGGTGCAGATAAAAATAGCCCTTGTTAAATACAGTCTCAACCTTTTTCTCATTTGGCTTCTTGCCATCATAGAAGAGCAATCTAAGGTTTTTTTCAACAGCACTGTGGCTACGGTGGGTCTTAATACTTGAGAGCTGTGAAACTGGAGAACGTGCTTTAGCTGTGCAGCACAGCAGGCTCTGAACACTTAATCCCAAGTCAGAGACTTGGCCACGCAGGCCTAAGAGGAGGAAGCAAATGCTTGACCCCCGTCCCAGGGGCAGGCTGCCTACTGCAGACCCAAGTTCATGGTGCTGTGGACATATATATCTTTTCAAAGAAGAGATTTGGAACCAACCAAGCACTTTGGGAGAAGTTCCTTGTCCCAAACTTAACTGTTAAGTAAATCTCCTCACTTCTCATCCCACAGCAAACATTGTCCTCAATGGTGAAAAATTGAAAGCATTTCCTCTAAAATCAGGAACAGGATAAGGGTGCCCATTTTCACTACTACTATTCAACATAGTTTTGGCAGTTCTAGCCACAGCATTCAAAGAAGAAAGAGAAATAAGAATCCAGATTGGGAAAGAAAAAGTAAAATTCTCTGTTTGCAGATGACGTGGTCCTCTAAATAGAAAACCCTAAAGACACCACCAGAAAATTACTAGAGCAAATCAATGAAGATAATAAAGTTGCAGGATATAAAATTAACACACAGAAATCCCTTGCATTCCTATACACTAACAATGACAAAACAGAGAAATGAAGGAAACTATCCCATTCACCACTGCAACAAAAATGAAATACTTAGAAATAAATTTAACTAAAGAAACAAAAGAGTTATATAAAACTATAAAACACTGATGAAAGAAATCAAAGATGACACAAATAGATGGAGAAATATATGATGTTCATGGATTGGAAGAATCAATATAGTGAAAATGAGTATACTACCCAAAGCAATCTATAGATTCAGTGCAATCCCTATCAAGCTGCCAATGGTATTTTTCACAGACCTAGAACAAATAATTTTACAATTTGTATAGGAACCCAAAAAACCTTGAATAGCCAAGCAATCTTGAGAAAGAAGAATGGAACTGGAGGAATCAACTTGCCTGACTTCAGACTATACTACAGAGCTACAGTAATCACGACATATGTGTTTCTTTTTGTGCCTGGCTATATCCTCCCTCTACTTCTGCCATCTCTGTAGAACTATCCGCCTGCACCCTGACACTATTCTCAGAAAACATGGAGTTCATCAACTTGTCAAGTTTCTGGTAGTTGTTAAGGCTTGGAAATCCAGACTCAAGCAACACGTCTGTGTCGCCATCACTTGGTGGGTGACCTTACAGTTTCCCAGACATTGATTTTGTCACTAGTTTACCTTTTGCCCTCAGGAAGAATTCCAACTGCCCACATCAGTATGGATCCTGCCAAAGTATTTGGCCTTATCTCTTTACCACCCTCCTTATCTCTGCTTCTCACCAGACAGACTGTAGGATCCCACAGGTGCGCTTCCTCACCTCTGGTCTTTGTACGTGCTTCTCCGCTCCATCTCCCCCTGTACTTTTTCCTGTCCTTCATGTATCTGCTTCCACAGCGCCTCCACCAAAAAGCTGGCAGGATTGACACAGAGCCGACTGTCCCTCCTGAGGTTTCTTGTGCCGTCTTTTATGTCTTAGTATTTATGACTCTGTATGGAAATTGCCTGTTTGTCTGTTTTTCCAGTTTATGGGATATCATTTTTCAGGGTGGACTGGGTCACCTTCATCTTGTATTTCCAGGGTTTGTCACAGCACATTTGCACATATTTATTGAGTAAATGAATGAAGAATGAGAAAACCAGAAGCTCTGACACTCAGCCACATGTGGGACCAAGGGCAGATTATGTAATTGTAATCTTATATTTTGTTTCCTGTCATCTATAGATATGTTTCGTTTTTCGAAGCATTTAGAAATATCTAAGGTTTTTTTTTTTTTTAACTAATACTTAGTTAACTCAAGTATTTTAGATAAAGAATGTAATCCTTTTTCTTTCCAGCAGCTGCTGAATTTGAATCTGAGTCCTGTGGAGTGTCTCCTCTAGGACCTACAGATGGGTCAAATCTGTATCAGGACCTACTTTTGAAAACATCACAAGAATATGTACAGGTTTTGAAGAAAAAAATATATGATCTGAAAGATAAATAGTAAAAATTTCCCTTCTGGACTGTTTTCATGACATTTTAGTTGTTTCCCATTAAACATGATGAGAAAGTCTTTATTAAAGGGAAATGTTTTTGTGTGTATGATGAAAATTTATATGGTATTTTAAAAATACCAATTTTAAGTAATATTTATACTACTTTTAAGCAGTAGTATCTAGGTAATTTTGATACTAAGTATTTTCTCTGCACCTAACTTACTTTTAGTCATATTTAAAACCCAGCACTGTTAAGTTTTCCATATTCAAATTGAAAGTGTTAGTCACTCAGTCATGTCCGACTCTGGGACCAATGGACTGCAGCCCGCCAGATTCCTCTGTCCTCCACTGTCTTGTGGAGTTAAGCTCAAATTTACGTCCATTGAGTTGGTAATGCTCTCCAACCATCTCGTTCTCTGTTGTCCCCTTTCTCCTCCTGCCTTCAATCTTTCCCAGCGTCAGTGTCCTCTCATGAGTCGGCTTTTCACATCAGGTGGCCGAAATATTAGAGCTTCAGCCTCAGCATCAGTCCTTCCAATGAATATTCAGGATTGATTTCCTTTAGGATTGACTAGTTTAATCTCTTTGCAGTCCAAGGACTCTCGTGAGTCTACTCCAACACCACAGTTTAAAAGCATCAATTCTTCGGCAATCAGCCTTCTTTATGGTCCAACTCTCATATATCCATACATCACTACTGGAAAATAGTGTCTATGTTTTAACCCCAATCTTCTAATTTATCCCTCTCCTCATGTTTCCCCTTCCATAACCATAATTTGATTTTGAGATCTGTGAGTTGGTTTCTGTTTTGTAAATAAGCTTATTTTGACTAGATTCCACATGTAAGTGATGTGATATTTGTTTTTCTCTGAGTTACTTCACTTAGTATTATAATTTCGAGATCCTTCTGTGTTGCTGCAAATGGCATTATTTCATTCTTTGTATAGGCAAGTTATATTCCATTTTGTGTGTGGTGTGTGTGTGTGTACACTGCATCTTCTTTATCCATTCTTCTGCTGATGAACACAGGTTGCTTCCATGTCTTGGCTATTGTCAGTGGTTCTACAGTGAACATTGGGGTGGTTTTACCTATTTGAATTATGGTTTTTCCAGATATATGCCCAGGACTGGGATTGCTGAATCATATGGCAAGTCTATAGTTAGTTTTTAAAGAAACCTCATACAGTTCTCCACAGTGGGTGTACCTAGTTACATTCCATAAGCAGTGTAGGATGGTTCCCTTTTCTCCACACTCTCTCTAGCATTTATTGTTCATAGATTTTTTGATGGTGGCTGTTCTGATTGGTGTGAAATGATACCTTATTGTAGTATTTCTGCATTTGTCTAATAATTAGTGGTACAGAACATCCTTTCTGAGCATCCTTTCGTGCTTTTTGGTCGTCTGTAGGTGCTCCTTACAGAAATGTATATTTAGATCCTACACTCATTTTGTGATCAGGTTGCTTGTTTTTTGATATTGAGCTCTTTGAGGTGTTTGAATATGTTGGAGATTAATCCTTTGTCAGTTGCATCATTTGCAAGTATTGTTGCCCATTATGTGGGTTGTCATCTGTCTTGTTTATGATTTCCTGCACTCTGCCAAAATTTCTAAGTTTAATTAGATCCCATTTGCTTATTTCCATTTTTATTTTCATTATTCTAAGAGGTGGATGAAAAAAGATACTGCTGTAATTTAGGTCAGAGAGTGCTGTGCCTATATTTTCCTCTAAGAGTTTTTTATAGGGCCTGTCCTTATATTTAGGTCTTTAGTCCATTTCGAGTTTATTTTTGTGTATGATGTTAGGGAGTGTTTTAATTTCCTTCTTATACCTGTAGCTGTTGAGTTTCTTATCACCACTTGTTGAAGAGGCTGTCTTTGCTCCTTTGTATAGTCTTGCCTCCTTTATCCTAGATTAATTGACCATTGGGCAGAGGTTTCTCTCTGGACTTTCTAACTTGTTCCATTGATCATTCAGTATATTTCTGTTTTTGTGCTATGACCAGTGTTTTGATTACTGAAGCTTGCAGAGTAGGCTGAAGTCAGGGTACCTGATTCTGTCATCTCTTGCTTTTCTTTCTCAAGATTGCTTTGGCTATTTGGAGTCTTCTGTTTTCATACACACTGTAAAATTTTTTGTTCTAGTTCTGTGAAAAATGCCATTGGTAATTTGATAGAAATTGCACTGAATCTGTAGATTGTTTTGGGTAGTATAGTTATTTTGACAGTTATATAGTTTTAATGTCGCTTTGATTTCTGTGTTTATTTCAGTTTCCTGTCTTTCCTTCTTAGTTTAGGTAAGGGTTTATTAATATTGTTTGTCTCTTTCAGAAAATGAACTTATAGTTCTTGCACATGTATACTTGTCAGTCTGGCACACCAAGCCACTGTGCGCATGGGCAATGTGTTTCAAGGTATCGCTTAGCAACGATCATTCTGGGTTGAAAGATTCTAAACTGTTGAGCTTCCCAGCTGGGAGGTTGTGGCAGGACTTCTCTGGCTTACCTGTAGTGCTTGTGTTGTGTTTCGGGGACTCTGAAGAACTGAGGGGAAGGTGAGGTGTGTTTGGAGCTTGTACGCTCTGCAATGAAGAAGAGTTTTGGCTTCGGGAGTAAGAAGGGCATCTCGCCCTTTGGCTCCTCCATCAACCCGGTGAGAGACAGCAGTCATAGAATCAACTTCCAGCCCGGGTACCGCATCCGAGACAAGGACCTCGGAAAGATCCACAAAGCTGCCAGTGTAGGCAACGTTGCCAAAGTGCAGCAGGTTCTGTTGCTCGGGAAGAATGGCCCAAACGACAGGGACAAGATGAACAGGTAAGCGGGGTGGAAGGGCCTGGCAGGGGTCCCTCCTGTGAGTTTCCCCTCCAAGGCTCTTGGACACCTTCCTGGGATCCAGCATGCCGAAGACTTTATAGGCAGCAAAAAGCCTTAACTGGTTTCCGACTCACTTGTAATTCCCCTTATAGGGCACTTTGCTGATCATTTTGAAGTCATTTAACTGAATGTCAGTAGTCACAGAAATGAAATGAAACATGAATAGCATCTGTTTTTTCTGTCTTCCTCCTACTTTTTATTTGCATGGGTTAGCATGATGTGCTCATAAGTAAGAGCTCTCAAATTCTATAGTCTTCAAGAAATCTTCTGGAACCTCCTGGCTGTCACATTTTTTCTCATGTGATTTATGAAAACACTTTTTCATGGATCGCCTTTTGTGGATCATGGCAGTGGACAGATTTCTGATGGTGTCAGCGTCTTATTTTTAATGTACACATTTTTATACCATAAGGTTATATATATTACAAAAAACTGCCTAGTGAGCAAAATAATTCCCATGACAGATCAACTTCTGGATTAAAAATTCTTCAGGTACAATTCAATATCTGTTTTATATCAGTGTACACTTAGGTATATATGTTCTTTGCTAAAGGACCTTAGAAGACAGCTTTGAAGTAGGAACAGGAAGACATTTTCTTAGGATGTATGGTCTTTCTCTACTTAAACGAAATCAACATATCGTAATTTTAAACATTTAGGGCTACATATGCTGTCTTTAATTTTTGTGATGAAATTAAAATTATACATAGTAGACTAAGACTTGCCCTTCTTGATACCAAAATGTGCTGTAAGTGCCCACAAAATATTCATTTACTGACAACTGAAAAGGGGATAGATAAATGAATGGAACAGAATAGAAAATGCCCAAACACCCAAATGTTTGTAAATCTCTAGAACTTGATACTGATGACATTTTCTGTTAGAAAAGATAAATTGTGTGTAGATGGTGGAGAAATAACCTGATAAAATAGAAAAGTAACTAGATTTTTATCTCACCAAAAAGTTTCAGATGGAGTGTAGATCAAACATTTTAAATATGCACAGTGAGAAAAGTACCAGAAGAAAACTCAAATTCCTATTTACACATTTTTTTCCTGACAGAGACCTTCTTTTTTTTCTATTGTTTCTTAACCTTAATGTTTTTTAATTGGAGAATAATTGCTTTACAACGTTGTGTTGATTTATGCTGTATAACATCATAAATCAATACTAAGTATACATCTGTCCCCTTCCTTGTGAGCCTCCCTCCCACCCCAAAGACCTTGCTAAGAAGAATTCTGGAGTTTCCTGGATTTTGGCACAAAAAAATAAAAAAGGAAAAGAAATCTGGAGGTTGAATTAACATTTTAACAACAAAAAAAAATTTAAAACTCTTTGTCGACCAAGCTGTCTATAGGCAAGTTGGATTAGCAGACAGGGCTGGTCTTTTTGGCACTAATAGGAATGTAGTACAGATAAAAATAATTTGTCGCTTTCAATTTTTTTTTTGAGAATTGATATCTTCTGACAACTTTCAGCCCTTTCAGAAGTCAAGGGAATCTTGGGAGTTACTTGGCAGTCCAGTGGTTAAGACTCACTGCGGTGGGCCTGGGGTTCGATTCCTGGTGGGGGAACTAAAATCCTGCAAGCTACCAGGATATATTGTATACCATAGGGAATATAGGCAATAGCTTATAATAAATTTAAATGGAGCATAATCTATAAAAATTGAGAATCACTATGTTGTGTACCTGTAATATATAATATATAATATGCATCATCAATACTTTAAAAAAAGCATCTTTAAGCAAAAAGACCTTATAATAATTAGACCAACAGGAAAAATAAGCAAGGAACAAACAAAAATGCTACTAATTATAGTTGTACAGTCATTGTGAATTATAAATTTCATTCCAATGTCAGAGATGTTAAAATGTGAGAAAATGAGGATATTAGAATCATCGAAGTACAATGTTGTCTCTAATCCTCAAAATATATCTGTAAAGGATGTGTCATATCCTTTGACTTCATTGAGATGTTGTCCTTGTAAAATAGTAGTCATAGTAATAAATATGATAATATTACCTAACAATTACTGAGCTGTTATCTGTGCCAGGAACCGTTCTGAACCCTTTGCATGGATCTCATTTAAGCATCACAGTGCTGTCCTGTGAGATAACTACTACTCTCTCTCCATTTTGTTGATGAGGAAATTGAAGCACAGAGAGGCTGAGCAATGGCTAATAAGTGACAGAGTGAAAGTCAAATACAAACCCGAGTTGAGCTGAATCTCAAGGTCATGCTCATTCTATTCAAGTAGATTGTTCTTTCATTACTGTGATAAGAAGAGCTAAAGCTGATATATACTGTTCTTTCTCCAGAAGAAAACGAAATTTGTTTTAGAGTGATAGGAACGAAGTATTTGTTTTAGAGCAATAGGAATGGCATGCTATTGAATGTTTTCAATTTGTTTGTTCTGAAACAGTAACACTATAGTTTCCTAAAAACTGGTCTTGCTTTTGTAGGACTGCGCTCCACTTGGCCTGTGCCAATGGCCATTCAGCGGTGGTAGCTCTCCTCCTGGAGAGAAAATGCCTGCTTAATCTCTACGACAATGAAAAGAGGACAGCACTGATGAAGGTATGGGGCAGCGAACCATATCCACATGAGATGGGTGTGATTTACTGAGACTGAAAGTGAACTTATCTCATTTAAGTATAGCAAACTGGTGAAGCTTGTGGACTATTTATTTTGAATTCCTAGAATTTACACTCTGTTTCTTGACACAACCCTAACAGGCCATAGAATGCCAACAGGAGGAGTGTGCAACTCTTCTGCTGGAGCATGGTGCTGACCCAAATGTCATGGACGTCTATGGCAACACCGCTCTCCACTATGCTGTCCTTTGGCAGAATTTATCAATAGCAGCAAAGCTGCTTTCCTATGACGCCAATATAGACTCCAGGAACAAGGTATTGGTCAGCTAACTTTATTTACAAAATATTTGTGATGCATTTTTTTTAATCTACAAATGTTTTATTTACAACAGTATGTAAATAGGTAAACTGAATAGTGTCCATCAGGCCCTGTTACCATGGAAACAACTCCAAACCCGAGTCAGGGGGCGGGTGTGAAAAAAGTTGGTGCCCACAGAAAGGGCAAATCTCTGTCTCCCAGCCACCCTTCTACCCCAGAAGGAAGATTTTCCCATGTGCCTGGGAGTGGGCGGTAGGCTCAGAGCCCACAACGGGGAGTGAAGTGATGTGGGGACTGGCTGTTTACAGGGGTTCAGGGAATGTGCACCACTGGGGGTGGGCAGCAGAGGAAGGAGACCCAGTGCCCAGCAGGGGGAGCTGGGTGAGTGCAAGTGGGCCTGGGAGGCAGCAGGCCTGGAGCCCTGAGCCGTCCAGGACCCCGGGTTCTGAGATCTGGCTAGGTGGGTCAGGTCATGTTTGACACCCAGCAAGGGCATTCACTTGTGCTGGTGACCACTTGGTTCACCAGACACACCTTGGGGTCTTACACGCTCATCCCTGGGGAGCTGCTCGGGGGGGGGGGGGGCAGGGGGGTTGCAGCTGTGCCTGGGGAGCTGGTGATGGCGAAGCTGCCCCTCCTGCTCTTTCTTTGGGAAGCAGGTGAAGTCCAGCCTCCGCAACCCCGCCAGAAACTCCCTCCACTCTCACAGGCGGGCTCAGTTTCCCGTGTTTGGAAGCTCCAGTCTTCCCTGAGTGAAAGTATTTTGAAGGAACCAAATTGTCTAAGATTTCACTTTAAATCATGATATTTCTCAAGAATTAGAAAGTAAAGCGTTCCTTTATGTGTTTATGGCAGATATTTGTGATAACACTGCACTTGTTAAAGGTAAAATATTTTCCCCTACTTAAGTTTTTTTTTTTTTAATTAGTCTAAAATAACACAGTAAAGCAAAATTTGCCTCAGTAGTAGACTTTGTCTTAAAATTCGAACATAACAAAAGGATTTTACAACATAATATAAATCTTGCTGCTGTCCACAAATTCCCATTTTATGAAAAAATGATTTATATAAACATGATTTCTCTCTCATTGCCCAAGTCTTAAGAGGGTAAAAGGAAAGGAAAAGGAGCGAGCAGGTGAAAAATGCAAGTCAAGTTGGAATTTTGGCACTTGGGAAATGCCAAGAAGAGGATTTATTTTTTTTAATATTTATTTATTTGGCTGTGCTGGGCTTAATTTCAGCATCCAGCATCTAGTTTCCCGACCAGGGGTCAGAGCCAGGCCCCCTTTACTGGGAGCACTGACACCCAGCCACTGGACCACCACAGAATTCCTGAGACTTTAGTTTGTGCTTTTTATTCCCTTCAGTTCATGTATTTCTATAAGGTGCTTTTCAGTCTTCAGGGATAATAGTTGTTATTTTGAACAAGAGAGTGAGTGAATTGTAAACTTTCCTAGATACCAGTTTTAAGAATACTCTGAGCAAAACAGACTGGCAGTGGACAGGTGGTGATTAAGTGGGAATTAGGAGAGAAGAACAAATGATTAACTGATATATTATCCTATTCTGGGAGAAATAGCCACATAGATAAGAGTCTTGACTCTGCTCTTCAATCTAGAATGTCTTGATGGAAAGTAAGGGGTTTATAAATAATGAGATCAGATTGCCTTTTGGGTTTATTAGTCCCTGTTCTACCACTGCTTACCCAGGAAAATTTTTAAAATTTGCAGTTTTGATGACTCTTACCTGTTACACTTTTCTTTTTTATTCAAATCCTCAAGTAAGAGAAGAAATTGGCCTTGTGGGTAAGAGACAAGACTGGAGTGCTTGCTTCCCTAATTGTTGGCTTTATTGTGCTGCCGAACCACAATTACTTTGTAAAACTGATTAAAAAAATTTACAAGCCTAGGCTGTTCCCTGAAGATTTTTACTGAATAAATTGAGGAATGCTTGGACGTGTGTATTTAGAACTATTTCCTTGAGATTCTGATCCAATCCTTCATGAATAACTATGGAGTGAATACATGTAATTTCTAAATGCACCTATCACAAAAAAAAAGTAGTCTCTAGAAGAGTTGGATTTGATCAGTGCTAGCTACTTCCATCAGCTCCCTCCTTTCCAACAATATTAGCCTGACTTTTTCTCTGCCCTTGTGATTGAGACGTTAAAAGGAATATCTTTGGCAATATCTATTGGCCTGAATGATAACTCCTTTTCCTTTCAACCACTCATCATTCAGTGGCACTGCAAGAGTCTTTAGCGATTTGCTTATGGGAAGTCACTTCGTCTGTAGAGTCTGACCCTGTAAGGATGTTGCACCTTCTCTTACCATCCAGGTCATTAGGTCAACAGATGTTTGTTACCAATAGGATTTTCCTGACTGCAGTAATAGTAACTCATGTGCCTTCTTTTGGTGTCAGCTGCAGGACAGACTCTTGCAGTGTGTCTGTTAGATTTGCTGATCCCTGGCATAAGCAGATGAGAGCTTTAAAACCCATGAAGTTAGTAACAGTACAGATGGGAATTGTTTTAAACATTTATTTTCAAGAGGCTTGGGAACTCATTATCTATTTGATTAACAATCTAGAAGAATTCTAGAGATAGATTGTAGTTTCAACAGGCAGTGGAAACATTCTTGATTGTGAATTTTGAGTCTTTTTTTTAAGAATTTATGTTTAATTGAATTATGAGTCTTAATAGCCATTTTTATTACATATTGAGACCCACTTTTTTTGTGAAACGTATGATACTAAAGAAAGGGAAGTTTTCACATGCAAAAATATTTGCTTTTTATACCCACCTGTTTGGAAGCAGCAAAACATAAAACCAAAAGTAGGCTACAGACCAAATGTGGCCCTTGGATATGTTTAGCTTACCTACCTTCACACACTGAGTCAACATTTAAAATTTAGGAGACTCATGCAGAAGTCTGCAGTTCAGGTTTCTCCGAGAACCAAATCTGGACCCCCTTGAGCCCATTCTACTGTTTGGTCTGCGTGCAGAGGCCACCCCTTCTGTATGGGGCATGTGTTCACAGGTTTACCAGCCTTACCTGGCTTTTTCTCTTACTCAAGTCATTGGCTTTCCCTCCATAAGCATTTGAGTTCCCAATTTTTGATTTATAGTTTATTTTGATAAGTATTTCAAGGTTTTAAAGATAGTCTAATTAATCTATAATTGATTTCATATTTTAAAAAATCTCTTAAGAATGGGTTGAATTTTGCAAATTAGAATTTTTTAGTTGGTTGTGGCGGTTTCGCACTGAATAATTCTCACAAACACACAAGATTATAAGAGACAGCGCAGGGAGAGCTCATGGAAGAGCAGCTCCCCAAGAAAATGTTGAGTGCATATTCATTGGTAACTTATGTTGTAATCTTTAACTAAGAGCAGTAAAGCAATACAGACACCAGAACTCTGGGATTTTGGAAGCTTCCTCCCTGTGATCTGGTAATCACATGAGAGTCATCAAGAAGGGTCTTTGAAAATAAGAGGGCGAGGGAGCACTCATTCTGCCTGCTGATAGCATCTAGCTAATGCAGACCTGTCAGGCAGAATGTCTAACTTAAGGGTGGTGGAAAGAGCAAGCAAGGAAGAGAGACTGAGTAAGATTAAATTCTAGCAGACATTTCTGAGAAAGCAGTAAAACATGGCTCCCACAGTTGATTCTTTGAAAAAAAAAATAATTATCTCTTTGCATGTTCATGTAGGGTATTATTCCCACTGTAATGTCTGGAAACCTTTTGAGTTCATTCATGGTCATCCTTGGGTAGGTTATGCATGCTACAGATAATATTATATATTTCTGCCTCAGCATTGTTCCTAAAATATGCAGTTGATATAGTAGCTAAATGATACCCAGACCCCCTGCATTGGGAGCTTGACTCTTAGCCACTGGACCACCAGGGAAGGCCCAGAGGAGGAGCATATTAAAGAGAAAGAAGGTACACAGGGGGATGAGGAGGAGGGGGCTCTCTTTTATTTACTTCCTGAATTATATGTTTAAGTTCAGAGAATCTGTTGCACAATTTTAATTTCAGTTCAGAAATAGGTTAACTGTATACATTAGAAATGGTTTTCCCTGTTTTACAGGATGACCTCACACCACTCCTGCTTGCTATACGTGAGAGGAGAGAGCAAATGGTGGAGTTTTTAGTAAAAAAAGGAGCAAATATGCAAAGGTACCGTTGTTCTTTTTCTTTTTCTTTTTCAAACCCTTAGTGCTGTTCTAGGATGGTAATATCAAGATTAAATGAATAAAAGGATTCATTTGTGATCAACACATCATCACTCAGGTAGAAAATCAATTATTCTGACTGGGAATCATGAACAATATATAGCAGGAATATATAGCAGGATTCATATTCCTGTATAATATTGACTGATGTCATATGCAACCTATTTTTTTGTTTGCTTGTTTGTTTGGTCGATCTTGTAATAGCTGAGGGATTTCATATTAGTTTTATTAGCTTTATAAAATATGGACTCTGCTTTTTAGTTTACCTCATGACAGTATCGAGTTTCTTAATTCTTTCAAAAGAATTCTCTAACCTCTACTTTGTATATATATATTTTTAAAAGATGCATAGTAAACCTAAAAAACTTGATTTTGTCTTTTGGATAACTCTTTGCTTTAAATTACTTTATTTGAAGAATGCTGATGTTATTAGGTTGCAAAAGAGTCAGATACAACATAACAACTAAATAACAGCAGCCACAAAAATGTGATTATTACTCACTGTCACCAGATACTGTGGACTCATCAGTTTTTATCCTTCCTCATTTTAGTACATTTTGATATTTTCATTTTTAATGCAGGTAGAAGGAAGAAAGATAGCTTTGATTGGGATAAACAGTTCCTTTAACAAACACAAGTCAGAGGTCGCTGATACAGACGAAAATGATGGGCTTTATATTCAGACTAGGTTCAGTTCCTTGGTTTCCTACCGATTAGGGGTATTTATCATCAGCAAATAAGTTTCCTGATATGAAAGGCGAATAGTAATGCATCTTTCAAAGGTGGCTGTGTGTAAGAAAGATTTTATATATAGTATTTCATTTTTAGTGCCTAGCACATGCTTGTCTACATCATTAACTGCCACCATGACTATTTTTATTCCCATTATTATCAATATTTTTGTTTTAAGCCTGCAAGTAGCCTTTCCTTAACCCAACCTCTAGCTGACTTTGAAGCCGAATATATCAGACTAAGGAGGAAATGAGGAATTCATCCTTTAAATAGTCATCTGCCTCAGTTAAGTGACCTCAGCATTGTTTCTTGTCCACCAAGGACTTTATATTATTTAAAAAAAAAAAAAAACATTCATTTATTTATTTAGCTGCATGGGGCCCTCGTTGTAGGAACTCTTAGTTGCAGCATATGGGATCAAGTTCCCTGACCAGAGATGGAACCTAGGCCCCCTGCTTTGGGAGCCTGGAGTCTTATCCACTGGCCCACCAGGGAAGTCCCATCAGGGACTTTTGAAATAGTAAGTGCTGCTACCTGGCATCCCAGTGGAACAGGAGGCTTCTTTTCCATCCCTTCATTTTAGCCTTGGAGGTAATTTACAAAGATGAATACTTGAGCCTGTAAATGGTCAGTTCTTCATGAAAGGGCAAGATGTTCACTTGGTAAAGCATATCACATTAGCTGTTTAAGTAAGTTAACTCAACTTCCTAAGGCTGAAGTCATCTCTCTGTTGTTTTAGAACAGCCCTCATGCTTGCTGTCAATTATGAATCACCAAATGTAGTCAGACTTCTTCTTCAGCAAGGTTTTGACATCTTTTCTCAAGATGTTTTTGGATGGAATGGAGAATATCAGAGAAGGCAATAGCACCCCACTCCTGTAGTCTTGCCTTGAAAATCCCATGGACGGAGGAGCCTAGTAGGCTGCAGTCCATGGTGTCGCTAAGAGTCGGACACGACTGAGCGACTTCACTTTCACTTTTTACTTTCATGCACTGGAGAAGGAAATGGCAACCCACTCCAGTGTTCTTGCCTAGAGAATCCCAGGGATGGAGGAGCCTGGTGGGCTGCCGTCTATGGGGTCGCACAGAGTTGAACATGATTGAAGCGACTTAGCAGCAGCAGCAGCAGCAGCAGCAGAATAAGAATATGCTGTTATTAGTGGTTCTAATATGTAAGTGTTCACATTAAAATGCCAGTTCTCACTAAACTGCAGCCAAAAATAATTTTAACTGTTACTTGTTACGTGACCAGTGAGAGTTCCAGTTTGTTTGGAGAATGGTGGTGAGATGTTCCCCCTCATTAGCTGAAAGCCAAGCAAAGGCCAAAAAGTTGCTTGTGTCCATGGGTTTGGGGTGCTTTATCTCAGGAAATGAAGACCTTGATCCTTAGAAAGTGTAACATTAGCCATTTCATTCCAAGTGTGACCTCTCGGTATGCGATACAAATAGTGTCACAATTGTGATATTTCTAACTAGTTCTTTGGGTCTTGAAATATTTAGTTCAGCAGTAAATCCTGTGTTTTCCCTTGAGGACTTGCCTCCCTATTTGTTCCCACTTGAATTTTCTAAGAACTCGGCGGATTGCCTACAATCAACGAGACAGTCAAAAAACAGTTCATTCTCATCATTCTGGTACTTGCATTGATTCTGCTGCTGCAGCACTGCTTCTACAGCTGGGCTTGACAGGGTCTCCTTGGCAGCTGGATCTGGAGTCTGGATGTTGCTCTATAAAGACCTTTAATAAAATCATTTTAAAAGAAAAAATAAAGAAACTCATCCTACAGTTGGCTCACAATTGACCTTTGCTCCCAGGCCGCCCCATGGGTCCAGGTTTCCCAGTCTTTAAGGTGATGCACATGTCAACTTCAGAGTGAGAGTTTTTTGTTCTCATACATATGCTTGTCGCTCAGTCACTGTTGCAAAGCACCAGCACCCAGTTCAGGCAGCTGGGCCTCCTAGCTTCCCCCCACACTCAGAGACCTTATGTGGAGCCCATGTGTAAGCCTAGATCTTCACGATGAGGGGCCATTGAGGCTCTTATTTATCTTCTCTGCTAGCAGATGTCAGTGGAGACCATTTTAGGCTGTCAGAGAGGTTCGAGTGCTCCTGCAGGGATTGAGAAGCCTTCCCTTGCTGCTTTGTATCTAGACTTGAACCTCAAGGCGGCTTTCTGTCCTGTGGGGGCACCTTTTCTTAGGTCACAGGTTCCCTGTCATCCTTCCCAGAGTAATGGGTGCCAGCTTGCTTGAGATTCCCTAATTATGGTTGGCCCCTCAAGGGATCTGTTTCTGGTAATAATGAAAATCTTCCAAAGGATTCCTATCTGCCTCCACCTTAAATGTTTTCAGAATCTGCCCATAAGGAACCCATTCACCAGAAATCCCTAAATCTCAGGTAAGATAGTTGGAATTCAGAGAGGTAAGCCCTCTCTAGAACTTGCCAGTATCCACTGTAAGAGTAGAGATATGTCTTCCAAGTGAATTGGAGAGAACATGGAGATTAAACATCATTGTCAGAAAGATCTGCTGGTTCAGAGTTTGAGTAGGTAGAGAAGGAAGAGTAGTGGTCCAGGCCAGGTCTTGATTGTGATTAGTTTTCTGCTCTTGGTGTGATTAGCTGCAATAATGGGGGATAAAATTATGTTCTCTAATGTAGTGAATTCATATGTTATAAATAAATTTAGGTACACATTATATAAGAGCTGAGATTCCCTACATTACAAACCACAAAGAACAGCTAATCACCAGAATTAATAACAGTTTCGTGAAACACTTGAATGTTAAATGTATGAAAAAACACACATTGGGTTTTACTTGGAATTCCAAAGTAGTTCCAACAATAAAGTTCAAGAACAAATTATTCCATTCTTTGACTGTTTCTGCAAGCATTTTGGGCATATATTATCTCATTAAATCCTCTTGTGAAATAAGGCAGTAAGATCCCAGTTATGTAGAGGAAGACTTTGAACTGAAGGGAAGCAACTTCTCCAGGAACAAAGAGCAGTTGGTTACAGAGCTAGGATTTGCGAGCTCTAGAGAGTTTTCGTATGCCAAGCTAAATCTAGTTAATTAATGGAGCTGTACTGCCCTCACTTCATGACTACTTCATCTTCCTTTTCTTTCTCCTTTAAGTACATGCTAAAATAAGAACTTAGAAACTTGAAATGTATGGGACAATTGAAGTTTTGATATTATCTCTAACATCGTCTGAAATGATCTAAGAATTTCGTAGTTGTTTTTCATATTAGTGTTAAAATATTATTTATCACATTTTTAATACATAGCACTCACCAACTGATTTCTGAATCTAAAGAAAAGAGACTTCAAACTTCTCCTGAAAATAGCAACCCAGGTACGTCATCTGATACCGAATTACTCTTGGTGATTCTACCATAGATAAAGTAGGAGTGAGGAAGTTTCAATAATGAAAGAACTATGAAAAAATTGGTGTAAATTGCATGTGTATTTTTTTTTTTAAATTAATTTCTTAATACTCTAGTGTTGTGGTCCTTTAATGGACCAGAACTTGGGGGTACAGAGTCGACTGATAAGAAAGTAAAAGAAGGAAGAAAAGAGGCTGATATTCCCTGGTTTACACAGTATGCCAATATAACTCTAGGACAAAGAGCTAGCACCATCTATGCAGGCTCAGGGCGCCCTCTCGAAGAGGTCTTGAAAGCCTGGGCAAATAAGTAGACACGGTGGACACCTGTGCTCCATGGAAGCAGCCTGAAAGGGAGAGAGGGAGAGAGCGCGAGAGAGAGAGAGAGCAAGATTGAGAGCAAGAGTGAGAGCGAGAGAGAGCGAGAGAGAGAGAGAGAGAGAGAGAGAGAGAGAGAGAGAGAGAGAGAGAGAGAGAGAGAGAGAGAGAATGAGGAAAGACGTGGGGACCAGTGCTCTGGTGGAACAAAGGCGTTTATTCAACATATTGTGGGCATATGTATACTCTCTTACAAGATAGCCCTTTTTAGCAGAGACAGGGATCAAAAATCTAACAAGTCATCTAGAAAGCCAGAGGCTAGAATCATTCTCAAGAGAGGGGGTTGTAAAAGTTACTTTACATATCAGAAAGGAAGAGACTTGTAAATGGCTGCTGTTCACCGTATGGAATTTCCATATGAATGAGATGCATGAATTTCTATTATTCCTGAAAGCCGGCTTGCCAGCTCTCTGGCACCTGTATTCAGGTGCTGTTAAGGAACATAGAATTCATGCAAGACTGAAAACAGCACACAGGAAGCCTCCTGTTAAATGTATCCTGACACTCTAGTATTCATAATTCTTTAAGAAGTTAATTGTAGGTGATTTAACATCAAAGACAGTATTGTCTGAAAAGAAATCCATGTATTTAATACGGCCCCTAAAGTCCTATATTAGATCTTTGTGTAAATAAGAAAAAAAATTTTAAGTTAGTATGATGTATATTTCATCTATAGTCATATCAAATTGGACTTCTTATGAAAGTGAACTTTCATTTTTAGAAATGGTTTGCATTTAGTGAATGAATAGTTAGTAGTTACTGTGTAGTCATTAGTCTCACTAAAATAGTTACCATCATTAAAACTGGGAACCTGAATAATCCCTTCCTGGTAGGATAAGAAATGATAAACAATAAGAACTGCAAAGCAGAGCCAGTGTGCAGCATAATAGTGAGAGATTATTTCTGAAAGATACATACCAACAGTACAGAAGGCGGAAAAGCAATGCCTGGTTGAGAGCCAGTTATTTTGCCTATTGTTGTACCAAGCAGGTCTCTATTACCAACTTCATTCCTTTACAGTTACAAAGAGAGTGAGGTAGGTTGACTTCATTAGGACCAGATGTTTCCTTTTGTGTGTTGGATAATTGTCATGACAGTATAGTTTTGTAAGAACAAGACGTTCTCTTGCCATCAGTTAAAAGATTATCATAATAGATATTCAAATAGATCAACTTGGGACTCTGCAGTTTCTAATAAAAGCACAAAAAATACTTTGCATTAACAAAAACAGCATTAGGTCCACTCGAGGTGGCACCTAGCACATTGTACAGGGTGTCTGAGGATACCTATAACTGAGTACACCTCTTTCTAATCAAAGGGGGCTTCCCAGATGGCTCAGTAGTAAAGAATCCACCTGCCAATGCAGGAGATACGTTTTGATCCCTGTGTCGGAAAGATCCCCTGGAGAAGGAAATGGCAACCCACTCCATTACTTTTGCCTGGGAAATCCCATGGACAGAAGAGCCTGGTGAGCTGCAGTCCATGGGGTTGCAAGAGTCAGACACGACTTGGTGAATGAACAACAAAAACATCTATCAAAGAACTGTAGGTTGGTTTAATACGTTAGTCAGAGGAGATACAGAGATGACAGAGTCTTGGTCTTCAATACATTCATAATAGAAAAGTGTTGTCTCTGGTTAATTTCTGTATTTTTCTACACAAAATTTTCAAAGAAAACATGTTTATTTTTTGTTCATTTGTTCACTAAACAGATAACTTTCAAGTGTCTTTTGTGTACTAAGCATTGTTCTGATGTCACAGGGTGCAAACGTTTAAAAATCACTGCCCCTGCCCTCCAGACTCAAGCTTGCCGTGCTCCTCTCCCGTGGAGTCACTGCATGCGAGTCATCGCTCCAGCATCAGATCATGACAACCCCTGGGAAATGTTGTCCAACAGCACCAGAGTCCGTGGCTCCCTCTGTCTTTCCCTCCCTCCCCTTGTTCATAAGCTTAGGATGTGATGATGTATGACTTTCCAAGCTGAAAAAGCATGATTTCTATAAACATTTGCCATATAATGGGTAAGATTTATATAATGATATCCCTCACTAGTACACAGCATTCTTTGGACCATCCGGCTCTATGTGGTCCAGATACTCTGGAGCAATGGAAGGAGAGAGTCTCAAGAGATTCTTTTTAAACATATTAGTGTGTGTGTGTATATATATATATATACACACACACACATATATATATATACACATATGTATTAAGATTTTTTTCAAAAGTTCAGCTTCTGTGTACCCTACTGCATGGTCACCACTACAGTCTAGTCCCCATTCTCACAACCGAGTTGACCCCCTTTACCTGTTTGCCCTCCCCCGCCTCCCTTTCAAGAGATTGTCCTTTCTAAACCTGGAATCACTACATCTTTCGTACTTCTCTTGCCTTTGGAAAGAGGGCCAGGAAGAGAAGACTTTGCTTCCTATGTTTTACCACGCTCTGAAGTTCAGTGCCTGTAGACGAAGCTTCCCTGTGATAGGGTGTTTTTGTTGTGAACTGAAGAGTCAGAGAAGTTGTTATGTCCCAGCAAGACACAGTCTCTGTTCACTGCTCCAGGCAATGGAAGTCCAGAAGTACTGTGCTGTTTAAGTGTCTATTGTCAGCTTATAGGACTGATTCTATAGTGGCATAATACCGTTTTCTGCCAGTCTCCTGGAGTTTGCTCAGGATTATGGTCATTGTAAACAGCAGTTCTTTCTTTGTTTTTTTGTTTTGCATTTGATGACTGTAAAGGGGAGGAGTGGTTCTTAGGCATTAGTGGCTTTCGAGTATAGTACAATCACTGTTCCCTCTAGTGTGGTCCCCAGGTGTGGTTTGAAAGGAATACTTATAAACAAAGCATCAGTCTTGAGGTTTTAATATTCTGTATTTTTCTTTTGTTGATTTAAAATGTGTCTTGCTTTTATCTTTAATAGTGGATAAGAGTTCTGAAGAAGACTCTTTAAGAAGGTAGGATTTTCAGGATGTTTTAAATTATGTGTTTAACTAAGGGAACATGGAGAAGAGAAACTAATGTTTGCTGAGAGTTCTGCTCTGGGTTAGACACTTACGTGCTTAACATCTGTGACCTCATAGAGTCATCACAGCAGCTTTGTAAAGTAGCTGTGTCCTACTTTTACTTAATTAGGCAACTCTGATTTCAGGAGGTTAATGAATTGACCTGTGATTCCGTGATTAAAATGAGTTGACCTGTGATTTGACAGTTGGCCTTCCTGGCTCCCACATCCACTCCCATGTCCCTCAGCAGAGACTGAGAAGTACGCATATAGCATATAAGTTAAAGATAGATATAAATTAGTTCTTTGACTTGTCTACATTTTAAGTTTTGACATTGTGGGGAAACTCCCTGTACTCCCTTTTAGAGTAAAGGAGAGAACTGGTGCCTTCTCAACAAGTGGTTTCCCTGCTGACAGACCTAGACTCCCCTTTTGGATGGACTCAGATTAGTCTCTGAACCGGGAACAGACAATGGAGAATGAAAAGCCTATTCTTCCACTTTGTTTTAAGTCATCAGGTTTATTCCAGCTTGGGCAAACAAAAATTATTTCAATCCATCAATTGGATTTTCTGTTCAGCTATTAGAACTTTGGGTGAAAACAAATTATTTTTAGGCTCTGCCAATATATTGGCTGTCACTCTCTGTTATGGAAACTAAGAATGAGTGTTAACTGGATATTTCATAGCTTGGGAGAGATGGAAGCAGAAATAGGTAACTAAAAACTTTTTTGGAGACTTGCCTAGGGTTGCAGTGGTTAAAATGGTTAATAAGACTTCTTCTACACTGTAGGCAGTGTGGGTACGATATTAAGTCAGGGAAGCTAAGATCTCACATGCCTCGGGGTCAGACAGCCAAAACATAACATAGAAAAAAAAAAAGCTGTTTTAAAACAGGCCAAATTTTATTCATGTCAAGAAAGTTCATTTATTATATAGAAAACTTTCACTTGTTTTTTTTGTTGTTGTTCAAAGAAATGAATTCATTCATTTTTATTGTATGTTTTTGCTTTAAAGGTTTCCCATTAAACCTGGTGTTGATTTAGGGCCTACATCAGACCGTGAAGTCTTAGATTTTAAAACCAAGGTAAAGTGTTCTGTTGTGAAATTAGCTTTCCTGCTCTGAATTTAGTTTCATGTAGTATTTACTCTTATAATTAGACAATGAAAGTGAAAAATAAATTCAAAGGATTAGATCTGATAAACAGAGTGCCTGAAGAACTATGGACAGATATTTGTGACATTGTACAGGAGGCAGTGATCAAGACCATCCCCAAGAAAAAGAAATGCAAAAAGGCAAAATGGCTATCTGAGGAGGCCTTACAAATAGCTAGGAAAAGAAGAGAAGCGAACAGCAAAGGAGAAAAGGAAAGATATTCCCATCTGAATGCAAAGTTCCAAAATGAATAGCAAGGAGAGATAAGAAAGCCTTCCTCAGCGATCAATGCAAAGAAGTAGAGGGAAACGGCAAAACGGGAAAGACTAGAGATCGCTTCAAGAAAATTAGAGATACCATGGGAATATTTTATGCAAAGATGGGCACCATAAAGGACAGAAATGGTATGCTCCTAACAGAAGCAGAATATATTAAGATAAGGTGGCAAGAATACACAAAACTATACAAAAAAGATCTTCACAACCCAGATAACCAGCATGGTGTGATCACTCACCTAGAGCCAAACATCCTGGAATGCAAAGTCAAGTGGGCCTTAGGAAGCATCACTAGAAACAAGCAGGTGGAGGTGGTGGAATTGCAGTTTAGCTATTTCAAATCCTAAAAAATGATACTGTGAAAGTGCTGCACTCAATATGCCAGCAAATCTGGAAAACTCAGCAGGAGCCACAAGACAGGAAAAAGTCAGTTTTCATTCCAATCCCAAAGAAAGGCAATGCCAAAGAATGTTAAAACTACTGCATAATTGCATTCATCTCACACGCTAGCAAAGTGATACTCAAAATTCTCCAACCTAGGCTTCAGTAGTACGTGAACCATGAACTTCCGGGTGTTCAAGCTGGATTTAGAAAAGGCAGAGGAACCAGAGATCAAATCGCCAACATCCTCTGGATCATAAAAAAACCCAGAGAGTTCCAGAAAAGCATCTACTTCTGCTTTATTGACTGTGCCAAACCATTTGACTCTGTGGATCACAACAAAGTGTAGAAAATTCTTCAAGAGATGGGAATACCAGACCACCTCACCTGCCTCTTGAGAAATCTGTATACAGGACAAGAAGCAACAGTTAGAACTGGATATGGAACAATAGACTGGTTCCAAATCGGAAGGAGTACATCAAGGCTGTAAATTGTCACCCTGCTTATTAAAATTATATGCAGAGTACATCATGTGAAATACCAGGCTGGATGAAGCACAAGCTGGAATCAAGATAGCCAGGAAAAATATCAATAACCTCACATACGCAGATGACACCACCCTTATTGGCAGAAAGTGAAGAAGAACTAAAGAGCCTCTTGATGAAAGTGAAAAAGGGGAGTGAAAAAGTTGAGTTAAAACTCAACCTTTAGAAAACTAAGATCATGGCATCCAGTCCCATCACTTCATGGCAAATAGATGGGGAAACAATGGAAACAGTGACAGACTTCTTTTTGGAGGCTTCAAAATCACTGCAGATGGTGACTGCAGCCATGAAACTAAAAGACGCTTGCTCCTTGGATGAAAAGCTATGACCAACCTAGACCGCATATTAAAAAGCAGAGACATTACTTTGCCAGCAAACTTCTGTCTAGTCTAAGCTATGGTTTTTCCAGTAGTCATGTATGGATGTGAGAGTTGGACTATATAGAAAGCTGCACACCTAAGAATTGATGCTTGTGAACTGTGGTGTTGGAGAAGACTCTTGAGAGTCCCTTGGACTGCAAGGAGATCAGTCCTAGGTGTACATAGGAAGGACTGATGTTGAAGCTGAAACTCCAATACTTTGGCCACCTGATGCGAAAAGCTGACTCATTTGAAAAGACCCTGATGCTGGGAAAGATTGAGGGCAGGAGGAGAGGGGGATGATGAAGAATGAGATGGTTGGATGGCATCACCAACTCAATGGATGTGGGTTTGGGTGGACTCCGGGAGTTGGTGATGGATAGGGAGGCCTGGCATGCTGTGGTTCATGGGGTCTCAAAGAGTCAGACACAACTGAGTGACCGAGCTGAACTGAACTGAACACCTTTACTTGTGTAGTAGGTCCCCGTCATGTGAAGGAAAAGATGACACTTGCTTTCTCCCATTTGAACTTGATTCTCCCATTTTGTTTCTCTGTACGGTTCCCAGTAACTCTGCTCTAGTTTTCCACATGACTTGTGAACATTGTTTCACGCCTCATCCATTTTCTCGGGCCGCCCTTCCTAGAATCCCCATCACATCCTGACTCTGTGCTCTCTGTCCTCTGAGACACAACCCTTTGTCACAGCGTTCCTTGAGCTTCGCAGGTACACCTGCCTCCTCTTTCCTTTGTGCCCTTCCTGTGCTCTGTCTGCTTCAGTTGCAGAGCTGTTGAAGGATACCTTTCTGCTCTTGTTTGTTTTCATGTGTCTCTGCCTCACCTAGAACACAATGCAGAATCACTCTTTCCTTTACATTTCTGACTTCTCCCAGGGCAGTGCCTATGATTTCCTAGACACAGTGAATGTTTGTCATCTTACTGATCGAGTGAATGACCAGATGAATGAATATGTTTTCTGAAGTTGGGTTTTTGTTTTATTTTGTCTTGTTTTTATAGGAAGGAGCCACAAAATCAGAACTTGTTGCAAAAGAAAGTCATACTGATATTATTGACAGGGCTCCCCAAGAGCAAACAAATCATGACAATTTGACTTCTGTTGATGGAGCACACAAAAATAATAGAAGTGGTAAGTTGGTGAATGTCTGTGAATTTTTTCTATGCTTAAAAGCTAATATAAAGCCATCTAAAGGGTATACATCCAAATATGATAATTTCTTTTTAAGTACGTTTGTTTTGCTCTCTTTCTGCAGAACTGTCCCACCTACCACCAACTTTTTCTTCCTGAAAATGCTTCAACCCTCTGAAATTCTTTTCCACTACTTTATTTTATTGAAATATTCATGGATAGAGATAGGCTTATGTATGTCTTTAAAATTCATATTTAGCAAATGTTCTCCTTAATGTATCTGTGACACCATTTTACAGATATGATGTCAGCCTTAGGATTGAGAGAAGAGGAATATATAGAATCACCTTGGGATTCTGAGGTATTGTGTTCTTTATTATTTTGAAATGTAAGCACTGAGTTATGTAAGAACATAAAAGCATGAGATGCTGTGACTTTCTCACCTTTGCATTTCCCCATCAAAACTTGGTTCTTATTTTAAACCTGTATTGAATAAAATAATTCCGTGCTAAATACTACCAAATAGTACACTTTTGTTCATTTGTAAGATTCACCTAATGAAATCAGTGTTGTACAGAAACCAAGGCTTAGAAGTCCTAAGGAATCTGTTTGGGTTCTGAAGTTACATTTATCTAAAAACTGTAGCATTATTCCAGGTCAGTCTATGATCAAATGTTTCTTTCTTTCTTCTTCTGTTCCTTCCTTTCTTCTTTCAATTTTTATTGAAGTACAGTTGATATACAGTATTGTGGCAGTTTCCGGTGTGCAGCAAAGTGAATCAGTTATATATATATATAAAATATATATATATATTTAAATCATATATATCTATATATTCAAATCAACTCTTGTTTATATTCATTTCCCATATGGGCTTTTACCGAATATTGAGTAGAGTTCCTGGTGCTATACAGTACGTCCTTATTGCTTATCTGCTTTATACACAGTAGTGTGTATGTGTCAGTCCCAATCTCTGAACCAAATGTATGTTTCTTTGGTACATATGCATGTGTAAAACTGTTAGGGTCAGAGAGAAACAGGTTGAATTGTGGTTTTTTGCCATATCGACGTTGAAAAGCAAGGGCTTGAAACTTGAACATATTACCACATTTGGATTATCAGGTTGATCTGCAAAGAACATTTCAAGAGAAGCAGAAGCATGGGAAATAGTAATAGATATGTGGGGTTATAATAACAGCAGTTAGGTTTAGTGATGTTTTAGTAAGTGCAAACCATTTTGGATCGCTTAAGTGGCACATGCAGAGTACATTTATGGCATCCGTACTTGAAGTAACATAAAGTAACGATGCCCTGTTTGAAGGTGGCATCAATGGAAGGTGATAAGAAGGGCCTGGTCTCTTAGATGCAGGCAGCCACTGCCTGGTGATCCAGCACCGTGTTTGAATTCAGCATCCTGGTTCTGTCACATAGCAACTGTGGGATCTTGGCAAAACCTGTCTTAACCGGGTTAAAAGTAGGCAGTTTTTAAAAGTACGGTATTTTTTTCAAAAGGGATTAGGAACTCTTTGTGCAACTCATTATTATCGTTAATTCTAGCAGAGTATCTCTGAGAGCCTTCCACAGAAGTATGTGTATCATTTATCTGGAAACTGCTGGTGAAAGAGGAAAAAAGACATTAAATGGACAAGTAGAAGGTAAGAACTGTATTTTACAGAAAAGTCATTTGACAGAACGTTGATTGAAAATGTGAATGCTGATATATTCTAACAGGCAAAGAAAATCACCTGTCAGATGAGTAGTGAGAAAAATGACAAGAAAAGGAGGGCAATTGTGTATCTTATCAGGTGTCAACCACAGATTACATTGAGAATCCAGTTTAAGGAGCTAAATTATTAGTTCTTAGACTTACTTCATGGTCCAGTATTAAAGACTTTGTCTGGTTAAGGCTCTCCAATGCAGGGGGTGCAGGTTCGATCTCTGGTCAGGGAACTAAGATTCCGTGTGACACATGAACAACAACAAAAAAGTTATGAGTTCTGTTTCAAGACACTCTACGACCTAAGGAAGGTGAAGAAATAAGAGGCAAGAGGGAATGAAGGATGAGAGAGGCAGAGGGCACAGGGAGGAAATGAAGAAAAGGAAGCACAGGTCTGTTGGGGAAGGTGGCAATAAGTAATAAAGGTCTTTAGATAAAAGTAGAGTATTTGACATGAACGATGAATTTGAAGTGAGCTTCTGGCACCAAAACTTGTCAGAGAATAACAGCAAAGTTCTCCCCCTCTTCCTGTTTTACTCGTTATGAGGAAGACATTCAGATATGAGGTACCTAGGCATGCAGAGCTGTGTTTTATCCTCTGTGGAAGAACACAAGCATAGGTGCTCAGCAGTAAATGTTTGCAAATTGATGTCATATGAAATGTTGCTGCTTTCTAGGATGGTGTCACATAGGCCAAAACAAGAGAACTGGAAAGAAAGAGAGAGCAGGGGGTATGATGGGGAGACAAAGGAACACACAGCCTGAAAGAGAGTCCACTGAAAAGTTTACAACTTCTAATGCAGTTTCAGTTTTGGGGGAAGTGTTAGTGTAAGGAAACAGAGGCTAAGATTTCAGGAGAATGAATTAAGTTGAAGTATGTAGAAGTCAGATGTTCAAGCTGGTTTTAGAAAAGGCAGAGGAACCAGAGATCAAATTGCCAACATCTGCTGGATCATCGAAAAAGAAAAAGAGTTCCAGAAGAACATCTATTTCTGCTTTATTGACTATGCCAAAGCCTTTGACTGTGTGGATCACAATAAACTGTGGAAAATTCTGAAAGAGATGGGAATACCAGACCACGTGACCTGCCTCTTGAGAAACCTGTATGCAGGGAAGCAACAATTAGAACTGGACATGGAACAACAGACTGGTTCCAAATAGGAAAAGGAGTACGTCAAGGCTGTATATTGTCACCCTGCTTATTTAACTTATATGCTGAGTACATCATGAGAAGCTCTGGGCTGGATGAAACACAAGCTGGAATCAAGATTTCTGGGAGAAATATCAATAACCTCAGATATGCAGATGACATCACCCTTATGGCAGAAAGTGAAGAAGAACTAAAAAGCCTCTTGATGAAAGTGAAAGAGGAGAGTGAAGAAGTTGGCTTAAAGCTCAACATTCAGAAAACTAAGATCATGGCATCTGGTCCCATCACTTCATGGGAAATAGATGGGGAAACAGTGGAATCAGTGGCTGACTTTATTTTGGGGGGCTCCAAAATCACTGCAGATGGTAATTGCAGCCATGCAATTAAAAGACGCTTACTCCTTGGAAGGAAAGTTATGACCAACCTAGATAGCATATTAAGAAGCAGAGTCACTGCTTTGCCAACAAAGGTCTGTCTAGTCAAGGCTATGGCTTTTCCATTAGTCATGTATACATGTGAGAGTTGGACGGGGAAGAAAGTTGAGCACCAAAGAATTGATGCTTTTGAACTGTGGTGTTGGAAAAGACTCTTGAGAGTCCCTTGGACTGCGAGGAGACCCAGTCAATCCATCCTAAAGGAGATCAATCCTGGGTGTTCATTGGAAGGACTGATGTTGAAGCTGAAACTCTAATACTTTGGCTACTTCATGTGAAGAGTTGACTCATTGAAAAAGACCCTGATGCTGGGAAGGATTGGGGGAAGGAGGAGAAGGGGACGACAGAAGATGAGATGGCTGGATGGCATCACCGACTCGATGGACATGAATTTGCGAGGAGCTGGTGATGGACAGGGAGGCCTGGCATGCTGCGGTTCATGGAGTTGCAAAGAGTTGGACACGACTGAGCGACTGAACTAAACTGAATTGAATGTAGAAGCAGACTCCGTATAGACCAGAGTTTCTCAAATTTTAATTAGTCACTTGGGGACCATGTGTGAAGTACACATGCTGAGCAGGAGGCCTGAGAATGCGTATCTAACAAGCTCTCAGAATAGCAAGAGTGTAGCCTTGCATTTAGTGAAATCTGGAAGAAGAGCTTTGGATAGTGCAGGACATAACAGAATCAAGGAAAAGCATTATTTTGTTTTTATTTCTGAGCATATGTATAACCAGAGGGAAACAAAGAGTTGAAATAGCAGTTATAGGTGTAAAATACCATTGCTAAGCAAAGAGGGAGAAAGAAATGGTAGGGATGATCCATAGAAAGGATGTAAAGGGGGAAGATTTAAGACCACAGATCCAGAGATTACCATTTGGAGAGGAGAGAATCTAGTGAAAGGACAAAGGGAGGAACTTAAGGCCTTGGGGAGGTGAGTTTGGAGTTGATGAGAGAACTCCTAGATGGCTTCAGTGTATTTACAGGGAAAAGAGATAAGATCGTTGTTGCTCCAGAGAATCCTGGAGGTGGGAGGGGGTGCTCGAAGTGGGGAAAGCTGCAGCCACTCAGGCATCAAAGATATATGTTGTACCAGTATTTGTTATTCAGATTAGATTAATTTGAAAAAGGAGGCATAGATTTTTTTTTTTAAACATAGCTGATTTTTTGAAAGTTGTTTATAGAAATCCTTTGAAGCATTAGTATGATGTACCAACCCAAACTAAGTTTTGAAACCAAACATTAATACGGTTCATTCCCTAAATGCTAGAAATACTTTTAATAAATACTGTACTGATTTTGAAACATGCAAATTTTTTTAATTTCTGATAATTCTGTGGCAATTAAGTTTATTATTTCCTTTTTGATAATTGTATTTCAGTATTGAGAATTTATTAGACATTATTTCCTAGATGTGTCTTATATACCTTCTTTTATGAGTGGATCGAGAAACTTTAAGATGGCTAAACTAGAGGAGCCAAGACATGTGGGCAAACCAGTAGCCCATATGGATATGGAAAAAAAATGAATATTTTTATGAGCCATTTTTCTACAAGTGTATATCCAGACTAATCAGTTCATTACTCTATCTCTGATGAGAAATGAATTATACATTTAGTGAACTGTCACCCCAACTGTGCACTTCTTAAATGACTGGACAGATTGAAGAACATGATAAATACTTGTAATATAATGGTGCAAATGATAACTGCTGTGTTGCATTCAAGATATGCTGTTGCATTTTACCATCTGCTTTCACATTTATCTTCTTGGGTTCATGATTTGCTCCTCTGATTAAGATCCATTTTCTCCTCATCAGTCAGCATGTTCACATTGGTCTATATGCACTTTAATATTTTATAATATTTTATTACTTTTGAAATATTAACTGCATGTTTTGGTAAACCTGTATTCCTATTTTTTTCTTCACTATCTTTAGTGGATTCATATATCTGTCTTACCAGTGTCCTAAGATTCCCCCTAAAAACAAGACACTGAAACCAAATGTATTCAGTGCCAAGGCTGAGCACAAGGATTCTGCTCAGTACTAACTGCATGAATATACAGCTGGCTTTCATATTTGCATGTAATTAACTCTATGTCCCTTTTCCCTTTTAGATTCTCCTAGGAAATATCCTAACATGAAGGTAAAAATGTTTATGATTTTATCTTGAATTATGAACTCTAGATTGTATCATATATGCATTATTTAGTAATCAACTTGTTTCCAAACCCCATTCAGCCTGCAGTCAGAATGAAAGATTATGTTCCTAATAAAACAGTCAGAATGAAGGATTTACAAACCTCCAGTTCAGGTAAATTTTGCAGTACAGTGTTCCTCTGGAAAGAGGAACACTGAAATATTTGAAATGCTCAGTCTTCATACTTATAACATTTTTTTTTTGCAAATTTAATTTAAGAATTTAACATAAATAAGGCAAATGTTATTGTTGATACCTGTGCTTTGAAACAAAAGATATTTTCAAGCATAAGAAAAAGAAATTTTTAAAATGTAATCTTGAACTCAAGATGTTTCTGTATATGTTTTGATACCCTGAAGTTCTCAGTATGGAATCTCCATACTTCTCAGGAATTCTCAGAGATTAGATATTAGACTCTTAAGATTTTTCCAATGTCCAAAAATGCTTGTTTGAACTCTGATCTTTCGCTAGAGTAAAACTTTACTTGCTACTATGTCAGTTATATTTCAGCTTATAATTATTTCATTATAGTGTTGTTATACAGATGAATATAGGCCAATCAGATGTTTTGATTAGCAAACTGTGTGTGTGTGTGTTTGTGTGTGTATGTGTGTGTGAGTTTGTGGTGACTTTGATTATTAAAAGTAGGGGAAGTAATCATAGTTTAATAAATATTTGATAGACATAATCTTTTAAAACGTGATTCTGAACATTGTTCACTTTAGGATCCTTTTATACTTCTAGAAATTATTGAGAATTCCAAGGAACTTTTGTTTATGTGTACTGATGTTTACTATATTGGAGTTCAGTTCAGTTCAGTCTCTGAGTCATGTCCGACTCTGTGACCCCATGGACTGCTGCACACCAGGCTTCCCTGTCCATCACCAGCTCCCGGAGTTTACTCAGACTCACGTCCATCGAGTTGGTGATGCCATCCAACCATCTCATCCTCTGTCATCCCCTTCTCCTCCTGCCTTCAGTTTTTCCCAGCATCAGGGTCTTTCCCAGTGAGTCAGTTCTTCGCATCAGGTGGCCAAAGTATTGGAGTTTCAGCTTCAGCATCAGTCCTTCCAATGAATGTTCAGGACTGATTTCCCTTAGGATGGACTGGTTGGATCTCCTTGCAGTCCAAAGGACTCTCAAGAGCCTTCTCCAACACCACAGTTCCAAAGCATCATTCCTCGGTGTGCAGGTTTCTGTATACAGTCCAACTCTCACATCCATACATGACTACTGGAAAAACCATACCTTTGACGAGACAGACTGATATTGGCAAAGTAATGTCTCTGCTCTTTAATATGCTGTCTAGATTGGTCATAGCTTTTCTTCAAGGAGCAAGCGTCTTTTAATTTCATGGGTGCAGTCACCTTCTGCAGTGATTTTGGAGCCCCCCAAAACAAAGTCTGTCACTGTTTCCATTGTTTCCCCATCTATTTCCCATGATGAGATGGGACCAGATGCCATGATCTTAGTTTTCTGAATGTTGAGTTTTAAACCAACTTTGTCACTCTCCTCTTTCACTTTCATCAAAAAGCTTTTAAGTTCTTCTTCAATTTCTACCATAAGGCTGGTGTCATCTGCATATTTGAGGTTATTGATATTTCTCCTTGAAATCTTGATTTTAGCTTGTGCTTCAGCTAGCCTGGCATTTCACATGATGTACTCTGCATATAAGCTAAATAAGCAGGGTGACAATATACAGCCTTGATGTACTCCTTTCCCTATTTGGAATCAGTCTGTTGTCCCATATCCAGTTCTAACTGTTGCTTCTTGACCCGCATACAGATTTCTCAGGAAGCCAGTCAGGTGGTCCGGTATTCCCATCTCTTTAAGAATTTTCCAGTTTGTTGTGATCCACACAGTTAAAAGCTTTGGAGTGATCAATAAAGCAGAAGTAGATGTTTTTCTGGAACTCTCTTGCTTTTTTGATGATCCAATGGATGTTGGCAATTTGATCTTGGTTCCTTTGCCTTCTCTAAATCCAGCTTGAATATCTGGAAGTTCACGTTTCATGTACTGTTGAAGCCTGGTCTGGAGAATTTTGAGTAGTACTTTGCTAACGTGTGAGATGAGTGCAATTGTGTGGTAGTTTGAGCATTCTTTGGCATTGCCTTTCATTGGGATCAGAATGAAAACCGACCATTTCCAGTCCTGTGGCCACTACTGAGTTTTCCAGATTTGCTGGCATATTAAGTGCAGCACTTTCACAGCATCATCTTTTAGGATTTGAAATAGCTCAACTAGAATTCCATCACCTCCACTAGCTTTGTTCATAGTGATGCTTCCTAAGGCCCACTTGACTT
Source organism: Okapia johnstoni (assembly GCA_024291935.2). Lineage (NCBI taxonomy): Eukaryota > Metazoa > Chordata > Mammalia > Artiodactyla > Giraffidae > Okapia > Okapia johnstoni. The sequence continues at coordinate 27,572,453 of CM044324.1, forward strand.
GACACTCCAGGATGTCTGGCTCTAAATGAGGGATCACACCATCATGCTTATCTGGGTCATGAAGATCTTTTCTGTATAGTTTTTTTGTGTGTTCTTACCACCTCTTCTTAATATCTTCTGCATCTGTTAGGTCCATACCATTTCTGTCCTTTATTGTGCCCATTTCTGCATGAATTATTCCCTTGGTATCTCTTACTTTCTTGAGAAGATCTCTATTCTTTCCCATTCTATTGTTTTCCTGTATTTCTTTGCATTGATCGCTGAGGAAGGCTTTCTTATCTCTCCTTGCTATTCTTTGGAACTCTGCATTCAAATGGGTGTATCTTTCCTTTTCTCCTTTGCCTTTAACTTCTCTTCTTTTCTCAGATATTTGTAAGGCCTCCTCAGGCAACCATTTTGCCTTTTTGCATATCTTTTGCTCGGAAATGTTCTTGATCACTACCTCCTCTACAATGTCACGAATCTCCATCCATAGTTCTTCAGGCACTCTGTCAAATATACTCCCTTGAATCTATTTGTCAGTTCCACTGTATCATCCTAAGGGTTTTTATTTAGGTCATACCTGAATGGTCTAGTGGTTTTCCCTACTTTTCTTCAGTTTAAGTCTGAAGTTGGCAATAAGGAGTTCAGGATCTGAGCCGCAGTTAGCTCCCAGTCTTGTTTTTGCTGACTGTATAGAGCTTCTGCATCTTTGACTGCAAAAAATAAAATCAATCTGATTTCATCATTGACCATCTGGTGATGTCCATGTATAGAGTCTTCTCTTGTGTTTTTGGAAGAGGGTGTTTGCTATGACCAGTACGTTCTCTTGGCAAAGCTCTGTTCGCCTTTGCCCTGCTTCATTTTGTACTCCAAGGCCAAATTTGCCTATTACTCCAGGTATCTCGTGACTCCCTACTTTTGCATTCCAGTCCCCTATAATGAAAAGAACATCTTTTTGGGGTGTTAGTTCTAGAAGGTCTTATAGGTCATCATAGAACCGTTCAACTTCAGCCTCTTCAACGTAACTGGTCGGGGCATAGACTTGGATTACTGCAATGTTGAATGGTTTGCTGTGGAAATGAACAGAGATCGTTCTGTCATTTCTGAGATTGCATCCAAGTACTGCATTTTGGACTCTTGTTGACTGTGATGGCTACACCATTACCTCTAATGGATTCTTGCCCACAGTACTAGATATAATGGTCATCTGAGTTAAATTCACCCATTCCAGTCCATTTGGGTGCTTCCCTGGTAGCTCAGTCGGTAAAGAATCTGCCTGCAGTGCAGGAGACCTGGATTAGATGCCTGGGTCAGGAAAATCTCCTGCGGAGGGAAATGGCAACCCACTCCAGCATTCTTGCTTGGAAAATCCTATCACCAGAGGAGCCTGGTGAGCTACAGTCCATGGGGTCACGAGAGTCGGACCCGACTTAGGACTAAACCACAAACCGGTCCATTTTAGTTCACTGAGTCCTAAAATGTCTCTGAAGAACTCCACTGTGCATTCAGAACAGAATGAGAATGGAAGTAATGTTTAGAGTTGTGAAAATAGTTTTGACCTCTTGGACCCCTGGCCCAGTGGGTCTCTGGACTTCAGGGATTCTCAGGGCACACTTCAGAACCACCATTTGAAACCATTGACCTGGTTGGGTGTGAAATGATAAAGGGGCCCTTGTGTTGACACGGAGTTTAAAGTTTCACTTTTACATTTCTTGCTTGTTTCTTTGATTTCTCTTAAGTAATTTAGACCTGACAATTCCTTTTTTTAAAGCAAATATTTTTGTATTGTATTCATTCTTGCCTCATGGCACTCTGTGCTCTTTGGATCCACTGTGGTCCTAGACTTATCCTGTTTTCATGTGGAAACAATTAGTCACCCACAAGACTCATTTCTTGTGTAAGTTTTTGATGTCTATCTAAGGCTTAAAAGATCAGTTCTGAAGATATTTATAATTTGAGGACAGATTGTCTCATTGTAATTAAAGAAGTTGTTGGTGGTGGTGGTGTTGAGTCGCTAAGTCGGGTCCAACTCTTTGTGACCCATTGCACGGTAGCACGCTAGTCCTCCTTGTGCCTCACCATCTCCTGGAGTTTGCCCGAGTTCATATCCATTGAATCAGTGATGCTATCCCACCATCTCATCCTCTGCTGTCCACTTCTCCTCCTGACCTCAATCTTTCCCAGCATCAGGGTCTTCTCCAGTGAGTCGGCTCTTCACATCATGTGGCCACAGTATTGGAGTTTCAGCATCAGACCTTCCAGTGAACATTCAGGGTTTATATCCCTTAGGACTGACTAGTTTGATGTCTTTGCTGTCCAAGGGACTCTCAGATGTCTTCTACAGCACCTCTCTTGAAAGCATCAATTCTTCAGTGCTGAGCCTTCTTTATGGTCCAACTCTCACATCTGTACATCACTACTGAAAAAACCATGGCTTTGGCTGTACGGACCTTTGTCAACAAAGTGATATCTTTGCTTTTTGATGTTGTCTAGGTTTGTAACATTAATTAAAGTAGTAGCATTCATTAAAAGTGTTTTTAAAACCATGGTCTCTAGAATACACAGTATTGTAAGGCATAATTAAGTATAAAATAAGGTATACATAGATTTTCTTAACAATTTATTTGTATGTTGAAAAAAATAATTGGTAAAATTCTTTTGGAATACAGAATATGTAATAGAAATTGAGTGAATCAAACTCAGTAATACTAGACAGTTAAAAAGTAGAAGAAATGAGACACACTAGTTAACATCTCTTCATGAATGACAGTGACGTGTAAGATACAGTTAGCTGTGAAGGACTAGTGAGTTTCAGGGGAGAGGAGGACATGGAACTGATTCTCTGAAGAAAAACTTTGTACAAGTTAGTCAGAATTGTATTCTTACTTAAGTTCTAATAAATGGAGACTTTGTTTTCACATTTTTCAGATTGGGCTTCTACTGCTTTGAGCCTCAATAATGAGACTTGTCAAAGAGGCAAACATTTGAAAGTTGTTGATCAGTTTGCATTGGTTCCCAATCAATGACCAAAAATCAGTCAGCATCCACAGAATTTGGACAGAAGACCATGATAGATAAAGTAAAGATGACGATTGCAGCAGTGTTCATGGTAGGGAATTACACACTCCATCAGCTGTGCAAGTCGCAGCTGCCAGAAAACAGACAAAGCAAAGAAGTTAATGCAGAAGCCCAGAGCAGTCAGCTGTGGGCCACCTGGGCATGGCCTTATCATCCTTCTGATGGTTCCAAATTAGACTTTGGGGCAAAATCTACCTTGTGCTGACTGCTTTTATGCAACCTACAGCCAATCAATACCTCTTAGCACGGTGTTTGCATTCTTTTTCTGACCATAGTAATACAATAAATAACAGAGTTAGGAAAAAGTGAGTTCGTTTAGGCTAGTATTTAGCATACACCTGAGAGTGGGTAGCAGGATTATGTTTAGAACTCTTGGACTAGTTGGGAAACTAGGTAGACATCTAGAGATTGCCTTCTCAAAACATGACTTCGTAGCAATATTTTTATATAGCTGTCAATTCATAAGTATTAGTTATGATTATATCAGTATAACTGCAAAAGCAACTCTGATACCAAATACTAAAATATTTCTCGTGTTTTCTGTGACTTCATATATTTCAGAATTGGCTTTACCAGTGGTAATGGGGGTCATGGGAAATTTGCTACATAGTACCTCCTTCTTAGCTGTGTCCATGTAGTATATCAACTTGTTTTATTATTTCTAATGAATTAAGAGTTCACAAGCGATGTTGGTATAAAGGAGTGCTGTATCATTTAAAAGCAGCATATAGAAAGTCAATTCTGACTCTACTAGGATGCCCAGTCTATTGAGTAACCACGTCTAAAAACGTGTTGTCCGTAAACACTAATTAATTTATCACCTTTAATCAGTCGTATGGTCAGGGCTATAGTGAGAAATCATACACTGTTTCTTTTTTTCACTCCTGTACTTTTTTCTTTTCTATCCTCACCTTTGCATTTACAGAAGATTCTCAGTTATCTCCTAAAATAGTGACTGCAATCTCTAAACTCAAAGTGTTTGTCTTTTTCTTCTTTTAATCTATACAACTGAGTCATTTGCTCATGTTTCTCCATGAGCTTGATAGGTCCAGGAAAAACAAATTCAAATAAAACACCTACACGAGTCCCTTCAACACTGGACAACATGAAATAGGAGAACTATGAAATAAATAGAAGCAAATTCAGTCAGTTCATGTTGATCATTTCTGTTCTCACTCGAAACCTTTTCTAAAATAACAATCAGAATCCACTCCTTCAGAGTCCCTGGATTTGTACATTTATTGGTTTCTTAAAAATTTATCTATACTGTACCCTGAAAGTTTTATATCCTAAATATTTCTGTAAACAGTCCCTCAGTTCAGGCCTGCAGTATTAATGCCTTCAGATTTGTCTTCCTCCAGTTATTTGTATGCCCTTCAAATTCATCCCTCCTGTAGTATTTAGAGTCACCAATCTCAAAAGCACGTGTGACCATGAAGCACTCTAAATCATATTAATGTCTAGACTTGTTAAAGCGCCATTGATGCCCATCAACTGCTGTTGATGCCCTCCTCACCTGTCCCTGTTGTTGTTGGTCAGTCGCTCGGTCGTGTCTGATTCTATGCAACCCTGTGGACTGCAGCACACCAGGCTTCTGTGTCCTTCACCATCTCCTAGAGATGCTTGCTCAACTCACGTCCATGGAGTCAGTGATGCCTTGCAACCATCTCATCCTCTGTCATTCCCTTCTCCTCCTGACTTCAATCTTTCCCAGTATCAGGGTCTTTTCTAATGAGTCAGTTCTTCGAATCTGGTGGCCAAAGTACTGGAGCTTCAGCATCAGCGTCAGTCCTTCCAATGAATACTCAGAACTGATTTTGTTCAGGATTGACTGGTTTTATCTCCTTGCAGAGAGTCACTTGGACTCTCAAGAGTCTTTTCCAACACCACAGTTGCAAAGCATCAGTTCTCCCATGCTCAGTCTTCTTTTTGGTCCAACTCTCACATCCATAACATGGCTACCAGAAAAGCCTTAGCTTTGACTAGATGGACCTTTGTCAGCAAAGTAATGTCTCTGTTTTTTAATACGCCGTCTAAGTTTGTCATATCTTTTCTTCAAAGAAGCAGGCATCCTCTAATTTCATGACTGCAGTCACCATCTGCATTAATTTTGGAGCCCAAGAAAATAAAGCCTGTCTGTTTCCATTGTTTCCCCATCTCTTTGTCACGAAGTGAAGGGACCGGATGCCATGATCTTCGTCAGTCCCTGTCCCTTTACTTTTGACAAATATCTACCCTGTCGCATGTGAGCTTCTCTCCTCGTCTTACTCCAGCCTTAAGTGCTCTCCTCCTCCTGCCCTGTGTTCCCTTCAACTGTGTAAGTCTCCGCTCAGGGATTATCTCTAGAAAAGCCATCCCTGACACCTTTTGTCTACATTTTTCTTTTAAACGCCAGTGTCTAGTACTGAGCAGAAACCTGAGAAATAATTATTGAATAAGAGACTCGGGGGCTCTGTATCAACCTAGAGGGGTGGTATGGGGAGAGAGATAGGAAGGAGGTTCAAAAGGGAGGGGATACCTATGGCTGATTCATGTTGAAGTTTGACAGAAAACAACAAAATTCTGTAAAGCAATTATCCTTCAGTAAAATAACAAATGGAAAAAAAGGACAATTTATACCAACATGATTTTTAAGACCATCTCCTCTGCAGTCTAGGAGCCAAGAGGATAGACATGTGAAGAAATAATTTACAGTTCAGATGTATACCTATCACTAGGAAAATCTAGAAACATACACTAAAAGAATCTTAAAAGTACTAAGGTAGCTACAAGGAAAGGGATACCTGTTTTATCAGGGGAAAGATAGCAGTAATCAAAGACAACTTCACAAAGCAGGTTGAGCTTTAAAAGATGAAAAGTAATTTGTCGGAAGAGTACAGGGAAGCATTTCAGATTAAGGAACACCAACCTTATGGCAGAAAGTGAAGAAAAACTGAAAAGCCTCTTGATGAAAGTGAAAGAGGAGAATGAAAAAGTTGGCTTAAAGCTCAACATTCAAAAAGTAAGATCACGGCATCTGGTCCCATCACTTCATGGGAAATAGATAGGGAAACAGTGGAAACAGTGTCAGACTTTATTTTTGGGGGCTCCAAAATCACTGCAGATGGTGATTGCAGCCATGAAATTAAAAGATGCTTACTCCTTGGAAGGAAAGTTATGACCAACCTAGATAGCATATTTAAAAGCAGAGACATTACTAGTCAAGGCTATGGTTTTTCCAGTGGTCATGTATGGATGTGAGAGTTGGACAGTGAAGAAAGCTGAGCACCAAAGAATTGATGCTTTTGAACTGTGTTGTTGGAGAAGACTCTTGAGAGTCCCTTGGACTGCAAGGAGATCCAACCAGTCCATCCTAAAGAAGATCAGTCCTGGGTGTTCATTGGAAGGACTGATGTTGAAGCTGAAACTCCAATAGTTTGGCCTCCTCATGCGAAGAGTTGACTCATTGGAAAAGACCCTAATGCTGGGAAGGATTGGGAGCAGGAGGAGAAGGGGAAGACAGAGGATGAGATGGCTAGATGGCATCACCGACTCGATGGACATGAGTTTGGGTGAACTCTGGGAGTTTATGATGGACAGGGAGGCCTGGTGTGCTGCAATTCATGGGGTCACAAAGAGTCGGACACAACTGAGCGACTGAATTTACTGAAAAGCATAAAAAGTAAGAGGAATTTTATAAACCATCAATAATGTTGCAGTTGAAGCTTGGTGTGTTGTTAAAAAGGTCCTGTTATGAAGTAGAGAAGAGAATATATGGTGACTTTATATGTCTGTTCTGTATTTTGACATTTCATTTGGTTTCTGATTGTTTTATTCACTGATGTTTGGATGAATCTGCGAATGAATCTTTGAGCTGTTTGTGTGCCTGTAACCTGGTGACATCTGATATTCCCCAAATGGTTTGTTGAAGTTGTTAGATCATTGGAAGTAGTTCTTAAAAAAGTAAATATTCAGCTGAAGATTAGTTAGTTAGTTAGTTTACCCAAACCCATGTCCATCGAGTTGTTGATGCCATCCAACCATCTCATCCTCTGTCGTCCCCTTCTCCTCCTGCCCCCAATCCTTCCCAGCATTAGGGTCTTTTCCAATGAGTCAACTCTTCGCATGAGGTGGCCAAAGTATTGGAGTTTCAGCTGAAGATTAAGATTGACTTAATCTGTCATTTGATACAATATTTTAGATCTATGTTTTAAATGAAGATTATGTCTTTTATCTAAACATTCTAAGTAATTTTAACTAAACATGCAGATTTGTCAACAGAACTAGACTTGGAAATGATATCAGAGGAAGAACAAGAAAAACTTGATGGAGATGAAAATAACCATTCACAGGTATGTTAAAACTGCAAATTTCAATTTCTGGTTTAATACTGTATGAGAAAATGTGTATCACACAAGGCAAATTAGAATGGAAAGATAAGTTAAAACCCATCACAAATGAGTTAAAACAGAAGTTCGGTGAAATTTGTGAGGAATACCAAATTACCGTTTGTCCTGAGGAAGATCCACTATGTGATAATCCTAAAGAAGGAACAAACCAAAAGGAAATATCTCCTAATTTCACAAATAATATACCTGATTGTGAGGGAAAAGATGCATTTGGAGTATCTGTCTCTCTAGTATTCCAAGCATTTTATGAACAAAAAGAATCCAGTCTCAAAAATGTTTTTCCGTCATCTGTAAATTCTGGGTCCCTGGGATAGACTTGTTGGTCATCTTCAAAGCTTTGTTTCCCTGAAAATAAAGTAGACTTTGAAAATGATCAACTAGACTTTGAATGTGTGTTTATCAAAATTGAGGAGAGTTTTTATAATGATACAGAAAATAAAAATGTAGGGGACCCAGTAATTACATTTGAAGTGAAAGACCAAGAATTTGATATGCAAATGTCACAAAATATGAGGCAAGATCCCACTAATCAGAAATTAGACATTGGACAGGTATATCATTCTCATCTATAGCTTGTCTGCTTTGGTAAGATGAAACTCTTTGCAACCCCATGAACCACAGCACGCCAGGCCTCCCTGTTCATCACCAACTCCCTTAGTCCACCCAAACCCATTTCCAGTAGGTAATTATTTCTATACCTTCTAGCTGTAAGGTTTGGTGGTTATTGAATGTGGAATTGGGAAGCATTACTTATATTCCAGAATTACACACTAACAACTCCTCAGTTTCTTTCTGCTATTTTTGTGTTTTGGTAAACTTTGGTTCATTTATTTTAGTGAACACCGTCACCTTTTTGCTATCTCCCAGATCCAAGTGAAAAAAGAATTGTAAAAGGCAGTGGGGAAAGAATAGCTTTAGTGCAGAAAGAAGAATGTTTCCTTTCTGAAGCACTGCGGTGTCACATCCTCTACATCTGGCTGTTTAATGGAAAATCCAGGTGGTAAAGACCAAAGAGGACAGATTTTGTGTCTTTGTCTTTTTCTTTCTCTGTCTCTGCCAGTCAGATGGGGAAGACTGAATATGAATAATTGCATCTTATTAAGAAAGCCATTTTTGAAATTTTGGGAATTTTGTTTCTTTTCCTCAAACAGAAAGGAGCAGATTTTATGAAAATTTCAGTGACTTGTAAGTGATAAAATAAACAGAAAAATATTTTTATCAGTTAAATTCAGGGCAAACACTGAGTCAAATAATAAAATTGAAAACAAAGATCTTTATAATAAAGAAGTAGCAATTATTCTTAGTGTCAAACTTTCATTAAAGGTTGAAGAAGAAAAGAAGCACAAACGTAGTGAAGTGGAAGTATCAGCCAACGTATGTGATGCTGCTGACGAGAGTGGATTGATTCAGCAGAGGAAGAGTGGAGGAAACAGCAACCAGGAGTTTCCTGCTATGCAGAATGACAGTTCTGATAGGTAATCCTGTATCAATATTTAACAGCAGGTCACTTGTTATTTTCCTATAAAATAATTTCTAACTTGAGCTAATGTTTGTGATTTACAGATTTTATATTTTACTAGAGATATAGTTATTTTTAATATTCTAGTCCTTTAGCCTTAATACCAGAGTTACTTTGTTAATATACCACCATGTTACATATTAGAGTATTCTGGATTTGACTGCTTATTTGCCTTAACCAGTGTGTTGTATATTTAAATTTATTTTATGTCACTAATGAACATCCTTTCATTTCAGTTTGAGGACTTCTTTCAGCATTTCTTATGAGACAGGACTAGTGGTGATGAACTCCATCAGGTTTGCTTTGTCTGGGAAAGTTTTTATTTCTCCTTCATTTCTGAAAGACTTTTCTGGATAGAGTACCCTTGGTTGGCAGGTTTTTTTCTCCTAGCACTTTGAGTATGTCCATGGATGGAGGCCAAATTGTTGGTGGCGAGAGAACTGATGAGGCACCTGTCTTTCAGCCATGATGCTGATGTCACCCCATCATGTTTAAAAGTAAACTCCCCTCCCCTGGCCAACTATTTCCTTGATTTCTTCTTTCATGGTATATGTGCCTCATGTCATTTAAAATATCATCTAAATTAAGTGTTACTTTTTTCTTTGAATTCTTTTTTAACTTATTTTTGGCTGCACTGGTTCTTTGCTGCTGCAGTGCCTGGGCTTCTCAGTGTGGTGGCTTCTCTTGATGCTGAGCATGGGCTCTAGGGTGCTGGCTTCAGTAGTTGTGAAGCATGGGTTCAGTTGCACCAATGCATGCGGGATCTTCCCTGACCAGGAACTGAACCCATGCCCCTCTATTGGCAGGTGGACTCCTAATCACTGGACCACCAGGGAAATCCCTAAATTCACCATTATTATATTTAGAAGCAAAACAAAAAATAGAGTGTAAATCTAATTATAACTCCTATGTCTAAGAGTCAAGGCACTTAGCCAGTGGACTCCAGGTTTTCAGTGTAGCTCTTGAGGTTCTTCTCAATGTCTTTCCGGATGCATATCTCTACTTTCTTCCATATATTTTGTAGTCTTCCTTCCAGGTTCCTAGGAAACAACCTAAATGTCATGTGCCTGATGTTTGTGCTCACATTCGAATCTCCAAGTAGAATGATTTTCTCCCTTTTCTGTTTCTCATGACCTCCTCTCTTCACTTCTTCTGCAAATCCCTCCTTATTTCATTTATCACTTTCATATGTCAACTTTCACATATCATATTGTATCATAATTGTATATCTGTGTTTGAAGGAAGAATTTTTTTCCTTGCATATGGTTGGTACTTCATAACTGTTTTGTGAATTAATCAATGACTTTAGATGGGTAAGAGTTGGAATTTTGTAAGAATTGTTTTTTATTCTTTATCAGTTGAATTATTAGAAAGCATTGACTTTTTTGTGGATTTGTTAAAGCAGCGATCCTGGTGTGCACAGGAAGGAAGTAAAGAAAAAGAACAATGGCAAATGGACACCAGAAGAATGTGTGATTGCATCAATATTTGAAAAGACCGATTCACTGACTGGTAGTCTACTGCACGTGAGTGATGACAGCATTTTAAGGAAAGTGGATCAGGATGATGACAGGTACATTCTACAGATTCTTTGTTTGTAGGGGAGGAAATATTAGCATTAAATACTTCTGGAAATAGAGCAGCATAATACAGTGCTCAGGCCAAGACAAGAAATTCCTCAACTATAGTGTGCAAACACTGCTGAAAGGTTAAGGTGAGGACCAGTGCCTTGGCCAGAAGTCATTTCAGTAATAGTCCATTTGGAATCTGACTTAGTGTAATACACGTTTTTTTTTTTTAAACATTCATAGGGAATATTTTGGGATGGCAATGAGAACTGGATGGTAACTCAAGAGGAAATGTGGAGTTCAAGGTGTTTCTTGTTTTATGTTAAGAAGGGAGCTTTTAGAGTATCTATGCTAGGGAAATGAGCGAACAGAGTTGTGTTTATTTAGTTTAATCTTGTTTGTGTTTCCAATACTTAGAAAGCTTATTGATGTATATGACATTTCTTTATAGTATTACAGTAAAACTAATTGTACATTTAAATTCTGTTCTTGTATTGTTTTATGGTAAGGGCTTGTTCATTGGTTCTGAAAGAGTATATTCCTATGTAATGAATATGCAGTCATGATTCTTTTAGGTTAATTCTATCATGTATAGATTTTCAAAAATTACATTATTGTGGAAATTTACAAATACTTTAGGCTTTACTGAATTAGATTTGATCATTCCCTTGGATTATTTCTGAGTTGATAGTACATCGTGAGAGCTTTGATTTTGCAAGGGATTCTGAAGCGTCACATTCAAATTAACTTAATGGTTGTTATAGGATCCCAGGCAAAAATGGGGTAGATTTGTTTATATTCATAGAAAAACATTATTAACATTCTTTCACAAATTATTCCTTTTGGATGATAAACATCTAAATGACAAAAACCGTGCTTCCTGTACTAAGAGTGTCATTAAAACCCCATACTGTTGTGCTTAATAAGTGTATCGTCAGATGCCATGAAGAAACAGAAGAATGGTTGAATGAATGCCTATTGATGAATTTCTTTACAAAAAAAACAAAACTTTATAAAGTAGATTTCCAGTCTTGCTACCTCTGAGGTCTTTTTAATTTTTGATGGGAAATATATTTTAAGATTCAGAAATTATTATTTATAGCTATAGCTAGGTACATGGAATAATACTATAGATTCATTTGGTCTCACATTACTTAAAAGACTTTTCAATATTACTTTCTCAGCATATTTTAGAAGAGCTTAGTGTGGAAGCCAGACTACCTGGGTTTGGATTCTGGGTCTGTTGGTGACATGCTGAGTGGCTCTGGGCACGCTCTCAGCTCTTGGGGGCTCCATTTTTCCTATCCTATCTCCCAGAATGACTGCTGAGGATCAAAATGCCTTTAAAGACATGTTGAGTGTTTCTAATAATGCATAACCAAATGCTAGGATAGTCCTCAAAAAGCTAATAATTCTTGGTTATTCAAATGGGTTTCTTTTTAGAAGGACTGAAGGAGGAATACTCCCAGATAGGTTTTATTGCCATGGCAAGTTAGTTCTTATTGAAAAGGGGACAGGGGGCGCAAAAAAAACACTGGTATACTGTTTCCTATCACATAAAACACAAGTAACATTATTGTTTTCCTTTTCTTTGGATCTACTTTAGTGCTTCATTATTACTGACTTATTTTCTTTGTCCTTTAAGTGCTCCTCTTGTTATTTGTTGCATACTTTTATAGAAAAATTTACTTGCCAATGCAAAGAGTTTATATAAAAAAGAAAAGTTAGGTATTGTTTGTATTTTTGAATATTTAATATTTGCCTGAGAGGAATTCATTTGTTCTTTTAGGCCTGCAAGGGAAAACAGCATACGGAAAGAAGAAAGTATGGTATAAAAAAAAAATGAACTTTCAAAAATAATTATCTTGTCAAAAATACTTTGTAAAAGGGAATTGTGTAAAATCAAAGAAATCTTCCTTTGTTGTAGAGATGTTTACTTTGAAACCACACCATTTTAGAAACACTGTTGGTTAAGTTATCCCTTTGGATAAAAATCTCTTCTTTTAAGATATGTCTTGTTTTTGCTTTGATGAAGAGATATTTATTCCCTTGTTACAATTAGTATTAATTTATCATATTTTAAGGACATGTGAAACAGTTTTATTTATGTGTAGGGTCAAAGAACAAATTAATTACCTGAATGATCCTGGGATGATACTTAGCTCGTAGTCTGAGACTGTTTCCCAGGAATGGCGAACATGCTTTACTCTACGAATTCCACGTTGCAAGTAGACCTCTTGGCATTGGGGTGTAGAGGTTGGGACCGCCAGTGTCATGTTAACAAGAAAGCCTGTCTGTGTGTAGAGTAGTGGATATATGCACACCTTGTCAGTGCTGCTTAGAGCCTAGGGATATTTACAGTGCTGTGCATTCAGAAGTATGTTTTGCATTAAAAGGAAACATGAAAGTGAGTGTATCCCTGCTGAGCCAAAGGCCTGTTGTCCTTCTCACTCACTGTACATTTTTTCTGTTGACTATTATTCTTTCCTGTGCCTTCACCCATGATCAGGTCAACATCGTTTTCATCTAGAATAAACTGAAATAATCTCAGGCCTTCCTTCCCTGCCACTCCACTCGCGGAAACTCGGTCTGCACGAGCAACTGTAATTATTACCTATTTTTAAACATTAGTTTCTCATTCATGTTGCCCTCTTGCTTATTAAAGCCCAATTGTTGATTTTTTGTTACGTGGTTATAAGTCTCAATTGTATAGCTTCTATGGTATTTTATTTTGTACCCTCTTTCTACATGAATTTTAGGAATCAGTTATCATTTCATAAAAATGTCTGCGGTCTTAACTTTTCATTTGCTTCAGTTCAAAAGTACTTTGTTCTTTCTCTTTTCATTACCTCTTTGATCCAAGGGGTTATTTAGTTTCCGTGTGATTTAGTTCCAAATATTGTGAGGTTTTCCAGAGATCCTTCTGTGCTCTTGCTTCTCATGATTTGTTAGGTACATCCGAAGGGGGCCCTGGGGCTACGGACTGATTATTTCCTGCCTTGGAGGCAGACTTTGCTGATACCCTGTTCCATTCTGCTGGTAAGTAGGCGTTTTATTCCAGCCTGGCTCAGGAGAATAGATAGAATTCCTGGGATTGATGTGAGCACAGGCACCGGTTTCCTGTAGTCTTTTCGTTGGTTCTCCTGTCTCAGGTGGTTTCTACACATGTGCACTGTTCTAGCTCCTCTGCTTGATACCAAGTGGGGGCTCCTCCTCAGTTCTCTTGGGTCCTTTTTTCTCTGTTCACCACTCTCTCCTCTCCACGGTTCTGTCCTGTGATCTCTGCCCGTGTTGGTTTCACCAGACTCTCAGCGTCAGTCATCTCACTTGGGAGTCCGGTGGACTGGTGTTTCCATTCCTTCTCCCAATGTCGGGCCCTGGAAATTCTCTCAAGGCAGTGAGCTGGGGCATTCTCTAGGTAACCTTGTCTGTTTCCAGGATGATTGTCCTTCATTCCCTGAAATGCTTTTGTCATTGAAAATCATTGTTTAATGTATTTTGTCGGTCTGTTGTTCTTGCTTGCTTCACTCAGGAAGGTAAAATTGGTAGCTGTTCACTCTGTCTTGGTTAGAAACATTTGGCAGCTGGAGACCATCCCAGGGTTGTTCTCCTACTCTGCTTACTACTTCTGCTCATCACTTCGTTTCTCAATGTGGCATCTCTTCCCCAGGGAAATCTTTTCTGGACTCAATCTATATCAAGTTTCTGTTTTGTGATCATAGGATATCTTTTTCATATAGTATCTATCTGAGATCATAATTAGTGATTTGTTCTTTCTCTTGTACTAGGACTTCGAAGCTAAACAAGAGCCAGTGTCTTGTTTTATCTTCAGGGCTTAGAATATGTCTTCCACATTATAGACACTAATATTTGTTCAGTGTGGGGATGAGTGCACCGTGAAAGGCACAGGTCCTTTATATTCAAGAAACTTACTCACATAAATGTTTTTTTGTCTCTATCTTTGTTTTTTCTTCGTCATACAGATTCTGGTAGCTTTGTTAAAATTCAGAATTGAAGTTTTTTCAATGATGAAAGATTAGTAGATTTTTTCCAAAGAAGCCACTGTGAACAACTTAGGAGAATTCACAAATGAAAAGTAAGATTCGTGGGCTACAAAAGGCTTGTCAGAACAAGAAGTGAAATCACAGTTAGAGCATCAGGAAAGTGAGAGTGGGAACAAGAGCTCGGCATCTTGATGGGGGATACAATACATCTCACTTTCAAAGACATATTTGAATTTTGTTTCCCTTTAATACTGCAGAGTTAGATGCTATATGTATTATTAAGGACTAACTTATCTTCTCAGATTTTATAGGGGAGAAAATGTCATTAGTATTGTGGAGTATGAAATTCTTGCAAATAATATAGCAGGTTCTTAACAGTGAATACTAATAACTTAATGTATATTTTTCCAAATCATCATTTTCATGACCACACAAAAGTCTACCATAATGGAAACCCCGTTAATTATTTACCAAATTGACTTTCGCTTGTTTTCCACTTTTGTGTATTCTATTTAATACTGCAAGGAACATCTTTTCTATAAATTCATTTCTACCTTTCTAATTATTTTGAATACATTTTCTTTAATAATATTGTATTATTTGGTTAAAGTATGAGAAGTTTTAAAAAGATCTATGATATATATTTCTAAACTATTCTTAGGCAAGCTTATATTGCTTTACATCCTGACCCCCAGATGTAGAAGTAGCCATTTTTCTCAAGACAAAATAAAAACAATATTTTATGCAGTTTTGTTCTTAACCCTCTCTATGAAAACAGTGATCACTATTAAGTGTTTTTCATTGTATTCCCCCCATTTTTGCTATTTTAAACATTGTGAAGAGGGAACAAAAGTTATTGCAGCAGCAGCAAATAATCTCATAATTTTCTAAGACGAGATCTCTAAATTTTTCAGATTCACCTTGAAGCAAGAAGAACAGAATAGAAGAAATGCCAACATGGCATATGAAAAAATTAGGGAGCAGTTAAAAAGAAAAGAAGATGAATATAGTAAAGAAGTTGAAATGAAGCAGCAACTTGAACTCACTCTCCGAGTACTAGAAATGGAACTGAAGACTGTAAGAAATAACTGGAATCAGGTAGAGTTATCTTTGGTGAAAATTTCAAATTTCTAACACTATTTCATCAATATTATTTATAATATCCCCGTTTTTTTGAAAAGTGCCATTTTATTTTGTGTTGTACCAGTTATTTAGTGTCATTTTATTTAGTGTTATAGGAAATTTTAGGTTACTTCTTAAAAACAAAAGCAAAGAAATTCAAAATTCCCAAAGTAACAGGGCCGGAAATAAGAATTCTATAATCCTGAAATGCTGTGTGCACTTTTACGATCAGAAGGACAAAGAGGTCACGGTCAGGAGCTCACACAATAGATACTGAGAAACCACAGGGTTGAGATTGGTGTAGAAACTGGAGGTTAAGCTCTCCGCCCACCTCAGGCAACAGATCCTTCTGCCTTGAGGGACCATTGGTGAGTGAATAGGTCTAGAAGAGAAGGGGCACTGAGAGGGAAGATCATGCCTAATTTTACATCAGGTTACCTCTGGCCTTCAATCTGGCAGGTGGCTGAGGGTCGTGGACCCTACTCCCTCTGTGCCCTTCAGCCCTCCAGTCCACCTGCCCCGTGAAGAGCTCAGAGCTGGCTCCAGCTTTCCCAGCTGAGTTCTCCCTTACAGTAGAGTCCTCAAGGATAGGTGTTAACTGGCATCCTCGAGAGGTGCAGGAATACTCACCGTGGAATTTTTTTCCAGCAGTTGGTAGAAACCAGACACTCTTGAAGTTGATTGTCCTTCATCCTGCAGAGTTGTCGCGTGGCATCTCAGAGCAGAGGAGTTCACTCTCCTACCCCATATCCTCTCAAATACGCACAGGGTCCCATGCCCAAGGTCCTAGCAGCAGATCTCTCACAACGAAAATCTCTCAGGGAGAGCTTGGGAAAGTACTATTTGTAAATCAAATCCATTTGTCTATAGCAGTCAGGTAGGGACATACAATGGCCTCGTCCAAGGAGAGGCCTTTATTACTTTCCATAGGAATTGATCTCAAATCGTTTGCGACTGTCTCGAAGGACCTTGAACCCTGATTGTGGTTTAGTCCAGGAAGACCGCATGTGCTCCCCTATCGACTGTGCTACCCGACAAAGTCCCTGTGCTTTGGGGTGAGCGTGTCTGTCACTCCATGCACGTCATCACCTTCAGTGTCTAAATCAGAGTCCGTTCTTGGCTCCACTGTCATGTCTTTAACCAATACCCTGTCAACGACCTTTTCACATCATTTACTGTTTTTCAGTTTGTAAAAAGTGCGACATCCATTGTAAAAACACTTTTGAACACTTTATAAAGTTGTTTCTTCTTTAGAATAAACTTACAAAAGTGCCTCCCCCAACCAAGGGGAAAAAAAAAAAAAGCACTTGCTACTAATAATAGACATTCTGGGTTTTGGTAGTGAATTCACTTCCTCGATCGATCATTAGGGTAGTTTATCACTTCCACTGACGGTAAGGAGGAAACTATAGGCAGTTCAGAGACCATATTTTGGAAGTCATTCTTTTACTTGTGAGAAAATGAACACTCTGTTCTGTGTAGTGTCTTATTTCAGTACAAGGAACTTTTGGAAACAGTGATAGATATGCCATAATATATATTAGTGATAGTTATTAAATTTTTTTCATTGTATTTCCCCCATCTTCCCATGTTAAACATTATGGAGAGATAATGAAATTTATTGCAGCAGTAAATAATCTCATGGCTTTCTAAGAAGAGCTCTCTAAATTTTACCTTATTTACCATTAGTGTATGTGCCATGAATGAAATAGGAGGTATATTTTGTATTTATATGTTGGTCCTAGAGAAGTTACTGTGGTTTGATGTAAGAGGACTAGCAGAGTCACCTTACAGTCACCTTACAAAACACCTGCAGCTTAGTTATACTTTTAACTTCTCCTTTTCCAGAATCATTATAGCTAATGAGTTAATTGATGTTTGTAGAAGTACTTAGTACAGTTGTCAATAGGTATAATTCTTCTAATTGCCTATGAAAATGTTAGAAGGTAGCATATTCTCAAGGAAAAACTTTGTACGAAATTTAATCTATTTAAGTGTATACAGAGTTAACACTCTTAACGTGAAGTGGCTGTATAGGAGGTATCAGATGCAGTATTTATGAAGCCAGCAAGTGTGGTGGTGTTTATTAAATTATAGTTGATTTACAATATTGCATTAGTTTCAGGTTTACAGCACAGTGATTCAGATATATTTGTATGTGTGTGTATATTATATAAATGGGGCTTCCCTGCTGGCTCAGACTGTAAGGAATCTGCCTGCAATGCAGGAGACCTGGGTTCAATCCTTGGGTTGGGAAGATCCCCTGGAGAAGGAAATGGCTACCCGCTCCAGTATTCTTGCCTGGGAAATTCCATGGACAGAGGAGCCTGGTGGGCTATAGTCCATGGGGTTGCAAAGAGTCAGACATGACTGAGTGACTAACACACATACACACTCACTCACACACACACTCACACGTACACACATTTTCCTTTTCAGATTCTTCTTGCAGAATATTAAGTGTAGTTCCTTATGTTGTACAGTAGATCCTTGTTGGTTATTTTATATCTACTAGTGTGTATATGTTAATCCCAACCTCCTAATTTATCCCTTCCCCTACCCCCGCTTTCCCCTGTGATGACCATAAGTTTTTTTTCTGTGTGTTTCTATTTTGTGAAGAAGTTCATTTTAGATTCCACATATAAGCAGTATGATATAATACTTGTCTTTGTCTGACTTTCTTCACTTAGGGTGATAATGTCTAGGTCCATCCCTTTTGCTGCAAGTAGCATTATATCATTCTTTTTTATGGCTTAGTAGTTTTCCATTGTATAAATATTCCACATCAGATGCAATTTTTAAGTGTATTTAGATCTGTAAATCTTATATTTTAAGCCTTCTGGGTTTATTGTAGTTCAGAGAAAAGCCTCTCCAGGTCTGAGCTTCTTGAAAAGTCTCTTAGGATTTCTTTTTGACTTTCATGGATTCATTGTCTTCAATTAAATTTTTGAACGTTTGAAAATTTCTGCTTTTATAAAGTCTGAGGTTTGTATCGAGCCTTATTTTTTCTGTTTGGAGACACACCTGGTGCAGCCTTTCATTGTGTAAACATACAGGATAGTCTTTCATTTCAGAGGAAACCATGAAATGTTACTTTATTGTGTACTAGCTAAAAATCTCCTTTGTTTCACTTAGGCTTCTGCTGGTCATGAAGAAGCAGAAGACCTGTTGCGCAAAAACCACGTGCTGCAGGATGAAATTGCCATCCTAAGACTAGAAATAGACGCAGTGAAAAATCAGAACCTGGAAAAGGAAAAGAACTATCTTGAGGACATTGAAATTGTCAAAGCAAAGAATGATGATGCTCAAAAGGCAATAAAACTGAATGAGGAAATGTTATCAAAGACTATATCCCAGTATACAGGCCAGCTTAATGTTCTGACAGCTGAGAATGCAATGCTAAAGTCTAAGCTGGAGAGTGAAAAAGAAAACAAACAAAGACTGAAAACAGAAGTGGAATCCTACCGTTCTAGACTGGCTGCTGCTTTACATGATCATGATCAAGGTCAGACATCACAAAGAGACCTGGAACTTGCCTTCCAGAAAGCAAAAGATGAGTGTTTATGCTTGCAAGACAAAATGAAGTCTGATGTGGCTAACCTAAAAGATAACAACGAGGCACTTACCCAGCAACTTTCTACAGTGAAAAGTAAATTCAATCAGCTAAAAATCAAGCTGCAGCACACGAGAGATAACCTTAGAGAAAAGACTTTGATGTTAGGACATGTCCAGAGAGACCTTCACCAAGCAGAGTATCAAAAGCAGGAAATTGAACACATGTATCAGAATGAACAAGGCAAAGTGAATGAATACCTTGGAAAGCAGAACTCCTTAGAGGAGAGATTATCTCAACTCCAGAGTGAAAACATGTTGCTGCGACAGCAACTAGATGATGCACAAAACAAAGCCGACAGTAAGGAGAAGATAGTCATTAGCATCCAAGACCAGTTTCAGCAGATCGTGAGAAAACTTCATGCTGAAAATGAGAAACAAGGTCTGATGCTAGAAGAAAGAAACAAGGAGTTAATCAACGAATTCAATCGTTTAAAAGAGAGAATGTATTGGTACGAAAATGAGAAAGCAGAAAGAGAAGTAAGTATCCAGAAGGAGAAATAATCCTCAGACTTCCTGAAAGAAAATTCAAAGTTTTGATTTTGGCTTGATTCTGGCTAAATGTTGAATCTAGTTGAATATAAAAAATACATAGGCTGTGAATCTATGGTCTCTAAACCAGCCTAAAAGCACAACTTGTATCCAGCAAATAAAAATTAGACCCGGAAAATGCTTTACTTTGAGTAGAGACATCATGTCTTATGAAATATTAAGAGATTCGGTTCTAAATTGTTAATGCAGACAGATATTAGTAATTTACTCTTTTACTATTAAGGTAATAATTTTAATCTTTATGTTACCACATGTCAGTATCATGATGAAGCAGATAAATGAAATGCTCAAACCTAAAATGAATGTTTCGAAATTTAGCTTCAGTTACATGGATTACCTTGACAATGAATTCCAGTTTTCCCAGAGGCTATATCGTACTTTGGCTTCAGTAGCTTGTCATAGCTTTGTGTCATATTTGTTGGTATAATTTTATTTTTATTCATGTCAATTTGAGTTAATATGGGAAACATGTTAGCCTTGAATCATTTATTCTTAAAGCCTCTCAACTCTTTAAATGCATCTACTTATCATTCAAACATAATTTGGGACTCAAGTGGTGAGCTTTAGCAAAATTCTTCTTGATTTAATCTTCCCACTGCTATTTATGATTTACTTAGAATATTTTTACAACAATTTGCTCATAATTCTCATTTTCAGTATCAATTTCTGTCATTTAGATACAAGCTTGTCCACTAAAAATGAAGGGTGTCAGGATTCGTGAGCAGCAGGAATGGAGTGAGTCAGGGAGAGGGTTATAGGGGCTGCGGTCTGGAGACAGGTAGAGGCCAGGTTAATGAGGATTCTTGAAGGCCATGGGAGCAACCTCATTTGTTAAATTTTATTTTTCTTTTGTATTGGAATATAGTTGATTTACAATTTTGTGTTAGTTTCAG
Source organism: Okapia johnstoni (assembly GCA_024291935.2). Taxonomy (NCBI): domain Eukaryota; kingdom Metazoa; phylum Chordata; class Mammalia; order Artiodactyla; family Giraffidae; genus Okapia; species Okapia johnstoni. Next base: position 27,593,171 of record CM044324.1, read on the forward strand.
ATGTACAGCAAATTGATTCAGTTGTGCTTATACATATATCCATTTTTTTCAGTTCCTTTTCCCATGTAGGTGACTACAGAATATTTAGTAGAGTTCCCTGTCCTCTACAGTAGGTCCTTATGGTTAGCCAAAGGCAAAGGTGGGGAGGAGGGATAAATTAGGAGTTTGGGATTAACAAAGACATACTACTAGATAGAAAATAGATAAGCCACAAGGGAATGGCCTCATTTTTCTGCTGAGGTAGGAATCTGTTGGAAAGATCTGAGCAGTGGTTGGAATATGTGAAGATCTCTGAAGTTAATCGAAGCCTCTAATAAAGAAAGAGGGAAAATGTTCCACAGAGTGGAATTTTCCACCGCTTGTCCCTCATTCAAGCCTATTTCTTTCTGGTTGTGAGGTGGTGAAGCTCTGCAGATTTATTGGAAGGGGCAGGGCATGGACAGTGGGTCTGCATCTTTTGTCTGAGTAACTTAATATCAGAAAGGCTGGAAGGTGGCCCCTTCTGTGTCTGTAACCAAATTCAGTGAGGAGGGAAAAGAAGGTGAGTTGCTGTCTGTGGTGATAGTTTTCAAAGTACATATGTTGGAGTTAACCTATTCTTAACATAATGGAATAGTAAAGTGACTTGATAAACTCAGTGACAGAGCATCTTATTAGGCAGTTGTGAAACAACTTCAACAAGAACTGGCTGACACCATAGAAATGCAGTCTATGTCGGAGGCTTCACTGAAAGTCAAGTCATGTTATTGTGCTAACTTAGAAGCTGAGACACAGGATTTAAAGAACAACTTATATCAACTCACAAGTCAGGTATGTATGAAATTGAATGTGTCAACAGTTAATATGTAGGATGAAGTGTTTTAGGACACTTGTTTTCGTGGTCAGCTTTCTTTTTTGTTTTTGTTACAAGTAATTTACTACAATTTTCTTATCTTTATAATGCACTCATTTCTTAAACTCTGACTTTCATCCTGCCATTTGCATTATATATTTTTTTCTTATATTATTTACCCTTAGGAAAGTTGAGAATTGTGCCTCATTGTTCACACAAGTTGAGAGACTTTTTTTTTCTTTGAAACAATATTTTTCTAGTGATAGCTGTATTACATGATGAGGCAAGCCAGATAAAATCAGAGGAAAATGTTTAATGAAAGGTTCCAGAAAATTATCATTTCTCATCTTCCCTTTTATGACTGGCTGTAGAGTTCTGCATTTATTTATTTCATGGATTTCAGAATAACTTGTGCAGAAAGGGTATTATAAAAACCAGGTGGAATATAGGCATTGCCTTCTTTGCTTTTCATTTTAAGTATATTATAAAAGCATGGAGGTACTCAGATGGTGTATAGTACGTACATCCAAACTAGAGAATTAAGAAGTTTATCTAGATCCTACCATTGGATTTTTTTTTAAAGCTATTGAGATATAATTCACATATCATAGAATTCACCCACTCAACATGTGTAGTTCAATATCTCCTAGTCTAGAGACATGTCACCTGTGACCACAGTCAATTTTAGAGCCTTTCCATCACCCCACAAAAGAAACCCTGCATCCCTTAGCCACCACCCGTGGCCTTCCATCCCTCAGCCCCAGGCAACCCCTAGTCTAATATCTGTATTTGTAGACATGCCTGTTCTGGGTATTTTATATAAATGGAATCATACAATATGTGCTTCTTTGGGATTAGCTTTTCTCATCTGATGTCATGTTTTCGAGGTTCATCTGTGTGATTGCACGTATCAGTTCTTCTGTTTGTTGGTTGTCAATCAATCAATAGTACATGGCTAAGCCATTTATCCATTCATCAGTTGATGGAGCTTTGGGTTGCTTCCACTTTGGGACAATTAATAATGCTGCTGTGAACACTGATTTACACGTTTCTGTGTGGACATGTTTTTGTTTCCCTGTGGTTGGATTTTATCCTCAGAGTTAACTGGCTGATTTCACCTTTCTTAGCCCTTGCTCAGGCTATCCTTTCAGTCTTTACAGTTTCTTTTCCTCTTGACTAGGCCTCCATTATTTGAGACCTGGTGCCCAGTCTCTCCTCCTTCGTGAAGCCTTCCTGAATATCCACCTCTCATGGAGCCTTTTCACTTCAGCCATTGTTAACTAGTCTCTGAGGAAGAGCTTAGCCCCTAATTTTACACTGTTGCCATTTTTTCCATGAGGGGGTATCTTGTCTAAGTATACATTGGTATACTGGGAATATTTTTTGATATGCACAGCACTTGTCTTGCATAAAAGGACAGTAACAAAGGATTACAAGAATGAGGCATTTTTTGTTGCTGTTCAGAAAAATGTATGGACCGTCTCTGTAAACTGTTAGGAAATGAGATTTCTTTAACTTTGCAAATCATTTCTCTTTGGACTGCAATTCAAATTAGCAAAAAGTCTTTGTAGTTCAGAAAAAGGCTTATTGGATTAGAATCTATACTTACAAGATTTATTAATTAGTCTTATTCTCACAGACTTCTTTTGGGAGGTATTTATTAACTTAGCCCTAGATAACTCAATATAGTATCCCTCAAACTACTTTAAAACCCTGGGACATTAAGGTGGTGGAAGGATTAAGAGACATTCTACTAAGAGGGGACTTGTAGTCGTTTTATGGAGGAAAGATAGAAAGATATTATTGTAGAAAAATAAAAGAGTATAAAATCAAGTGCAAATGTTGTGTGACAAAGATGACAGTGAAGAATATATTTTGTGACTCTTGGTTGTGTGAACATCTTTCTTGATTCTCTGAGTAATCCCTGGTCCTACATTCTACAATATGTAGAATGTAATATTCTGCACCTGGATGCAGAAAAATCAAGTGTTTCAACAGGAGTTATTATCTATGAAATGAATGCAAAAGAAATGTGAAAAAACTAGAGATAAGAAAAAGAAGGTAGAGCAAGATGTAGTGACCCTCAAAAGTCATATAGAAATGAATATAATAGAACACAGTCAAATAGAGCAGTATCAACAGGAGACTGCAGAAAGAGCGAGACAGAATCTAAGTAGAGAAATTAAAAGAAGTCAACCTAGTTTTGCAGTTTAATTGGTTGATCTGTCATGTGCTTGAAATCACTTTCACTATATACTACATTTCAGACATATACAGCTTGTGTGTTTCCTCTACCTCCCTTAGAGCAGTTTGTTTTGTAGATTTCTGGAAGGAAGGGGGCGCTTGTTTTCCCTTTAAATATTTCAGTTTCTCTCACAGTTATCACTAAATTGACCTATCAGAATGATTCTCACTAGAGAAACCTCTTACTTAGAAGACCAGTTGGTATAAAATAAGACTATTAGGAAGAAAAGAAAATATTGTGGTTTAGAACTGGTACCATCTTCTTGAATTATTCTTAAATTGTCTCGTTCCATTTTTAAAATTTTAAGTTGATCCTCTTATTCTTTGAATTATCAGATTATATAAGCACTACTATAACAATCATTCCACTTTAATTTTATAATTCAGATTTAATTCATTTCACATTGACGATAATTGTTTTAAACTTCTCTTTTTTTTCACCTTTGTAATCACTCTCTGAATCAATGACTCAAAACTAAGGGAAACAAATATAATTTTCCAGGTTGTAATTATTTTAAAACTGTTATCTGTTTCAATTTGCCTTAGATACAAGCAGGATCTCAACAGATGGAACTCAGAATTATATACTTGGAATCTGAACTCTCCAAGATGAAAACTTTGCAAGAAGATTCTAATAAAACAGAGTTGGAAAATTACAAGCATCTATACCTAGTAGGACTTGAACATAGAAAGTCATTGCAAGATAAACTAGACGAGTAAGTCAAAACACAGAATCACAGAAAATAAATTTACTTCATTAATTTGTCTCTAAAGCCTAATTTTTATAGAGCGCAGTTCCTGAGATTACTAGGAAGTGAAAGCTAACTAGATAGTCACTGCTAAGGGGGCAACTTAAGACAAACTATTAGTACTGTATCAAGTTTTTCTACACTATGTAAAGGCATGCTTGTGAAAAAGGGGGAAATTAACACAGGGGTGAAAGGCAGGATAAATCACAAAGTGGCTAAAAATAATATAGTGACCGGACTGAAGGGGAGTGTGGAGAATGGAAAGGGCAGATCCCGCCTGCAGTGCCTAGTCCGGGTTTCCCCACCGTCTGAAAGCAGAGCACTCCTAGGAAGCCTTTCATCAGCCAAAACAGCATAAAGCAAAGAAGCAGGGACCCGAGGACACATTCTGCTAATCGAAGCCTAAAATGAATATGCACAAGTGAAGCACAGGTGCTCCCAGACACAGTTCAGGGCTGTGGTGACTTGATGCTGAGATGTGGGGTGTGGCTTCCAGAGAAGGAGCACAGTGGGGCCAGTCTCCCTGCTGGGGGAGCGCGATGCCTCTCACTCTAAAACGTACACTGAATACTGTTTAGAGTTTTGGCTTTTTAAATGAGACCAAAATTTGTCTTCAGATTTTTTTTTTTTTTTGGACCATCAAAAACAGGTGCTGACATAGGCCCTTCGTAGAAGTGAAGTAACATAAAGTGAATTTGCAAAAGCAGGGGATACTTGTAGTTGTTCCTGGGGCTGTTTTAGCTCTTTTCAGTCTCAGCCACTGACTTTCTCATCCTCCCCTTGAGATTGTGGCTCTAGGTGATTCCTCAGAGCCGAATGCTTAATTTCTCTGGGGTCATGAGTAAAACGTATATACAAGGGTGGTGAAAGGAAGCAGTTGAACATGGCCTCATGGGATGGTGAGTTTCTTCATCCCTGAACTATTTCCCAGAGGGCAGCAGGTGTCACTGTGAGGCCACCTCCCTTTCTCTCTGATGCCCTTTCTCTCCTCTCCCAACTGTCACTTGTTCCTTGAGGAGCCCCAGACTCATGTGGACTTCTTTAGAATAAGGTTACAGCTGTCATAGGTTACAGTAGGTCTGCTCTGTGTTTTCGGTGTTCAAACAGTTTAATGGGAATTCCATTTACTATATGGCAAGTTAAAAAAATGCATATCATTTAGGGAAACATGAACAAAATTGGTGTTTTCCATCTTCCCCAGGACTGCTGAGAGGCTGGCAGAGATCAGCACCAAACTTGAGGTGGAGAAACAGCGGAACAGATCTTTACTCAGCACTCTCACCACGAGGCCAGTCCTGGAGCCCTCTTCTGTTGGAGATTTCAATCCTGCTTCAGGGTTCAACACAAATCTTATTTCAAGAGCAAACATAGGGTTTTCTTCCTCAATTCCACAGCCTTCAAATGACAGTGTGGAGACTTACTTGAGCAAGGTTAGTTCTATTCTATTTTTTCCATTGGGTTTCAGATTTCTGATATGAATGATCCTTGTTTTTAATTTGGTGAACTTCTGAGTTGTTTTTTTGACTTATGCACACTAAGTAAAACCATACTTAACTGTGATAATCAAGGAGACATTTAACGGTTTTTTTGTCCTAGGTCTCTCATTTTTAAGAGATACTTATTAAATTCTTAAATTTCTTGAAAAGCTGCATTTAAATTCAACTTTAGAAATGGAATCTTATTGTCTAGTAACCAAAAGTGTACTTTCAGAAGTTTGATTAACTTTCTAATTGATCTCACTGTGGCTGCGCTTCATAATCAGCTCCAGGCTCCCCTGCACCCGCCGGCAGCTTTCCCACCCCTCAGCATAAGTGACTGACTGGCATCGAAACACTAACCACATGTGGATGCTTTTTATTTGAAGGAATCCTAGATAAATCCTTTCTCTGAATTAAACAAACTTGTGATACTTAATCAAAAGATTAATTTCTGGTTTTAGGTTAACATTTTTTGTTATTTTCTTATACAAGAGTACATCTTTAACTGCTGTTTTACTTACAGAATTTTGATTCAAATTTCTAAAAAAGTCTTTCTGAGCAGTTGTAGAATGTTTCTAAGTTTGTAGTTAAATCAAATTTTTGTAAATGAATACCAACTGATGATGAGAGCTTGGATAGAAGTATGCTAAACAGTAAAGAGAGATCTGTTGTGTGTTTTAAATTTTGTCCTCAATAACCCAAAATGTGGATAATTCATTGTTGACTCATTTTAGCAAGCCAAGTTTTATCTAGAGGAAATGAACAAACATCCTTTTAAGATTGAATCTCTTCAGTTTTGGCCTGCTTGATTCAACCAAAGATTCCTTCAAGTTCCCTGTCTTGTGTTTAAAAAATATTTATGCTTTCTAAATTAACTATATCAACTGCTACAAATAGGAATTTGACATTGATTTATTCTTGTTCATGCATTTAAAACACATTTACTTAGAAAGTCATGTCATGCCACAAGCATTATTGAACTTATATAGCAAGGTTTTACATATTCATTTTGTCTATATTACAGTTAAAAAATCTATGTGTTTTTTCTTCATCTGAGGAAGTAGCTGGCATAGGACTCTGGACTCAGTAAGAAGGACATTGCCTTTGTTACTTCTTTTGTAGAATTAGGAACTTTGACTAAATCAATGACTCTCATACCTTAAAAAAAAGTTTTGTTTTTTTTTTTTCCAAAGAAAACAACCTTTCTTTGAAAAAAAAAACACTTCTGCATGGAACTGTGTTATATAAAATGGAGCCGAGTGTAGAGCCTTTAAGTAAAGAGTGGCCAGAGGCCCTGTAGCTGTGACTTCTCTGTTCCTCAACCCTGCAGTGAGTGACCCCTGTGGGACCTTCCCCTTCTATGGAACATAGTTCGGAAACTAACACTTATGAGAGAATCCTTCTCGCTAAACATCCTCAGATTGAAACTTGCTGGTACATCGTTTCTTGTGTGTAATTTTCTCACCCTTCTGTCTTTTCATTAAATGGAGAAGTTTAAAGAAAATCACAGATGTGTTCTCCTTATTAACATTCACCTTCAGACTACTTCCTCCATTTGAACACGATCCTCACCTAGAAATCAAAATAAAGGTCTCAGAAGTACATATTTAAGGCAGGAACTGTTAGGGGAGAAGATAGTAATATTGTGGGTCATTCCTAGGATTATGGGTCATTCCCTAATTCTCTGAAATTATGTGCACTCAACAGACTGATATTTGTTGTACTTTTTACCAGATTAATCTAAATAGCATTCCATATATATGTTCTGTTATCTATAAACAGAATAAGTAGGAATTCATTTTCTTTTATTTATGTGATTTTTTTTCTACTGAAGGAATCTTGAACTTAGGTCTAGTCTCTAAAAGTATTATTTAAAAGTCACATTTGGTAAGCTTTATGTCATTCCTATGATAATATTTCTCATTTATCTTAAACATAAATAATATTTGGCTTATTTCAGATGCAGCAGGAGTTGGACAGGAGTATAACTAGAGAACTAAGAAAAGGTATGTTGCCAAAACGTGTGAATTAAATTTAGACATTGATTTCTGAAATATACTGTAAGCAGTAAATGGGATCTCTTTCCATTGTTTGGATAACAGATGCCAAGTTAAGTATTTTTTCTTGTACATAGCTAATGAGAAATGTGAAAACATGAGCGGTCATAGTGAAATACATCCTTCTTCCTCATTTATTCATCATGTTCCATAGCTTGAAAAACAATCTCTAAAAGTCTATGTGTTTCTTGTTATTTCTGGCTATATCCTTCTTCTACTTCCTCCATCCCTGTGGAACTATCTGCCTACACCTGACACCATTCTCAGAAAACGTGGAGTTCATCAACTTCTCAAGTGTTGGGAGTGGTTAAGGCTAGGACACCCAGACTCAAGCAGTCACTTTTGTGTAGCTGTCACTTGGTGGGTGACTTTAGAATTTCTCTGTCACTGACTTTGTCATCAGTTTATCTTTTATCCTCAGTAAACACTCCAAACACCCACATCAATTTGGGTCCCGCCAAAGAAGTCGGCCTTATCTCTTTACCACCCTCCTCTGCCCTGCATCTAACCAGCCAGACTGTGTAGGATCCCACAGGTGTGCTTCCTCACCTCTGGTCTTTGTACGTGCTTCTCCCCTCCATCTCCTGTACTTTTTCCTCTCCTTCAGGTAGCTACACACATATCACCTCCACCAGAAAGCTGACAGGACTGACACAAAGCCGGCCATCCCTCCTGAGTGTTCCTCGTGCCGTCTTTCATATCTGTCTTAGTATTTATGACTCTGTATGGAAATCACCTGTTTGTCTATTTTTCCAGTTTACATTTCACTTTTCAGGGTGGACTGGGTCACCTTCCTCTTATAATTCCAGTGCTTGTCACAGCACCTTTGCACATAGTTCCTGAGTAAATGAATGAAGTATGAGAAAACCAGAAACTCTGATACTCAGCCACACATGCGACCATGAGCAGATTATAAAATTGTAATCTTGTATTTTATGTCGTGCCATCTATAGATATATTTCATTTTGTGGAACACTATGAAAGGTCTCAGGTTTTGGGGGGGGGGTTGTTTGTTTTTACTAATACTTAGTTAACTCAAGTATTTTAGGTAAAGAATATAATTCTTTCCTTTTCTTTCCAGTTGATGCTGAATTTGCATCTGATGCCTTTAGAGTGTCTCCTCGAGAATCTGCAGATGGGTCAAATGTGTATGATGACCCATTTTTGAAAGCAAAAGCACAGTATACACAGATTTTGAAGGAAAAATATATGATTTAGAACCATAAATAGTAAAAGTTTCCCTACTGGACTGTTTCCATGACATTTCGTTGTTTCCCATTAAAGATGTTGAGAAAATCTTTATTAAAGGAAAATATTTTTGTATTACATGTCTATGATGAAAATTTATACAGCATTTTAAGTGATGTTTCTCTGCATCTAACTTACTTTTAAGCAGATTTAAAAACCAGCACTGTTGAGTTTTCCATATTCTAAGCAATAGTGTAGTCACTCAATCATGTCCAACTGTTTGTGACCCCATGGACTATAGCCCACCAGGCTCCTCTGTCCATGGAATTCTCCAGGCAGGAATACTGGAGCTGGAGTGGGGAGCCATTCCCTTCTCCAGGGGGATCTTCCAGACCCTGGGATCAAACTCGGGTCACGTGCATTGCAGGTGGATTCGTTACCATTTGAGCCACCAGAGACACCCTTTACAAACTCAGACTGAGCCCTAATACCAGCTGTTTAAACAGCATCCAAAGAGCCAGACTTGTCATTAATATTTAGTGGTGTTGATTGATAGCTTTTTTGTGTGTTCCACTTTTTATCACTATATATAGACCCAAAGATTTAGATACTGCTGTTATGGCTACTGTCAATGTTTTGATGTATTACAATCGTTAATAGAGGCATAAAACTTACTATATGTAACTTTAAACACAGATTCATAGGTCCATCCTCATGGAGAAATAATGTTTGCCTGAGTTTTTGCCTTTTAAATGAATTAACTTTAAAAACTTTTTATTTTTAATTAGAGGATAATTACTTTACAATATTGTGATGGTTTCTGCCATACATTGACTTGAATCGGCCATAGGTATGCATATGTCCCCTCCCTCTTGAACCTCCCTCCCACATCCCTCCCTATTCCATCCCTCTAGGTTGTCACAAAGCACCAGCTTTGAGTTCCCTGCATCATACAGCAAATTCCAAAAATACACATGTACCCCAGTGTTCATTGCAGCACTATTTACAATAGCTAGGACATGGAAGTAACCTAGATGACCATCAACAGATGAATGGATAAATAAGCTGTGTATTCAGTTCAGTTCACTTCAGTTGCTCAGTCGTGTCCAACTCTTTGCGACCCCATGAATTGCAGCACGCCAGGCCTCCCTGTCCATCACCAACTCCCGGAGTTTACCCAAACCCATGTCCATCGAGTCGGTGATGCCATCCAGCTATCTCATCCTCTGTCGTCCCCCTCTCCTCCTGCCCCCAATCCTTCCCAGCATTAGGGTCTTTTCCAGTGAGTCAACTCTTCGCATGAGGTGGCCAAAGTATTGGAGTTTCAGCTTCAACATCAGTCCTTCCAATGAACACCCAGGACTGATCTTCTTTAGGATGGACTGGTTGGATCTCCTTGCAGTCCAAGGAACATTAGTCTCATTAAAAGTTACTTCTTATTTAATAAAAAGAAATGTATTCCTCAAGACTTATGCTTAGACATATTATTTTTCACTATATTTTGCCTATCATTACATGAAAGAAATTTTAAGTTTTAATCTAGTTACTTTGCTTTCCTCACCCCGCTCTTCTTCCCCAGCCCTCCTACAAAGCATTAAAGATAAAATATTTAAGCCGAATTTGTCCAGGAGTTTACACTGAGCATGTAGAGTATCCTGCTCATGGCCTCGCTGTGTGGTGTTTATTTCCTGGCACTTCACTGGCAGGTTTCCTGAACCTTAACATCTAGAACTCATGACCTGAAGTGCTGAGAGCTCCCCCCCTTCACCTGTAGGTAAACCATTTGATTTCTGCTCCCCTTGTCGTCCCATAAACAGGAGTTTGGAGGGTAATTTCCCAGGAAATCTCCAGTGGTTTTAAGATCACAAACTAGTTTTGATGCCTTATCTTGTTTCTTCCAGCTGTTTTAATTTCTGTTCTTGGTTTGCAGAGGCTTATAAAAATGCAGTGGTTATTTTGCAGCTTCACAGGTGAGAGCACAGGCTCCCCAAGGGCCAAGCCAGTTCCAGTTGAGACTGGACCAGTCATCCATGTGGTTGGCCTCTGGCTCTCACCATCACTCTTGTTCTGTGTAGAGTGAAGGCCGTGTGCAGAGTGAAGGTACAGGCAGACACGCTTCACGGTTCCTGTGTTCCAAGAACAGAGATGCTCCACCAGCTCACACTCCATCCTTCTTTCCCAGCAGATACGACTGATTTGTTTGAGTTCTGAGCTGCAGTCAGAGTGGAGAGTCTGACTGGATCTCCATGCTAACCAAAATGTTCAGCACTGGTGCGTGGCATATTGACTGATTTCTAACTTGAAGTCCTGGAGGAAAGGCTAGCAGGGACTTGTTCTTGTGTGTTGTCAGTGGTGTCTTATTAGATCATATGCCTACAATGTTTCAAAATGTGACCCAAGTCAGGGGACCCTGCCCTCTTTCCATGTGGTGAACAGCTTTGGGGACATCTCCCCTTAGAGGTGGTACTTCAGTATTCTCATCTTCATCATGATAATGTAGCCAACTCTTTGTGCTTGGCAATGAAAAGATGGACAATTCAAACCAGATGATTACAATCCACGTGGCTCTGGCTGTAATAAAAAGCAGTCATATGATGAGACACAGTCTATTTCTCACACACACGTACCACTCATATATGTTTGGATTTTAATTGTACTCTGCCTGTAATCATAGTCCTCTCTTTTTTTTTTTTTAATAAATTTATTTATTTTAGTTGGGGGCTAATTACTTTACAATATTGTAGTGGTTTTTGCCATACATTGACATGAATCAGCCATGGGTTTACATATGTTCCCCATCCTGAACCCCCCTCCCACCTCCCTCCCCATCCCATCCCTCTGGGTCATCCCATTGCCCCAGCCCTGAGCACTTGTCTCATGCATCGAAACTGGAATGGTGTTCTGTTTCACATATGATAATATACATGTTTCAATGCTATTGTCCCAGAACGTCCCACCCTCACCTTCTCCCTCAGAGTCCATAAGACTGTTCTATGCATCTGTGTCTCTTATTCTGTCTTGCATATAGGGTTGTCGTTACCATCTTTCAAATTCCATATATATGCATTAGTATACTGTATTGGTGTTTTTCTTTCTGGCTTACTTCACTCTGTATAATGGGCTCCAGGTTCATAGTCCTCTCTTGACTTGGCCCACACCATCATGGACCATGCGGCCCAGAAAGACAGCTAAGGAGACACCAAACTGACCTTCCCCTGGTGGTTATTTGAGAGCTGATCATAAGGCTTCAAGCTCATGGCTGCAGTGAGTGCTGCCCCCACATCAGTAGCACAGACACCTTCCTGTTGTACCAGAATGTCCATCTAAAAATGGATAATGTGAGTAGGAAGGCTGGGGCAGAGAGTAACACTGCCCTAGCAGGTAACAGTCCGTGAAAACCAACCAGTCTCAGATCCCCTGGAGACTAGAGAGGCCTGTAGTTGTCATGAACAGGTCAGGCCATGTATGAACTCACAGGAGACTCAGTTTGGAGCTCTGCGGACCAGAGCAGATGACTTAAAGTCTCATTTTATACAACTGTGTGTTCTTTGGGAGAAAAGATTGGGGTGGGGGAGCAAACTGGTTTCAAAAATTCTGCGATAAAGAAACTGAAACAGCTTTCTTTAGACGTTAATATTCTGGTTTGATTGCAAATCTCTAAGAGGGGGAAATAAAAAGGAGCTTTTCCCTAATGTTTTTCAAGTGGGTAGCCTTCACAATTGGGCCCCCACATGCCTGGTGGTATGTGAATGCTTGCTAAGGTTACATCAGTACATGAATTAAAAAAGAAATTGAAGATTCCCCAGCCTGCATGTGCCCTCTTTCCAAAGGTTGCTCTGCCAAGGGCTGAGAGGCAGTGAGTGGTCCCAGTAGGATGGAGGGTCTTGCTTTTTACAAAGACCTCTCCATAAAGGTGAGACCTGCCTCTCTCCCTCTACTTACTGTGATGAGTTTCTCCAGGCCCCACAGATGTCTCAGGTGCTGTTTTTGAGAAAGGGAATGAGTCTATTCATTTAGTATTAAATCTTTTTGCTACTGAAATGATTTCTAATACTTTGCTTTCGTGAAAATTGATGGATGACCTAATTGAGCCTCAGAAATTAGATCATTAAAAATCATGTTGATGATAAATCACCCTATCAGAGGAAGCTTGGTAATGGACATTGCTATGATAGAGTTCATTTCATTTTCATGTTCATTTTCATTTTCATGAAAAAGGTTTCATAGTGTGTACAATAACTGTAACAACAATAAATGTAAGATGAGAATAATGTTGGTGAGGATTGAAATCTATTTTAGGAAATAGATGCATCTTAATTTAGTAAGTCTGATAAAAAGTGGTTTTTCCAATAAAATTGTACTTTTTATATTTAATCAGTTCTGTTCAGTTGTGCAATCGTGTCAGACTCTGAAACCCTTAGACTGCAGCACACCAGGCCTCTCTGTCCATCACCAGCTGCCAGAGTTTAGTCAAACTCATGTCCGTTGAGTCGGTGATACTATCCAACTATCTCATCCTCTGTCGTCCCCTTCTCCTCCTGCATTCAATCTTTCCCAGCATCAGGGTCTTTTCAAATGAGTCAGTTCTTCACATCAGGTGGCCAAAGTATTGGAGTTTCAGCTTCACTATCAGTCCTTCCAATGAATATTCAGGACTGATCTCCTTTAGGATGGACTGGTTGGATCTCCTTGCAGTCCAAGGGATTCTCAAGAGTCTTCTCCAATGCCACAGTTCAAAAGTATCAATTCTTTGGCACTCAGCTTACTTTATAGTTCAACTCTCGCATCCTTACATGACTACTGGAAAAACCATAGCCTTGACTAGACAGACCTTTGTTGGCAAAGTAATATCTCTGCTTTTTAATAGGCTGTCTAGGTTGGTCATAATGTTTCTTCCAAGGAGCAAGCGTCTTTTAATTTCGTGGCTGCAGTCACCATCTGCAGTGATTTTGGAGCCCCCAAAAATAGTCTGTCACTGTTTCCACTGTTTCCCCATCTATTTGACATGAAGTGATGGGACCAGATGCAATGATCTTAGTTTTCTGAATGTTGAGCTTTAAGCCAACTTTTTCACTTTCCTCTTTCACTTTCATCAAGAGGCTTTTTAGTTCTTCTTTGCTTTCTGCCATAAGGGTAGTGCCATCTGCATATCTGAGGTTATTGATATTTCTCCCAGCAATCTTGATTCCAGCTTGTGTTTCATCCAGCCCAGTGTTTCTCTTGATGTACTCTGCGTATAAGTTAAAGAAGCAGGGTGACAATATACAGCCTTCATGTACTCCTTTCCTGATTTGGAACCAGTCTGCTATTCCATGTCCAGTTCTAACTGTTGCTTCCTGACCTGCATACAGATTTCTCAAGAGGCAGGTCAGGTGGTCTGGTTTCCCACTCTTTAAAAATTTTCCACAGTTTGTGGTGATCCACACAGTCAAAGGCTTTGGCATAGTCAATAAAGCAGAAATAGATGTTTTTCTGGAACTCTCTTGCTTTTTCAATGATCCAACAGATGTTGGCAATTTGATCTCTGGTTCCTCTGCCTTTTCTAAATCCACCTTGAACATATGGAAGTTCACAGTTTACATTCTGTTGAAGCCTGGCTTGGAGAATTTTGAGCATTACTTTTCTAGTGTGTGAGATGAGTGCAATTTTGTGGTAGTTTGAGCATTCTTTGGCATTGCCTTTCTTTGGGATTGGAATGAAAACTGAATTTTTCCAGTCTTGTGGCCACTGCTGAGTTTTCCAAATTTGCTGGCACATTGAGTGTAACACTTTCACAGCATCATCTTTTAGGATTTGAAATAGCTCAACTGGAATTCCATCACCTCCATTAGCTTTGTTCATAGTGATGCTTCCTAAGGCCCACTTGACTTCACATTCCAGGATGCCTGGCTCTAGGTGAGTGATTATACCATAGTGATTATCTGGGTTATGAGGATCTATTTTTGTATAGTTCTTCTGTGTATTCTTGGCACCTCTTCTTAGTATCTTCTCCTTCTGTTAGGTCCATACCATTTGTCCTTTATTGTGTCCATCTTTGCATGAAATGTTCCCTTGCTATCTCTAATTTTCTCAAAGAGATCTCTATTCTTTCCCATTCTATTGTTTTCCTCTATTTCTTTCCACTCATCACTTAGGAAGTCTTTCTTATCTCTCCTTGGTATTCTTTGGAACTCTGCATTCCAATGGGTTTATCTTTGCTTTTCTCCTTTGCTTTTCACTTCTCTTCTTTTCACAGCTATTTGTAAGGCCTCCTCAGACAGCCATTTTGCTTTTTTGCATTTCGTTTTCTTGGGGATGGGCTTGATCCCTGTCTCCTGTACAATGTCATGAACCTCTCTCCATAGTTCTTCAGGTACTCTGTCTATCAGATCTAATCCCTTGAATCTAGTTCTTACTTCCACTTATAATCATAAGGGACTTTATTTAGGTCATACCTGAACGGTCTAGTGGTTTTCCCTAGTTTCTTCAATTTAAGTCTAAATTTGCAATAAGGAGTTCATGATCTGAGCCACAGTCATCTCCCAGTCTTGTTTTTGCTGACTGTATACAGCAAAAACTCTATTTACAATGGCTAATAAAGTTTTGCCCAGAGAACTCAGTGTTCATAGCAAACACCCTTTTCCAACAACACAAGAGAAGACTCTATACATGGACATCACATCTTTGAATATCACTGATGAAATTGGGCATCATTATCTTGTTCCTGATCTTAGAGAGAAAGCTTTCTTTTTTTCACCATTGAGGGTAACATTAGCTGTGCAGTTTTCATAATTGCCTTTATAATTTTAACGGACTGTCCTTCCATTCCTTATTTTTGAGTTTTTATCGTGAAAAGACATTGGGTTTTGTTAAGTGCCTTTTCTGTACCTTTTGAGTTATCCATACGGTTTTTATCCTTTGTTCTGTTAGTGTGCTGTATTACCTTGATTGATGTGCTCATGTTGAACCACTCTTCCATTCCTGGGGGGAATCCCATGTGGTTATGATGTATACTCCTTTTAATATGCTTATTGAATTGTGTTTGCTAGAGTTTTGTTGAGAATTTTTATATCTATATTAATAAGAGGTATCTGTAGCTTGGGATGTCTTAGTCTGGCGTTGCTATCAGTGTAATCATGGCCTCATCAAAAGAGTTAGGAAGTGTTCCCTTCCTTTCAGTTTTTTGGAAGGGTTTAAAAAGAATTGGCATTAATTCTTCTTTACATATTTGATAAAATTCACTAGTGAAACTATCAATCCTGGACTTTATTTTGAAGGTGGGGAGAGGTTTTTGACTATGGATCAATCCTTTTACTTGTTACATGTTCTGTTGAGAGTTTCATCTTGAGTTAGTGATGTCTTTGTATATTTCTAGGAATTTGTATATTTTATCTAGGTTATCCAGTTTGTTGGCATAGGTTGCTTATGGTAATTTCTAAAATCCTTTCTATTTCTGTAAATTCAGTAGGGAGGTCCCCATTTTCATGTCTGATGTAGTTATTTGTATCTTTTTTTCCCTTTATCTCTCTAGATAAATGTCTTTCAATTTTGTTGATTTTTTAGATAACCAACTTTTGGCTTTGTTGGTTTTCTCTATTGTTTTTCTGTTCTCAATTTATTTATCACTGTTCTTATTTTATTCCTTCTGTTAGCTTTGTGCTTGGTCTTCTCTTCTTTTTCTGGTTCCACAAGGTGTCTAAATCCACAAAGTGGTTTGAGATATTTTCTGTTTTTTGTAATGTAGTATAAATTTGCCTCTAGGCACTGGTGTCACTACATCTCATAAGTCTTATGGTATTTTGTATGTTTTCATTTTCCTTATATATTATCTGCCTAGATGTTTTATCCATTATTGAAAGTGATGTATTGAATTTTCCAACTATTATTGTAGAGCTATGTATTTCTCTCTATAATACTGTTAATATTTGCTTCATATATATTGGGTCTCTGTTATGAAGTCCATTTATGTTTATAGTTGTTATAACTTCTTGATTAATTGGCCGTTTTATAAATATGTAATATCCTTATGTCTCAAAACTTTTAACAGTTTTTTAAATAGTCTATGTTGTCTGTTATAAAAAATATGTAATATCCTTATGTCTCAAAACTTTTAACAGTTTTTGAAATAGTCTGTGTTGTCTGTTATCAATATAGGCACTTATAGCCTCTTTTGGTTAATAGGGAGTATTGGAGAAGGCAATGGCACCCCACTCCAGTACTCTTGCCTGAAAAATCCCATGGACAGAGGAGCCTGGTGGGCTGCAGTCCATGGGGTCGCTAAGAGTCAGACATGACTGAGAGACTTCACTTTCACTTTTCACTTTCATGCATTGGAGAAAGAAATGGCAAACCACTCTAGTGTTCTTGCCTGGAGAATCCCAGGGACGGGGGAGCCTGGTAGGCTGCCGTCTATGGGGTTGCACAGAGTCAGACACGACTGAAGCAACTTAGCAGCATAGGGAGTATCTTTTTCAGTCCTCTTAACTTTCAATCTATTTATGTCTTTGGATCTAAAGGGAATCTCTTGTAAATAGCATATAGTTGAATCATGCTGTTTTGTCCACTCTGACAATATATGCTTTTGATTGGAAAGTTTAATCTGTTTAGATTTAAAATAATTGCTGACAAGGAAGGACTTACTTCTATTGTTTGGGTATTTAATATTCTGTATATATTATAGCTTATTAACCTTCATTTCATCCATTTATGTCCTTTTTTGGCCAAACCCAGGCCCCAGCAGTAAAAGCACTGAGGAGTCCTAACCATTGGACCACCAGGGAACTTCTGATTTACACTTTCTTTAATGTGTAGTTAGTGAGCTGTTTTGATTGGTCATTTTGCTGCCAGTGATCCCCAAGTCATCCTGAGCAATGGAATCACATGAAGACATTTTTAGACACATGGATTCTGCAACTTCTCTACAAACAGTAGATCAGAGTCTGCAGAGCTGTGTTCCAGGACTGCAGGAATCTAAAGCTCTAAGACTCTCCTAAGTCATTCTGATACACTGCTTAACCAAAGTCCTTCTTGGGGACTAGAAAATCTGCACGTGTATTCACTAGTGTTCTACATTCACATCTTTCCTTCCATTGCCTATTGATTATTAAAATAAAGTTCATTTAAGGAGAATCAACACAGTAACTAGTCAAAGTCAAATCACTCTAGCCAATAGTATACTTCATTACCCCCATCCTCTGAAAAATTTATACCACCAATCCAGAAACCTGAAAGAGGGAATAGGGCTAAACATGTCGTATGTAGCTTTTATACTATTAATCTTTCTGATTTCAAGGTTTATCATGTTACTTATAT
This sequence comes from Okapia johnstoni, assembly GCA_024291935.2. NCBI lineage: Eukaryota > Metazoa > Chordata > Mammalia > Artiodactyla > Giraffidae > Okapia > Okapia johnstoni. Next base: position 27,611,010 of record CM044324.1, read on the forward strand.
CTTAAACTCCTATAAACCAATATTGTTGCTTTAAAAAAGTATGGTGTGTGTGTGTGTGTTAGTCACTTAATCGTGTCCCACTCTTTGTGACCCCATGGTCTGTGCCAGCCAGGCCTCTCTGTCCATAGAATTCTCCAGGCAAGAATACTGGAGTGGATTGCCATTTCCTTCTCCAGGGAATCTTCCTGACCCAGGGATCAAACCCAGAACTTCTGCATTGCAGGCAGATTCTTCACCATCTGAGCTATAAGGAAGTCCACAGAAAGTATTGGTTTTAATCAAATATTTTTCTGTAATCAAAAAAAAATCCTTTTGTTTTGGTGTGTGTGTGTGTGTGCGTGTATGTGTGTATGTTGATATGGAGCCCTGGGTTTAACTAATAGCACCAGCAGTTTGAGAAAAAGTGAAAGATAGACACACATAGCTGTTTTAATAAGAAGAAAGTTTAGTTATTTTAATGTGGCCTGCATGTATAAGGTCTTTAGTTATATTCTTGCTCTTTGGGAATCAGTAGCTCCTTTTCCATAATTGACTTTGCTAGTCTTCAAATCAAACTGAGTTTCCCTCTCCTGTTAAGAGTTTCTAGAGGCAGTTATCCATCATTTGTTTTGAAGAAGTTAGCAATGAAGTAAAACAGAAACCTAGTCGTCAATACTTTAAGATGTAAATTTATGGTTGTTGGGGAGTTAAAGTATTAAATCCAGTCTTTTTAAAATGCTGTGTATATATTCCCATTTTTGTTGGCCCAACCAAGAAACAGGCATAAGACGTTTATGCAAAATGGAGCACATGTTACTTTTTTTTTTTTTTTTGCAATTAGTAGCCACATTTCTTGGGCTGCCCTGGTGGATCAACAGTAAAGAATTTGCCTGCAATGCATTGCAGGAGACATGGGTTTGATCCCTGGGTGGGGAAGATATGCTAGAGGGAGGGCATGGCAACCTACCCCACTGTTTGTGCCTAGAGACTCCTGTGGACAGTGGAGCGTAGTGCGCTACAGTCCATAGGGTCACAGTCGGACATGACTGAATCGATTGAGCACACACACACACACACACACACAGCCTCTTCTCTAGAGCACACTTCTCTAGCAAAGGAGAACCACGAAAATCTTCTAGGAGGAGGCTTTCATTCTTTTCACTAGCCACAATATATATTAAACAAGCTTTGACATACAGGACATATTTAGGATTGTGTTTATGGCTAAGGGACTCATAAGTAGGTGAGAAGATACCTAGACGTGAGCACTTTCATACTGCTTGCTTCCATTCACACTCCTTTGATGGTCAAAGTGGAATTAGCTATTTGCAATGCTTTAGTATATCTTTGCGGTTCTGAAAGGTCAGTCGGTGGATTTATGCTTGGCTCCCTGCATAAGAATCAACCAGTGAAATTTGGTAACAGCACAGATTCCCAACTTTTCTGTCCCCTCCTCCCTCTCCTTCTTCTGTTCAGTTGGTCTGGGCTAGTGCCTGGAAATTAAAGTTCTCCAGCAGACAGGTATTAATTCCCATACCCTCCCATAAGAGGGCTCTGAGGAGGTGTCTGAATCAAGAATGTTATGAATTCCTAGAATTTCAGTATGGAAGCTACCACCACAAGTTCCATGACTTTTCCCTCGAAATTTACAGGTGTGACTGTATACAAAGCAACATGTGGGTTGCAGCCTTTGGAGTCATTTCTACTGCCTTGGTAGTGGTGAGCAGCTTTGGCCTGATGTTGTACATTGGGGTACCATTTGTGATCATAGTTGCAAATTCACCATTTCTTATTCTAGGTGAGTAAAACAAAGAGTGAGGCTGCACACTGTGTATGTGGGGGTGTGGGGTGGGTAAAGGAAGGGTATTGTGTTAGAGTAAGCAAAATAATTATATGTAGGTGACTCAACAGATCCAAAATGAGGAATCAGGAGAAAAATAAAATCAAATGGAATTATGTGCCTTTGACAGTTAGAAAAATCTAGTACCCCAAATGGAAAAACACAGAGCAGGGACATGAACAGGCAGTTCACACACACACACAGAATCCAAAATACTAATCATTGAAAATACAAGAAAGAAATATTTGACCGTTCAATTAATGAAGGGATGCAAGTTAAACCAAAAGTGAGACACCTTGTCTTATTAGATTAATGAATATTATAGCAAGACTGAAGGTTTGGGGAAGATTGTATGCAAATGAACACATATTCTGCTGAGGAAAATTTGTAAATTAGTACACTTTTAAAATATAACTTTACAACAAATCAAAAGACTTAATAATTTAAAACAGAGTACCTTTGACCTGCCAACTTCACTTCTGGGAATTTGTCCTATTTATTGAAAAAGTGGTCACAAAATTTCTCCTTGGGAGCCCCAGACTACTTTTTCCTTCTCGAGGGCTCCAGACCCCTTCCTCCTCCTCCTCCTCCTCCCCCTCCCCTCCCCCTCCCCTCCCCTCCCCCTCCCCTCCTCCCCCTCCCCCCCCCTCCCCCTCCCCCCCCTCCCCCCCTCCCCCTTCCCCCCTCCTCCCCCCTCCCTCCTCCCCCTCCCCTCCCCCTCCTCCCCCTCCTCCCCCCTCCCCCTCCTCCCCCTCCCCTCCTCCCCCTCCCCTCCTCCCCCCTCCTCCCCCTCCTCCCCCTCCTCCCCCTCCTCCCCCCTCCTCCCCCCTCCTCCCCCCCTCCTCCCCCCTCCCCCCCTCCCTCCCTCCTCCCCCTCCCCCTCCTTCTCCCCCTCCTCCCCCTTCCCCCTCCCCCTCCTCCTTCCCCCTCCCCCTCCTCCTCCTCCTCCTCCACCTCCTCCTCCTCCGGGGACCCTGGACTTCTTATCAACCTACCTAGGAATTGACTCTCTCATTCCCCCTTTTCTTTTAGGAGAATCATGTTGCCAAGGGAAAGGGCCATCGTTTTCATTCCATAACTGCTTCCTGCTGTTGAGGGGTGTCATCCCTAAGTTGTTGCTGCAACATATTCTCCTAACCCTCATACTGAGGGTCTGTGACCCAGGGGCCCCAAGTAATAGTTGGAGGAGGCTGTGGCACTCGTAGGAGCCTGGACAACCATTTGTAACTTAAAAGCTTTCAGATGGTTAGAGACACCCTGTTTTACAGATACAGATGTAAGGCAAAATAGCCATTAAACCAAGTTAAAACATAATCAAAATTAAAAGTTACATTATGTCCATAATTACATCAGTCCATTTTAGGACTGTTTGATGTCATCAGATCAAGAAGAGGCATCATATACAATTGTTGTCAGTGAAGGTATTTGCAGAGCTGAAGAAAGTCCTTTCCTTGAAGCAAAAAAACCCACCACACGAAGCCTTTCCCTCATTAGAAGGTTGAAAAGCTGAAAGCTGAGTCACATAGTTAATTCTAAGGTTTTAGGATCTATTACAATATCTGTGCACAAAAACAAGCTGTCATACAGACAGCCCCTTCTTATTAGGGGCAGTTCAAGCCCTCATTAAAGCCATGGGTAAAACTTTAAACCAACTGTCTTGTGTTTCCTGAGTTAGCTTACACTGATGTCTTAATATGGCATTAGCCTTTTCAACCTTTCCTGAAGTTTGGGGTCTCCAGGAACAGTGTAAGTGATATTCTATTCCTAGAATTTTTTATATCCCTTGAGTTACAGTAGCTTTAAGATGGAGAATTCTTGCTCTGAACTTTAGAGTTTAAGATCCCACTTACATCATTAGAAGTCAAGAGAGTAAGGTTTCGCCCATTCCTTAACCTCAGGCTTCAGTGGATACTGCTTTTGATGTGAAAATAAGTGAGGGTCTTTGAGCTAGATAATAACAGGAACAGCATTTTGTGCTCAACCCACAGTTTTTCCATCAGCCCACACTCTAGAATTTACATTTTGTTCAATTAAAAGAGCAGGCTCCATATTCGTGAAAACAGAAGCCTACCCAGAAGCCTGGACCATGTTCAGTATATCCCTCCCTAGAAGGGGTGAGGGAGACTCCAGCAGGATCAGAAACTCGTGAGAAAACAGCAGAGAGTTCCAGTTGCAGCTTAAAGGATGACTGAAACAATAGCATTTGACTCATCCTGACAGTCCCATTACAGTAGTGGATCAGGAGGAAAACAGGCCAGGGGCTTCAATGAGCTCAGAGAAAGTTGTCCCGGTGTCCAAAAGAAAGTCGACTGATTGCCCACCCCCCTTCCCCATGCAGTTATTAATACCCAGGGTTCCACAGGTGTAATTAATATGGGAGCTTATGTGGGGACACCCAGGCACTTTCAGTCCTGATTGCCTTGAGAGACCAACCCCTGGGGCCTATGTCTCAGAGGGTAGTCTTTCCTCAGGTGTGGTCATTTTACAGACCAGACATGGAGCCAGGTGCAGCTTAGATACCTGAGGGCAATCCTGCTTGAGATGCCTCTCCTTTAATAATAAGTCCACCCCTTTTCACCTGGATTACTCTGGGCACTTTTCCTCAGGCTGTTTCAGAGTGGATCTAAGAGCCATTGTTGTGGCTTTTGTCTTTTGCCAGGTTTTTTTTTCTCTTTTCTTCATATTCTTTACCATAATATACCATCTGAGCCAGTTGTAACAGTTTTTTGAAGACTGATTTGATCCAAATACCTGTTTTTGTAACTTACAGCAGATATCTGGAGCTGACTGAGTGAGAAATCTATCTTTAAGATCATTCCTTTCTCTGTACTTTTGGGATCAGCGGAGAGCCTCTTGTAGTCTGTCTAGGAATTTATCAGTTTTCTTCTCTCCCTGTTCTATGTCAGCCAACTTAGCATAGTTTAAAGTCTTAGCATACACTTACTTGAGTCCCTCAAGAACACACCTGGCAAAGTGGTTCTGATCCCACCTTTCAGCCATGTTATAGGCCCAGTCTGGCTCTGTCGTGGGAACTGCTTGGCTCTCAGTAGGGAAGAGGGCTCTTTTATGTTCCCTCTTTCCCCTTGTCTCATGCTCAAGACATTCATCTCCAAAAGTAGTAGCTTCTCCCAAAACTTGAGTTCTCGAGTCAGAAGTCAGCATCTGTCCCAAGACATACATTATATCTCTCCAAGTAAGGTCATAAAGTTAGTCCTGTAAAGGCTTCTATGAATTGGGACTGTTTGAATTTCTACTGAGACTGAGGCAACCTGTTGTGGAAGGGTACCATGACTCAGCCTGTTTACTTGGGAGCCCCAGATATAGGGGCAAAGTAAGAGAACAGGAGGCAGCGGAAGGTTTCACACCCAAATTTGCACCCTTAGGACATAAGTCTGGCATGTCTCGCAGAGAGAGAAAGAGCAACACATATGGCACTTCTACCCATTTCTCTTGTTTTCTGCAGGACTGATCTAATTGTAAAACAGTGTTATAATTGAGACTCTTCAACTGGCCAGTGTTCCCCATCTTCCATGGCCTTTCGGTATCACGGAAAAAGATTAGGCGTGTCTTTTTTTTAAACTCTGGGGATCAAACTTGTCCCCATTTTTAAAAATACATTTTAAAGAAGTGGTTCTGGAACTGCTACCTCTCATCTGTAAAAGAGAAAAATGTGACAACCACAGCCATGGCTTCTTTCCACCGGAGGCGTCCCTCCCTGCTCTAGATGGGGGTGTAGACAGACTTTCCACCGAAGCTTTCCTTCCATGCTCAGACTCATTCTGTCCCTTACCAACACAGGTGCCTTACCCATACCTCCCAGTTCTACCACCAAGGCGGAGAGGAGATGCTCCAGGGGTAGAGCTGATGGCATCTCAGACTGATGTCCAGTTCCTCACCATTAAGACCTCTGTCTGATTTTCGCTCCTCCTCTGATGCCACCCAGGGTGGAGCAGAGTAGCTTTCTCGGAATGTTTCTCAAGCAAGGACTGCTAGGGGAAGCATCCATGTTCCATGTGCCTGCGCACATTCCTGAGTACAGTCCTGACCACAGTAGAAGCGTTGAGTTATAAAGAGATGAACAAAAAACACAAGATGTTTCTTCTGAGCGTTGCCACACCAGTATATGTGATAGCAGAAGAGGTAGTGGAGGGTCGGCCAGTGAGAAAAAAGTGATTTTTGTTCTCAAGCTACTAGGGCCAGTCCTTCCAGTTCATTCCCAGTGATTTCACAAAAGGAATGTCTAGGGAGTTGAGACACAGCCATTGGAAAGATTTCTCTGGTCTGCTAAGAGCTAGCCCTACCAAAGGAAGAAGCCCACCCTACTTCCAATCTGACCAGATCCTGCAATTCCCGATCTGTGTCTTCAAAAACCTCATGGTCACCATCAATGCTGCTACCCATATAGATCAGAGGCACAGCCATGACAAAGACTTACTTTTAGGACCCTGGCCACTGAGACAGGCAGCCAAGAGAATGACTTCTAGCCTGAGAGACGTTCCTGGAACTAGAGCTCCACCTCGCTCCCAAACGTGCTCTTGTAACTTTCAGCTCCTAGCAAGGCTAGGCGCTTCCATCCATATAGTTTGAGGCCTAAGTAAAAGTACAGAGTAACAGCATGGATCACAAGTCCCTTGAAAGTCTATGATCCGACAGGTTGTTAGTAGTTCTAACTCCCCATGCAATTATGGAATGGTCAAAGAGACCAGGAAAAGGTGACTGAGAAGAGAAATTTCAGTCTACACGTTTCACCCATTTCAGGCCACTGTCCTCGCAGGGATGTTGGATGTCTCTTGGCACTGGGAGGTCGGTATATAAACCCCAACAAGGCTCCCATTTTGGGGTCTGCCTTCAGTCATTATAAGGCACTGCAAAACCCCAGCACGGGGCTCATCACTTGCTTTGCTCAGGACATGTCATTCATTCACACAAGCACACTGCAAGATCAGTGAGACCTTGACAGACAAGCAAAGAAAATGGCTTGAGTTGATCTTGTTAATTTTTAATGGATGTTAAAAACATATGGAGACTCTGTTTCTTTCTCTAACAGGTGTTGGGAGGTCTATGACATGGATAGCATAAGAGAGCAGATGTCCAATGCCTATTCAAAAGTGGCAGTATCCATGACAATCACCATCACCACCAATGCCCTGGCCTTCTATACAGGAATTATGACCTCCTTCAGGTCTGTACAATACTTTTGCATTTATATAGGAACAACCTTGCTCTTTTGTTATTTTCATAACATCACCTATTTTGGAGCATTTATTGCCATGGATGGTAAAAGAGAAGTAGTCTGTCTATGCTGGCTGACGAAGCAGGAAACTCCTGACCAAAAATGTTCCTCATTAAAAAAGTCCTTCTGCCTCCCATGTAATTTTTTCCAAGATGAACATAAAGCTGATATCCATCCAATAAGTCTATTTTTTTTTAATTTATTTTTTATTGAAGGATAATTGCTTTACAGAATTTTGCTGTTTTCTGTCAAACCTCAACATGAATCAGCTGTTGGTATACATATATCCCCTCCCTTTTGAACCTCCCTCCCATCTCCCTCCACACCTCACCCCTTTATATTGATACAGAGCCCATGTTTGAGTTTCCTAAGCCATACAGCAAATTCCCATTGGCTATCTATTTTACATATGGAATCCAGTGAATCTATTGTTTAGAGAATATTTTAGTCCTTTTCTCACAAGCACAAACTCCAAGTTTTTTGTAGTGCTCCTATACTTTGTACATCATAAGTAGTATATATGGGTGTTTCCAAGTGCAGGAAGCTTTAGGCCTCCAAAATTTGGCAAGTGACAACTCCTATATCACACCATATTGTAATGTAGAAGAAGAACATTTGTCACGTTATGGTCCCAGGGTTATGGTTATCATTACTGAGACTCTTGACTACTGGGATAAAGAAACAAGGCAAAAATTGGAAAAATGTCATCTGGCAGATTTTGGAAACAATGAGTATGTAGATAAAAAGCTTACGGAGTTTTGATTATGAGAATATATAAAATATATGGAAAACCTCTGTCAAGATATAAATGATAGGACAGTTTTCTAGCCAATAAACCCACTTTTTAAATGGAATTTCCACTTTTTGTAATATTACATCATCGCAGGAAATCATTTGTTCCCAGGCCTTCATTCAAACCATAGGTATTTCTTCTTCAACCAATAAGAAACTGATGTTACACCAGTTCCAAAACATGGCCGAGAAGTGTGAAGTTCCCCTAATGTTGTAAAACCAAGCATTCATATATTTTGATCAGTATTCTGCAATATTAGAAAACACTGTTCGAAATGTGACTGTTGCATCAACAGCTATGTTCATTGTTTCTTTATTGTTAATTCCTCATCCCCTGTGTTCTTTGTGGGTAACTTTTGTTACTGCTTCTGTGATTATGGGCATCATGGGTTTTATGGCCTTCTGGAATGACAATCTTGATATGATAGCCATGATTAATCTTGTCATTTGTATAGGGTTTTCTTTTGACTTTTCTGCTCACATTTCCTATGCATTTGTTTCCAGTTCAGAGCCCTCAGTAAACTGAAAAACCACTGAGGCATTGTATCTGCTAGGCTACCCTGTGTTACAAAGTACAGTTTCAACAATAATAGGGATGTATGTCCTATATGCAGCTAAAGCATACATCTTCAGGACATTTTTTAAGATTGTTTCTTGTGGTGGTATTTGGAGCTGCTCATGGTCTAATTTTATCCCAGTATTCTTAACCTCTTTTTGAAAGTTAGTTTGAAAAGCCACCAACAAATCAAAGACCAATTGCAGAATTCCTGATTGGCCCAATCCAATATGATGGAAACGTGCTATTAAGAATAGTCAATAGACTAAAAGCAAAGGCACGTTTCCTTGGCTTAGAAATACCGTTTAAAAATGTTATTTAAAATATCCTGAGAGGGGAGAGAACAAGATGGCAGAGGAGTAGGTGGACGTAGAATACATCTCTCTGCACAGATACATCAGGAATACACCTTCAGACAAAAGTGCATGCAGAACACCAGCTGAGAGCAGACAGGATTACCTGACTGGTGGAAAAGAATATACAGAACCACACAAAACTCGATATGATGAAGGAACCAGGGGGGAAAACAGAAGTGTTAGGAGGACTAGACCTGCCCTCGGCTGGTGGGGGAACTGAAGTAGGGGTCTGATCCCCACATCGGGGCAATTGTCTGAGTCAGAGGAGAAACATTTAAGGCTGAGAGTGAAACAGCTGATCTGTTTCAGCCTAAATGGAATGAAAATCAGACAGTACTTGTGGCAGCCATACAAACCCTGGACAGGGATGCAGGTCCCCTGGAAGGTGCAGCAGCTGGGAGCTGGAGTTTAGGGATTGTGGAGCAATCCCAGGGCGAGGGCTGCTGTTGACTGCAGAGAGACGGATCGAGGGGATGTGAGGGAGGAGATTGTGATGGGAAATGCCTGTGGTGGGAAATTCCTGAGCCATACAGCAAATTCCCGTTGGCTATCTATTCTACATATGGAATCCAGTGGATCTATTCTTTAGAGAATAGTTTAGTCCTTTTCTCACAAGCACAAACTCCAAGTTTTTTGTAGTGCTCCTATACATTTTGTACATCATAAGTAGTATATATGGATGTTTCCAAGTGCAGGAAGCTTTAGGCCTCCAAAATTTGGCAAGTGACAACTCCTATATCACACCATATTGTAACGTAAAAGAAGAACATTTGTCAAGTTATGGTCCCAGGGTTATGGTTATCATTACTGAGACTCTTGACTACTGGGATAAAGAAACGAGGCAAAAATTGGGAAAATGTCGTCTGGCAGATTTTGAAAACAGTGAGTATGTAGATAAAAACCTTACGGAGTTTTGGTTACAAGAATATATAAAATATATGGAAAACCTCTGTCAAGATATAAATGATAAGACAGATTTCTAAGCAATAAACCCACTTTTTAAATGGAATTTCCACTTTTTGTGTATAACATTAATATTACATCGTCACAGGAAATCATTTGTTCCCAGGCCTTCATTCAAACCATAGGTATTTCTTCTTCAACCAATAAGAAACTGTTGTAACACCAGTTCCAAGACATGGCCGAGAAGTGTGAAGTTCCCCTAATGGTGTAAAACCAGGCACTCATATATTTTGATCAGTATTCTGCAATATTAGAAAACACTGTTCGAAATGTGACTGTTGCATCAACAGTTATGTTCATTGTTTCCTTATTGTTAATTCCTCATCCCCTGTGTTCTTTGTAGGTAACTTTTGCTATTGCTTTTGTGATTGGGCGTCAAAAGTGCCCATAAAGAGATAGGTAGATAAACAATGTGGTATATACATAAAATGGAATATTATTCAGCCATGTAAAGGAATTCATGCTACAACATGGATAATCCTTGAAAACATTATGATAAGTGAAATAAATCAATCATCAAAGGACAAATGCTGTATGATTCCACTTACATGAAATCTCTAGTATAGACAAATTCATGAAAACAGCAACTAGATTAAAAATTAGCCAAGGCTTGGGGAAGACAATGAGGAAATATTACTTAATGGCTACTGAGTTTGTTTGGGGTGATGGAAAATATTCATAGATAGTTGTGATGGTTGCACAACACTGTGAATGTAGTTAATGCCACTGATCTGTCTACTTAAAAATGGTTTTTAAATGGTACATTTTATGTTAGAAATATATGTTAGGTAGTTAGAACAGGAAAAAGGAGTCCAAAATGGTGGTGGCTAAAAGACAAAGAAAGGAAAAAGCCCCCCAAAATGGAACAAAAGTTAATCTGAGGACTGGAGTGAGAACCTCAGGTGAAACAAACAGCCCTCCTGGCTAGCCCAGTTTACATAGAGCAGACTCAGGGGGAGGAGACAAATGGATAAAAGAAGGAAACCAAGAGGGACTGAGGTCTCTCCTTTGGGGTCGGCCTTGAGGGTGTACTTTCCTTTGCTTGCTGAATAAAACTTTAAGCTGTAACCAAGCTCTAACAACTGGCCTGCCATTTCAAATCTTTGCTGCAGAGAGACAGAACACAGAACCAAGACAATTACACACTCCCCAGACATATCTGGTGCCGTGACTCAGATTTCACCTGGCTGAAACAACCTCGGCTCAGCCGCCATGAGGTGGAGGCCACGCACAGCAGAAACCAACTCTTCAAAAGCTCCCGCAGTGGAAGATGAACGTGAAGAAAACCCAGTGCAGTGCAAATGACAAGCAACCCAGCACACTGGAAGCCAGGACAGCAAAAGCAAACGTAGCAGAAAGCTCACATGGCTCAGTCTCAGATTCCAGAAGACCTCTGGTTAAGGTAGGAGGTCCTCACCCCTATGGCTGGAAGGACATATGGCTAACAAAGTCTTAATTCCTTTACAATCTCTCATTTCTTGTTTCCTCGAACCCCCTGCAAACACGCAAGTGGCACTGGGTGCGTTGAGGGACTCTGGCAGGTGTGGCACGAAGGCTCTACTTTCTGCTGTGCCTTAGTAGCTGCTGCCCAAGCGGGTTAGGGTTCTTCTGTCCTTAATCTTCTTTGTCCTGAGGATAAGGCCAATGAAAACTGTGACCACAGGTCAGATTTAGCAGATTTTCCGGCAGGTTTTGAAGGGGATTCCTCAGCATGTTTTTCCCACTGGTTTTTCCTCTCATCCTTCAGCTCCTCTCTCCATCTATGCCACTGCTTACTAAGTATTGGGCAGGTCATCATCGTTCCTGAAGAGGAAAAGTTGTGTTTGAAACCATTTACCTAAGATTGGGACTCAAACCCACGTGGCGGGGACTCTGTGCTATGCTTAGCCACTCAGTCGTGTCTGAATGGGACTTGAGCCTGGCCAAAACCCACAGTGCCTGGTTTCAGGACCTAATGAAGCTCAGGTTCTTGGTATCTCATTGCAAAAAGAATTCAGAGACACACACAGTGATAGGTAAGACGTAGAATCGTTCAGATTTAGAGAGAAGCACACTCCACAGGGCATGGGCCATCACAGAGCGCAGTGGCCATGGAATGTGGTGTGGTTAGTTTTTGAAAGCTGGGTGATTTCATATGCTAATGAATTGGAGGATCATTCCAACAATTGGGGAACCAGCCACTCCTTGGTCTTTTGATGGTGCCTTGGAACTATCCTGTCGCCTGTGTGTCATTTATCTTGCAGATTGAGAAACCGAGGTTTAGTTGAATTTGACTTGTCTGTCATCTTGGACCCATTTGATTTTAACCAGTTTATAATATGCCCTTGGGCTATGTCATTCTTTCAAAAGTTGTGCCCTGCCCCCTTTGCTCCTGTTTCATGCTCTTTTCCTGAGCCCTGTCTGGGCCCACAGTGTTGCCTCTACAATCTTCTGGAGGGACAACCAGAAGATAGCTGGCCTTTGGGAGGGAAACACTGTATAATATCCAATCCCTCTAGATATTCAGGCCTTCATCTTCCATGTTTCCTACAACATGTGTAACAACAGCATCTCTCAGTGAACATGCTAGGGTGCATGATAGGCACACAATGCCTGCTAGATGTCCATCTGTTGGTGGCATCCCTTCAAGGGAAACTGGGCGGGCTTCCAGGGATAATGTTTGCCACTTTGGGAGTTAGCCCTGAAGGCTCTTTGGGCCCAAACCATTACCACCCTTCTCCTAAAGTTAAAAACATATCCCCGGATCAAATCTCCATTCCACTTTTATGGAACATCTGGTTTGTTGCCTCTTATCAATATGTTCTTAAGCCACTTACTAGTTCCTACAACCAGGACCCTGCCGCCTTGTAGGCAACATCACTCTACCCCACTTATTATTAAAATACTCTTAATGCCCATAGCAGGACCAGATAAGCCACTCCTTTGTCATTACTTCTGCTATTACCTAAAGTGGTTCTATGACAATGAAGTGTCTACCATTGGAAACACCCTAAGCTGTTCTTATGGAGGACTAGGGGAGAAAATCAGTGGCTTACATTCCCTCAGAGCAATAAGAGAATAAGGCTTATGGCTATTTCACCAGGTTCACAGTCTCAGGGCACAGACTTGGATTGCTTTACCTCATGGTATCTATTTCCATCCTCGGTGGACAAACCAGCAATGAGTTAAGATTACAACCCCTTAATCCTATCCATCACTAGTCATGCTGAAGACCTTGGGGACACCCAACTCCAGCCTGGGAGTCCCTGGAAGTTGACCTGCCTAGACCTGCCTAGGTATCCAGTCCCTGGGAGGTTGTCATGCCTCATCCTGCACAGTGACCCGCCAGTCCAGCGGTCCCAGGAGGTCGACATGCCTCAATCTGCTCAGGGACCCAATTCTCAAGAGACCGACCTGCCTCAAGCTGCCCCAGGATTCCACCTCCAGGAATCTGTCACTCCTCAACCTGCCTGGGGATTGGTACCCTGATCCGGGGATGCCCAGCTCTCAGGTTGCAACAGAACTGGGTAGGATAAGCTTCAAAAAGACTCACCCCTAAGAAAGTCCACCCATGGAAATAAAAGGAAGCCTATTGGTTGTGGGGCTGTGCCCAGTCTCAGCAATAACTCAGGAGTCCAGTGAGAACCCCATTGCCTTTCTGGAAAGTCTAAAAGAGGCCCTCCAAAAGTTTACCAATCTGGACTTAGACTCTTACGAGGGACAGGTGATTTTAAAGGACGAAGTACTGTCCCAATGTGCATCAGACATCAGGATAAAGTTACAACAGCTACAACTGCAGGACTCTGCTGCCTCTTTAAATGAGATAGTCCAGATAGTCACCAATACTTTTTATAACAGAGAACAGGAGAAGGACGCCAAGGCCCAGGAAAGGGAGAAAAGGAAAGAGACAAGCCATGCCCAGATGCTGGCCCCGCTCCAGGGAAGCCCTATGGCAAACCCCGAGTCCTTAAGTGACAAGGCATGAGGCAAATGCCTAATTTGTAGACAGGCAGGACATTGGGCCAAAAAGTGTCCAAACTGTGACAAGCCTCCTAAAACGGCTTGCTACAGGTGCCATTAGTTGGGACATTGGGCGGCATTCCGCGCTCAGGACCCAAGAGCCTCAAGGTCAAGCGCCAAGCCTTCCCTCACGATGGTTCAACAGGACTGAAGTGGCCCACTCCAGCCAGCCCGCCTGTCACAGATAACCATCATGGGGCTGGAGCCAAGGGTCCAACAAGATGTGGCAGGTAGGTCTGAGAATTTCTTGGTTGACACAGGGGCTACCTACTCTGTCTTGACCTCCTACTCTGGAGCCTTCTCCTCCCAAACCTGTACCATTTTGGGTGCTACAGGAGAAACAACTATAAAAAGATTCACCCGAGCACTTCTTTGTTGCTGGGATGGACAAATATTTTCCCACCAGTTTCTTGTGGTCCCCGAGTATCCTACTCCATTATTGGTAAGAGATCTTTCTCTACCTTCAAAATCTTGCAGCTATTGCAGTCCTGATACAAGATGCTTTAAAACTCTCTCTTGGGGGAAAACTATTTTTACAAACCACCATGTGAAACAGCTCCTGAATTGGAGAGGCCATTTATGGATATCTGATCAAAGGATCCTCAGATATCAAGTAGTGCTGATGGAAAATCCAGGCCTCACTATATCCCCTTGTGAGGTTCTTAACCCTGCCACCCTCCTGCCTACCACCAAGGGCTTTCTCCCCTTTCACTCTTGCCTAGAAACCTTGGACCACTGGAAAAAACCCCGAGAGGGATTGTTGGAAGACCCTCTGACCAATCCTGAGGAAATCTGGTACACTGATGGAAATACCTTTGTCTTGGGTGGAAAAAGAAGAGCTGGATATGCAGTAAGCTCCAATTTTGAGACCACAGAGGCTAAACCTTTGCCACCAGGTACTTTGGCCCAATTGGCTGAGCTCATATCCCTGACTCGAGTTTAAAGCTGGAAAAAGGAAAAAGAGTAGCCATTTACACTTACTCTAAGTATGCCTTTGTGGTGCTCATGCACATGCTGCTATTTGGAAAGAAAGAGGCCACTTGACCACCTGAGGTCCCCAATCTAGTATGGTGACCAAATCCTTAGGCTTTTGGAGGCATCCACCTGCCCACTGAGGTTTCAATCTCCACTTGTAAAGGACACCAAAAAGGGAGCACAGAAGTGGCACGAGGGAACCAAGCAGCCGATCAAGCAGCTAAGAGAGCAGCATTTACAGAACAATGACCTGATAGGGGTTGCCACCCTAGTTCTGCACACTACTTTGCCAGAAATTCCTTCATATACTGAAGGTGAGACTCTTAAAGCTAAGAGTAAGTGCTTTCAAAAAGATTTTATGGGGTGGTTCCAAAAGGAGGGACTCCTTTTTCTGCCTGTGAATGTCCAGTGGAAGTTGGTTAACTCCTTACATACCACCACTCATTTAGGGGAGAAGGCCCTCCAAAGATTACTAGAAAGGTCCTTCAGAGGAACAGGCCTCCAAACGACTATAAGGTAAGTGGTCTCCTCTTGTCCCACTTGCCAATTAAACGGTCCCCAAGGAGCTCGAAGACCCCACCTGACCCAGCCCATCCAACGGTGTGGGACCTACCCAGGAGAGGACTGGCAGATGGACTTCACCCAGATGCCAGTTTCTCAAGGGTATAAATACCTACTAGTCATGATAGATACATTCACAGGATGGATTGAAGGCTTTACCACCCAGACTGAGAAGGCTGAGGAGGTGGTAAAAAACAAAAAAAACTGTTCCATGAAATCATTCTGAGATTTGGTCTGCCCAGATCATTACAAAGTGACAATGGGAAATCATCTACTTCTAAGGTCACCCAAGGGGTCTCTAAAGCATTGGGCACTGCCATTTGGCACTCCTTTTTCCTATTCTAAAAAGCACGTGAAAATGGAACAAAAGAAAACCTGAGGACTGAAGTGAGAACCTAAGGTAAAACAAACAGCCCTCCTGGCTAGCCCAATTTACATAGGGCAGACTCAGGGGGAGGAGACAAATGTATAAAAACAGGAAGCCAATGGAGATATCCATTGTGCCTGGAGGCCTCAGTCTTTAGGAAAAGTAGGAAGAGCCAACCAATTCTTAAAATCAGTGATTAAAAGGATAACCCCAGGAGACCTCCCTTCAATAGAAGGAGGCTTTACCAATACCTCTCCTCCGCACCCATATTGCCCCTAAGGAAAAGGTTGGTCTTAGTCCTTAAGAGAGGCTATATGGGAGAGCTCTTGCTTATGTCAGTGACCTCTTCCTAGATCCAGAGGCTCAGACCCTCTGGTCTTATACCATGGCCATTGGGCAATTCCAACAAGATGTACACTTGTAGGATGTCAATCAGGACCCAAAAGATTCTAAACAGGCACCACTGTATGCTCCAGGGACTCAAGTCCTGTTTAAAGTCTGGAAAGATGGGTCCCCAAAGGCTCAACTCCAGCCCACATGGAAGGGCTCCTACCTACCCTGTAATACTTTCTACCCCCACAGCAGTCAAGGTACCAGGGCACAACTCCTGGATTCACTACTCATGAGTCAAGCCATGGAAGAAAAGAGAAGAGGACACTTAATACACCTGTGAGCCCCTGGGAGATCTCAGATACCTATTCAGGACTACAAATGAGTGCCATTCTAATGATCACCCCAAAAATTAAGTTTCTGGGGATAAGATTTCTCAGGATAGATCTAAAGAGCCAACACTGCTTGGCAGGGGTTATACTCCAAAATAGATAGGAGATAGATCTCCTGATCCCTGAACAAGGAGAGACTTGAGCCATCTTGAATGAGATGTGTTGTTTCTGGGTAAATACCTCCAGCTAAGTTAAAGAAAGTTTCACAGCCCTCAAGAAAAACATTCAGATCCTACAGGATCTCAAAGAATGAGCTGCAGAGTTCTCGGGGTGGCTACAATCTCTCTTTGGGGGCTCCTTCTCCTGGCGATGGGGAATTTGGAGTTGGCTAATGCCCCTACTAATCCCTATTATCACCATATTGATGCTGCTTGTGATTGCTCCATGTATGATCGATTGTTTAACCCATTTTGCCTCTGCCCGGGTCAACAAGCTGCAACAAGCAGTGCCAGTTTAACAAGGATATATAAAACTACACCCAACCACAGAAAGTATCACTCACTCTTAGAGGGACACCACTATTAGGACTCTGAGCCTTCAGACTAGCAAGAAGGGGAGGCCCTTTGCCCCTCACCATCCTAACTCAGCAGGAAGTAGCCAGGGAGAGCTCAACACCCCAATTCCCAAAGAAATGGTCCTCCCATCTCTTGAGGTGGGAATGTTAGATAGTTAGAATAGGAAAAAGGAGTCCCAAATGGCAGTGGCTAAAAGACAAGAAAGGAAAAAGCACGTGAAAATGGAACAAAAGAAAACCTGAGGACTGAAGTGAGAACCTAAGGTAAAACAAAGAGCCCTCCTGGCTAGCCCAATTTACAGAGGGCAGACTCAGGGGGAGGAGACAAACGTATGAAAACAGGAAGCCAAGATGGATTGAGGCCTCCCCTTTGGGGTTGGCCTCTCCTCATGCCTTGAGGGTATACTTTCCTTTGCTTGCTGAATAAAACTGAGCTGTAACTGAGTTGTGACACTGGTCCACTCTGTTTCAAATCTTTGCTGCGGAGAGACAAAACCAAGGAAATTACATACTACCCTGACATATCTAAACATTATATTTATTACACAATAAAATATTTTTTAGAGTTTACTAATAAAATTGTTTTACCTTTAACATGATACAATTGCAACTAATAAGATTAGAAGGTATGCCAAGTGAAACAAGGGGACCACTGTCATAGAAGTTACCTCAAATTCCAGTTGTCTAGAAAGTGATGTAGAGGACCTGCCACAAAAATATATTCAGGTAAATAATATTCAATTCTGATATTGTATGTGAGTTACATATGCTATTGTAACACTATAGTGTATTGATTTAAACATTAAAATTCAGTAAAAAAAATCAAAATATATGGATTATGATTTTAGAATATAGAAGATAATAAAGATTTGCTTCTTCCCACAAATCTCTGGCATGCTTTTCAAAGTTTTTTGCAAAAATCTAAAGTTTAAAACTCCTGAATGTACAAAAGCTGAATCTTATACAAAACTGTGAAAGCATTAATTACTACAGACATTATGACTTTCTCTAAACTTCTATTAGGTTGTTATCTTTTACTATTTTAACTGCACAAACACCATTTCAGAAAGGCCTGAGTATTAAAAGGCTTTTTCCAGAAGGTGTCTTCTCATTTTCACCAGTTTTCTTCAGAGTACTAGGTTGCCAGTCCAAAAATTACTGAACAGCTAACATGTGCCTGGCACTATGCTATAATTTACTTTTTAAATGCTCATCTTTCTTTCTCAAAAACATCATGGAACTTTTGCTTAAAGTTTTGTTTTTTTATTCTAATGAATTCCAAACAAAGTGTAGGGGGCTCCCAGAAACAGCAAAGGCTTAAACTGGAAGTAAGAATTTCAGAGTAATTTGACCAGAAAACCAAATTAAACCTGAAGATCAACATCTGGACTGAACAGACCTACCCTGAGAATGTACAATTTGTGTTTTAACCAGAATGTTATCAAGGATTTAAGATTTGTGGCATTCTTCTTCTTTTTTTTTTTTTTAGGTCCTATATCTTTTTACTTTATTTAAAAAATTTATTGTAGTATAGTTGATTTACAATGTTGTGTTAGTTTCATGCATACAGCAAAGTGGATCAGTTATACACATATCCACTCTTTTTTAGATTCTTTCCTGGCTTTCTTCAGTGTGCTATTTTAAGAAAGTTGGATTAAGGATCAAATAGAGCAGAGCACACCAAGCTTCCAGTCAAGGACTCTATCTGATACTATGGGAGTGCTGCTGCTATGGTCCTTGGAACAAGTCCTCTTAACCCTCCCACCTTCTCCTGGCCTCCCTATAAACCCCAGCCACTAGGTACCTTGATCTTCAAGGCCAGACTCTCTTCAAGGCTGCCAACCTTCATCAGGAAATGGATCATCCACGCCTTGCTACGTTCATTTTCCTCTCCTTCACCTGTCTTCAGGTAGTACTGCAGCCGCATGGCTTTGGCCTGGAAGAGTAACTGACTCAGCCCCATCCTCTCGCAGTTCCTCCCAGGATGTTGGTATATGATCTGACCGGCTTGGCTATAGATGGGGAAGGTGATGGTTTTCAGGTTGAGGCCCTTGTTCCTTTTCCAGGAAAACAAGAGTGGGTTGGGGGGGGACACAGGAACTCTGGTTTCTTAGTGCACAGTTCGTTGTAGGGGATCTGGATTCCATTGTCCTGTGTCACAATCAAAGCCTGCACCGCATCGTCCATCTTGCAATTTTCTTCTAAGATTCCCAGCTCCAGCAGTGTCTCGGTGTTGGAGAGCTCTAGGATGGAGGCATAATTGACCTCGGTGCTCTTCCTAGAGATGGAGATGAGACAGTCATTGGCGGTGAAATGTTCCTGCACAAAGCGTCACGCAGCCTTGGCGGGTCTCCCTACCGGGGTGTACTGCTCCTCGAGGTCGTCTTCTTCATTCCGGGGCAGGTAAATCAGGCCAGTGCCGAGAACGGCCGTTAACACCATGGGCGGCAGCAGCAAGATCCAGGGGTGTGAGCCCGCCTTCCAGTCCACCTGCTGGAAGGCCTGGGACAGCGGCACCTCCAGGCAGTCAGTGTGGCAGCAGGGCCGCTGGGCCAGTTGGTTCTCACACCGCGATGCTGGTGGAGGTGGTGGAGCCTCGGCCACGACTCGGGAGGGGGCTCTGCGCTCTGCCCCGCCGCCCAGCCAAGCTCGGTTCCTGGTCTTGACCCGAGGCCGAGGGCGGCTCCGGCTCTAGGCCAGGCCCTGCGTGCAGCCAGCTCTCTGTCTCCAGGTCAGGCCCCGGCTCCACCCCGAGCCCCTGGGACTTGGACCCAGGCTCTTCCCCGCCTCCCGCTCCGCCTCCAATGCAACCTTTGAGAGATTAAGGCTCATTTCCAGGAAAGAAAGACCAGGTTCTCAAACAGCACAGCAGATCAGAAAGGAGCCGTTGGACTGAGCACCCTTCTCCACCCACCAAACGGTTTCCTGGAGAAGTTCTAAGAGAATCTGTTAGAACCCAGGCTGCTCCTGCTGGAATGCTAGAGCGTCATTGACGGTCACGTGGTAGCCTCAGTTCAGTTCAGTCGCTCAGTCGTTTCCGACTCTTTACGACCCCATGTACTGCAGCATGCCAGGCCTCCCTGTCCTTTACCAATTCCTGGAGCTTGTTCGAACTCGGGTCCGTGGAGTCAGTGATGCCTTTCAACCATCTCATCCTCTGTCATCCCCTTCTCTTGCCTTCAGTCTTTCCCAGCATCAGGGTCTTTTTCAAGGAGTCAGTTCTTTGCATCAGGTGGCCAAAGTATGAGTTTCAGCTTCAGCATCAGTCCTTCCAATGAATATTCAGGACTGATTTCCTTTAGGATGAACTGGTTGGATCTCCTTGCAGTCCAAGAGTCTTATTCAACAGCACACTTCAAAAGCATCAATTCTTCGGTGCTCAGCTTTCTTTGAAGTCCAACTCTCAAATCCATACATGACCACTGGAAAAACCATAGCTTTGACCTGACAGACCTTTGATAGCAAAGTAATATCTCTGCTTTTTAATATGCTGTCTAGGTTGGTCATAGCTTTTCTTCCAAGGAGCAAGTGTCTTTTAATTTCACAGCTGCAGTCACCATCTTCAGTGATTTTGGAGCCCCCCAAAATAAAGTCTGCCACTGTTTCCATTGTTTCCCCATCTATTTGTCATGATGTGTTGGGACCAAACACCATGATCTAACTAGACCCCAATTTGTCCCTGGCACCCATCCTCTCAGGATTTAGTTAATACAAGAGGCACTTCTTAAAGGGGAATGAAATGAGTGCTTGCACGACTCACAATTGACTGGGAGAATTTGGCTTGTCCAGGTACACACACACACTCACACACACACAAACACACACTCACACACACACACACCTGCACACAAAAGGCATAGATTTTCCCTGTGTTCTAAGTGGCAGATTTTACCTTTGAGAGGATCATCCAGAAGCATGGTTCTCAGGTAAGGCTTTGGTGAATCTGGTACATCACAGTTGGTTATTTTTTATTGTTTACAGACATAACGTTCTCCTTGTAAAAAGTTAGAAGTAAATGCATAAAATAAAACGTGGGAAAGAAAGAACCCAAAGCCCAGTCCTAAAACTTCCTTCTATTGCATTCCTCTTCTTAACAGAAGTGTTAAAAAGTGGGAGCTTATCCTTACAAACCATTTTCTTTGCATTTGCAAACATATCCAGATATATGCAAGTATGTCTTTTTCATAAATATTATTGCACTATCTGTGTATGTGAGACCTGGGTTTGATCCCTGGTTTGGGAAGATCCCCTGTAGAATGGAAAGGCTACCACTCCAGTATTCTGGCCTGGAGAATTCCATGGACTGTATAGTCTATGGGGTGGCAAAGAGTCAGACAGGACTGAGCGAAAAAGAAAAAAAAAAATCTGTGTATGCACATTGCATTTTTCACCAAATACATCAAAGGAACTTAACATGGCTGTATGTAGATTTATCCTATTTTTTTGAATTGCTTTATAATTTTCCATTGTATGGCTGGAACATAAATTAGCCCTAACACTATTGATAGATCTGTAGGTTGTTTAGAATGTTTTGCTGATATGAACAGTGCTAAGTGAACAAATCTTTTTCTTAGAGCACAAGAACTGTATTTGTGAGATGATTTTATAGAAGGGGATTTACTGGACCAAAGGATATCCCATTTAAAATTTCACAGTTATTGATAAAATCCATAGAAGTTGGACTTTCCCAATGGCTCAGCGCGGAAAAAATCTGCTTGCAATGCAGGAGACACAGGAGATGCAGGTTTGATCCCTGGGTGGGGAAGATCCCCTGGAGAAAGGAATGCCAACCCACTCCAGTATCCTTGGCTAGAAAATCCAATGGACAGAGAAGCCTGGCAGGCTACAGTCCACAGGGTCGCAAAGAGTCGGACACCACTGAGTGACTTCTCTCACTCACTCACTCATAGAAGTTGTATCAATTTACACCCTCATAAGCAGTGTATGAAGTTCTTTTTTGTCACAGCCTATCCCAGAATGTCATTAAAGTGATTTGTGTCATTGGTATCTTATTTTGATTTTACTTTTTTAATTTATTGCTTAGACTCACCATATTTCCTCTTTGGGTAAATTGTCATCTTATGCCTTTTCCTGGTTTCTCTTTTGGACGATTCAAATTTTCTTCTTCACTATAGAAACTATTCATGTACTAAGAAACTAATCACTTGTTCCTGTATTTTGAGCAATAAATATCCCCCTACCCTGTTCTCCCACCTCCATTTTGCTGGTTGCCATGCCTTATGTTTGTAGTTGAATTAACTTAATTTTTTAAATGAGTTCTGAATTTTGTTGCATAATAAGCAGTCGTTTCCCTTGCACTAGGGCTTCCCTTGTGGCTCAGCTGATAAAGAATCTGCCTGCAATGCAGGAGACCTGGGTTTGATCCCTGGGTTGGGAAGATACCCTAGAGAAGGGAAAGGCTACCCACTCCAGTATTCTGGCCTGGAGAATTCACGAACTATATAGTCCATGGGGTCGCAAACAGTCGGACACAACTGAGCAACTTTCACTTTTACTTTCCCTTGCAGTAATTATAATCTACTTTAAAATTTTCATATATTCCTTTTATAAATTGTTGAAGTATAGTTGATTTATAGTTGTGTTAATTTCCGGTGTACAGCAAAGTGATTCAGCTATACATATAAGTATACTTTTTATTTTTTAAGGTGGCCAAACATTTTATTCAGGCTACTGAAGTAGCAGAGAGACTTCAGTGTAAGCTGAGCTCACCTTTGCTGAAACAAAAGATGGGAGTGAGAGGGTAACAGGCAGGAAGGCTAGGGGTCTCCAAAGGGAGAAAATAAGCTTCAAGTGTCAGACATTTTTTTATCTCTCTCTTAAGAGACAGGAGGAAACAAACCACAAGAGTCAGATTTTTTTCCTTCTCTATACAAATTTAAAAGGAGGTTTCTTATAAAATTCTATGTTGCCATGACTACACCTGGTTCCACCTGAACTTAACTCTTCTCTAACCTTGAGCTAAGCAATGAGTTTTTCTTATGAAAATGTTTTTCATAATGTTTTTCTTATGTTAATGAACTATGTATTTACCCTAGACTCTGTCTTTCTTCACGACCCAGATAATCCAGATGGTGTGATAACTCACCTAGAGCCAGACATCCTGGAATGCGAAGTCAAGTCGGTCTTAGGAAGCATCACTATGAACAAAGCTGGTGGAGGTGATAGAATTCCAGTTGAGCTATTTCAGATCCTAAAAGATGATGCTGTGAAAGTGCTGTATTCAATATGCCAGCAAATCTGAAAAACTGAGCAGGGGCCACAGGACTGGAAAAGGTCAGTTTTCATTCCAATCCCAAAGAAAGGCAATGCCAAAGAATGCTCAAACTACCACACAATTGCACTCATCTCACATGCTAGCAAAGTAATACGAAAAATTCTCCAAGCCAGCCTTCAACAGTATGTGAATTGTGAACTTCCAGATGTTCAAGCTGGATTTAGAAAAGGTAGAAGAACCAGAGATCAAATTGCCAACATCCGTTGGATCATTGAAAAAGCAAGAGAGTTCCAGAAAAACATCTACTTCTGCTTTATTGACTATGCCGAAGCCTTTGACTATGTGGATCACAACCAACTTTGGAAAGTTCTTGAAGAGATGGAACTACCAGACCACCTGACAGGCCTCTTGAGAAATCTGTATGCAGGTCAGGAAGCAACAGTTGGAACTGGACATGGAACAACAGACTGGTTCCAAATTAGGAAAGGAGTACGTCAAGGCTGTATATTGTCACGCTGCTTATTTAACTTATATGCAGAGTGCATCATGAGAAATGCTGGACTGGATGAAGCACAAGCTGGAGTCAAGGTAACTTGGAGAATTATCAGTAGCCTCCAATATACAGGTGACACCACCCTTATGGCAGAAAGCAAAGAACTAAAGAGCCTCTTGATGAAAACAAAAGAGGAGAGTGAAAAAGTTGGCTTAAAACTCAACATTCAGAAAACTAAGATCACGGCATCTGGTCCCATCATTTCATGGCAAATAGATGGGGAAACAGTGGAAACAGTGTCAGGCTTTATTTTTCTGGGCTCCAAAATCACTGCAGATGGTGACTGCAGCCAAGAAACTGAAAGACGCTTACTCTTTGGAAGGAAAGTTATGACCAATCTAGACAGCATATTAAAAAGCAGAGACATTACTTTGCCAACAAAGGTCCATCTAGTCAAGGCTACTTCCAGTGGTCATGTATGGATGTGAGAGTTGGACTGTGAAGAAAGCTGAGTGCCGAAGAATTGATGCTTTTGAACTGTGGTGTTGGAGAAGACTCTTGAGAGTCCCTTGCACTGCAAGGAGATCCAACCAGTCCATCCTAAAGGAGACCAGCCCTGGGTGTTCGTTGGAAGGACTGATGTTGAAGCTGAAATTCCAATACTTTGGCCACCTCATGAGAAGAGCTGACTCATTGTAAAAGACCCTAATGCTGGGAAGGATTGGGGGCAGGAGGAGAAGGGGATGACAGAGGATGAGATGGCTGGATGGCATCACTGACTTGATGGACATGGGTTTGGGTAGACTCTGGGAGTTGGTGATGGACAGGGAGGCCTGACGTGCTGCGAT
Organism: Okapia johnstoni; assembly: GCA_024291935.2. NCBI lineage: Eukaryota > Metazoa > Chordata > Mammalia > Artiodactyla > Giraffidae > Okapia > Okapia johnstoni. The sequence continues at coordinate 27,635,443 of CM044324.1, forward strand.
TCATGGGGTCACAAAGAGTCGGACACGACTGAGCAACTGAACTGAACTGATGCTGGGAAAGATTGAGGGCAAGAGGAGAAGGGGACAACAGAGGAAGAGATGGTTGGATGGCATCACCGATACAATGGACATGGGTTTGGGTAGACTCTGTGAGTTGGTAATGAACAGGGAGGCCTGGCGTGCTGCGGTTCATGGGGTCGCAAAGAGTCGGACACGACTGAGCAACTGAACTGAACTGATATATATTATGTATATAGATGTACATATATATCTCCCCTCCCTCTTGAGCCTCTCTCCCACCTCACCCCATCCTGCACCTCTAGGTTGTCAGAGTGCCAAGCTGGTCTCCCTGTGTTATATAGCAGCTTCCCACTAGCTATCTGTTTCATACATGGTAGTGCATATAGGTTAACGTTATTTTCTCAATTTACCCCAGCCTCTTCTTCCTCCACTGTGTTCATAAGTCCTCTATGTCTGCATCTCCATTCCTTCACTACAGATAGTATTATCAGTACAGTTCTTCTAGATTCCATATATATGTGTTAATATACCGTATTTTTCTCTTTTGGACTTACTTAGCTCTGTATAACAGTTTCTAGGTTCATCCACCTCACTACAACTGACTCAAATATGTTCCCTTTTGTGGCTGAATCATATTCCATTGTATATACACACCACAGCTTCTTTATCCATTCATCTGTCCATGGACATCAAGGTCGTTTCCATGTCCTGGCTATTGTAAATAGTGCTGCAGTGAACACTGTGGTACATGTGTCTTTGAATTGTGGTTTTTCTCAGGGTATATTCCCAGTAGCGAATCTCCATACTGTTCTACGTGGTGACTGTATCAATTTACATTGCCACCCACCGTGCAGGAAGGTTCCCTGTTCTCCACATCCTCTCCAGCATGTATTGTTTGTAGATTTTTTGATGATGGCTATTCTGAGCAGTGTGAAGTGATACCTCCTTATAGTTTGATTTGCATTTCTCTAATAATTAGAAAATTATTATAATTATCATATAATTGTTATAAATTCTCTGTCTCCTGAGAAACCTGTATGTGGGTCAAGAAGCAACAGTTAGAATCAGACATGCAACAACAGACTGGTTGAAAATTGGGGAAGGAGTACCACAAGGCTACATATTGTCACCTTGCTTATTTAACTTATGTGCAGATTACATCATCTGAAATGCCAGACTGGATGAATCAGAAGCTGGAATCAAGATTTCCAGGAGAAATATCAACAATCTCAGGTATACAGATTCGTTGTTGTTCAGTCCCTCAGTTGTATCCGACTCTTTGCGACTCTTTGCAACTACAGCACTGCAGGCTTCCCTGTCGTTCACCATCTCCCAGAGCTTGCTCAAACTCATGTCCATTGAGTCGGTGATGCCTTCCAACCGTCTCATCCTCTGTCATCCCCTTCTCCTGCCTTCAGTCTTTCCCAGCATCAGAGTCTTTTCTAACGAGCCTATGCTTCACATCAAGTGGCCAAAGTATTGGAGTTTCAGCTTCAGCATCAGTCCTTCCAATGAATATTCAGGACTGATCTCCTTTAGGATGGACTGGTTTGATCTTGTTGCAGTCCAAGGGACTCTCAAGAGTCTTCTCCAATACCACAGTTCAAAAGCATCAATTCTTCAGTGCTCAGCTTTCTTTATGGTCCAACTCTCACATTCATATTTGACTACTGGAAAAACTATAGCTTTGATTAGATGGTCCTTTGTCAGAAAGGTAAAGTCTCTGCCTTTTAATGTGCTGTCTAGATTGGTCATAGCTTTTCTTCCAAGGAGCAAGCGTCTTTTAGTTTCATAGCTGTAGTCACCATCTGCAGTGATTTTGGAGCCCAAGGAAATAAAGTCTGTCACTTTCTCCATTGTTTCCCTATCTATTTGCCATGAAGTGATGGGACTGGATGCCATGATGTTAGTTTTTGAATGTTGAGTTTTAAACCAGCTTTTTCACTCTTCTCTTTCACTTTCATCAAGAGGCTCTTTGGTTCCACTTCGCTTTCTGCCATAAGGGTGAATGTAGAAAATGATACCATTCTAGTGGCAGAAAGTGAGAAGAAACTAGAGTCTCTTGATGAGAGTGAAAGAAGAGAGTGAAAAAGCTGGCTTAAAACTCAACATTCAAAAAACAAAGATTGTGGCATCTGGTCCTATAACTTCATGGCAAATAGAAGGGGAAAAAGTGGAAACAGTGACAGATTTTATTTTCTTAGACTCTAAAATCACCGAGGATGGTGACTGTAGCCATGAAATTACACATGCTTGCTCCTTGGAAGGAAAGCTATGACAAACCTAGACAGTGTATTAAAAAGCAGAGGCATCACTTTGCTGACAGAAGTCCATGTAGTCATGTACAGATGTGACAGCTGGACCATAAAGAAGGCTAAGTGCTGGTTAATTGATGCTTTAGAATTGTGGTGCTGAAAGAAGGCTCTTGAGAGTCCCTTGGACTGCAATATCACACCAATCAATCCTAAAGGAAATCAACCCTGAATATTCATTGGAAGGACTGATGCTGAAGCTGAAGATCTAATGCTTTTGCCTCCTGATTGGGAAAGACCCTGATGCTGGGAAAGATTGAAGGTGAGAGGAGAAGGGGGTGAAAGGGGATGAGATGGTTAGATAACATCACTGACTCAATGGACATAAATTTGAACAAACTCCGGGAGATAGTGAAGGACAGGGAAGCCTGGCAGGCTGCAGTCCATGGGATAGGAAAGAGTAGGACAAGACTTAGCAACAAAACAAATAATTAGCAATGTTGAACATCTTTTCATGTGCCTATTGGCCATATGTGTGTCTTTTTTTTTTTTTTTTTGAGATGTCTATTTAGGTCTTCTGCCCATTTTTTGATTGGGTTGTTTCTTTGTTACTATATGAGGTATTTGTATTTTTTGAAATAAGTCATTTGACAGTCACATCTTTTGCAAATATTTTCTTCCATTTTGTAGGTTGTCTTTTCATTTTGTTTATGGTTTCCTTTGCTATGCAGAAGCTTGTAAGTTTAATTAGGTCCCATTTGTTTATTTTTGTTTTTATTTCGATTGCCTTGAGAGACTGACCTAAGAAAACAGCAGTGTGATTTATGTCAGAGAATGTTTTGTCTATGTTGTCATGGTTACATTTAAATTGTTTTATGGTGTCGTGTTACACTTAGATCTTTAAGCTACTTTGAGTTTATTTTTGTGTATGGTTAGAGGGCGTGTTTTAACTACATTGATTTACATGCTGCTGTCCAGCTTTTCCAGCACCACTTGCTGAAGAGGGAAAAATTTGCATTTAAATAGTGATCCATCTGGAAATTTATTTTAATGTAATGTAAAGCGAGGAGTCAATGACATTGAATGCTTGCTTCAAGCGAAAGTTTGCTACCTTTCCGTAATATGAAATTTAACTGAAACATGGCTGCTCAATCAAGGACTACATTTTCTAATTCCTTTGACTTATGTGTGTGGCCACGTGACCAGTAGTCACTACAAAATGTATGTGGAAGTGATGTGTGTCACCTGTAGGTCAAGACCTTTAAGAAGCTCTCTGTCCCATCTGCCATCTAGACACAGGCAACAGAAGAGGCCATTTGGATTATGACACCAGAATTTGTCAGGAACCTGGGTCCCTGAGTTACTGGGGTCAAGATAGCCACTCACTGACCAGGAGCATCAACAGTGACTGTTGCACAAATAAGAATTACACTCTCATTGTGGTAAGTCACCAAAATGTTGGGATTTATTTATTAAAGTGGCCAGTATGGCTTCACCAGTGCAGAATCTGATCCCTGAGTGCTTGTGTCTGAGCACACTTCACTTTATTCAGCAAGCACTCTGCCCACTGCCAGTGTATTTCCTGAGCCCCACGGGACCAGGAACTTCTAGAGTTAAATTCCTCCAAAAAGAAGGACGGAGACAAAATATTATCATCCACTTTGGAAAAAACTTTCCTTGTATAAACTGCCATACAATTCCTTTCTTATTATCTTCCACTCATTGTCAAGATTAATAAAGCACACTTATAGAAACAAGCTCAACAGTTATTGGATACCACACGAATATTATTCAACTTACTTGTTGACTTATAACTTGTTGAATAAGTTAGCTTGTCAACTTGTGTTGACACGCCTAGATCCAAACACTTCAATCATATACTGATAATATATAACAAGAATATAATTTCTCTGTTTTGTTTCCTACACCCTGAAAGGAGAAATCCTTATATTTGTTACCTCTCAAAAGGGATTAAATTTTTTGCCTTCTATAATACAAAACTCAATAAGAGGAGGTTGTATGGTTCCAATGCAGTTTCCTTGCAGACACTAAAGATGATGTGTACTCATTTGCTACGTAAAAGAGAGGTTAGAACTGAGTAAGATTTTTATATTTCTGTGCTGTAATGTGTTTTTTCCTAAGGGGATATATGCTTACGTGGAAAATCTTCAGCCTTCCCAAGTTGATAATATTCTTCATCAGCAAACCCTTCTTTCTCACACTCCCTGCTCCATTTTGTACCACTGTATTGAGGATTCAAGTCAGTTGTTGAATCACTAAAATTTGCCATTTCTCAGCACAATATGTGCTTTTTATCAAAGATGTTCAGTGATTGCACCATATTACCCACATACAATTGAAATTTTTACATCCTGTTGTAACAGTGCATTTGAATTACAACATGAAACCTAAAGACAAATTATCTCTAAGATGTTACCTCAGAGCAGTGACTTTGTAAGGTGTTTCAAACAGAAAGGAGCCATTTGTTCCTTTCTCTTCAGAATTGAGTAAAATAAAAATTTCTCAGAGATAAGACCTGTATTGATGATGAAACGATTCACTTTATTCCAATTTAATGTTGTTTCTTTTAACACGGTTGTATTATATATGCATTGTAACCCTTAGTGCATTTTTAGTTTTTCTCTGACTTTGCTTTTTAATAAATCACAATACTAATTTATTACCTTACCATGAGAAATATAACAAACAGGGCAGGTTTTCTTTTGTGGATTAACATTCTTCCTATATAATAAAAGTGATGGGGGGAATCACAGTTCTACAATTTAAAAGATTTTAGTCCAGTGGTTCTTCATGTTTTGGGATGTGAATATCTGATATGTCACCTCTCCTCAGGCAAAATGTACGTGTGTATGTGTGTATTCAAGGTTTTTCCTGTTTCCAAAAGCTCCTGGCCCCTGTGGACTTCACATCAGCTTAACTGTTTGGAGAAGGGAGTACAGTGCAGAGTCTTTGATACCTACTCTGCCAGTACTGCAGATGGGTGAGCTGTGTGATTTCATGCCTATTTTTTTTCTTTGAATTTTCACTGTGTGAAATTTGTATGTGCAATATGAATTGGGATAAACCACATTCTGTAAACATTAATATAAGACTAAAAAACTCAGCCCGGGAAACCTGCTCAGTAAATCCGTGATAACATCGCCTAAGATAAGAAGTTCTGTTTGTGTCATTTGTACCAATATCTAGCCCTTTACCTTGTGCAGTGGTCAGAACACCAGCTCCATAGTCAGGCACCTGTGTTCACCCTCTGCTGGGCAACATCTTAGGTGTGTCACCTTGGGCATTTAAATGGGCATAATTAGAACACCTGCCTTTAAGGAGTTTGAGATAGTGCTGCTTTTATAAGAACTCAATTATTATTCAAGAAACAATAAATTCCTATGCCAGTATTTGCAATATTTAGAACAATTACTTTGGCTATGGGAAGCCTTTCTGATCTCTGTGCCAAGTTGGTGAAACAGACTTGTCTAGAAAGAGTTCTTAGACTCCTCTGTGTTGTCCTGATGGAGCTCTCTTCCTCTGGCACAATCCCTTGGAAGCGTGGGGTGAGGTGAGGACAGATGGATCCCTACATGGAACCAACCTCTGGTGACTTCCTGTGCGTGCACACTCAGGTATGTCCGACTCTTTGCGACCCCATGAACTGTAGCCCACCAGGCTCCTCTGTCCATGGCATTTCCCAGGGGATCTCTCCGACCCAGGGATCAAACCCACATCTATTGTATCTCCTGCATTGGCAGCCAGATTCTTCACCGCTAGCACCACTTGAATCGTAGAACATGGACAATCTGCAGTGCCTTCCAAGCCTTCAGATAAAAATTATGACACATTCTGCATTCCCTTTCGCAATCTGTAGTTTGAATTTGAGGTCGTTAGATAGAGTTCTTGGCTTTGACTTTTTTTGGAGAACTTAAGTCTACTAAACAAAACACTTTGTGACAGCACCACAAAAGTTTTTAGAAGGAAGATTTCAGAACGTGAACTTCAGCTTTAGAAATCAGATATCTAGAAAGAAATGACAGTTCATTTTCCACAAATAAATTTAAATAATTACAAGTTTTAAAACTTTCCAGAGTGAAGCTCTGGGAAGTGACAGCATTTGGGCACTAGTTTTGATAATGGATAATTTAAACAACATGTGGTAACATTTACAAAAATGTGTAAGTGATCAAAATTAATTCATTAAGCATTTGTATTTCTGTCATGTACTTGCATAGGTGTTTCCTGATTCTACAGGATCAGTGGTTCTTTTCATGACACAGCATGCAGCAAGCAGATGGAAAACATTAACTACTATTTTCCATAGTTGTTAAAATATTTTTTAATCATTACTCTCTATATATACATATTATACTAAATTACAATAGAGAAAATATTCATGATAAATTGAACCACTGGTGTGAAAGGAAAAACAAACTAGACTTTAAAAGGAAAATAAATATGAGCTGGATCTTGAGTAGTGATTTTAAATTAAAAACCATGAAGAAATAAAATGATAGGGATTAGATTTTGCTTTCTAGTGTCCTTATACAACATTTCTATGTAGTTTTAGTATCTACAGAGCCTGGGCTATATCTGATACTTACAAATCACCTCTGACAGCTAGTAACGATTTTTCACCAATGCAAACTTGATAACTAGCCAATAAAGCAGATTCCAAACCAGCTGGCCTGATTCTACAATTGGTACTAAGTTAGCTAAGACCTCCATTTTTAATCTTTGTCATATTTTGAGGATCCAAGAGCTGCCAGAGTTCGATCCCTGAGACAGGAAGATCACCTGCAGGAGGAAATGGCAACCCACACCAGTATTCTTGCCTGGAGAATCCCATAGACAGAGGAACCTGGTGGACTACAGACCATGAGGTCGCAGAGACAAGTTGGATGCAACTGACCGCAAGCACTCATGCTTATGCGCGCGCGCGCACACACACCCACACACACACACACACATACACACACACACACAGGTATACTTCTTGGCTTGCTATTTGTATTTTCTTTTGTCTGTTCAGTAGAAATAGTTGCTGTGAGCCTATAATTTCTATAACTCTCAGTGACTAGCAGTCAGTTCAGTTCAGTTCAGTTCAGTTGCTCAGTCGTGTCTGACTCTTTGCAACCCCATGAATCGCAGCACACCAGGCCCCCCTATGCATCACCAACTCCCAGAGTTTACCCAAACTCATGTCCATCGAGTCAGTGATGCCATCCAGCCATCTCATCCTCTGTCATCCCCTTCTCCTCCCGCCCCCAATCCTTCCCAGCATCAGGGTCTTTTCCAATGAGTCAACTCTTTGCATGAGGTGGCGAAAGTATTGGAGTTTCAGCTTCAACATCAGTCCTTCCAAAGAATACCAGGGCTGATTTCCTTTAGGATGGACTGGTTGGATCTCCTTGCATTCCAAGGGACTCTCAAGAGTCTTCTCCAACACCGCAGTTCAAAAGCATCAATTCTTCGGCACTCAGCTTTCTTCACAGTCCAACTCTCACATCCATACATGACTACGGGAAAAACCATAGTCTTGACTAGATGGACCTTTATTGGCAAAGTAATGTCGCTGCTTTTTAATATGCTATCTAGGTTGATCATAACTTTCCTTCCAAGGAGTAAGCATCTTTTAATTTCATGGCTGCAATCACCATTTTGGAGCCCAAAAAAATAAAGTCTGACACTGTTTCCACTGTTTCCCCATCTACTTCCCATGAGGTGATGGGACCAGATGCCGAAGTCCTTGTTATCTGGATAACTCTTCTTACACCTTTGCAGTACCACCTGCTGATTAATAAATGTAAGGAAATTAGAACTCTCTTAGGTTAAAAAAAAAAAAAACTCTTTTTAAAAAGTACTTTAAAAAGGTACTTTATTAAATGTATACTGTGCATTCTTACAAGACAACTTATCTTTGGAAGGTTTTGGGTGTAGCTGGGCCTTGAGAACTTCTGGAACCAAGCCTTGGATGCCATCAAGATTCCCAGTGGCTTATCCTTTTTTTTTTTTTTTTTGGTCTGCCTTGCATTCCTTCTTTTTGAATACAAATGAATTTTTCTCCAAAAATATACTACCAGATCTGAGTTTGAATCTTAACTGTATTCCAATTCTGGTTCTAAAAATCTAGGTAAAGATCACTGATTGGCTTAGCCTGAATCACGTGCCTGCTTATAGACAGGTCAACTCAGGCCAGGAAATGAATTACCGGAGTTACAGCATCTTGTCTCCAGGGAGCGCTCTTGGCTCCAATCAGTGGTATCAAGGAAGTGGGATCATTCATCTCCCACCATAATCATGAATTACTGGAGAAAGAGTAGTTCTGAGAAAAGTGTATTCTGGATGAACAGTTGTCTTACAGGTCAGTGTGTGACCAGATTCGAAATTTGCTCTCCATGTTTTCCTAAATCACCATTCCAATCTCTCCTTTCCCCAGCCATGTAGGAACAAGTCAGAAATTTTAAAGCAGTCTAAAGAGTTAGTCTTTAGATTTTACCCACACATCTTTATACCAACACTGGGATTTTTTTAAGTTTTAATTGTGTAGTAGATGATACATATAAAAGTTCATAAGTGACATTGATGTAAATTAGGAAACATAAAAATAAATCCCTGTGAATCCATGACCTAAGTTGAGGAAATAGCATATTACAAACACTGCTAAACCTGCAGGCTAAACACTCTGTAGCCTTCCTCAAAAAAGTGAAGTGAAAGTGTTAGTCGCTCAGTTGTGTCCTACTCTTTGCGACACCATGGACTGTAGCCCACCAGGATCCTCTGTCCATGGGATTCTCCAGGCAAGGATACTGGAGTGTGGAGCCATTCCCTTCTCCAGGTGATCTTCCCTACCCAGGGATCGAATCCAGGTATTCTGCACTGCAGGCAGATTCTTCACCAGGGAAGCCTCCGACACCTTACTTAATACAGTAGATAAGTATTACTATAGTTCCCCTTGTTGGCAGGAAAACAATGGAAGTAGTAAAGGAGGTAGGCTCTGGATCAGAATTCTACGTTTTCCACTTACTACATGCATGAGATTAGGCTAATTACTTCATTTCCCTGTACTTTTCTCTAGTCTTCACCTGTAAAATGGGATTAAATTGTTTACTTTAATAGAAATAGTCATTAACAAGGGACAAGTTAAACAACTGTCTGCCTTGGGCACAGAAAAAGAGGTCGGATTTTTGGTTCTCAAATGGAAATGAAAGGAAGAGTTCTCCTGTGTTTTTCTGGCAATAGAAGGAAAAAGCTAATTACATTTCACTTAGAAAGTAAAAGATATGAAAGAATCTGAATATCTTTCAGTGTTGCCAATTTCCTAATATCTATTTATTTTATTTTCTATTACCAGGTATACACACCTCTACTTTGAAAATATACTTAGGAAAATGGATGCAAAATCAATAAAATCATCCCCTGGGGGGAGAAACTGCATTTTATAATTTTATTTAATGTGAATTCATGTGAAACTAAACTGTAGCCATGTGGACACTAGTGAAATTAAAAGCATTGTCATGTAGTGACTATTTGGGCCACCTTTTGGGTCCTTTCAAGGATCTGTCTGTAAATACAGGCAGCAAAAGTACTCAAGCATTTGTGAGGTCTTGGTGATGTTTTTTGTGTCCATAATGTTTCTTTCTACTGGGTTTTCTTTGTGGATCCATGATGTATCCCCAAAGCAGAACTTAGTGTATTTGTTGAAGAACTTTACACACACACACACACACACACACACACACACACACACACACACACACACAAAGCCTGCTCCGTACAGTAATGGTCCCCAGCCTTTTTGGCACCAGGGACCAGTTTTGTGGAAGACAGTTTTTCTATGGATGGAGAGGTGGATGGTTTCTGGATGATTCAAGCGCACTACATTATTGTGCACTTTCTTTCTATTTTTACTGCATCAGCTCCACCTGAGATCATCAGGTATTAGATCCAGGACGTTGGGGACCCCGGCTCTAAGAAGCTCCCAGGAGTGCTTTCTCTTGGTCCAAACAAGGTAACTCACTGGTGGCAAGAGCTGCAAGGGAGGGTAGGGGTAAATGCCCTAGAGATTCCGGCTCTCCCCCTGCCTCAGCGGTCAGTTCATTATTTCCTCTTGGTGATCTTTTCACAATCATGAAAGAAGTTTATATCTGACTAGAGCTGACAATGCAGTTCTACTGGCAGAAATGACATTTGGTCGTAGTACAGTTACATGCGTCAAATACACACACAGATGTGTGATAGTAATGGCTAACATATGTTTAACATTTACTTTGTGCTCTTTCTATTTTAATTGATCTGAAAAACAGCTCACTGGGGCTTCCCTGGTGGCTCAGTGGTAAAGAATCTGCCTGCCAATGCAGGAGACATGGGTTCCATCTCTGGTCCGGGAAGATCCCACATGAGGAAGAGCACCTAAACCCGTGCACCACAACTATTGAGGCTGTGCTCTAGAACCCAGGGGCTGCAACTACTGCAGCCCACACCCCCCAGGCTCTTAAGGAGCCTGTTCTCCATAAGAGAAGCCACTGCAATAAAAAGTCTAAGCACCGCAACTAAAGAGTAGCCCCTGCTTGTTTCAACTAAAGGAAAGCCTGCACAGCAACTAAGACCCAGCTCAGCCAAAAATTCAAATAAATTATAAAGTACAAAACAGCACATTGATGTGGTTGTTACCATTAGCCCCATTTTACAGATGAGGAAACGGGCCTTAGAGATGAAGTAACATGTCCCAATCTATCCAGCCACTCAGTGGGGCAGCTGGAAATGATGTTCTCCAGTCACAGCCATAAGACCTCCTAGAGCAGCCGGTATGGTCTCCCAGGCTTCCGGGCTCTTAACTAACCCCAAATAAGGCATAGAATATCTCCTCCTCACCAGCTTCTCAGGAGACCCAGCACGTTGCTAGACCCTTTGACAGAGAGGAATTAATGCCTGTCCTTGATGAGCAATGTCCTAGAGGCTTAGAGAGTTAAAGATACTTGACAGTTGGACTCAGCCAACTACCAGTTTACTCACCTGGCAGAATCTGGTCAATGGGAAAAAGGAAAGAGCCACAATTAGCGAATAAAACGACCTTTCCTTTTCCTGAAAGTTATTTTGGAAAAGGATTCTACTTTTAGAATATGTAAAATCTGGAATCAAAAAGGACCTCTAGAAGCAAAGAACGGATCAATTCTAGTTGCTTTTTATTTTAAGTGAGTTCTTGAACGTGAGTCTTTGTTTTAAAATGTTATATACATTTTGAAGTTTTACAATAATCAAAGGTGGATGGTTTTCAGTTCTTAAACTTCTCCAAAATGAAAAGGCTTGCCTTGAAATCATTTCTAGCTTTAAAAAAATGCTTCAGCAAGCCCTGACTTAGGAATCATGAGCAATCTTGCTCTTTCTCAAATGGTTCCTCTGAGAAGTCATTGCAACTTACTCCCTGCCAAAGGGCTGGGCTACTCTCAACCCTGCTGCCTCCCAGAATTCATCTCCAGGCAAATTTGCCTTGTGGCCTCTCCCAGTTGATCTGCTTCTGTGCTCCTGAGCAGGGGGACAGATCCAGAGGCTGTAATACACTTAGGCAGTATTTTCCCTTTGGACTGCCAGCCTGATTCAGACCCAGGTGGGTGGTGATTCAAGTTGAAACAAACATGGGCTCAGTCCAAGCCTTTGGTTTTGATCTGTAGGAAAACTTCTTTGTGATGTGTGCCAGGGAAAAGCAATTTAAAAAATAATAATAATATGTAGGGAATTGTTGTATAAGACCTAAGACTGCTTTAGGGTCCCTTGGCTGGGCTGTTTAAAATGCTGTATTGCAAGGAGAAAAATGTAAAGTGGAGGAATATTACAACTAAGTTTTGGTATAAAAACAGCCTTTTAAAGAAAGTTGGAGTTGAAGTGTTCCTTGTAAAGGACTTTGAGGCCATCATCCTTCAGCTTCTCAAGAAGTCAGCCCAATGGCTGATGTTGGTTTCTCCCAAACTGTGAGCATGTTGGAAGGTGATTAATTACAAAGCCAAGAAGAATCTTCTCATTCTTGTTCCAACCCTTTTGCAAGAAACTACTGCAACGCTTTGCCGTCTGAGCCACCAGGGAAGCCCATATGACTGTATAATGTCCTTTAAAAAAAATCAGCTATAAAAAGAGATGTCTTGAGTTCTAAATTGATTTATCTGCTGTGCTTAGTTGCTCAGTCATGTCCGATGCTTTGCAACACCATGGACTGTAGCCTGACAGTTTCCTCTGTCCGTGGAGATTCTCCAGGCAAGAATACTGGAGTGGGTGGCCATGCTCTCCTCCAGGGGATCGTCCCAACCCAGGGATTGAAACCAGGTCTCCCACATTGCAGGCAGATTCTTTACCATCTGTGCTACCATCTAATCTGTAGTTGAGCTGAGTATGGACTTTGTTTCAGGTTTGCTAGATTCAGGTCACTAGTTTCACATGTTTAGAGAGATGAGCTAGCACTTTCCCTTCAGCAGGGCATGGGACCCTACAGTTCTCTTGTTCTGTAGCCAAGTTACCCAGCTTGCTAAATCATGGGAGATGTCTCTCTGCTGTATAGGCTAGCTGCTAGCTTTTGGGGTCCGTGGGAAGTTCTCTTTGCTTTTCATCTATGATTTCCAATCAGGGCCTCAAGAGGTCTCTCTGCAGCCTACCCTCAGGCTTTGGAAGCCTATGCAGTGCTCTCAGTGAGGGACTGGTGTCAGCCCTCTAACATCCCTTAGCCATAGGAAGCTGCCAGCCAATGCCTTGCACTGAATGAAACCTTCAGAAGTTTCTCTCAGCTCTCCCTGCCTGCTCCCAGGCCTTGGCTCAGCTGCTGCTGCTGCTGCTGCTGCTAAGTCATTTCAGACATGTCTGACTCTGTGCAACCCCATAGACAGAAGCCCACCAGGCTCCCCCGTCCCTGGGATTCTCCAGGCAAGAACACTGGAGTGGGTTGCCCCTTCCTTCTCCAATGCATGAAAGTGAAAAGTGAAAGTGAAGTTGCTCAGTTGTGTCCAACTCTTAGCGACCCCATGGACTGCAGCCTACCAGGCTCCTCTGTCCTTGTGATACCAGTGTGTATTCAGTGAAAGCCCATGGGATAGAGTTGACAGGACTATGAAGACTTGATCTGTGGATAAGGTTCCTTGGAATTCCAAGCTGTCATGACACCCATGTGATGCACTAATACAATGGGATACAACTAAATTTGCCTTCAAGGAAGTACTGCACAGACTCTTCCAGATAGCAAGAGATAATAGGAGTAAGAAGAGGGAAGACTTACTTTATGAAAGTAGCTTAACTTTGATACTGAAGTCTGACACGGGCAAAACAGGAAAGGAAACTCACGTGCAAATCAAAGTGAGTAACATGTAAAAAGGATCATCCATTATCACCAAGGAGGGTTTATATAAAAGATGAAGATTTTTTTCTAATTAATTTTGTATTTATTTTTGGCTGTGCTGGGTCTTCATTGGTGCATGCAGGCTTTATCTAGCTGTGGCGAGCAGGGGCTACTCTTCTTGCAGTGTATGGACTTCTCACTGCAGTGGCTTCTCTTGCTACAGAGCATGGACTCTAGGATACATGGGTTTCAGTAGCTGTGGCTCCTGGACTTAGTAGTTGTGGTTCCTGGACTCTAGAGCACAGGCTCAATAGTTGTGGCACATGGGCTTAGTTGCTCCTCAGCATGTGGAATCTTCCCAGACCAGGGATCAAACCCATGTCTTCTGCATTGGCAGATGGATTCTTTCCCACTGAGCCACCAGGGAAGTCCAAAGATGTAGATTAACATTAGAAAAACAATAAATGTAATTAATTAACAAATGAAATAAATCCTATAATTACCTCAACAGATCCAGAAAAATGTATTTGACAAAATTCATTTCCATTTATAGTTAAAAATTCCCAGAAATTGTGAATAGGAGAAAAATTATTTGTAGACAACCCAGAAACCTTCCATAAATTTCAGATATAATGATGAGTCATTGGAAGCTCCTCTTTGCGTTCAAGAAAACACAAGAATGTTCATTATTACTTTTTCAATTCAGCATTTTAGTAGTGCTCCTAGGCAGAGTAATAAAGCAAGAGGAAGGCACAAAAGTTTGATGACTGGAAAGGAAGAAATAAAACTGGCATAATTCAGGTATGACATGGTTGTGTTTGTAGATGAAACAATGTAATTCATAAATAAAATATTAGAGTCAGTAAGAGAGTTTAGCAAGGTAACTCCATATAAAATCAGTACACAAATTCCAATTGTATTTCTGTAAAGCAGCAAATTCTTAAAATTATGATTTACAATAGCATCAAACAAAATAAATTACCTATGAATACATCAGATTAGGGATATACAAAACCTTTAGAGGAAAAAAGAAAAATTTCAGAGACATTTACCAATTTAAATGGGCTTCCTAGGTGGCACAGTGGTAAAGAATCTGCCTGCCAATACAGGAGATGCAGGAGACTTGAGTTCAATTCCTGGGTTGGGAAGATCCCCTGGAGGAGGAAATAGCTACCCACTCCAGTATTCTTACCTGGAGGATTCCATGGACGGAGGAGCCTGGAGGACTCCAGTCCATGGGGTCGCTTAAGAGTCAGATGTAACTTCATGACAAAACAACTTTGGGAGGTGGTTTCACACTACTTGATTATGTTCAGGATATGCTTACCAGGTATGACACAGAAATTTCACTCCTAGCTATACCCTGATACATACACAAGAAGGTTCACAGCAGTGTTTTTGATAAAATTACCCCAAACTGGAAACAATTAAAACTATCATCACTGGCAGATAGGATAAAGATATTGTGGGATTTTTATAAAGTACAATTTTTATAGCAATGAAATTGGATAAATTAAAGCTGCACACAAAGTAGATACATCTTATTTAAAAAATTAAGAGCAAAATAAAATTTATCATCCCACTTAAGAAATTTGAAAACAAGCAAAACTAAACACATTATCTGTGGATACGTGCATGTGTGATGATAATATAATGTAAAGCAGGAAATGATTAGCATAAAAGTCTGGATAAGTGGTATCCTCTCATGGATGGGAGGGGAGTTGGGAGTAGGAAAGACAGCACAGATGAGCCACTTCTATGTCAGAAAATTTCTATTTTTTGACCTGGGTGGTGGTTGTACTGGCACATGGTTTTAAACTATTTGTTAAACTATACATGTACATTTTAAACATAGGTAATATTTTGCAATAAAAATATGAGTATGTGTGTGTGTGAGAGAGAGAGAAAGATTGATTGATTGATTCTTGGTTTGGTTTATGTGGCCCCAAGAAACTTACTGTTAACTGAAGCAGGCATTTTCCAGCAATAATAAAAATTTTTGCTGCCTTAGAAAATGGACTGAAGATGAGAAAAGAAACATTCAGCCTTCCCAGGTAGCACAGTGGTAAAGAATCCACCTGCCAAGCCAGAGATGCAGGTTTGACCCCTGGATCAGGAAGGAAATAAAGAAGAAAATGGCAACCCACTCCAGTATACTTGCCTGAAAAATCCCTTGGACAGAGGAGCCTGGCGGACTACAGACCTTGGAGTTGCAAAGAGTCAGACATAACTTAGAGACTACACAACAACAAAGAAATATTCAGTTATAAGAAAAGCAGTGTGAAAAGAAAAGAAAAGCAGTGTGTAGTTCAAACATAGACAAGGGTTGAAATGCTAAAGAGCCTATGAACTTCAGCAAATCAGTTTCATTCAGTGATATTCTTGCCCCTATGTTTAATCTGTGCTGAGTTTTTCTAAGTTCATAATGGCTTCAAAATATCTGTCTCCCAGTTTTCTCTTAGAAGTTGTTGACTGGAGAAAAAAAAAAAGCACAACCTAAAAATTGAGAGTTATGTTTTATTCAGCAGACACTCTGAGGACTTCAAGCCTGGGAGACAGGACTCTCAGATCACTCAGGGAACACTTCGAAGAGGTGAGGGGACAGCCAGGATAGACAGCAGTTCTTGCAACAAAGACCAGGGAGTTGGAACTTCAAGAGATTACTGGTAACTAAAGAAAAACAGACATCTCAAGGTAAATAATTTAGCATTTTTTTCTATGGGAAGATGCAAGAGTCTGGGCTCACTGAAATCATTGCTTTGATCTGCACTTCAGCTAATGGGGTCAATATCCTATGCTTTCTCATCCTGAGTCTCCTTGGGATACGTTGTTGGGACGAGGCGGGGTGGGGGGGGGAGTTGGGGGGGGGGCGGTGGTGGTGGTGGTGGAGTTGGCTGCAGCAGTTGACCACTAGATGGCAGGCATCCTTCTTCCAATTGAGTTCCCTCAGGGTTCATTGTCACTGTCTGTATTATGATGACTTGATGGCTTCAGTATGCTTTGTTCACTGATATGGCAGGCGACATTTTTCCTATGGACAAAGTAGATGAAATTAGAACAAAATAGTTCTATTTTTTCCCCAGCTGAAGCTCTCTTATTACAGGAGGTACTGAATGAATCCTATGTCTTTGAAGCTGTGAGTTTACAAAGTATGGTAGCAAAAAGGAGTAACTGGATAACTCTTGAGTGGTGTTTCTAGAAGTTGTTGTTGTTTAGTTGCTAAGTCATGTCCAATTCTTTGCCATGCTATGGACTGTAGCCACCAGGCTCCTTTTTCCATGGAATTTTCCAGGCAAGAATACTGGAGTGGTTTGCCATTTCCATGTCCAAGGGTTCTTCCCAAGCCATGGATGGAGCCTGTGTCTCTTGTGTCACCTGCGTTGGCAGGCAGATTCTTTACCACTGAGCCACCAGGGAAGCCCATTTCTAGAAGTTAGACATTGCATATTTTTATTTCAGTGCCTCTCCACTGCTGTGGGAATACTACATTCTTGGTTTTGTTCTTCACAGTTATAAAGATAGACTGTAATTTTGTAACTATATATATAAAAAAAAACTGTAACTTTAAATAGCACTAAGAGTTCACTGTGAAACTTTTAACTCCTGTGAAAACAAACAAAAATAAAACTACCTTCCAACACATGAACACAATAAAACCCTCATCAAAATGACTTCCTATAACTGGAACAAGTATGACTCCACATTCTAAGAAAGTAAAAAAGTCTGTATGTTCTGTTGAAAATAATCACGATGAACATTTGAGTAAGAGGAAGTTAAGGGAACTACAGATCCTTTCAGGGGAGAATGAATAGCTAAGAGAGTTAATGTAGGGTAAGTTTATGCATTCAGGCCATGATATTGCTAACTTAGAACAAGCTGTCTTCAAATGTTTAAAATAATCGTCCTGGAAAAAATCAATTAAATCAAGTAATATGGTTTAAATTAGAGTAGTAGAGTAAAATTAGGCAAAAACAAAATTATATATTATTTTACTTAAAGGCTAATTGAAAAAAAATCTTTCCAGGATGATTGATTACAGTATGAAAATGACTTTTTAGGAAACAAATAATTTTCTCGAAGATTTTTAGAAGACTGCTCCTTTTTCGGTTTGGAGAACACCAATGATTTAAGGTCTGTTTGTTCTGGTGAAGGAATTTTTCCTCTTTTTTCATCCCTACTATGCCAAGCTGGCACCTCCAGTTCTTCACCACTGAAACAAAGAACTCAAATCAAGAGAACTGGAAGGAAAGGACCATAAGGTAAACTTTGCATGTTTGTGTACAGAACTCCAAGAACTTCGATCTGGATCCTAAGCACTTAATAGCCACATAATTTAGAACAAGACACTCAAACTTTATAGGTCTGTTGCTTTGATCTGTAAGCTAGGGATAAAATTACTTATCTTGCCTACATCATTGGGTTGTTAAAAGAATTCAATAAATAACGTGCCATGAAAATACAAAGTTAAGGAGAGGATCATTATTACTCTAGGACAACTCCAGGCTGTCTGTTCCACCCCACTTTCTCAGCATCTTTTGCCCTGACCCAGCTCTGGTCTTGCTGTTGGAGCTCCAAGCTCTGTCACCTGAGCCAGTCATAGGACAGCAGCAATAGTGGTCTTGAAACCACACTCCTTAGATGGAATTCAAACCTGCTGTACCTCAGATGGGACTTGAACTCACAATCCCTGGGCTTAAGAGGGCACTTGAACCTACAGTCTTCTGATTGAAACTGCATACCTGGTCTCAGGACTTACTAAAGCTCTGGTTCTTTATGTTTCTGCAAAGAAAGAATTCATTGAATGGCAAAGTGACAGGTAAGAAGTGCACTTAACAGTATAGGATGATTGTGAGAGATCCAAGAGGGCAGGCAAGAGGGTAATGCCCCAAGAGCTGAGTGGACTATAGTTTTATAATCAAGAAAAAGTAGGGAGGGTGAGAGTCTTTCATCATTATGGGAATCTTTCATCATTAACTCCTTCTTCCTCATTTTTGGAGTCTTTCATCATTAACTCCTCCTACACATTGGGCAAGGGAGTTTTTGACCCTGTTTGGCCCAACCAGGACTGTTACGGAGCTATGGAAATGAGCAAAAGGGCAGTAACATATACTAAAACATGGTAAGTTATCTCAGGGTTCAGGTATAATGTCACTGTTGCCCTGTGTTTCTGCTCTTAGTACATGCAGAAAAAGCCTCTTCCCACGGATCATTAGCATGCAGACTTCAATGGGCTAGAGGTGAGTCTCATTCCATCATTGTTTTATCATTTGGGGGCATGTCTCTTGCTTCTGCTGAATGATTTTGTTGCTAAGCAAGCCTCTTTACTTGAGTGATCATTATACAGATTTTCCCATACTTTTCTCTCTACTTGTGATTCCTTAGTGGGATTAACTATTAATCAGCCCCTTTGTCCATTTAATCTGTCCCTATCAGTTGGACGATTGGATATGAAGAAGCTGAACAGAGCAGTCCTAATGGCTTAGTTTCCTGTAGCTCAGACAGTAAAGAATCCACCTGCAGTGCAGGAGACACAGGTTTGTTCCCTGAGTCAAGATCCTCTGGAGAAGGGAATGGCAACCCACTCCATTATTCTTGCCTGGAGAATCTCATGGACAGAAGAGCCTGACAGGCTACAGTCCCTGGGGTCACAAAGAGTCCAAGACAACTGAGCAACTAACACTACACTACTGAATGGCTTAGTTACCACCGGTTACCAGCTATACTCTGTTAGATTCACAACCAGAAAGAACATTCCTGACAATTATTCTCTAATAGTAGAAATGTTTCTGAATTTTTTTTTTTTTCCTAGCTTGGAGTCCTCTCATTCTGATCTCTAAAATGAAGACCTGGGATTGTTATGAAGGACGACTCTTCACTCTGGTAGAGAAGCCATCACCTTCTCTACCAGAAAGAGCTCCATCCTCATAATTGAATCATGAAATGAGTATGGGATGGTGGAATTTGGTCTACTGAGTATTGTTTGAGATAGGTAGCACTGTTCAGGCCTATGAAATGGTGACATGTTACAAAATAAAATATATCCTCTAGTGGGTTGTGGAAGAGTGTCTAGTGGCAGTGTTTTCTAGACTTTTCTGGGCAGAACACAACCTTTGTATTTCTATTACAGGTGAAGAATTTATATGCCTAAATATATAATTATAGGGGTCAACTTAGAAAGGAATTTTCCCATTCATTATGAGAGTTCACAGGCCTAGGAAGGAATACATTAAGGTTCAAGAATGTTAATAGGTACTTGGGCATCAACAAAGTTGAAATCAAGACTAACCAGACTAACATGCCTTACTGTCAAAACAGGATTTCTCAACAGTGGTGCTGTCCACATTTTGAGCTGAATAATTCTTTGATGTAGGACTGTGTCCTGTGTATTGTAGGATGTTCAGCAGCATCCCTAACCTCTGCTCACTAGATGCCAAAAGCATCTCCTACTTGTGAAAACCAGAAATGCCTCCAGGCATTGCAAAGTCCATTGGGAAGCAAAATCAATCCTGGTAGAAAACCACTGGACTGAAACCATTCATTCCACTTACTGCATAAAAATACTGTTTCTACTTCTGAAAGTTTTCTCTCTTAAAGTAATATACTTTACAAATAATCAGCAAATGTTGGTTCTCACTAATTTAACCAACAATGTTTATGACTTTCTCTCTCTGTAATCGCTCAGTCATGTCTGACTCTTTGTAACTCCATGGACTGAAGCCCACCAGGCTCCTCTGTCCATGAAATTCTCCAAGCAAGAATATTGGAATGGGTAGCCATTTCCTCCTTCAGGGGGATCTTCCCGACCCAGGGATCAAACCCAGGTCTTTTGCAAGGCAGGCAGATTCTTTACTGTCTGAGCCACCTTTATGACTTTACAAGTTACAAAATACTTGTAAAAAATATTTCTACATACAATATTATGAGGTGAAAGAAGGAAAGGAGGTAATGTTTATTGGGTATTTACTATGTGCCATTTGCTAAAGGACTTACTTCAAATACATTCTTCTACTTAGATCTTAGATAATTTTTGCAGGAGAGTTATTTCCCAACATTTGTAGATGAGGAAACAAGCTTACAGATGTTAATCTTTCCCCAGAAATCTAACTTAACATCTTGATTTCAACTTTCACTTATCCCACATAACAGCTGCCAGTGAGGCACTGACCTCTTATACTTGAGGGTGAAAATAGCAGTTAATCCATGTGTTAGAATTAGCTGTCACCTTAAGGGCCCACTTCATTTTTTTATGGTGGTGTCACACTTTTATAGCATAAGAGTCTAGCCTCAAATCACCAAGGTGCAGGCACGCAGCATCATTAAAAGAAAATTCAATTCAGTGTCCTGCAACAAGCCAGTTAACCAAATCACCCCACACTCCCCTTGGATCAGTGAGTTACATTACCCTTCCATCCGGCTAGTTTGTAACACTAGAGAGCAAGTGTAACTAGGGTAGCAATGTTACTGGGGATTTGCAACAATGGAAGGGGTTTTCATTGCAGCCACATGAACAATTGAGCATTAAATACTAGATGCCTCTTATCTTAAAATTCCTTTGGCTGCTGCATCTCAGAGTTCATCCCAATCTTCCTGGTCATTCTTTCCCCAGGCTTCAATCTCCCATCACACAGGTTAATCAGTCCTGTCCCTTGGGTATCCCCTCTTATTCTCCAATTCTCCAGATCCTTTCACCTTTGGCTCTCTCCTAAATTAGATTTCCTTCATTTGCAGAGCAATTAGCTTTCCACTCCCTCCTCAGGTTGGGGTCCACCTTCCTGGTAGCTCAGATGGTAAAGAATCCGCCTGCAGTGCAGGATATCCAGGTTCGATCTCTGGGTTGGGGAGATCCCCTGGAGAAGGGAGTGGCTACCTACCCCAGTATTCTTGCCTGGAGAGTCCCACGGACAGAGAAGACTGGCGGGCTATAGTCCATAGGGGTCGCAAAGAGTTGTACACGATTGAGTGACTAATACTTTCACTTTTCTGCATATTCAAAGATGCATCTGTCACTCTGCCAAATGGAAACCCATCTCCTCAGGAGCTCACCCTGTGCAGCTCTGAAGGACTGGCAGTCCTTGCACTGTCCGTGCATCCTGTGTCCCCATACCACCCCCATTTTCCTCCTCCCAAGCTCTGTGAGTGAAAGAGTTCAACAGACATTTGTTTTCCCATCAATAAGAATTATCTAGCCACCCTCATGCACATAATGAAAGGAAGCAGTGGTTAGTTGGTTTTAATTTTTTTTAAATACTTCATTTTGAAGTATAAAATACAAACTGAAAACAGTGCCCACTTTATACATATACATCCCAATTAATTTTTATAAGCTGAACACACTTGTGTAATCAACATCTAGAACAAGAAACAGAACATCACAAGCTTTCCAGAAACCTCTTTGTTCCCTCTACCAGTTTTTCTAAATGACAGGGTTTGTGTATGCCAGCATGTGCTTTCTAACCAAGAGCACTGCAGTGAGTAACTTGGTTTTATTGCTGTGTTGCATTTGATCAGAAGTTCATCATATGAAGCAGAATGGTTCACATTATTTTTACATAAGTCACTGAGCATGTAGTGACTGTGTTAATACTGTGGTTTATGGGTTCAAGAGGACAGAAAGACCTCCTAGGTCCTCTTCCTGGGGTCTCCTAGAGCCTCAGTCTTCCCTTGGTGGGGTTCTCTCCCAGTCACCCAAGAACTCCCCAATGTCTTTGAGTTCTATGAGTGTTATCTCTTCTGATGAGTGATTACAGCTCTTCCAGCAGAGCTCACACTAATTCCATGTGAAACTATTGCTCCCAGAATCACCAACACCACCACTTTACACTGTCTCAATGCACATGAGACCCTGAACTTGTAGAATTCTCTCCCTCAGGTGAATTTCATCTCTGGAAGCCTATGAGAATTATCCGAAGAATTACCACCCTCCCCCACCTTCCTTTGTGGCCTAGCTGGTAAAGAATCTGCTTGCAATGCAGGAGACCTGGGTTCGATCCCTGGGTTGGGAAGATCCCCTGGAGAAGGGAAAGGCTACCCATTCCAGTATTCTGGCCTGGAGAATTCCATGGACTGTATAGTCCATGGGGTCACAAAGAATCAGACACGACTGAGCGACTTTCACTTTTCCTAACCCCCAAAACAAACAAAAATCATGGCCACCCCAAACCAATGACATCAGCATCTCTTGAGGAATAGGTTCCAGCATTGATAGTTTAAAAGTTCCAGGTTTCTGGAGGGTTGAAAAGCATTGCAGCTTCTCTACTGGAGAAGTTGGGGCTCCCTTCCATTTCAGTTTAAGGCATCTCAGAAACGACACTAATGTTCTGGAGTGGGGTGCCATTGCCTTCTCCACACTAATGTTCTAAAGGTGACCAAACATGCAGACTAAACTTGATTCCCTAGCCACCTTTCAAACATAGGGTAGGGCATTTTTTTTTTGAAAGCAAGGGTTTAATACTTAAGTTATCAGAAATTGGCAAAATACCTCCATTATCTCCCAATTTTCTTCCATTGAGCATTGGACAGGAATGGTCAGGCCACCTGGGATCCCCATGATTAAGGTCTACTTAGCAGGATCCACTGCCTGGGTGTGCTTGGTCTTCTGCAGCGCCAACATGTGCCTCTGTCTGGTCCCATTCAGTTCACAACTAAGGTCTGCCTAAACAGAGCCATGTTAACAATATACTAGTAGTAGTATTTCAGCAAGTTCCATCAGGTAGGACTGCCCCCAATGTTAGTGACTCCCTAGAGGTTTTACTATGGAAAGATGAACTTGAAACTGTTTGCCTTGGGCCTAGTTTCAACGCTGGGGCTTAAAGGTAAATTTATCAAGTTGTATACATTTACTTCCAGTAAAAACATCTCTTTGATCATTCTGAGCAGATCACTCAATGTATTCTCCTAGCCTTCAACAGAGGAAAATATTAGGTTAAAAGGAACATGAAGAGCAACTGAAATGAGGGGAAAAAGAAAAGCAGCATGTAGAGACGAGGACAGAAAGAAAAGGTGGGATTTCCAATTCCTTTCTTTGAAACTTGTGAAGAAAGATGTAACAGGGGTCAGAGATATTTGGGGCTAAGTTCTTATCTGTATATGAGCCCCAGGCCAGGTGATAAATCACATCTGAGACGCTTTCCCGCCATTGCCCATCCTTCAGTTTTTGCATCACTCAAGTGGTGGAGGCAGGATACAGTTCCAAGAACATCTTCTGAGCCCAACACGTCCTATGGTAGAGAAAGCCTCCAGAGAAAGCAGGCACATGATGACATCAAACAAAACAAGGACTGATTGTTTTCTGCGAGCAATGTCCTCCATGACCCGGTCAGTGCTCACACCTCTCTCTGGACTCTCTGAGCTGAACTTCCGGGATGCACTCTTTCCGGCCAGCCACCTTCAGCACACCCAGTCTCCTCACTTCACTCTCCCCCTCCCATCACCACTGGCCGCTCACAAGCTGCCAAAATGAAGCTGGTGAGTGACTGATACTTGTTGACAGTGAAATCACCTTCAGAGACAAAAGAGAGCCACTTGTTTCCTGAATGGGTCAATCAAGGACTTTCTGGTTGACAAGTAAGGGAAACTCAAACTCACCCTTTCTTGAGAGAAAAAAGACACATTAGCCAAATACCAGAAACACCAGAGAGAGAACGATGACTACAGTATTTGAAGTGAACTACAGCTCATCTCACCACATAGTTAAATCTCCAAAACATAACACTGAACATAACTGAACATAAATATAACTTGACAGGGTCAAGATGAAGAACTGTCTATACAACTTGATAAAATTATAAAGTTAATAAATACGTTAAAAAAAGAAGCTTAAGGATAGATAGGTAGTAAAAAATACAATGTCATGTATGGGCATGATGAAGCCTGAATTTATGACAGAAACTGTCTCTGGACTAAGAGGTGGGATCAGAGTGTCTCAAATCTGTCTTTAATCTTTTATTTTTAAGACATCTACAGTATGGATGCTTACTAGATTTGATTAAGCTGGCTTTCATTATACAATTCTCTACTCATATCTGTATGTTTAAAGTATTTCATGATTTTCTTTAAAAGGAGGAACTACTGACTTACATGGCTTCCCTGACAGCTCAGTTGGTAAAGAATCCGCCTGCAATGCAGGGGACCCTGGGTTGATTCCTGGGTCGGGAAGATCCACTGGAGAAGGGATAGGCTACCCACTCCAGTATTCTTGGGCTTCCCTGGTGGCTCAAATGGTAAAGAGTCCACCTGCAATGCGGGAGACCTGGGTTGGATCCCTGGGTTGGGAAGATCCCCTGGAGAAGGGAAAGGTTACCCACTCCAGTATTTTGGTCTGGAGAATCCCACAGATTGTATAGTCCATGGGGTCGCAAAGGGTTGGACACAGACACCACTGAGCGACTTTCACTGGCTTACTAACAGAAAGACCTGTGAGTAACTGGCTCAGTCAGCTTGATCAGGAGCTTTTTGTTTCCATATCTTTGTTCTGCTTTCTTCTTCTTGGTTCTATTTTTTATTCAAATTCCTTATTCAAGCTCCCAGTAGCTGCACCCCCATGTCCTAACCTCTCAGCATCTCTTATAAAATGGATTTCTCTCTTCTGAAAGTTTCAGTAAGAGTCCTAGAATTTCATCCCAATGAATCGTGTCCAGCTGTGAACTAACTCACTTTGACTAGGGGAGTGAGCTGATTAGCTCAGCTTTGGTTGTGTGCCTCCTCCTAGAACTGGTGATATGGAGATCAGCTTTTCCCAAATGACATTAAGGGAGGCACTTCATTAGAGTTTGGGCTTTCCTGCTGGCTCAGTGGTAAAGAATCCACCTGCCAATGCAGGAGATGCAGGTTCAATCCCTGGATTGTAAAGATCTCCTGGAGAAGGAAATGGAAACCCACTCCAGAGTTCTTGGCCTGGGAAATCCCATGGACAGAGGAGCCTGGCAGGTTATAGTCCATGGACTTGCAAAAGAGTCAGACATGACTTAGCAACTAAACAACAACTTTCTGGAGGAAATTAGGAGAGTGCTAACAAGAAGAAGGGGAAATAGTTTAGGGGTAGTAACAAACAGCATATGTCTACCCCGATAAATCCTGCCACAAAGAATTGCCTGTATGTGTACTATTAATATATCTGTGATTATCTTAGGACAATGTGTTGTGCTCCTTCATCTCTAAGTGAAAGTGACTTACAGGAAAAGATAAATCAGTCTCACTTAGGGATATATTTATATGTGCAAACTCGCAGATGAAGTGCCAGAAAATATAATTGAACAGAAATATATAGAGGAATAATTTACCAAAATCAGTCAACATTTACCATGGCATAGAATAATATAACAAAATCCATTATAACATTGCATTGATAAGCTATGACGAATAACAAACAGTAGGTAAAACTCTATAGACAGTCCTATTAAGATTGTTGTTATTTAGTTGCAAAGTCATGTCCAACTGTTTGTGACCCCATGGACTGTCAGCATCAGGGAAGAGAAGACTTAGAAATGCTGCTTGCAGAATTCACATGCTCCGAACAGGTGGCAACATGAGCCACCTGTAGCCACTTCTGTAGGCTGCCACGCTCCTCTGTCCATGGGATTTCTCAAGCGAGAATACTGGAGTGTGTTGCCAATTCCTTCTCCGGGAGATCTTTCCAACCCAGGGGTCGAACCTGAGTCTCCTGCATTGGCAGGCGGATTCTTTACCACTGAGCCACCAGGAAAGCCCCCTATCAAAATTAGGAACTAGAAAAAGTGACCCACATTATTATCATTATTATTTAATTTTTTTTCCTGAAATGCTAGTCAGTGCATTAAGACACAAAGCAGATATAAAAAGTATCATAAATAGAAGGTGGGAGAATTTTTATAGCAATAAAAGACCAAAACTAACAAAAGGGAACATATATTCAGTCCAGTTTATCAACAAGGAGAACCTGATCTAAAGGACAAGGATACAAGCTTGCTTTGGCATGAGGACAGTGGGCGTACAGATACAGAGCCAGGTTGTTCTCAGAATTATCTTAGAACTAGAGAGAAAGAACAACAAGACTCAGTCCCCTGGAAATGGGGCTGGCAGGGATGAAGCAGGAAGCAGGTCCAGCCAGCTGGCTAGATAGCCAGAAGACACTAACACCTTAGCATTGACAGTAGGGAAGGCCTGAATCCTCAGGACCTCCGGGTCAAAGAGAGTCAGGTTAGGGCCTAGTCCTGCCATGTTCTGTGTGTGTCAATGACTCTGGTGTACTGGAACCGTAGACACACCTAACATAAGCACACTCAAGTGGGAGCAAAGGGCAAGAGGTTTTGATGTGGTGCTGGACTGGCAGCCTACTCCTAAATGGATGCTCCTTTGACAATATAACTGGACTGAGAAGTTTTATTCTCGTGAAATGAGTTTGGACAATGTCCTCCAGGCGTATCAAAGATGTGAACTGCATATTATAAACTCAATCAATATGTTTTAAATAGATTCATGAAAGACATTCTGTTGAAGTTTGAGCTTTGACAGGGGTGGCCCTCCTCTGACTCAATAGTGCTAGCCCTGTGAATAGAATAGAGAGCCAGAAATTCCAAACTCCAAAAGTCAAGGGATCCAGTTTCAGGTAAGAGGGAATAAGTATATTCTACCATTTCCCTCCCACTGAATGAAGTTATAAAACCTGGAATATATATTTGGAGCAGCTATTTGAGGACTCTGAAAAGTAAATGGTTCCCAGGTGGTACAGTGGTAAAGAATCCACCTGTCGGTGCAGGAGATACAAGAGACCCAAGTTCAATCCCTGGGTCGGAAATATACCGTGGAGTAGGATATGGCAACCCGCTCCAGTATTCCTGCCTATAGAATCCCATGGACAGAGAAGGAGCCTGGTGGGCTACAGTTCGTAGGGTTGCAGAGTTGGACACGACTGAGCATGCGACACACACAGCATATGGCTTGGGGAAGATCTCAGGTCAAAGAGCTATGAAGTAAATATGTCAACTCTGGCATTACTGAGTTAAAGGTAAGTTCCTTCTCTGGACTTCATTTCTTCCCCTTCTCTCTGGATGGGAAGCAATAGCAACAGAAATGGATCCAGAATTGGAAACCATAACTTGGGATTGGTCAATCAACCCTACAGCTTGGGTCTGACTCACTATCTGGAATACAGCCATCTGCCCCCACCCCTACACCCCTATTACCCAGGTTTCTTTGAACTATTAAGTAGGAAATAAATGAACATCTTTCTTATTTGAACTACTGTATTCTGAGATCTCTTTATTACAGCAGCTTAGCCTGTACTCCCTATGGGCTTCCCTGATAGCTCAGTTTATAAAGAATCCACCAGCAATGCAGGAGACCCTGGTTCGATTCCTGGGTTGGGAAGATCTGCTGGAGAAAGGATAAGCTACCCACTCCAGTGTTCTTGGGCTTCCCTTGTGGCTCAGCTGGTAAAGAATCCACCTGCAATGCAGGAGACCTATGTTCAATCCCTGGGTTGGGAAGATCCGCTGGAGAAGGGAAAGGCTACCCACTCCAGTATTCTGGCCTGGAGAATTCCATGGACTATAAAAGTTGGACACAACTGAGCAACTTTCACTTTCTTTCACTTTAGCCTGTACTCCAGCTTACACATTCCTAACATGATCAATGGATTCTTCAAGGAGTAGGTGCTTGTTATGTTTTGCTCTTCAACTCAGTTACCAAGATTAACAAAATGCTGAGTTGGAAGGGACCTAAGAGAGTTTCTGTAAGCTACTTGTTCTTTTGAGGCTAGGCTTAAGGACTGAAAAGCACAGTCTTGTGGCAGTAAGCCATTTTAAGACCCCGGAAACAATCCCTTAGTGTTGGTTAAGATTCCTCCTTAACCTGTCCCTTTTCCTCACCTACGCCAGTTCTCTCATCTACTCTGGTTGTCACCATTTCAGTGTCCTGCTCCCTCCCATCCATTCATGTGGCCTGTCAATGCCTTTGTCCTTCACTTTCTCTTTTATTTCTTTGGCTGTGCTGTGACCCTCCTCTTCTAATACAGTGCTTACGTGCACTGTCCTTTTATTGATTAACTTCTTGGCTTGATATTGAGAATCTTTTAATTGGAAACTATAAATACTCTCTCTAGTGACCAGTCCCAACCTGAAACTATCCAGGAGCCCACAGAGTATTGCCTCATTAGAACAAAAGATGTGCCTATTGCCTAGGAAATCCCATAGGGTTGGGTGACTCTCTGTAAGAGGCTCGTATTGGTCTCACCACTCAGGAAGTTACAAGTGGTTTAAGAGCTCTGTGTCAGGAACTGTAGGTGGAGACCAAGCATGTATTTATTATGTTACCTTCCCAAGTCTTTACTTTTACATGAGGAAACATGTCAGAAAGACTAAGTGACTTGTCAGTAGTTACAGAGTCAATATGTAGCAAAGCCAGGACTAGAATTCAACTATCTTCACAGGACAAGAATTTGGCCACTCTGTAATTTTGCTTCCAGGTATATCCATACCAGGTTTATCTCTATTTTAGATTCTCATATTACATTGATTAAAAAGTCACAATTAAGTTTACTCTAAAAAAACAAACTCACCTCTAATACTATATTCTCTAAAGTTGAAGTACTTTGCTAGCTTATCTTTAGCTGACTTTTCGTAATCTGAGTTGTTAGCCATGGGCACCACAATCATCATCTTATTATTCAGTCTGAATTTTAACTATTCATTTAGTATGACTTCAAGAAAATCTACTGTCTGCCTTGAATTGTGGTGCATCTATTCTGCCCCATGTTCAAATATCAGAGAGCTCACACAGCATTTTTAACTGAAAATATTATCAAAATGAAATATCTAAGAAGCTCTAGTCAGCGGTAAAAATGAACATGATGGAAGTATTTGCATAGCCCATAGCCCAGAACTCATATCCAGTGAATGAGTGTTCTCCAAAGTCAAATTCTCTTCCTTTCTGGCTTGTTGGTGGTTAAAAGATGAAACTAGAAAATAACCAGAGGAGTTGGGACTCCCCTTCCTATCACCTGGCATGGGTGAAATAAACTCTCCCAGTTCAGCTAAAGTGTGCACGGCGATGATGTTAATAGCAGTAATGGAGCCTATTAGGACAGCTGCATTCTGTTCTCAGCCCCCAGTCTTCTGACCCAGGGGAAACCACTTCAACCCTGTGAGGCTCTCTTTAATTGTGAAGTGGGACTAATATTCGTGTTCAGTTCACAGTGAAGATGTAAAGAGACTGGCTGTATCAGTCAGGGTCCCAGCAAGAAACGATCCAGTTCAGATGTCTCAAGACACTATCACTAAGGGGGCTATTTACAGCATTGTGGTCAAGGGAGGGCAACCAGCAAAGGAGAAACTCAGAGATGAACAGAGTAGGAAGTCTTCTCCCACTCTAGACCTGAAGGGGAAGAGGCAGGAAATAGTGCTACCAGAGCCCAGAGAGAGCAGGGGCCATGGTGGGAGCCACATAGGAGGAATAGGTAACACTGACCTGGGAAGTCAGATGCTCCCCGTGGATTATGAGTCTGTTAGGAAAGCAGAAGCACCATTGGTAGGCTGCATTCTGTAGGACAGCACCCCAACCTCACAGGATATCATCACCCTGCTGGCACTACAATGGAGCCTGCATTAGGCCATTCCAGTCTTATCAGCCCAGCTGCTTCTGAGTGGTGGGGTATGGTGGTAACGCGGGTGAAGTCCAAGAGTGCGCATGAGCACACTTGAAGAATGTTGAAGAGTGAATTCCTGGGTAGGAAGTGATATTGTGTGTGTTGTAACAGATACAGGGTCAAATGAGGATGAGATGGTTGGATGGCATCATCGACTATTCAGTGGACATGAGTTTGAGCAAACTCTGGGAGATGATGAAGGATAGGGAAGCCTGGTGTGTTGCTGTTCACGGGGTTGCAAAGAGTCAGACATGACTGACTAAACAAGATCAAGGGTCAAATGTAGAATTAAAACACAAGACCATCTTCCCAGTCTCAGCTATACTGTCCTGTGGGCCTTGAAACAGCACTGTTTGCATCAAACAACAAAGCCTCTTCTGGCTCCTCCAGCTCTTGATCCTGACCTCTCTCGTCCTAAGGGCTGAAATCCCACCAAAGGGGCCAAAGGGGCAGGCCAGCTACCCACTCCTCAGACTCTCCCTCTCACCCACCTCTCCTAAGTCCCCAAATGTTAGTTGATCAGTCATGTCCAAGTCTTCGCGACCCCATGGACTGCAGGGTGCCAGGATCCTCTGTCCATGGAATTCTTCAGGCCAGAATACTGGAGTGGGTTGCTCTTCCCTTCTCCAGGGGTTCTTCCCAACTCAGGGATCAAACCCAAGTCTTCTGCAGTGCAGGCAGATTCTTTCACAACTGAGCCACCAGGGAAGCACCCAAGTCCCCAGGACCTTATCAATACAACTAACAAAGGAACAATCTCCTCCTTCACTGCAAACCAAAGTTCCTGTGCACAACAATGGAGGTAGGAGATACCCGGAAGGTAGGGTGTTGTTCTGGAATCTCTGCTTAGCCAGGGGCCAATGGAGCTTAGGGGGAGGGGAGGGGAGGAATGCTGTAGGACTCTTTCTCACCAGTAGCACCTGAACTGCTAGTAGCCACAAAGGCCTCTCACACTTGGGTAGGAGCAGCGCTGGACAAGCTGTGACTCACAGTGCTCATGTTGCCACCTGTTCAGAGCATGTGAATTCTGCAAGCAGCATTTCTAAGTCTTCTCTTCCCTGATGCTGAGAGGAACAGAAAAAGAGGCAGAAGAGGCAACGGTCCAAATTTGATTTTTTTCCCCTTGCTGACCTGGTCCCTTCTGAACCTGCTGCTGCTGTGGGAATGTTTACAGACAGCACAGATTTAGGGCACCCTCCTGTCACACTTCTAAGTCGATTCATAATTACAATCCCGTCCTCCAAACTAGGCTTGCTCATATGTCATCCCAAACTTCAAGTCTTAAAAATGTTCCCTATGACTATGAGCTTCTTTGGTGGCTCGGGCAGTGAAGACTGCCTGCAATGCAGGAGACCCCTGTTAGATTCCTGTGTAGGAAGAATCCTCTGGAGAACGGATAGGCTACCCACTCCAGTATTCTTGGGCTTCCCTGATTGTTTAGACGGTAAAAAAAAAAAAAAAAAAAAAAATCCGCCTGCAATGTGGGAGACTTGGGTTCGATCCCTGGGTGGCGAAGATCCCCTGGAGGAGGGCATGGCATCCCACTCCAGTATTCTTGCCTGGAGAATCCCCACGGACAGTGGAGCCTGGCGGGCTACAGTCCATGGGGTCACAAAGAGTCAGACACGACTGAGCGACTAAGCACACAGCACACACGGTGGTTGGGAACTAAAATTAAGATAATCATGCCTTCCCGCACAAGACTTCCCACTGCAGTGCAGCTGTTCCGAGCAGCTACTGAAATAAAAGAGCAGCTTACTCCTTGGAAGGAAGGTTATGGCCAACCTAGATAGCATATTTAAAAGAAGAGACATTACTTTGCCAGCAAAAGTCCGTCTAGTCAAGGCTATGGTTTTTCCAGTGGTCATGTATGGATGTGAGAGTTGGATGGTGAAGAAAGCTGAGCACCGCAGAATTGATGCTTTTGAACTGTGGTGTTGGAGAAGACTCTTGAGAGTCCCTTGGACTGCAAGGAGATCCAATCAATCCATCCTAAAAGAGATCAATCCTGGGTGTTCATTGGAAGGTCTGATGTTGAAGCTGAAACTCCAATACTTTGGCCACCTCATGTGAAGGGTTGACTCATTGGAAAAGACCCTAATGCTGGGTAGGATTGGGGGCGGGAGGAGAAGGGGACGACAGAGGATGAGATGGTTGGATGGCATCACCGACTCGATGAACATGGGTTTGGGTAAACTCGGGAGCTGGTGATGGACAGGAAGGCCTGGCGTGCTGCAATTCATGGGGTCGCAAAGAGTCGGACACGACTGAGCGACTGAACTGAACTGAACTGATACGCCCCGGGCTCACACCTCTTCCATGCACTATGAAAGGACGGTTACGTTAACGTGAGGCAGGAGAGATTCTCTGACAACTTTGTGAAACCGAATCGCGGCTCTCTTCCTCTGCGCTTGCGCAAGAGAAGACAGTCCCTCCCCGGAAGGACGCCCGGGCCTCCAGGATTTACGCAGACGCAGAGCTCTACCTCCAGGCGGAACTGAGGCGTCCCGGGCCCCTGCAAAAGCTAAACACCCGGTGTGAAAGGAAGGTGGCCCCCGGCGGGGCGGGGCGCATGCGCGGCAGCTCTCCCCGGGGGGAAGGGCTGAGAGGCGGAAGGGGCGGCCAGCTGCTCGCGGAGCGGAGCAGGGTCAGGATGGACGAGGACGTGCTGACCACCCTGAAGATCCTCATCATCGGCGAGAGCGGCGTGGGCAAGTCCAGGTGAGACGGGTCTGCGGGCCGTGACGGCGGTGGCGGGCTCTTTCCTCCTCGGTGGCGGCTTGTTTCCTGGGGCCGTGGCGGGAACGGTAAACGGCGGCGGGCCGGGCCAGGCCCGGCCGGGGCGAACTCGGCTCGCGGCGCCGCGGCCTCTGCCCGGCCTGGTTCCCTGGATCGCGTCCGCCTCTGTCGCACCGGGAGAAGAGCGATTCCGAGGGCGCCGCTGGGCCGGCCGGGTCGCCGCCGCAGCAGAGGCGCCTAGGGCGTGGCGGGCGGGTCGGGGCCCGAGTCCGGCGGAGGGAAGAGGCCTCCCGGCCCCGGGGATCGGACTGCCTGTCACCCCGCGAGCGGAGAGCTTGTGACTTGACCATCGTGGGATTTCTGTCGGGCTTTCTCTAAATACGTGAAGTTCTGCACAGGAAGTTTCGTGACGCCATAGGTCACATTCCTGGCCTATTTCGGTGCACCCCGTAGCCAATTATTCTTTTTTTTTTTTTTTTAATGAGTCAGCTGTGAAAGAACTCATCAGTCTTCTGACTGCTTAAATAATTCACTTTGGTCTAAGATGCAGGAGCTCAAACTATGAACCTCTTTTGAGAATCCAGTGTAATTGTTTCTTGCTCTGCCACGTCATATAGAGATAACCAAACACGTTAGTGTGTGTCTTTTCTTTCTTAACGCTTTTTGCGTGGGGGAAATAATGTTGACAGTAATTAAAGTTGAGTATTAGGGAAGACGTGGAGTCTGCTGGGTGTTGGGAGAGAGCTGTGATTTCATCCAGGTCTTAGAGCAAAGTTCTCCAGGTGAAGTTATCCTTGTCTTCCGATTATGAGTAGAGTGTGTCCCAGGGTGCTTTGATGGTTAAATAAGATCCAAATTCCAGGAGCTGTAAACAATTTCATATTTTAGCTATGCCTCCTTATAAGCTTACCTTTCAAATTACTTCGTGAGAACTTATTTGTTGAAAGATATTTAAGCATTTGAAATCTTACTCTGTAATGTGTTCTGCAGCTTTATGTACTTCTAAAGCGTGACAGTATATTTTCATAGTTTCCCTCTTTTGATGTACTTTGTGTATTGGAGTGAGGAATTTGTACATAACAAGGAATAAAGAAATGAAACACTGCCGGCTAAAAAAAGATAGTATGCTTGTGTGTGTGTGTGTGTCATTTAAAGGGCTGAGTAACATCACTTTCATTATCACCATCTAGTATATGTGAGGGTGAAAAAGTGAAGTAAATGTGAACATTGTCTTAAGAATTCCCTGGCCACGTGACCTTTTTTTCTTCTTGAGACGTGACTTTCGTTTAGGTTAAGGCATGTGAAATTGCTGATTTTGAAGTCAAGACTGGTTGAATGTTGTTTTGTGTGGTTCAGCCCAAAACATGGTTGGTTGGTGCCTATTCTAAATGTATTGGATGGATGATTGAGTGAAGCTCGCTTTGTCCTGCCCCACTCTTTGCAACCCCATGGACTATACAGTCCATGGCATTCTCCAGGCCAGAAGACTAGAGTGGGTAGCCGTTCCCTTCTCCAGGTAATCTTCCCAACCCAGGGATTGAACCCATGTCTCCTGCATTGCAGGCAGATTCTTTACCATCTGAGCCACCAGGGAAACCCAAAGTAAACACTCCTATTGTTGTTATTGTTCTGTAGTTGCTAAGTCACAGTGAAAGTTGATATTCTTTCTCTGGAGTAAAATCTGTGAAGTGGATTTATTGGTTTCCTTGGTTCCCTCCTGGCAAACATGTTTGTTTGGAGCTTATCTGCTCCAAACTTTTTCTCACCTCAAAAGCTCAATGCAAAATTTTAACACCTTTACCTCTTTCAAGAAAGGATTGCATTTAGGAAGAAAGTTACCTTATCTTTCCAGCTGGATATACATTACTGGTGGACATGATATGCTCTGGGAAAAAACTTGGAACACTTATCTTTCTAGATAAAATGAGAATAAATGACTCTTTAGAAGCCTATGCTTTTTAAGGGGCTTCCCAGATAGTGCTAGCAGTAAAGAAACCGGCCTGCCAAAGCAGGAGACGTAAGAGACTTGGGTTCCATCCTTGGGTCAGGAAGATCCCCTGGAGTAGGAAATGGCAACCTACTCCAGTATTCTTGCCTGAAGAATTCCATGGACAGAGGACCCTGGCGGGCTACAGTCCATAGGGTCGCAAAGAGGTGGACATGACTGAAGCGATTTAGTATGCAGCGTGTGTTTTAAGGTGAGTTAGTACGAAAACATTTGACATCGATATAATCTTACAGAATTGTTCTAACCAATAGTTTCTATTTCTCTGTAAATCTAGAGTTAATGAAAGTGAGGTATCACGTGTGTTGTTGAGAAATCATTGCACAACAAAGGATATCTTAACTCATTCAAACTAGTGGGTTATTTTTCCAGTTTATTTTATACTTGGAGTTAATAAATGTGTGAGAGCATCCAGGAGATCAGAATGATGAAACCGGTGCTGCCACTTGTGTGACCTTGTGTGTGACACTCAGACACCCTAGGCCTTCATCTCTTTGTTTGAAAAGTGAGGTTGGAGTAGAAATCTCTCAAACCTATCTCGTGTTAAATGTGTAATATTCTTTGAAACCGTGGCTAGCCATGGTGAAGTAAAGAAGTTGCAAGGTGTTTCAGAACGGGACGGGATTATAGAGACCTGCTGTTATTTAATTTGCTGTCCCTTCTGTGCCTCTTACGTCCCTGTCCTTTTTGACCAGTGTCATTTGTAAACTGAGAAATGCACCTTAGTTGTCATCACAATTATAGATTTGGTCTCCTTCAAGTGGAATGGCAGGAGTTACTCCTTCCATCTACAGCTCAGTATTTTGCTCCTTAAACGTTGAAAATTAAGGCTTAACCATACATCCTTTAGAACAGTGTTGATTAATCATTTTCGGGTTGTGGATTCCTTTCAAAATCTAATAGAGAAATAGACTCCCTACCTAGAAAAATGCACACGTAGAATTTAGAATACATTTTCATCTGACAGTGTACCCATGGCTAAGATCTGCTCCCTTATCCTCAGAGACTGTATTAAAAGTTGTTGTTTTACATCCTTGCCTTTCCTGACAAAATACCGTTAATGACAAGTGATGTTTTAAGGGTTAGTAATTATATTTAAAAAAACCCTGGCTCAGTATCTGGCTCGTTGTCCAGGTTCAGTAATAATAGCCCGTACTGTTCTTCTTATCATTTACGTTACTATTATGGTATCATTACTACTAGTGCTCAGTACGGGTCTTCATTTTTGTAATATTTTCTTTGGTGACATGAGTATGAATATACAACTTTTCTATTCTTAAATTATGAGTAACTGAAATTTTTTGGCTTCCCTAATTTGAAGTTTAATGATTTGGAGAGACGAAAGTTTTTATGGGTAGTCTTTTAAGATTCTTATTAGTGCTGTCACCTAATTCATGTTGGAATTAAATAAAATTAGTTATAGTTCAGTGTTAAGTAGAAGAATCTCCAATTTGATTCTTTTGTTTTACTTTGCTTTTTGTCCTGCTGGTTTTGTGACCACCAGAAAGCAAAACTGGGAAAGGGAGAGTTAGTCCTTCAAATTGAATTAATGACACTAGGTTTGGAAAGTACCAAGAGGCCATTATGTTTTGCAGTATACCCTGTGGACAAAAAATATCTTTAGTAGCAATAATTGCAGTCTATAGAAATTGTCATACATTTTTGGTCCCCTACAATTCAGACATGAGATAGTTATTGTCTTGATTTTATTAATGCAAGTAAGTCAATAGAATGGTCTCATCCTACTTAGGGATAATGTGAGGGGAGATTTATTAATTTTATAAATCTAAAGGGCTTTACCAAAAAGTCAGGTTTTATTTTTGAAGAACTTCTAATAACTGACATTTCTGCCTTATATTAAATAAAATAATTCTGGAAGATAAAATCTTGGAATACTTTTGTGATTATCTTTTCCTTTCACTTCTGCATTCCTTCCTTTCTTTACCATTTCCTAGGTGTAGTCCTTCATTATCCCTTACTATAATCATGGCAGTTGTTTTCTGTTGATTTTCTTAATTTTTTTTTTTTTTTTTACTGGCATTAACTTTTCAAAATATAGAGCAGTTCCTGCCTTTCCTTTCTTTGGCAGCCTTTGGTAGCTGCATGTTGCCCACTTGATTTCATGCACCTTACCCAGCATTGCCAGAGGATACCTACTCTGGCCAGCGTGTGACCTTCAGCCCTTACTTTTTATTGTATCTCTTCTTCCCACTTTGGTAATAGTCAGACTACTTGTTTCAAAATGCTCGACTTCACACCTTTCTGTTTTTACCTGAATTCGGAGTGGATGATGAATTAGATTTCTTAAAAATTTAATTTGTTGCATTCCAAGAGCCTTCCTCTTCCTCTTTTGTCCATGTCAGTTAAAGCGTTACATGTTTGCTAATGCCATTTTCTCAGAAGGGCATACCAGTACAGTTATATAAAAAACAAAAACAAAAACCTCTTTCCACACTTAGGAAATGGAGCATGGGGAAATAAGTTTTCTAGAAAACTACTTTGCTTTGGGGATTCTTTAATTGCCTTTCCAATAACTTAATTCCTCTGAATATACCTGCAATGAGGCCATATTTCTGGAAGGTGACTACATTAGCTCTTTTAAGTTGTGTCTAACTTGTAACAAAATACAGCAATCAGGAATATTTATCAAATGTTTAGAAAGAAAAGTTGAATTACTAATCTGTCTTTTTGACATCTCTTTTAGCCTGCTCTTGAGGTTCACAGATGATACTTTTGATCCAGAACTTGCAGCAACAATAGGTAAGCCCATGTTTAAAAATTTAGTAGAAATGCCAAATATTTTCTTGCCTTTAGGCTGTTTTATCTAACTCCCCCTACCCATCCTCTCACTACCCCACTGCTTCCATGTCTATCAAAATCTTACTTGTCTTTCAAGTGTTACCTTTGGTAGTCATTCAGTTTCCGAGGTCTTTGTAGATCTCATCAAGCAAAAATATAACTTTCGTTGCTGTTGTCTTATGGTTCTTTGTTAACACTGAGGATGTTATGATTATCTGTATACACATTCTTGTGCTGTGGGATGTCTTTTATTTAGCAGCATACAGTCATTTGAATGTTTATTGTATGCCAGGCACTGTCCTAAGAGGTGGGTTATAGTGATCAATAGTATAGACTTGGTTGTCTGTCATAATGGACCTAGCAATGTCACCCAGAGTAGAGTATGTTAGTTTTGTATTTTTAGCATTTCATATAGTATCCGACATGTTTCTGGCAACATATTTATTGATATTAGTTATTAAAAACTGCACATAAATGCCTTTTAAAAACTGAAGTTTAGATTGCCTGAAAGTGGTTTGCCACACCCGCTTATTAGAATATAAGAGAAGATAGAGCTAGATAATTTGGTATCACATGTCTAGGGAGTAGATGACAATGTAAAGGTACAAGAGACAACTTGCAGTAGTAGAAAGAGCTGAGTCAGAGCAGTATGAGCGTCTCAGCTCTGCCTTGAACGTTGTCATCTTGAGCAAGTCATTAACTTCCTTGTTTTCATCTGTAAGTTGGGAGTAATTTGGGTGAGAGAATACATTTTTCTTCCAGCTCTAAAATTTCATGATCTGAAGAGTAGAATGTAGTAAAGATTTGATCTTGTATTACTATTAGGGAAAGTGTCTTAATCAGATTCCCAAAATGTTCACATTTATCACATATGCTTTAGCATTCTCTCCACATACACATACACAGTATTCTTGCTTTTTTTGAATTGTTTGAGAGAAAATTGCATTCAATATCTTCAGTGTCTTTAACTCTAAGTACTTTAATGTATATTTCCTTGATGATCATGGATACGGTTCTCCTGTATACAGATAGATTTTTATCAGTTGTCCCACTAATATCTTATATACCAAAGAAAAGAATTGTTTCTGGTCCAGAGTCCAGTCCAGGATCCTACATTGAATTTTGCTGTCATTTTTCCTTAGTCTCTTTTAATCTGAACAGTTCTTCATTCTTTTTCTCTTTGTGGCCTTGTCATTTTTGAAGAGCATGTGCAGGCCAGTTGTTCTGTAGAATATCCTTCCATTGCAGTTGTCCATGTGTCCTCATGGTTAGATTCAAGTTGTGCATTTTGGGCAGGAATTCCTCAGCAGTGCTTCTCAGAGCGTGGTGTGTATTGGTGCCGTTAGTGGTGATTGGACTCGGTTACTTAGATGAAGTGCACCATGTCTCTTCCTGTCCACTGTCATTCCAAAACTCCAGTGGTTGTTGAACTGTTGTTTTTCAAATTCCATATTTCCATTTACATTTCTTACTTAGAATTCTGTAAGGAAGAGCCTTGGACATGAGTCTGAGCAAACTTTGGGAAATAGTGGAGGGTAGAGAAGCCTGGTGGGCTACAGTCCCTGAGGTCACAAAGAGTCGGACAGAACTTAGTGACTAAACAACGACAGAGGAAAGGCTCTCCTTCGCTTCTATCAATATGATCTCATGGTGCCTCTAAATTTAATAAATTATGTCAGGCATTACTTCGCTTTTGTATGACATACTAGCATTGACAGCTTTACTGTTCTGTATGAAAATGGAATCATTTTAAAACACTACTAAAACACGACTATTAAAATCTGTTTAATTTGGTTTTGGTATATTATTTGCTTCTTTAAAAAATGAGCTGTGAAACTTGATTTTACTCAGAATATACCTGATATTGGATAAGCAAAGAGTAAAATAATAGTAACTGGAAGGAAAAAAAAATGTGCCTAGAATTAAATACTAAGGGAATGATCCTATATATAATATAAACTTGTTCTTCAAGCTCTAAGTCGTATCTAACTCTGAGACCCCATGGACGGTAGCCTGTCAGGCTCCTCTGCTTGGGATTTCCCAGGCAAGAATACTGGAGTGGGTTGCCATTCTTTCTCCAGGGATTCTTCCTGATCCAGGGATCGAATCCTTGTTTCCTGCATTGGCAGGCGGATTTTTTACCGCTGCCAGGGAAGCCCATAGTATAAATTGACTTCATTTCAAACTCAGATGTCATTGGGGTCTTACAGATTGACAGATGATTTGTTGTCTTAATTACTAAAAAGGTTATGCTTTAAAAACAGATACTAAGATTGTAGCATACTGAGAGAACATTCATAATTTGTTCCCCCAGTCAACCCTGGGTCTTGAAAAGAATCTTTTACATTTTGGCAGCAGATAA
The DNA here is from genome assembly GCA_024291935.2 of Okapia johnstoni. Classification (NCBI taxonomy): domain Eukaryota; kingdom Metazoa; phylum Chordata; class Mammalia; order Artiodactyla; family Giraffidae; genus Okapia; species Okapia johnstoni. Next base: position 27,675,559 of record CM044324.1, read on the forward strand.
TTTTCTGCCCTAGGTTATAACCAATATACACATGAGGTCTTGAAATAATAATAATTATCTCAGTTGTTAATGGCCATATGAAAAATAGTATTTTATGGAAAGTTAGTATTTTACCTCACAGTATAATAGGAAGTAAAGCACACCTTTATCTTTCAGTAATGTAGTGAGACATTCAAGTTTCTATCATGTATAAAATACTCTATTAAGGTTAATTGTTGGATTTTGGGTTTGAAGGTGGTACTATTAAGTTGGCATTTTCTTCTGCTTGCTGGCAATTGGTTATTAAAAACAAAGAAGGAAAAACTAAAATACAAACCCCATAATCTACTAAGCCACAAAACAGGGGAATGGCTGCCTGAAGCAGTGGAGACCAGGCAGGCCGCCTGTGGGAGAAAGTGGACGATGCCATGGCGGCAGAGCTTGGAGCCAGCAGGAGATGCTTCATGAAGTTGAGAGGCCCACCTTGAGGTGCAAAACCTGTTAGCCTTTGTTTGTAAAACCAGAATGGCTTCTCAAGCCAATGGCGGGACTTTTCCTACCTCTGGTTTGATTTTGAGGAGTGGGAAGGGAAACCAAACAGGGAGTCACACAGACAAGGGGAGGAGATGCCTTTGACTAATGTCAAGGCCTTCAAGGCCTTCTATCTCCTCTGGATGCTGAGAAGTAAATAGCTAACTGATTCTCACGTAAAACCCTGAATCAGAACAGAATTTTGCTGGTGCAGAACTGATCCCACTATGGCCTTCTGTATTAGCTTCCTGTAGACAACTTGTCCAGGAAAACGTCATCACTTTCAGTGATGACTTGGCAAAAAGAACCCAGCTCAAGGCCACTAAAAATCGAAAAAGGAGAAAGGAATGGTAAAACAAAGGGCAGGTGAAGAATACTCGTCAGAAAAAAATATTGCTGTAAAGAAGATGAAAATAATGACCCAACATCTTGCCATGAATTTAAGACCCTTAGGGGAAATACTTATCAGTGAGAGCACAAAACAGTGGTATGAGGTCAGAGAAGAGACAGTGTGACTACATGAGAAAATGCAGTGTAAGCTGACTGAGTGGAAAGAAAAGATAAGAAAATAAAACTATTGCTGAAGTGAAGATGAAATTGGAAGGCTCACAAGGGACAGTAGAGACTGTGGAAAACACAATAAAGAACAATAAGCTAGAAATGGATGAGTGGGTAGAATTTACCAAAATGAATAAGAATGTTAAATTCGAGTGAGAAAATATGGAAATCACAAAAGAAGATTGTTATATAGTCTCTTTTCATCTTAAAGAAGAAACATAATGAAACAGCCAATATTTAATGATATAATCCAAGATAACATTTCTGACATAAAAATAAACACACACACAGACAAAACTGTAGGAATATTTTGACCAGGCTTTTGTTACATGGGAATGTTTTTTTGGGGGAAAAAAAAATTAGATTTTTCTTTTTCCATGGCCAGGCCATAAGATGATGCTTAATCATGCCTTTATCTGAAGTACTTAATCAGCTGCAGTAGATACGGAATTTAAGCGTGGATGTTAGATCTAGTCTGAGTAAATAGCCACAATTTTCTTCATGTATTTTTTTTGTGTTTTTTTTAATTTACCCTTTCTAAAGAAACCTTTGAATACAAAAAGTGCTGTAAGTAAAACCTTTCAGATAAAGAGAAAAATTAGAACTGGTTCTCTACTTAAGACAGGTTCACAAACTACTTCTTAATTTGTAAGACTTAAAATTGTTACAAGTGCTGAAGTATTTTGTGAGGGTTGATGCATTGCAGCTAAAGTTAGATGAATTTTGGTTGTTGTTGGTTGACTTAGGTCAGTGATTCTTTTCACCCCCTTAGTAGGTTTTTAAAGATACCCATTTTGGCTTCCTGGTAAAGCGTCTGCCTACAATGCTCAATCCCTGGGTTGGGAAGATCTCCTGGAGAAGGAAATGGCGACCCACTCCAGTATTCTTGCCTGGAAAATCCCATGGACAAGGGAGCCCGGTAGGCTACAGTCCATGGGGTTGCAAAGAGTCCGACATGACTGAGCGACTTCACTTTCACATTTTGGCTTCTAAGGGCAGATATAAGATCTCCATCCACATGTTACTTTATCATTTGGGCTTACGTAACAGAACGATAACTTAATGAAAATAGAAAGCTGCCAATACATCTTGTTTAATGCCATAACATAAACTTGTTAAAATACTTGGAAATGTGATATAACCTAAAGAAAAAAAGAACTATTCTATTTCATATAATTTCATTTAGGTAAACATTTTAAATGGAGTAAAGCAATAAATATGGCTCTGACATTTTGTTATTTAGAGTAATGTCAAATGGTCTTCATCATACATAAATTGTTTCTTTTTTCCAGTCTACTTAGAGGCTTTATTAGGAAAGGTTGTGATTTTTTTTTTTCATGTGCTTTTCAGCTGTGACTTACAGTTGACAGACCTTTTTATACTGAAATGTCCTTGCTTTCCTAGTTAAATCTTTACTCATTTTGCTTGATGTATTTCTGGATTTGGTGTATTGCTTTGGGTGGGGTAGTCATTTTCACAGCATTGATTCTTCCAGTCCACGAACATGGTATGTCTCTGCACCTGTGTCACCTTTGATTTCTTTCATCCAGTTTCTTACAGTTTTCTGTGCGCGGGTCGTTTGCCTCCTTGGGGAAGTTTATTCCTAGGTTATTTTCTTTTTGTTTTGATGGTAAATGGGATTGTTTCTTCAGTCTGTCTTTCTGATCTTTCATTGTTAGTGTATAGGAATGCTAGCAATTTCTGTGTATGTATCCTGCAACTTTACTAAATTCACTGATGATCTCTAGTTTTCAGGTAGCATCTTTATCAGGTTGAGAAAATGTCCTTCTATTTCTAGCTTGCTAAGAGGTTTCATTAGGAACGGCCTTCTCTAGTGGCTCAGACGGTGAAGAATTCACCTGCAATGCAGGAGACCTAGGTTTGATCCCTGGGTCAGGAAGATCCCATGGAGAAGGCAATGGCTTAGCCACTCCAGTATTCTTGGCCTGGAGAATTCCATGGACAGAGGAGCCTGGCAGCCTCAGTCCGTGGGGTTGCTAAGAGTAGGACATGACTGAATGACTAACACTTTCACTTTTCATTAGGAATGGTGTTGCATTTTGTTAAATGTATTTTCCACATTTGTTGAGATGATCATATGAAGTGTCTTTTTTGGTTTAGTATAGTAAAGTCCACATTGATTTTTTTTTTTTTTTTTTCAGTGTTGAATGAACCTTTCATTTCTGAGATAACATCTCTTTGTTGTGGTGTATTGTTTTATACATGTTTGGATTACTTATTATAAAATTCTGTTTAGGACTTTATATTCATGAGGGATGTTAATCTTTAGTTTTAATTGTAGTGTCTTTGTCTGGTTTTGGTATTAGGTATTTAGAATTCATAGATTAACTAAGGAAATACTCATTCCTCTTCAGTTTTCTGGAAGAGTTTGTTTATAATGGATTATTATTTAAATGTTTGTGAAATTCATTTGGGGCTTGTAGTTTTTTCATGGAAAGCTTTTATCCACAGATTCAATTTCTTTCATAGTTTAGGATTCTCTAGTTAATCTGTTTTTTTTATTGTGGTAAAATATGCTTAACATTTCAATTTACTTTTTACCCATTTTTAAGTGTATGGTTCAGTGGCAGTAAGTATGTTCATGTTGTTTTGCAGCCATCAATACTGTCTACTTCTAGAACTTTTTCATCACCTCAAGTAGAAGCTCCACCAGTTAAGCAGTAACTCCCACTCCACATTTCCCCTCAGTCCCTGGTAACCTTTGCTACCTTCTGTCTCTATAAACTTGCCTAGTCTATGCTGTTGCTGCTGCTGCTAAGTCGCTTCAGTCGTGGCCAACTCTGTGTGACCCCATACACGGAAGCCCACCAGGCTCCCCCGTCCCTGGGATTTCAGGCAAGAACACTGGAGTGGGTTGGCATTTCCTTCTCCAATGCATGAAAGTGAAAAGTGAAAGTGAAGTCGCTCAGTCGTGTCCGACTCTCAGCGACCCCATGGACTGTAGCCTACCAGGCTCCTCCATCCGTGGGATTTTCCAGAACCCTTGTATTAGACTCATACAATATTTGTCCTTTTGTAATTGATTTATTTCACTTAGCATAATGTGTTTAAGGTTCATCCATGTTGTAGCATATGTCAGAATTTCATTGCATTTCATAGCTGTGTGTATCAGAATTTCATTCCATTTTATGACTAATAATGTTCCATTGTATGTACATACCACATTTTGTTTATCCTTTCATCTCTCCATGAACACTTGAATTGCTTCTACTTTTTGCCTTTTGTGAATAACAACTGCTGTGAACATTGTACAAGTATCTGTTTGAGTTCCTCTTGTCAGTTCTTTGGGTCTGTACCTAAGAGTAGAATTGCTATGTTATATGGCAATTCTATTTTTAGCTTTCTGAGGACCCACCAAACTATTTTTTACAGTGGCTGAACCATTTTACATTCCTACCAGCAATGCACAAGCATTCTAATTATGTCCTTGTCAATGCTTGTTATTTTTTGTTTTTCTTTAATGTTTTTAATCCATTATGGTAGTGTCTCAGTGTGGTTTTAATTTGCATTTCCTTAATGGATAATGATGTTGAGCATCTTTTCATGTGCTTGTTGGCCATTTGTGTTTATTATTTGAAGGATTGTCTGTTCGGATCCTTTACCCATTTTTGAATCAGGTTTTCTGTTGTTGAGTTATGGTTATTCTTCATATATTAGAATACTAATCCCTTATCAGACAAGTGGCTTTCAAATATTTTTCTCTCTCTCTTTTTTTATTTTTGGCTGCACTGGGTCTTTTGTTGCGTTGTGTGGGCCTCTCCTGCTGTGGAGCACGGGCTCTGGAGGACGCAGGCTCAGTGTTGTGGTGCACTGGCTTCTCTAGTTGCAGCACAGGCTCTCCAGTTGTGGCCGCTCCCATGTTGTGAGATTTTTTTCCTACCCCTTGATGTTGTCCTTCGCTGCACATACGTTTTAAATTTTGATGAAATCGTTTATCTACTTTTCTTTTGTTGCCTGTGTTCCTGGTGTGATAGCCAAAAAAATCATCACCAAATCCCATGTCATGAAAAATTTTTTCCCATGTATTCTAAGGGTTTTTAAGATCTAGGTTTTACGTTTAGGTCTTTGATACATTTTGTGCTAATCGTATGTGGTGTAAGGTAAGGGTCCAGCTTCATTCTTCCATTTGTGAGCATCTAATTTTCTGAGCACCATTTGTAGAAAACACTGTCCTTTCCCTGTTGAATGTTCTTGGGTTCCTTGTTTACGGTCAATTGGTTGTATATGTGATGGTTTATTTCTGGCTTCTCTATTCCATTGGTTTAAATGTCCTTTATGCTGGCACTATTTGTTTTAGTTATTGTAGTTTTGAGTCAGTTTTGAAGTTGTAAAGTTTGAGTCCTCAATTTTTTTTCAGTACTGTTTTGTTATTTAATGCCTCTTGTAATTCTGTATGAACTTGAATGTCAGCTTTTCCATTCTGCAAAAATGCTGTTAGAATTTTTATTGGATTGCATTAAATCTGTAGATTACTTTGGGTAATATTGTTATCTTAACAATATTAGGCCTTCCAACTCATGAACACGTCTTTCCACTTACTTGTGTCTTCTTTCATCAGTGTTTTGGAGTTTTCAGTGTATAAATATTTAAGCTCCTTGGTTAAATATATTCCTGAGTAGTAGTACAGTCATCATCTATTTTTAAAATATTTTATTTTTTTGATGTTATTGTAAATGAAATGATTTTTAAAATTTTATTTTTGGATTGTTTATTACTAGGATATAGAAATGCAGTAGATTTTTGCGTGTTGGTTTTATATCCTGTAACTTTGCTGAATTCACTTAGTAGTTCTAACAGTATTTTTATATGTGTGTGGAATAGAGTCATTAGGATTTTCTACATATAATAAATGTTGTCTACATGTGGTCTGTGAACAGAGATAATTTTACTCCTTCCTTCCCAATTTGGATACCTTTTATTTCCTTTTTTTGCCTAATTGCTCTGGCTAGGACTTCCAATACTCTGAGAATAGAAGTGGTAAGAGTAGACCTTCTTATCCGTTCTGATCTGAGAGGAAAAGCTTTCAGTTCTTTATCAATGAGTATGATGTTAGCTATGGGATTTTCTTATGTATTCAATTGTGGTTTTTTCTGCATTGTCTAATCTGCTGTTAATCTCATCCTGTGTATTCTCTTTTTAATCTCAGACGTTGTCATTTTCATCTCTAGATGTTTGTTTTGGATTTTTTTAATCTTGCTCATGTCTGCTTAACTTTCTGAACATGTGGTGTATAGTTATAGTTGTTTTTAATATTCTTCTTTGCTAGTTTTCACATCTTTGCTAATTCTGAGTCAGCTTCTCTTGATTGCTTTTTCTTCTTTGGGTATGGCAGATGATTCCATTGTTGTGTTCTGGTTTCCCATTCATTGGTATTTCTTTATGGTGCAGTTAATATGCCTTTGGTAAATTTTCATGTCTCACTTATTGCTTATTTCAAAGGCTTTGTTGATTATATTACCTAATTTTAGCCAATTTAACCTTCATAAAATAGGCCTCTGCCTAAAGAAAGATTCCTGCATAGGAACAAAATTGAATATTGTATTAAAAATGCAAGCCCAAATAAACAACTAGAGAAAAGCTGAAGCGACAGTTCTGTGATTTTATAGTTTATGTTAAGAAATACATGTTTGATTCTTGCCACAGATCTCGTAAACTACTGGACTTTCTTTTTCATTATCATTTTTTAAAATTTTAATTTATTTTTAATTGGGAAATAATTACTTCACAATGTTGTGTTATTTTCTGCCATACCCTTGGATTTTCTTAGGTGACAAGAATCATTAAAGAAGTCTTTTGTTTGTCTGTTCTTCCTTTCCTTTTTTTTCTTTTTTTGGCCGCACCACACAGCTTATAGGATCTTAGTTCCCCAACCAGGAAGTGAACCCAGGCCCCAGTAGTGAAAACCCCGAATCCTAATTTCTGCACTGCTAGGGAATTCCCAGGATGTTTTTTGTATTTTCATAACAGGCCTTTTTCAACTACACCTGAATTTATATTACTGATGTGACTTCTAGAAAGCCTCTAAGCCTAGAGGAGAACCAGCCATGTGATTAGAGGGTTGGAACTTTAGCTGTAGTTTACCTTCCTTACTCTCAGGGTGGGGAAAGGAGCTGGAGATTTTGTTTGTTTAATCATCAAAGGCAAAAGATTTAACCAGCCAAGCCTCCATAAGAAAGCCCACGGATTCATAGAGCTCTGTGTTGGAGAACACACGGAGGTACTGGGAGAATGACATGCGTGGAGAGAGCGTGAGAGCCCTGCCGCTCCCCACACTGTGCCCTGTGCCTCTCTGCCATCTGGCTCTTCCTGGGTTGTATCCTTTTCTATAGAATGATAATCTAATAAGTCAATAAACTGTTTTCCTAAGTTCTTTGAGCTACTGTCTCAAATTAATCTAACTACTATCTCAAATAAATCCAAGTGGGAACCTCTAGCTTATAGCCAGTTGGTCAGAAGCACAGGTAATACCTGGACTTGAGATTGGCATCTGACATGGGGTGTGGCAGTCTTGTGGGACTGCACTATTACCCGGTGGGATCTACCTCTTAACATCAGGAAGATGGTGTCAGAACTGAATGGAATTGTGGGACACACATCTGGTGTCCCTGGAAAGTCAAAGAATGGGTTATTATGCGGGAAACCCTGCATAGTGGCTCACAGAAGTGTTCAGTGCTGCAGAGGAGGAGAGACAGGAAGGAGTATTTTTTCTAAATATTCTGCTTCTTTTATGACCTCCTTGTTTGTCATCCACATGAGGAGGTTGAAAAGATAGTTTAATCAAATACAGTGAGAAGTTGGCAAAATCAAATTTATCAGAAAGAGTCCCACTGCTGCCACCAATAAAGGCAAATTAATAGCCACTTGCAAGATACAAGATCCAGACATGGTGAAGAAGCAGATTGAGCATCTAAGAGCTAAAGAGGTCAATGTCTGCACACGAGATTCAGCGGAGGAACCAAGGGAGGATAAATGGAAACTGAAGGTCCTGGGTGCAGATGAGGTGCCCTTTCAGGCTGCTTGTCTCTTAACTTGGATGGTGGGACTCCAGGGGGAGTGTTTCCTGAGGGTGTTATCTGTAGCTTTCAAATCTGTCAGAAGAATAACTGAGAGACAGTTATTCAGAGACAGTCATTAGACTGCCAAGAAATACATGCAAGAAAGGGTAAAAGAGAAAGAGGAAGGGGGAAGGGAGGAGAGCACAAGCAGGCTGGAACATGGAGTTTCTTTTCCTGGGTAGACCAAGTAGCTGGAGGCTAGCAGAAAGGCCAGTCTGCCCTTGGGCATGTTGTCTTAGGTGTTTAAGGGAAAAGAAGTTCTTTGTATTTTCTCTGAAGAACCTTAAGAATTTAACTATAGAGTATATATGACAGGCTGTCTCTATGAAATGTCTACCAATTGCCTTCATTTAGTACCTTGACCAAGTCAAAACCATTTTCCTCATCCGCATTTTCTCAAGTTTTTTCTTTGTTAAGCAAATATGAGTAGAATGTAAAAATTCCATATTTTTAATATAGATGGTGTGGCATATTTCTTTATATAGGCCTGGTGGACACAAGATTTTTTCACATATAAATTTTTTTTGTTTGGCTACAAAGAAACTACGTTTAGGCTTTCCTTGGACTTTTTCAGTCAGCACTGTCCTTTAACTCATGGTTGCCTGACGTTCTAAATGTGTCTTTATCAACTTCCTTATCACCGTAGTCCAAAACACCACAAACTGTTGTTTTCAAATCGTTGGCATACAGAAAGACCTGGTGTAACACATGTTTTGAAATGCATTTTATTACCTCATTTGTGTATATAATAAATTACCAGAAGTCATCCAAGAATTACTAACATATTTCCATATTGATGATGGGTGTTCTAGGAAGCATTTAGTATATGAGCATGGATATATATCATGTTAGTTGTGGCTGTCCTGAATTAATTGTAAAAGATTTCAAAATCTTTTGAAAGTTTCTTTCCAAGTGTCTGGAGTTAATGTTTTCTCTGGCCAATTGGAGAGACTGCACATTATTTTTTATACTGTTAAGACACTGGGCAGTCATTGCTCATTTAAGCCAGATGGCATGTGTCAACTCCTTTTTCTGGAAAGGGAGAGGTTTTGCAGGGCTGCTGTAGTAAACCCTTATGACTTCTTACGGAATTCGTCTTCTCTGCATAAATCAGTGCTTGTAGATTCTCACTGCTCCTTGAGCACTCCTCTTTCACTTACAAAGATTCTTAAAGGATTGGGCATAAATGTTTTTGTGTGTAAATTCTCTCTTTGCAGTCATACAGTAGCAAGTGATTGTTGATAAAGAAAAGCAAATACTTTAGGACAAAAAGAAAGACAAAGAATTCATAAGGCAAGGAGAGAGTGGCCCTTTTATAATTTTACCAATCTTCCAAGTTGCCCACAGTCAGAATCTGATTGAGGGTGTTGGCCAGCTATGGACAACGCTCTTTAATGATAGCTTAGAGCACCCCTGGTAAAGTGCCTTGATCCACCCTCAGCCAGAGATCTTCTCTCCATTAGCACTGTGAATTCTAGCTCTTGACTTTTAATGTGCAGTCAGTCACCACCTTACACTGAATGTCTTTTTTTTTTTAAGTGTTTTTCAAGAAGTACTGGTGGATGAATGAATTCTACAAGCATTTGGTTTTCATTTTCCTGATTAAATCCTAAGCTGCTAAACTTTAGTGACAGTTTTCTTTTCATCTTCACATCCATAACTAAGAATTTGGATGTGAATTTGGGCATTTAATAAAGTGGTTTTTCTCTTTCTTCGTTTTCTTGATAATTGATTTTAAAAGTTTATTAGAATTCTTATAAAATTTTTCATTTTTTCAAGGTGTTGATTTTAAGGTGAAAACAATTTCAGTGGATGGAAATAAGGCAAAACTTGCAATATGGGTAAGAATTTTTTTTAATGTGTTTTATATAAATATTAAACTTGTGCTTTTTGAAGAAGCAAAGATTGATTGTGTATGGTGTCCTACAGGGGAATGAGCAATTTGTATTAAATAACTTGGGAGATTTGATGCTGATTACTGGATAGACAATAAGTAGTTATGTTTTATAATTCTGTAACAAGGCAGATACCTGTTTCACCTGCTCAGATTTTTAAAATATGTAGTCTCTTCAGAATATTTGAAAGCAGTATTAAAAAAAAAAAGTCATCTGCCACAGAGAATCATTGTTATTGAATGTGTTTCTTTGAAGTTTTAAAAAAGACAAGTTACACTGAACTAGTGCTGAAGGCAGTTGTTGGGGAGAAGGGAATGAAGTCATACTTAGAAAACGTGACTTTTCATGTTTGTTAGTGTAAATATCCATAACACTTGAGTTTGCCAACTTTGGATTTTTTAAATACTGATACCCAGGGTTTACTTACTGGCTTCTTTTCATTTGCCTGTGAACCCAGCTGTTCTGGTCCACATTCTCTGCTAAGTCGACCTCTCCCTGGCAGTGCTGACTAAGGCAGCACTCGCTGTCAGAACCCCTAGGATGCTCAGTCTGTATCTGTTTGCTTCTTCCTCTCTCCCACCTTCCTGTCTCTCCATCTAAATGTGATTGCTTATATAGTAAATGTGTTACATATAAAATATATAAAAATATACTCATCAAATCCCCACATCTGCTACAGTTAAATATCTCAGTATATTTTTATAACATGATAATCACATTAGAACTGGTCTGCAGTCAAGTTGAATCATACTTCATCATGGTGGTTAAAGAGTGAATGCTGGCTGGGTGTCAGTTACAGATTGAACCAGCAAGTGTTCATGCATTGTATGATGTCATTCATGTTAATGGCATTCTCTGAATGGCACACTATTTCTAACACACATTTTATTCCAAATGACTGTGTCTTATTCCTTTTTTTTCCCATTAATTTCTTTTTAAGATAGAATATTTTACATGATTGTAGCCTGTTTGACCATTCCCCCGAATAAATACTTACTATCCATCGGTACAGTAATGTCTAACAAAATAATTTGGAAAATGTTGGACTAGACCATAGTGAAATATATGTTGAAGAATGCTGCCTTCTTTCTCTCCTGAAGTGGAACCTGATTTTCCATGTTTTTCTTGCTTGATTTATTACCTCTTCTGCCCTTGCTCCTGCTTTGAGAAATAGTTTAGAGTGGGATTTGAGGTTTGATGGTTGCTGAGATCTTACTTTCATACAAAAGGTTTTTTGTCTGTTTTTAATTTACTTTATAGTTCCTGCTCAATAAGAACCCTAGCTGGCAAGTATTATTGAAGTGACATCTTTGTCATAAGCTTATACGTATTTTTTAAATAAGAGAGGCTTCTTCTGACTGTGAGGATAATATAGTCTCATTCTATTGATAAAAAAGGATAATCAAAGGAAATTAATAGAGAAGAAAGTTCATTTTTAGCTAATGTGGGTATTTTAGTGACCATTCATTCTATAAAATATGTTAGACGTGTGCACATTGTCACACATGTGTTCATATGTAATTTTCCAAAAGAAAGGATTGTATCTTAATCCTTTCACCTGCTTGTCCCTCCCCCACAACATTGTATACACACACATTGTATACATGTTGTATACATTGTATACATTGCACACACATTGTATACATTGTTCTGTGTCAATACAGAAGTCCATCAGTTTAAATGACCATTTGTATCCATTTTATGACTATAATTTAGTCAGCCCTCAGTGAAAGATATTTATAGTGTTAATAGTTTTTCACAAAGATCATCAGTGCCTTGGCGAGCCTCCTGATTTTTACATCTCTGTGCACTTGTCCAGTTACTTTACGATGTATACTTAGAAAGTAAATTATTGGCTGAAAGAATGTGAAGATTTAACATTAAGATTTAGGAAGAAGATCTTCTGTACTATATATTGTTAATCTTTCTCATTTTTGCCTCTCTGAGTAATAGTTTTTCACTTATATGGCATTTCTTTTGATTAGTGAGATTTTTTTCTTATATATGATTATATTTTAATGAATTTTCTTTAATATGCTTTGTCTTTTTTATATTGTGCTCATTTTCTTCATGATTAAAGCCTTTATACAATAAAAATACTAGCTTTTGGTCATACACCACGTTTTCTCCACTCTGTCATTTGTCTTCAAAATCTTCAGATGAGTATTTGTTAATGTTCTCGTGTGTAATACTAACTCTGTTATATGCTGCAGATTTTTTTCCCCTAGTTTGTGATTTACCTTCAAATCTTGTTGAGGATGAGTGTCAGGGGCAAAAGGGGGGTGAGTGTGGTGTTGGGGAGAGGTTCTTAGGTCACACCAAGGCCTTTACATGATTGAATCATTCATTTTCGTCATGCTTCTGGGTGTCATGTCGTATATAGGAGGGCCTTCTCAGTCAGTGTTAGAAATATATGAATCTTCTGTTTCCTCTCATTTTTCTGTGGTTTTATTCATATAAATAAAATCAGTTCCTCTCCCTCTTGGATGCACCTCCTGGGATTACTCAAGTAGAATAGTTTGGCCTCACCCTGCTCCTCCTCCCCTGATGGTGCGACATGTTCATCAGGACCTACGTGGTACCCACCTCTCGGCTGGTTTTTCTCTGCATCCTCCTGCCCTTCGGCTCCCCAATTTCTGTTATTTAGCCTTTCCAGCTTTGTCCATTTCTGTCTTTAATATCCCTTCTCTCTTCTCCCATCAGAAAATAAAACCACAGATAATAAACTTTGCTTCTTTTATTTTACAAATATGTTATTACTCTTACTACAAATTCCTGTTTTGAAGGCAAGCAGTTGTCTAACTTCCGACTATTTATTGTATGGTTATCATAAGTCCTGACCCAGCTGAGCTTGTGCTTGCCCCATAGCTTAATTCACACAGAGGACTGGTAGTTGTTGATGTTTGATGTATGTCTTTATTTTTCTTCAGGTCATTTTACATTAGCAGACTGCAGACTTTTTCTTTGCAGGCCAGATAGTAAGTGTTTGGACCAACCCCAAGGTGGGCCATACGGCAGTCCATATGGCAGAACACAAGTGAATGGGCCTGGCCGTGTTCCAGTCAGACTTTATTTAGTAAAAGCTTATGTAATGAAACAGGTGGTGGGCTGAGGCAGCAGTTTGCAGACAGCACATTTGCATAATCTTAGGTAGACTTGAAGCCACAGTCCAAGGATGGTAGAAGGAAGACAGAAGGAAACAGGCCCAGAAGAGACTTGTTATTAGTTTTCTTTCTTTTTTTTTTCAACAAAATTTGAGCAACTGTCCTGTGGCAAGAATTTCTCTAGGCTCGGGGGTTAAACCGGTCACTGAGCAGAGAAGTTCCCTTCCATATGAAATTTACATTTATTCATTACCCCAGGTATGAGTCAGAAGCATAATAAGAAGTGGTTTGGTTTTCATGCATTTTTCTGAAAGAAGATACGTACAAAATATTTTTACAAGTACAACCTAAACACTGCTTACCTAAAATAAAACACCCCTGTAATTCTCTTTAACAGTAGTTCTCAACCTTTGACTCTATGTTAGTATCACCTGAGAAGCTTAGTACAACTTCTCTCTTGCCCTTATGAAATCAGAATCTTTGTGGGTATTGTATTTTTGTGGGTAATTGTAATCTTTGTGGGTATAGGTATCTGTATTTTTCATTTCCCAGGAAATTTTATTGTGCCACCAGAGTTGAGAACCATGGCTTTCAATGAAATGGGTTTCATATGTGGTAAAAATCTTAAGTCCAAAGTGGTAGAAAATCTGTACTTTGTTACATTTTTTCCTAGAGATGAGGCAGTACTTGTTAACTTAATTTTTCTGTACCATTTGTCAGTAAAAGAACACATCTTATTTAAATTTTAAGTGTTAAATAAGCTTGATGTTTTAATAATGCTGTTAACTTTCTACTCTTGATAATATTTTGAAGATCTGTTATTTATCCAATGTTTTGTTTAATAATAATTGATTGTCACTTTTAGGATACTGCTGGTCAAGAAAGGTTCAGAACATTAACTCCCAGCTATTATAGAGGTGCACAGGGTGTTATATTAGGTAAGGTTTTACTTTACTGTTTAAAATATATTGTTGTTGTATTACTGGAATTTCCGATTTTCCTGTTTGTGAAGGTCAGTAATTTTTTGATTTATTTTTCTTTAGGGCTGCTTATATGTGACTTTAATTAGTATTAACTTTATGTAATATTAGGAAATATTTAAACTTCTAAAATTTTGTTTCAGCCCTTTGTCTAGCAATTAAAAAATAAAGATCAGAAACATGTAATAAGAAGTGGTTTGATTCTAATGCATTTTCCCAAAAGGAAATACATAGAAAACAATTTTAGAAGTATAGCCTAAAAATTGCTTACCTATATTAAAACACCTCTATTATTTATTTGGTTTAAAAGCACGTGTTGATGAGTATATAACTGAGGACCAGTCCTTGTGTCATTGATCTGTCTTAGAGTATTACCAGAAACTGATCTTCAGTTAGCTGCTTACTGATATTTACTGCCAGATTATAATGGAAGGAGTGTTGGTTGCTTAGTGGAATCTGTTTTATTAGTCTTGAAAAATAGCACAAAGCACTTAATGCTATTGGTTTATAATCACACAGAACTTAAAAATCAAGTGTGTATTTTCAGTATAATTTGTTGAAAAGTGCTTGTTCTTAATATTGCTGGGAAACTGTTTAAAATGAATACTGTTCAACTGTAGGGTGAGACCTCACTTTATATCACAACTTGTGAGGCTTTGGTTTCATTTCTGTTAATTTGACAGTGACTCTCTTGGTTTTGGTTCAGTACCTCCTAAGTTTAGAAAACACTTTAACAAATTATTTCATATAATGCAGAATGATGAACATGTAAACAGAGGAAGACAATCTGGGTTCCACCTGCTAAATTTTTTTTTTTTGTATTTTGTATTGAGGTATAGTCAGTTAACAGCGTTGTAATAGTTTCAGGTGGTCAAGGGGCTTGGCCATACATACACATGTACCCATTCTACCCCAAACTTGCCTTCTATCCAAAGCTGCCACGTAACATTGAGCGGAGTTCCCTATGCTATACAGTAGGTCCTCATTGCCCACCCTGTAACTTTACATACGTTTTCAAATTTGCAAATTCTGGTCCTTGTGAGAAATAAGTTAATGGGTTTATAGATGTTTAAATTTATGTAAAATTTTTTTTGTATTTTGCCACAGATTTGAGTCTAAACACCTCTTAGCTTTTAGACAAACCTTTTTTATTATTGGGCTTCCCTTGTGGCTCAGCTGGTAAAGAATCTGCCTGAAATGTGGGAGTGCAGACCTGGGTTTGATCCTTGGGTTGGGAAGATCCCCTGGAAAAGGGAAAGGCTATCCACTCCAGTATTCTGGCCTGGAGAATTTCATGGACTGTATAGTCCATGGAGTCGCAGAGTCGGACACGATGGAGCGACTTTCACTTTGACTTTTTTTTATTGTTATGAAGACAGCTATTTGATTTCTCTAACAGCATATGTTAATTAAACTGAAGTGTGTATATAAATGCATTTTTTTAAAAATACACTTGTTTCTTCCATCTGGATAAGTGGACATTGATTTTTAAAGCATTGACAGCTTAAAAAAACAGACTTGCCTGTATATTAATGTCAGTTCCTAGTACATATCAGAAATACAATGTCGTTGCTTCATACTTTTGATATTTATTTAATAAATGATTCTTTTTATTTCAGTTTATGATGTCACAAGACGAGACACCTTTGTTAAACTGGATAATTGGTTAAATGAGTTGGAAACATACTGCACGAGAAATGACATAGTAAACATGCTAGTTGGAAATAAAATTGATAAGGTGAGAAGTCAGACACTTGGCAGTTTGGCTGTATATTTTGATAGCTTTTCTTAATCTTTGCATTTATCTTTTAGGAAAATCGTGAAGTTGATAGAAATGAAGGCCTGAAATTTGCACGAAAGCATTCCATGTTATTTATAGGTAGGTGTGTGAATAGTTATCTTTTCATTATTAATGAAGAGTTTTTAAATGGAGTTTCTGTTACATTCTTCTCTTTATGAACCATAAAAAATATATATTTAGTTCATAGCTGTGCTATGAAACTAGATAACTGTAGAACTAGGTTCCTTATTTTTCCCTCTGTAAAAAAGAACAGGATCAATGTGAGGTCGTATGGAACACACCACACGATTCTCTCCTCCCGTGGCCCAGTGCTGTAGGCGTGCCTACCTGCCGGGCCATGTCCTGGCAGCACCACCATTGTCAGAGATGCTTCATTTGAGGCCCTAACCCATAGATTCTGAATTAGAATCTGCATTCTAACAAGATGTGATTTGTTTGCATGCTAATTTTTGAGAAGCACTGTAGAGCGAGGGTTGGCAAGCTACAGCCTGGACCAGATCTGGCCCCACCGTTTGTAAGGAAGCACACCATGCCCATGCCCCGCCATCTGCATTATTGTCTGTGGCTGCCCTGGTGCTTCGTGGCAGAGTTCAGTCATTACAGTGGAAACAGTATGGCATCACCACCCAAAATATTTACTCTCTAGCCATGTACAGAAAAAGTTGATTGACCCCTTGTCCAGCAAAGTGGACTGGCAGTATCACTTGGGAGCTTTTAAAAATACAACTCTCTGGGCCTTACTTATGACAGGTCTGAAACAGAGCCTTGAAGGCAGTTTATAAGAAACACCTTAGCTGGTTCTGATGTGAAGCCAGCTTTAGGAATCACTGTTTTCACTATTCCCCACTGTATGAACCTAGTAGGAATCAGGAAATGGAAATGGGAGAACATTATATATAGATAGAAGTGGGGTGGTACAAATGGAAAATATAGGAAATTTTAGAATGGGCTTGAGTAGTACTTCTGCTGCTTACTTGCTAGGTGTCTTCCATTTCCATATATTAGTTTGTTCAATTAATATTTATTGAACACAGAATATAACAATGAACAAAATGGTCCAACTGTCTGCCCTCAGGGAGCTGCTTACTTACATTCCAGTATGGGAAGCAGATTCGATTCATAACTAGTGCTCTGCATGAAATAAAATGTTGTAAGGGGAGAGAGAATGACGAGGTTGGGAGGAAATAAGGAAAAGTTCTTTGAGAGAGCACCATTTGAGCAAGAATTCATGGTATGAAGATCTAGATAGAGAGCATCTTATCCCTGAGACAGGAACCAGTGTAGTGTGTCCAAGAAATAGGAGAGAGCTTGTGGGCTGGAACAGAGTGTGTCGGAGGAAAGGATGGTGATGATGAAAGTTAGTGTTGGACTTTCTGGGATATGGTAAAGAAACGAATTGTATTTAAAGTGTGGTAGAAAGCATGGGAGTAGTGCTGTGGTTTGATATTCTTTTAAGATTCATTTGACCATAAGAAGCAGAAGCAAGAGGCTAAGTACTTACAGTGACCTTGTTGGGTAATGCTGCGGGCGCTGACTGCAGTGGGCAGTAGTAGTGGTGGAAAGTTGGCAGATCCAGGAGACACTTTGAGGGTAAAGCTGTCAGGTGGATAGGTTGGGTGTGCAGGGTAAGGAAAGAGCAATCAAAGATGGGTTCAAGTCTGTGGCGTGAGCAGCTAGGTAAATGGTGGTGCCGTAAGTAAGATGTGGAAGGTCGAGACAAGAACAGGTTTATACAGAGGAGCAGGGACCCAAGATTTGTGCTTAGACATAAGAATGAACTGTCTTTGAGACAATGAGTGGACATCATGGTCATTGGCATTTAGGTGGCATTGACAGTCATGAGATTGGAGCAGTCACTATAAGAAAAGCTGGATAGAAAATGGCTGAAGATTGAACCCTGGGCTACTCTGACAGTTAGAAGTCAGCAGAAAGAGGAGGTGCCAGTGAGTAAGGTTGTGAATGGTGTGCCAGTGAGAGAGGAGCACCAGGAGTGTTCAGCTGTCTTGGAAGTCAAGTGGACAAAGTATTTAAAGGAAGAAAGCGACCAGCTGTATCAAATGCTGCAAGATGTCAAATAAGAAAAGGACATGGGATTTGACAAGCTAAGCTGGGTGTTGGTCATCTTTAAAAGAACAGTTTCCATGCAGTGGTGGAATCAAAAGCCTAATTAGATTAGTTTGAAGAAAAATTGGAGATAAAGTGGTAACAACTTATATAGATAACTCTTTATCATGGTTGTGTTTTGGGAGAGTGGAGAAAGTAGGTGACTACTAGAGGATAAGTGGGCTGGAGGGCAGGTTGGTTAGTCGGGGGGTGAGTGATTAATAAGATGGACAGTAATTTTGGTGGGCTTTCAAGCTGGTTGGTATATAATCCAGTAGAGCGGGTACACGATCCTTCAGTGAATGAGGAGGGTTGGGATCCCGGAAAGTATAGACAGAAGGATGGCCCCATCCGGCAGCCAGGATGGTTCACCCATCGTAACAGGAGTGAAGGCAAAGCCGAAAGACAAGGACCTGCGGGTGGGTTGGTCAGTCTGTTAATGGGGTGATGAGTAGTTCTTGCCAGATTGTTTCTGCTTTTCCCCGTGTAGAGCTGGATCATCAGCTGAGGTAGCGGAGCTTTAAGATGAAGACATAAAATAGTCATCAGACTGGGAAAAAGTCAGTGGGGAAACACAAGATGAGAGAGCAGTCCTGAGTATCCACATGGGTCTCCTGAGCATAAATTGAAAATGGAACTAGTGTTCACGGTTTTTACATCACTTATCCAACCACCTATGGCTGTTCGTTGCAGGCACAGAAAAACCAGATTTATTGTTTAACTTGGAGCTTAAATTTCCTTATTCTAAAATGGGAATGATATCTGCTTCAGAGGCTAATTTGAGAACTAACCAAAAAATTAAGAACTTTGGCACACTTATGGATATTTGAGTAGGGTGTTAAAATTTACAATTCTACCACGAAATCTTGAGCTTCTATACCACTAGTCTTACGGATAAAATTTAAATAGGTTAACTTTGAGAGTTTCAGGAGATTCACTAATATTAAACCTATGGGGAGAAATCATATATATAAAAATATAGTGTCCACTGATATTTCTGCTATAATAGTTTTCCAGAAGAACATAGTAAATATGACTAGAAGAGAATATACTCTTGATGTTTTTCCTTGAATTTCAGAGGCAAGTGCAAAAACCTGTGATGGTGTACAGTGTGCTTTTGAGGAACTTGTTGAAAAGATCATTCAGACCCCTGGACTGTGGGAAAGTGAGAACCAGAATAAAGGAGTCAAGCTGACACACAGGGAAGAAGGCCAAGGAGGTGGAGCGTGTGGTGGTTACTGTTCTGTGTTATAAACTCTGGGAAACGCCATTTCTTGAGTATTTGATCAGATAATGTCATCTTTCTGTATATAAACTCTCTAACTGCTATTTTAGGGACCTTGCAGTTTGCACATATTTGTTTTGTATCATGGCGGTAAATATTTGTGAGAAAGTCCACTCATTGACTTTTCCAGGTACAACGTAAGCATGCAGTTTGCAATCTGCAGTTTTTTATGTAACATAAAATAGGTGTACCTTTATAAGTACATTTGATTTTATGATTTACATGCATCATGTGATTTTTTAAAAATCCACCTCTCTCTAGTTTATGTCGATACAAGGTCTAGTTTTGGTCTCCTTTTTGCTTAAATACTTATCAATTACTGAATTAATTGGTATTGTAGAACTCCCAGGACCACAGGGAGATACACAGATGTCATCAAACCTGGCAGATTTCCCTTCAGGAATAACAAAGAGCATGATTCCACAGCTTTCCTAGGATGTTCGCTGACAGATTCTCTTTAGTACTAAGCAAAATCCTCTTTGCAGGATGTGGTCGAGGCCAATTTATAATTAAATCCCCATTTGTTCTGATGGTATTTCTGAAATAACATTAATATGTTAAAGAAGTTGGGTCTTCCTTGACTTCAAGAGTAGCTCATTGCTTAGCTGGAGTTTTAATTTTGTGATGTGTACATGGCTTCATGAGCCTCTGTGCAGCATTTTGGGTTGTGTAGTATTTGACAGAATGGCAATAAGGTTCCCCCATTTTGGTTTCAGAAGGAGAGGAGTAGTATGTTTATGTAACTCATGTAGCACTTATCACCTTTAAAACCAACACCTTTCCCCATAAATGTTGGTGGTGTTTGTCTGGGTACTTCAATTATAGCTTGTGTAATGTTCATATCTGTATCTTATGACTTCCATAAATGACTAGTTGATATTCAAAAACATATTTCCGTGTTTTGAGGGTTGGGGGAAAAAACACTAAACTATAATTCAAGAAAGGCGTATTGCTTCCAGATTTCGATGTGTATGGGAAAATACTATTGCAGTGAAAATCTTGGTACAAACTTGTACAGACTAATAAATCTTTTACACAGTATTCAGTTTTGTAACCTCCTGCTATTGTACATTGTATATTTTTTTCACTCAAGTATTATTTAATATACATTGATCTCTGCTATTTTAAGCTTCCAGATGAGTAATTTGCCCTTTCAGGCAGGCCACTTTAATACCACTCAGTAAGATTAATAAGAAATACTAATTTCTGGGCGGTTTGTTCTCTATATACCGTTGCAAATGATAAACATTTTTGTGGATCGCCTTTACAATGCCTGTGATAATAGACTGAAATGTATATCTTCACATAAGAAAACCTTAACATTTTATGTGGTTCACACTGTTAGACTATATTACATGGGATTAAAGGTTTTATGCACTACATATGTTTTTACAAAAAATGAAACATATGCTACTTTAATGTTAGAGAAAGATAGCTAACACATGTACTTATGATTTGTTGTTACATTAAAACTGTAGATTTGTATATTTATGTGGTTTCTGTATTGACATCTCTGTTTATTGCTGTTTGCTCCTTGAGCCATAGAATATTCTTCCTATGCATTGGATTGTCTTTATTTGGTCAGAATTTGGATACATGAGTCACTTAACTTTTAACAACTAATTTTGTTTGATTTATATTGTAACCTTTTATAGTTTTTGAATAAATCTAGCCTGCTTTCCCTAGATGCATTTGTGCAGGAAGTATTATACATTTCCTTGTTACTCCCATCAGCTGAGGAAGTCCTGAATATTATACTACTTCCTATATTCTGTAGGAATATAGAATATATATTATAGTTACTCTTGTTGCAAGCTTCTTGTTTCATAGTGTAGGTTTTCTAAATGAAGTAGTTGTAATAGCTAAAAATTGTCACTTAAATAACAGAATTTTGTCAGTTCTTCATTTCTCAATCATTTGAAGTTGAGTGCCTTTTGCAGATGGAGCAAATTAGAATGAATAGAAGTTAGGCTACCACTCCAGTATTCTTGGGCTTCCCTTGTGGTTCAGCTGGTAAAGAATCCACCTGCAATATGAGAGACCTGAGTTCGATCCCTGGGTTGGGAAGGTCCTCTGGAGAAGGGAAAGACTACCCACTCCAGTATTCTGGCCTGGAGAATTCCATGGACTATATATAGTCCATGGGGTTGCAAAGAGTCGGACACAGCTGAGGAGCTTTCACTTCACTTCATTCTGAATTCTGGGAATACTCATATAGAGCTAAACAAACAAATAACTTCGGTTTATATTAAGAGGGATAGTTAACATTTATTGAAGCTTCCTTGGTGTCAAGCCCTGTTATAAGGGCTGGTTTATCTCATTAAACCTCACAGCAACCTCAAGAGATTGGTTGGTACTGCTATTATGCCCATTTTAAAGATGAAAATAATGAAATACGAATATTTTAAGGAACTTCCCAAAGATCACAAAGCTAATCAGTGAGAGCTGGATTCCAGTCAAGGCATCTTCACTCCTGAGTCCATGCTCTTAACCACTGCTCCCTTTGCTATGGCTAGTTACTAGCTTTCTGTTTTAAAATAGCAGGTTTATCATTCTTTTGTTATGTGTAATAGGTGTATTTCAGATTTTTTGGTTATCGAGTAAATCTCATTGATGTAAACCAACTGTGTAAGTCATTTTACCTAAAAGTTAAGGTAGTAGGGTAGATGTCTCCTAGTTCTTTTACCTCCTCATAGTGGAATGAAAATATTTGACCTAGAAAAATCAGAACTTATGGCACCTTAATTTCCTGTTTATAATTGGACATGTGAGAAAAGTTATTAAATCTGGGAATGGCCTTTTGGCTCAAAATTAAAATCTAGGGGGTGTTTTCATTTCAGGTACTCAGCTGCCGTGTACAAATTCACACTTGGCTTTCTAATTGAACACAGTGGAATTGGTCTTGATTTTGATTCATTGTGATTCATGTACTCAAATACACATGATTACATGATTCTGTTCCAAGTGTGGGATAGCACAGACCTACCTCGTATCTATAATATATTTAAATACAATTTAATGTGTATCTTTTTCTGATTTTCAAATGAAGTGGGATAATCCTCTCGATCCTGTAGATTGTAGGTCTTTTCAGTATTTAAGCCTTATGCTTCTATATTTTGAGATTCATTTCACCAGTCATATTTAGGAGATTTTTGTGTCCTTCATTTATTTTCCCTAGTTAGATATGGGAATAAGATAATTTAATCTGTTTTAGATGATTTGATTTAGTTCTGACCCCAGCTATGCTGAGAGTAATCAACTATAGATTTCATCTTGGGTTTTGTCTAGAGATGTTGAAGGAAGAGAATGGAAAGAATAAGCCAAGTCAAGATTTGGAGATAAGAAATATAGATTTACCCAGAAATCTGTAGGTTTTTTGGCTGTTCGTTTGTTTTTAATAGGAGCATCTGCCACGTTGGAGGAAAGGAAACATGACTCAAGTTCTGTTACATTATGGCCTTTAAGTTTTACTATTTGTTGCTAGCCTTTTGTTTCATATTTATGAATCAGTAGCATTTGTAGGAGTGGTATAAGCTTGTGTCATTGCCTCTTAGTTACAGCTGTTTTGTCACAAACATTTCCAGTAGTGGTTGAGCTTTCAGTTTTCGAGGGGCCATCTCTCTCACACACAAGCAGCGTCTTTGTCTTTCATTAACCTGATAAATAACAAAGTATGCAATTTTATTGTATTTTGATTACTAGTGTGGGTGAGCACTTTTAGTATTTCATCGGATATTTGTATTATTTTCTTTATTCCTTTTTC
This sequence comes from Okapia johnstoni, assembly GCA_024291935.2. Lineage (NCBI taxonomy): Eukaryota > Metazoa > Chordata > Mammalia > Artiodactyla > Giraffidae > Okapia > Okapia johnstoni. Next base: position 27,698,634 of record CM044324.1, read on the forward strand.
ATGTTATGTTGTGGTCGCCCATCCACCATCCACCTGCTTCTCAAAATACCATCTACTTTTTCTTTGGATAATGGCCCTCCATCACACATGCAGTTTGGATGGGATTGTCACACCGTCAGCTCCAGAGCTGACCTGGTTCTCTTAAACCAGTGCCACTTGCCTCACTCCCCCAGTACATGGTTCAGGGATGGGTGACAGACCCAGATCAGGCCACTTAGTTACAGCATGTTTGCTAAGCCTCCCTCGGAAACTGCAAAAGATGACACTTCGTTGGAGATAATGTGGTGTGATGACTCTGAACTTGCTGCAGCCAGATTTTCTGATTTAAAAGAGCCAGTTTGAGGGCTGTACTAAGAAAATGAAATGGAATCCGAGTTGGAGTCTTGATGAAGTCTGGAGCCTCTGGATCAAACTGCACCTGAAGTTAGCTTTACTTCTGGACTTCTCACTTCTGTGAGCTAATAAATTCTCTTTTTGTTTAAGCCAGTTTGAGTTGGATTTTTTTTTTTCTTTTAGTCAAAGGTATGCTGTGGTGTATACGGTCTTTGTAGGGACTCTTCTTACATGGAGTTCAGTGTGTTGATCACTATCATTTGAAAAGCCATTATTCTTAAATAACTTAATATTTTAGTGGGGTTACTTTCATGTATTTTTTTGTGGATATATACATGTATCTAATTTTAAGGCAGAGGAGAAGAGGGTGGCAGAGGATGAGATGGTTAGCATGACCGACTCAGTGGACATGAACTTGAACAAACTCCAGAAGATAGTGGAGGACAGGAAAGCCTGGCTTGCTGCAGTCCGTGGGATCACAAAGAGTCGGACACAACTCAGCAACTGAACAACAACATAATTTTGAGGGCTTACTTCATAGGGTCTCGTGGGTTTTTTTTTGGTTTAATTTCCTCTGTCATCCTAACACTCACTGTCCCACTTTCCTCCCTGAGATAATCATTGTTAAAATCCGGCATGTGTATCCTCTCTGCTATATGCATTATTTTACTCTTGCTATTTTACAAAAATGAGATTATCTGTATATTCTTCTCTGCATATTGCCATTCTTACCTAACAGTAGATTCTGAAAATCCCTTCAAGCCAATTTGGATGCGTCTAGCATCTATTTCGGCTCCCCAGGTGGTGCTAGTGGTAAAGAATCTGCCTGTGCAGGAGACACGAGATACAGGTTTGATCCCTGGGTTGGGAAGATCCTCGGGAGGAGGGCATGACAATCCACTCCAATATTCTTGCCTGGGAAATTCCATGGACAGAGGAGCCTGGTGGACTAAAGTCCACGAGGCTGCAAAGAGACACGATTGAGCATACACAGCATCTGTTTCAATGATTTTACAATATTAATATTCGATGCTGTGGATTATCACAGTTTACTTAACCATTCCTCTAGTATTGGGCATTTATGTTGTTTCCATCTTTGCCTTTGCAGATGGTGCTGCAATAAATGTCCTTGTATGTATACCTTTTTGTTTCTATGGGATCCAACTTCTAAGAGTTGGATCTATAGGCCAAAGAAAATTTATTTTTTCATTTTGACGTGTCTTGTAAATTGCTTTCCAAAAATCTGTAACAATTTACATTTCTACTAGCAGTATGTAAGGATATCCCGCCCTGCTTTCACTATCAGGAGCAGGAGGTGTCCTCAGGTTTTAAATTTTGCCACTTTGATATTTGTAAGATGTTAGCTTACATTAGTTTGCATTTTCTGTAGAGCATTTTTTCATGTTTGTAGGCTATTTGGAGTTGCTCTTTTTTGGAATGATTATCCGTATATCCTTTGCCAATTTTTCTATTCAGTTTTTTTTCTGATTTTATGATGTTATATGAGCTCTTTATATAGTACAGATACTAACCCATATATATAAGTTTTAAGCATTTGTTTCTAAGCCAGTATTTGCTTTTCAGTTTGTTTATGCTGTGTTTTTTCTTACAACTTTCTAAAATATTTTATACCTTTTGGGTTCCTCAGCTCTTAGACTATACGTGCAATCTCCTTAACCTCTTCTGAGACTTTTAGTTTTTTCTTTTTAAACCCTTAATAACTTAGAATTCACTTTTGCTTATGACACAAGGTAGGGAACCATCTTGTTTTCCATGTGGGAGCCAGCTGTGCCAGCACTTCCCCACTAAGCTGAAACACTCATTTTGCCGTCGACAGAACTCCCGTAAGTAGTGGGGTCTACTCTGGCCTTCTATTTTAGCGTCTCTTCACCATGGAAGGTTATGGATTTCAGTGTGTCTAGTTTTCTTCAATCTTGTGTGTTTGATTTATGCTTTAAAAGCTTTCCAAAAAGGGCTTTTCAGGTTTCATCAGACAACTCCAGAGGCCCAACAAAACCAAGGTTTTCCTGGTAGTCGCTCTGTAATATGTTCACGGCTGATAAGGCAGGTGCTTTCTCATTCTTCAATTTGTTTTTTTACGTATGATTCCTTCATTTTATCCTTTGCCCATTTTTCCTTTTTGTGGTCTCTTTTTTTTAGTTCTTTATAAAAGGAGTTTTATAAGAGGAGTTCTTTTATAAGAGCAGTTCTTTATAAAATGTGATATGAGTACTAGTCTTTTGTCACTAATATATATTTCTGAAGTCTCAAAATTAATGGTTTGTCTTTTGAATTTGTTTGAAAAGTGCATAATTTTTTAAAGTAAAAATTCAATTATAAAAACTAGAATTCTTACTGGAATCACTTGATAAATATTTCTGCGTTAATTATGAGAAAACTGATAATCTAATGGTTACACTTGCCATTAGGAAACGCGATACCTTTCCATTCAGTTTAAGCTATTTTTATATTTATACTTTTCTTTACATAGATTCTGAAACTTCTTTTTAAAAACTATTCCTAAAACCTTCTTTTTTTTTTAGTGTGAATAGAGTTGGTCTTCTAATTTTGAAATCTATGTAGTTGATGCTAATAAGGAAAAGCTATTAACTTTTCTGTCTATCCAGCTGACTACTCAATTTGGCACTTTGTTTTAAAATAAGATTTCTTTCATTTTCTAGGTATAATAGAGAAAATATAATTTGTAATTTTGTCGTCGTTCAGTTGCTAAGTCATGTCTGATTCTTATAACCCCGTGGACTGCAGCATACCAGGCTTCCCTGCCCTCCACTATCTCCTGGAGTTTGCTAAAGTTCATGTCCATTGAGTTGGTGATGCTCTCTAACCATCTCATCCTCTACCATTCTCTTCTCCTTTTGCCTTCAAAATTGCCTTAAAATTGTAATTTTAATACACACATATATTTATTTAGAGGAAATTACAGCCATCTGTTTCACTTCTAATACCATTTTGAATTTGTTTTCTGACAAAGTGGAGAAAACCTCCCATTTCACAACCACTGCTGAGGTCTGCTACCTTTCATTCAATTCCTCAGTCAGCCCTCCCAGCCTCCTCCTAGGCCAGGGCTCTTCTTAGGCAGGCCAAGCTCTCACTCAGGGCCACCATTTTCTGCTTTTTTCATATGCAATCATAGACTGGGCTGTTGTTTCTATTGATGCTAGCTTCATGTCTTTCAAGATTCATAAACTTGAGGATTCTTTTTCTACATGCTGGAATACTTAATTTTAAAAATGGGTATTGCCTGTTTATTGCACATTTCCTAGACTTGGGTCACAGTTTGTTCAAATTGAAAATGAGATAATAGTCTCAACATTTTCTAGGGTTGTTCTGAGCACTAAATGAGTTAAGAGAGTATAAAGCTCGACAGTACACTTCAGTACATTTGTGAAAGTGAAAGTTGCTCGGTCGTGTCTGACTCTTTGCGACCCCATGGACTATACAGTCCATGGAATTCTCCAGGCCAGAATACTGGAGTGGGTAGCCTTTCCCTTCTCCAGGGGATTTTCCCAACCCAGGGATCGAACCCAAGTGTCCCACATTGCAGGCAGATTCTTTACCAGCTGAGCATCAGTAGATTTAGCTGTTACTAATAATAGCATAGTTGGTGATGGACACAGAAGCCTGGTGTGCTACAGTCCTTAGGATCACAGAGTTGGACACAAGTGAGTGACTGAGCTGAACTGAATAATAGCATATCGTGGTTATTGGTCTTCTCAGTTTTTCTATTCCTAAGTCAGTTTTTATAATTAATGTAGAGAAAACAGTGTTTTTTTTTTCCCTTTGGAGGTTTAAAATTTTTCTGGAACAAAATTGGATATACTCATTTGAAAATTAGTTTTGTAAGGTTATAGTTTCTCATTCCACATGTGTATATGTATATTTTCCTTTTTTCTTCAGCAACCGCTTTTTCTCTGTGGTCTTGTTAACAAGCAGAAAGGTAGTGTAGAACAGTGAACTGGAAATGAATGATACAATGATTTCCAAGGAGAGCCATTAAGTGCAAATGAGGTATCTGTTGAAAATGCTGCCAGGTTCCCTCCATTGTGAAGTCCTGGATGTTGTCAGCCAATCTCACATCAGGCTCTAAGGCATCTCGTGTGTCTCAGCCTCTGAAGTCCAAACCTGCCGCCACATTAGGAAATGGTCCAGACTCCTGGCCATGAGGCAGTTATCCTTTTGAGATTCATGTACCTTCAGCCATATTTTCTTCACTAGAAATTTAAAGCTACTTAAATATTCCTGTGTGTCACACTCATACCGCCTGTTTTTTTAGGTTAAAAAACATAAGCAACATCTAAGTTTTCTCTAAAACAACACTAATAAATCTTGCAGTGCTGGGTAGAGACCATAACCATGTAACTAATAAACATGTCTGTTAACACCTACCTCTTGCACAGTTCACTTTTCATTAGTAGAAGTACAAATACACGATTCTTGCAGAATGACCTCAGAGTTGCAACACGAAGAGAACTACCAAGCATGAACCTGCTAAGAAAATGTCAAAATTCACTTGGATTCTTTTTTGACCTTAAGGTGTTTATCTCACCATGGATGTACAGTCAAGCTGTTCAAATTACTTAGTTCATTTGTTCCTGCTTATATTCAATTTTGGCTTCCCAGATGGCTCAGTGGTAAAGAATCTGCTTGCCAAGCAGGAGATGCAATTTCGATCCCTGGATGGGGAAGATCCCCTGAAGAAGAAAATGGCAATTCACTCCAGTACCCTTGCCTGGGAAATCCTATTTACAGAGAAGCCTGGCAGTCTACAGTCCCTGGGGTCACAAACAATTGGACATGACCTAGTCACTAGGAGCAGCAACATAGTTGCAAGAATCTGACAGTGCAGGAAAAGGAGACCTGGGTTCAATCCCAGGGTCAGAAAGATCCCTTGGAATAGGAAATGGCAATCCACTCCAGTATTCTTGCCAGGGAAATCCACTGGACAGAGGAGCCTCGTGGGCTATGGTTCATGGGGCCGCAAAAGAGTCAGACACCACTGAGCACACACGTGCTATCCACACTACAGTTGCTGTACAGTTTTACATACATTACTGTTGTCTTGAGAGTCCCTTGGACAGGAAGGCGATCAAACCAGTCAATCTTAAAATGAAATCAACCCTGAATATTCATTGGAAGGACTGATACTGAAGCTCCAATACTTGGGCCACCTAATACGAAGAGCCGACTCATTGGCAAACACCTTGATGCTGGGAAAGATTGAAGGCCAACGGATAGTAGACAACAGAGGATGAAATGGTTGGATGGCATCACTGACTCAATGGACATGAGTTTGAGCAAGCTCTGGGAGATAGTGAAGGACAGTGAAGCCTGGCATCCTGCAGTCCATGGGGTTGCAAAGAGTTGGACACAACTTAGTGACTGAACAACAACACAGTTATACAATATAACAAATCACAATTTTAAAAAGTTTTACTCCATTCATAGTTATTATAAAATAATGGCCATATTCCCTGTATTGTCAGGTATATCCTTGCAGCTTGTGCACGCGTTCTCAGTCACTCAGTCGTATTGTATGTATTTCGTAATCCCCTACCACTGCACTGCTCCTCTCCCCTTTTCTAGTCCCAAGGGTAACCACTAGTTTCTTCCGTGTATCTGCGAGTCTGCTTCCTTTTTGTTATATTCACTAGTTATATTATTTAGATTCCACACGTAAGTGAGCAGTCATTAACTAGTGGGGTCAACAGGAAATTGATTGGGGGAAAATGGTAGAATCGAAGAATGAGTGTTCCCATTAGGCCAGATATTTCAAAATGGATATGTTAAAGCCAATGAGCTGGAAAGACAGGCAATAGTGGAGAGATGCTTGATAATGAGGTTCTGGGAGTAAATCATGATTATAAACATGTGATTCCTGACATATGGGTGAAATTTGGAAGTGAAGGGACCAAAGTACTAGACTGATCCTGGATGCTTCTTCAATCAATAGATAGGCAATTAAATAAGTTCCTGATTCTATCCTGTTCTGCAGATGTATCTTGTGCCGAACCATAATGATTTGTAGTGTGTTTATAAAGCAAACTTTCCCTCCTCTCACTACTTTTTTTAGTTAACAACTTATCTTGGCAATCATTTTATCCAGTTAGAAAATACAGTTCTTTGAAATTCTGACGGGAGCCTTATTACATTTGTGTATTAATTTATAAGCTGACATTTTAAGAAACCTTCCCATCCAGAAACATGATATATGTTTCCATTTATTGAGTTCTTATTTTATGTCTTTCAATAAAATTTCAGAATCTCCTTCGTATACACCCCCTATAATGTATTCCTGGGCTTCCCTGGTGGCTCAGACGGTAAAGATTCCATCTGCAATGCAGGAGACTCCAGTTCAATTCCTGGGTTGTGAAGATCCCCTGGAGGAGGGCAGGGCAACCCACTCCAGTATTGTTACCTGGAGAATCCCATGGACAGAGAAGCCTTGCAGGCTACAGTCCATGAGATTGCAAAGAGTCAGACATGACTGAGCAACTAAGCTCGGCACAGCATAATGTATTCCTAGGCATTTTATTGCTACTATAGTGTATCACTGTTTTTTCTTATTTATTTTTCTCTGTAATAAAATTTAGTTTATATGTTTCTTATAAACATAATCCTACTGAAATTTGTTAATACTAATCTCTTTAGTGTTTTTTACTTTCTAGGTTCATAATATTCTTTAATTTTTTTTTTTTAGGTTTATTTATTAATTTTTGGCTGCGCTGGGTCTTCACTGTGTTTGGGCTTTCTCTAGTTGTGGCAAGCAAGGGCTACTTCTTGTTTCCATGTGCGGGCTTCTCGTTGCAGTGGCTTCTCTTTTTGTGGAGCCTGAACTCTAGGGCACGTGGCTCAGCAGTTGTGGCTCACTGGCTTAGTTGCCCTGTGGCATGTGGGATCTTCCTGGATGAGGGACCAAACCTCTGCCCCCTGCATTGGCAGGCGAATTCTTTACCACTGGAACACCAGGGAAGTGCCGGTGTGGCAATTTTTATTTTACAGAAAAGGAAATAGAAACTCAGAAAAATTAAGTAACTTTTCCAAGGTCTCACAGCCAATAGAGTTGAAATTTTGATTCATTTTAAAAAATGTTTCATGGATATCAGAAGTTTAATATATATCACTTATAGAAAATAAAGTTATACATTGTTATTTTGTATATTTGAGCCATAAAATTCTGAAAGAGTTATATTAAAGGGTATTATCATGATAGGTGATTTTATCAAGTTCCTATAGAGCTGCAAGATTTAGCTTTATGTTGTTTAGTCCGTAAAGAAACAGAATGTATATATTCTTTATGATTGTATCTTTTATCATTACATAAACTCCCTCTTGCTAAATTATTTGCATTTTGAATTTTGTTTGACCTGATAATATGGCAACCGTGTGTTCTTTTGTTTTTATTTCATTAATTTTTTCATCTTTATAAGAGAATATGGATAATGTAATGTATTATTAAGAATAATATGGTGAACACCCATTGAGGTCCTACTGTGAATGTGTCTGTGTGTATATAAAATGTATTTTGGGAGATTTATTCAATTTCTATACAAATCAGATTGGTAATAAAATTACAAATAGACTTTTACCTTTAGATTTTCTCTTCCAACTTTGGAAGAATTTGAAGAATGTGCAAAAATACAGAAATTCAGATTTGTTCTCAAATCATGTTAATATCTAGGTGGGAGCTCAAAACAGTTATAGGGCTGAAGTGGGGTCAAAAGTAGGTGAACAAAGTTATAAAAGTCTTAGTTTTTACACAGATTTGATGGAGAAGAGGTCCTTGTTGAAGCATTCAAAGAAGATATGGAAATACCAAAATTCATTTAGTTTCTAAGAATTAAGATGCAGCTATTGGGAACCCCATTTCAAGCTCCAGTGATGAATATAATTTGTATAAATCGCATCTTAGATGCATCAATTAACTAGATGGGGGGGGAATGCTTTCACAATCCATATTTATATCAAATCATCATGATATACACTTTAAATATCTTACAGTATTTATTATGCTTCCAGGAAAGCTAGATACAAGGAGCTTTTCTTTTTTTCAAGAATGAGTCTTGACTTACAAAGCATAAGCAAGGTTAGTATTTGAAAAGAGAGATCGAAGTAAATTCAGTAGTTTCTCAAAGTTCATCCTCTTTGAATTTTTTTTTTTTTTTCTAGAAAGTTGTTTATTCTCTCTGCACTGTCAACCAGCCGGCAGCTCCCGGCCATGGGGCTTCCAGAGCCCCAGCAAGGGCCCGAGGGGCAGTCCCACTCTGAAGAAAGTCACTCAGCCACAGACATTCAGCAAGTCCAGGCGGGCAGCCAGTGCCCCCTGGTGGCCAGTGGGGGTTGCTGCATCTGCCCATGCTGCATTCCAGGTGGCTTGGGGGTGGGGTCCCTCATATGCAGGAGGGAGATGAAGGGCACAGCCCCCCAGCTTCTCCCTGCCCTTCAGTGAGGTCAGCTCCACCAGGCTCACACACTCCAGCAACCTCAGCCCGCAAGTGGCCCAACAGCTCACAGGCGGCGCGCATGGTTCCACCAGTGGCAAGCAGAATAGTCCACAACCACCACCTTCGGCCCTGGTCCCAGAGCATCTCTCTGGATTTCCAGTTCAGCCTTCCCGTAGTCCAGCGCATATGAGGCGCGCACGCTGGGGGCCGGCAGCTTCCCTCGCTTTCGGACAAGAACGTAGCCCAAGCCCAGCTCCTGGGCCAGGGACGGACCAAACAAGGACACCGTGGGAGTCTAGGCCCGGCGATGTAGTCGATCCTGCCACTGTGGGCCTTTTTCAGGTGATTCACCGGGAGGCTGATGGAGGCGCGGAAGGAGTCGGGGTCCTTCAGGACGGGCAAAATGTCCCTGAACAGGACCCGCTTTTGCCACTTCTGCGCGTGTCGTGGACACGAGGGGCCGGCTCCTCTTTGAATTTTAATTTAAGAGAAAACTAGATTAAAAACTAGATTTAAAATTAAAATTCAAAGAGGAGCCGGCAACATCAACGTTAATTTTTGCATTTGCACAGAAGTGTTTTAAATTGCCTATGACCTAGAACGAGATAGAGAAGTTCCCTACTTTCCTGGAATTTATATTCTAGTAGGATGAGACAGGTAATTAAAAGATTAGATTTTGAGGTCTTTTTTTGCCTGGATGAAAATTCACACTGCAGCATATTATTCTCCCCTGAAGAAGAAAAAGGCATGCGTCTTTGCTTTGCTATAAGATACGGAAGTTTCTTGCAAGTGAATTTATTGAGCTTGCCCATTTCTATTGCTAGGATCACATGGCTTGACGTAAGACATGAAATTGGAAAGACAATACAAAAGACAAGAAGGAAAGATTTTTGATTTTTCAGTCAGGTTGTTTCAGGGAAGGTGGACATGAGGCCATAAGATCACTTTCAACTTTACTATTCTCTAAACTTTGCAATTTCACTGTTAGATTTGTAGAGTGTGTGTTCAGGGAAGAATTGTAACATGTAACATCAGACTGTTTCTCCCCACAGTCATGTTTGGGAAAAAAGAGTTTGACATCTAAATCCAAGTAAAAACTTAAAAGTGAATTTCTATATTTTATTCCTTTCCTATGCATGTGCTATATAATACCATGGTCATCAAAAATTAAATCAGTTATTTTAATTATATGTCAAGAAGAGTGGATGTTTTCTATAGAAGATGTTTGTGGCTTTTTGAGAAAAAAAAAATAGTCCAATGAAAGAGAAGTCTGGATGTATTAATAAATGTGACTGCAGAATCAGCGCTTCTACATGAGATCTTTCAGTTCACCATGAGGGGGCAGCAGCTCTTCAGTTATCTGAGAATTCCTGCAGTGAAGGTCACAATCAAAGCCTTGACACTGTCCAATATTTTTGAGAATTTTTACGGCCTGCGGGGTTGTTTTTGTTTTGCTTGTCTTGCCATCTTCCTCCTCCCTCTCTTCCTGCCTTCTCTCTCTTTCTTTCTGTCACTAGCTCTTGTTTTTGTCTCTTTTCTTTTCTTTTTCCTTTTTGGCAAAGTTCAGCCATAGATCACCTTTTTATTAGATCTGAGGCTTTCTGTTCTGAAATGACCTATTTATTCCAAAGTCAACGGATAGACTTTATAACAGTCCTTATGGTTGTCTTGGCTGGAGGTGGAGAAAATGGAAGCATAATTGACTAGCGTTTTGGAAGAGGACTGCTTCCTTCCTCTCGTGTGCCTTTTTATCTTTTTAAAGAGAAGTTTTGGGGGATTGAATAGAGACTTTCCAGATAAGATGAGGATGCCACAAATATTCTGTGAAACTGCATTAATTTAAGGCTTTAAAATTATTGACTTTTTTTATTTTAAATCATTTTAGAGCTCAAAGAGGAGATTATATTAGGCTTCTTTTTGTGGGGACTGAGAACTTTTCTGGAAACACTCAGTTAAAGGATTTAAAATTGCACTTCATTTTCCACCAAACTTTTAAAACTAAATTGTTCAATGATTTTGACTCCAGTATACTGAATGCACTTAATTCTCATAGGCTATTTTTCTACAAATGTTTTGAATTATAAGACAATTCTGTCATTGTATTCTTCATCAGAATCTGGCAGGACCTCTCTTTCTCTGCTTACTTTGCTTAAATGGCACTGTTTCTGGACTGAGTAATGGCAGACATACTTTGTATAAATATATGTTTATAATGTTAGTCATTTTTAGAAGGTTTAGAAGTCTTTTTTTCAGTTAATGTTCTTGATCACACTTGCCACTTTTAAACTGTTGGTTTTATTGATAATGTCTATACTTTTACTGGTAATGTTTCAATTTAATTTTTTTTCTGTATTGATTAATTCTTCCCTCTACTTAAGGAAACAGACTTTTTTTTTTTATAGTAGTTCACAGTAAAAACTGAGCAAAAAGCAGAGTTTCCATATACCCCTTACCCTACATATGCACATGTGTGTATCCTAAGTCACTTCAGTCATGTCTGACTCTGTGGACCCTATGGACTGTAGCCCACCAGGCTCCTCTGTCCATGGGACTCTCCAGGCAAGGATACTGGACTGGGTTGCTGTTCCCTCTTCCAGGGGATCTGCCTACCCAGGGATCGAACCCACATCTCTTGTGTCGCCTGGATTGGCAGGTGGGTTCTTTACCACTAGCACCACCTGGAAAGCCCCTACTAGCAATAAATTCCCTCAATTTTTGTTTGCCTGAAAAAGTCTTTATCCCTCACTTTTGAAGGATAATTTTGCAGGATACAGAATTCTGAAGTATTGGCTTTTTTTTCCCCCCTCTCAATGTTTAAAATATTTCACTCCACTTTCTTCTTGCTTACATGGATTCTGAGGAGATTTTTGATGTAATTCATATCTTTGTTCCTTAATAGGTAAAGTTTTTTTTTCCCTGAAGACTTCCTTAATATTTTTTCTTTATCTTTGATTTTGTGCACTTTGAAAATGATATGCCTAGGTGTAGAGTTTTGGGGGTTTTGTTTTATTGTATTTATTCTACTTGGTGTTTCTGAGCTTCCTGGTCCATGGTTTGGTGTTGGACTTTAATTTGGGAAAAATTCTCAGTCATTTTTTAAAGTTTATTTATTATTTATTTGGCTGCATTGGGTCTTAGTTGCAACATGGGGGATCTTTACTGAGCATCATCTGGGATCTTTCGTTGAAGCACATGGACTCTAGTTGCAGAGCATGGGCTTCAGCGGTTGTGACGTGCAGGCTCTAGAGTGCAGGCTCAGTAGCTGTGGTGTGTGGGCCCAGTTGCCCTGCCGCATGTGGGACCTTAGTTCTCCCACAAGCATCCTCTGCATTGTAAGGCAGATTCTTAAACACTGCACCACCACGGAAGTCCCCTTAGTCATTATTGATTCAAATATCTTGTACTTTTTCTATCTCTCTTTTCCTTCTGGTATTTCTGTTATGTGTATGTTATACCTTTTGTATTTGTTTCACAGTTTTTGGATATTCTGTTACTTTTTTTTAATTCTTTTTTCTCTTGAAAGTTTCTATTGACATCTGCTCAAGCTCAGTGATTCTTCTCTCAGCCATATACAGTCTACCAACTAGCACATTCAAGACGTTATTCGTTTCTGTTGCAGTGTTTTTGATCTCTACTTTTTTTATTGTTTTAATTTTTATTTAATTAATTATAAAGGAAGTTCAGCATCTCTTTTTTTCTAATTTTTTTCATTGTGGCAAAATAGACATAACATAAAATTCACCATCTTAATCATTTTAAAGTGTACAACTTAGTGATATTATATATATATTCTTAATGTTGTGCAGCTGTCACCACTGTCCATCTCCATAACTCTTTTCATCTTGTAAGACTGGAATCCTATACCCACTAAACAGTAACTCCCCATTTATTTCCTGCCAGTTCCTGGCAACCGTAATTTTAACTTCTGTCTCTATGATTTTGACTATCTTCAGTATTTCATGTAAATGGAATCATACCATATTTGTCTTTTTGTGACTGGATTATTTCACTTAGCATAATGTCCATGGGGTTCATCCATATTAAAGCATATTGCAGAATTTCCTCCAGTTATAAGCCTGCATAATATTTCATGGTTATACCACATTATACAGACCCATTCATTCACTGATGGACACTTGGGTTGTAACCAAGTCTCAGTTGTTGTGAATAATGTTGCTATTGACATGTGCAAATATCTCTTCAAGACCATGCTTTCAATTATTTTGTGTGTATACCAAGAACAAATTGCTGAAAATGTGGCAATATTATTTTTAATTTTTCTGAGGAGCTGCCATAATGCTTTTCACAGTAGTTTTATGACTTAACATTCCCACCAACAATGCACAAGTTTTCCCTTGCCAACACTTCTTATTTTCTGGACTTTTTGATTTGAAATAGGCATGAAATGGTATCTCATTTTAGTATTGATTTTTCATTTTCCTAATGATGAGTGAGTGATATTGATCATATTTTCATGTTTTTATTGACCATTTGTATATCTTTGGAGAAATATCTCAAGTCCTTTGCCCAGTTTTGAAAGAGATTGTTTTTATACTGTTTAATTTTATGTTGTTGTTCTCTATATTTTGGGTATTACTCCCTTATAAGATATATGATTTGCAAATACTTCCTTTCTGTGGGTTACCTTTCTACTCTGCTGTTCAGTTCAGTTTAGTTCAGTCGCTCAGTCGTGTCCGACTCTTTGCGACCCCATGAATCACAGCACACCAGGCCTCTCTGTCCATCACCAACTCCCGGAGTCTACCCAAACCCATGTCCATCGAGTCGGTGATGCCATCAAACCATCTCATCCTCTGTCGTCCCCTTCTCCTCCTGCCCCCAATCCTACCCAGCATTAGGGTCTTTTCCAATGAGTCAACCCTTCGCATGAGGTGCCCAAAGTATTGGAGTTTCATCTTCAACATCAGACCTTCCGATGAACACCCAGGATTGATCTCTTTTAGGATGGATTGATTGGATCTCCTTGCAGTCCAAGGGACTCTCAAGAGTCTTCTCCAACACCACAGTTCAAAAGCATCAATTCTTCGGCGCTCAGCTTTCTTCACTGTCCAACTCTCACATCCATACATGACCACTGGAAGAACAATAGCCTTGACTAGACGGACTTTTGTTGGCAAAGTAATGTCTCTGCTTTTAAATATGCTATCTAGGTTGGCCATAACCTTCCTTCCAAGGAGTAAGCGTCTTTTAATTTCATGGCTGCAATCACCATCAGCAGTGATTTTGGAGCCCCCCAAAATAAAGTCTGACACTGTTTCCACTGTTTCCCCATCTATTTGCCATGAAGTGATGGGACCAGATGCCATGATCTTAGTTTTCTGAACGTTGAGCTTTAAGCCAACTTTTTCACTCTCCTCTTTCACCTTCATCAAGAGGCTCTTTAGTTCTTCTTCACTTTCTGCCATAAGGGTGGTGTCATCCGCATATCTGAGGTTATTGATATTTCTCCTGGCAATCTTGATTCCAGCTTGTGTTTCTTCCAGCCCAGCGTTTCTCATGATGTACTCTGCATATAAGTTAAATAAGCAGGGTGACAATCTACAGCCTTGATGTACTCCTTTTCCTATTTGGTACCAGGCTGTTGTTCCATGTCCAGTTCTAACTGTTGCTTCCTGACCTGCATACAGGTTTCTCAAGAGACAGGTCAGATGGTCTGGTATTCCCATCTCTTTTAGAATTTTCCACAGTTTATCGTGATCCACACAGTCAAAGGCTTTGGCATAGTCAATAAAGCAGAAATAGATGTTTTTCTGGAACTCTCTTGCTTTTTCGATGATCCAGCGGATATTGGCAATTTGATCTCTGGTTCCTCTGCCTTTTCTAAAACCAGCTTGAACATCTGGAAGTTCACGGTTCACGTATTGCTGAAGTCTGGCTTGGAGAATTTTGAGCATTACTTTACTAGCATGTGAGATGAGTGCAATTGTGTGGTAGTTTGAGCATTCTTTGGCATTGCCTTTCTTTGGGATTGGAACGAAAAACTGACCTTTTCCAGTCCTGTGGCCACTGCTGAGTTTTCCAAATTTGCTGGCATATCGAGTGCAGCACTTTCACAGCATCACCTTTGAGGATTTGAAATAGCTCAACTGGAATTCCATCACCTCCACTAGCTTTGTTCGTAGTGATGCTTTCTAAGGCCCACTTGACTTCACATTCCAGGATGTCTGGCTCTAGGTGAGTGATCACACCATCGTGATTATCTGGGTCGTGAAGATCTTTTTTGTACAGTTCTTCTGTGTATTCTTGCCACCTCCTCTTAATATCTTCTGCTTCTGTTAGGTCCATATCATTTCTGTCCTTTATCGAGCCCATCTTTGCATGAAATGTTCCCTTGGTATCTCTAATTTTCTTGAAGAGATCTCTAGTCTTTCCCAATCTGTTGTTTTCCTCTATTTCTTTGCATTGATTGCTGAGGAAGGCTTTCTTATCTCTCCTTGCTATTCTTTGGAACTCTGCATTCAGATGGGAATATCTTTCCTTTTCTCCTTTGCTTTTCGCTTCTCTTCTCTTCCCAGCTATCTGTAAGGCCTCCTCAGACAGCCATTTTGCTTTTTTGCATTTCTTTCCCATGGGGATTTTCTTGATCCCTGTCTCCTGTACAATGTCACGAACTTCTGTCCATAGTTCATCAGGCACTCTGTCTATATCAGGTCTAGTCCCTTAAATCTATTTGTCACTTCCACTGTATACTCATAAGGGATTTGATCTAGGTCATACCTGAATGGACTAGTGGTTTTCCCTACTTACTTCAATTTAAGTCTGAATTTGGCAATAAGCAGTTCATGATCTGAGCCACAGTCTGCTCCCAGTCTTGTTTTTGCTGACTGTATAGAGCTTCTCCATCTTTGGCTGCAAAGAATATAATCAATCTGATTTTGGTGTTGACCATCTGGTGATGTCCACGTGTAGAGTCTTCTCTTGTGCTGTTGGAATAGGGTGTTTGCTATGAGCAGTGCGTTCTCGTGGCAAAACTCTATTAGGCCTTGAGATTGTCTTTTGATGTACAAAATTTTTAATTTCTCATAAAACCCAATTAAAATATTTTATTCTATTGCCTGTGCTTTTGATGTCATATCCAAGAAATCAATGCCAAAATGCAGTTTGTGAAATTTTTGTTCTATGCTTTTTCCTAAGAGTTTTATAGTATTACATCTTACATTTGGGTTTTATTTGTGTGTATGTTGTTAGGTAAGGATCTATCTTCATTCTTTTGCATGTGGATATCCAGTCTTCCCAGCACAATTTATTGGTAAGACTATCCTTTCCCCATCTAGTGACTGAACTGAACTAAACTGATCCTTTCCCCATTGAATGGTCTAGGCAGCCATGTCAAAAATAATTTGATCATATATACAAGGGTTTATTTCTGTGCTCTCTTTTCTATTCCCTTGGTCTATGTCTGTGCCAGTAACACACTGTTTTGAGTTTTGATTACTGTAACTTTGTAGTAAGTTTTGAAATCAGGATTGTTCTTCCTATAAAAAATTGTTTTGGCTATACAAGATTACTTGAGACTCCATAGAAATTTTCAGTTCAGTTTAGTCGCTCAGTCGTGTCTGACTCTTTGCAACCCCATGGACTGCAGCACGCCAGGCCTCCCTGTCCATCACCAACTCCCAGAGCTTATTCAAACTCATGTCCATGGAGTCGGTGATGCCTTCCAACCATCTCATCCTCTGTCGTCCCCTTCTCCTCCTGCCTTCTATCTTTTCCAGCATCAGGGTCTTTTCCAATGAGTCAGTTCTTTGCATCAGGTGGCCAAAGTATTAGAGTTTCAGCTTCAGCATCAGTCCTTCCAATGAATATTCAGGACTGATTTCCTTTAGGATGGACTGGTTGGAACTCCTTGCAGTCCAAGGGACTCTCAAGAGTCTTCTCCAACACCACAGTTCAAAGGCATCAATTCCTTGGTGCTCAGCTTTCTTTATAGTCCAACTCTCACATCCATACCTGACTACAGGAAAAGCCATAGCTTTGACTAGATGGACCTTTGCTGGCAAAATAATGTCTCTGCTTTTTAATATGCTGTCTATGTTGGTCATAACTTTTCTTGTTTGTAGTGATGCTTCCTAAGGCCCACTTGACTTCACATTCCAGGATGTCTGGCTCTAGGTGAGTGATCACACCATTGTGATTATCTCAGTCATGAAGATCTTCTTTGTGTAGATCTTTTTTTGTATAGAAATTTTAGAATGAATTTTTCTATTTCTACAAATAATGATGTTGGGATTTTGATAAGGATTGCATTGAACCTGTAGATTGCTTTGAGTAGTACTGTCATCTTATATTGAGTTTTCAGTCAATATATGGGATGTGTTTCCACTTACTATATCTTGTTTAATTTCTTTCACTATTTTTTTTTTAGTTTTCATTGTACAAGTCTTTTACCTTTCTAGTTAACTTAATTTCCAAGTATTTTATTTTTTTATGCATTGTAAATGGAATAGTTTTTGTAATTTTCTTTTCAGATTGTTATTTCTAGTGTATTGAAGTGCAGCCAATTTTTGTGTATTGACTTTATATCCTGCTGCTTGCTGAATTCATTGATAGTTCTAGCAGTGTGTGTGTGTGTGTGTGTGTGTGTGTGTGTGTATAATCTTTAAGTTTTTCTACATAGAAGATCATATCATAGGCAGACAGAGATAATTTTACTTCTTCCTTTCCAGTTTGGATGCATTTTATTTATTTATTTTTGCCTAATTTCTCTGGCTAGAACTTACTACTATGTAGAATAAAAATGATGAAAATGGGCATTCTTGTCTTGTTGCTGATTGTAGAGGAAGAGCTTTCAGTCTTATCACTGAGTGTGATGTTCACTCTGAGCTTTTCACATATAGCTTTTATTATGTTGAGATGTTTCCTTCTATTCCTACTTTGTTGAGTGTTGTATTTGTTTTTCTTTTTTTTAATCATGAAAGGGTGTTGAATTTTATCAAATGCTTTTTCAGCATCAATTGAGATAATGTACTGGTTTCGTCCTTCATTCTGTAAATGTGCTATATTGTATTGTACGGATGTGAGAGTTGGACTATAAAGAAAGCTGAGCGCCGAAGAATTGATGCTTTTGAACTGTGGTGTTGGAGAAGACTCTTGAGAGCCCCTTGGACTGCAAGGAGATCCAATCAGTCCATCCTAAAGGAGATCAGTCCTTGGTGTTCATTGGAAGGACTGATGTTGAAGCTGAAACTCCAATATTTTGGCCACCTGATGAGAAGAGCTGATTCATTTGAAAAGACCCTGATGCTGGGAAAGATTGAGGGCAGGAGGAGAAGGGAACAACAGAGGATGAGATGGTTGGATGGCATCATTGACTCAGTGGAAATGGGTTTGGGTAGACTCCAGGAGTTGGTAATGGACAGGGAGGCCTGGCGTGCTGCGGTTCATGGGGTCGCAAAGAGTTGGGCACCACTGAGCGACTGAACTGAATTGAATATTGATCAAATTTTGTTTTTTTAACCACTCTTACATTCCTCGCTCTCTCTTCCTGTTCCACGAAAGGTACTTCTCTTATTTGTGTCTTTTTAACAAAATATGTTTTCTGCTTTGATTATGTTTTTGGCTGACATTAATAGTGCAAAAGTGTTAGCATTTACTTAGTTTATCTATTTCTATCCCATTATTTCCCATTTTTGTAGCGTTTTGATTTATGTGTATATTCTTTAGACAGTGATTTATGTGTGTATTCTTGAGTTGTTTATACTTTCTATTTGGGGGTCAATCTAAGAATCCCCCTGCCCTCCCACACACACTGGATTTAACCCATGTATTTTTACTGCATTGATTGAAATACTTAGCATTATGCTTCCTACCTTGGCTTATATTTCCCATTTATTTTACTTTCATTTTAAACTATTGTGTTCTTATTTCTTTTCCTGTTTCCTTTCCTCCTTCTCCCTCATCTCTTCATCCCTTCTGTCCTTCCTTTTCAATATTTTTGTGGTTTGAAAGTTATACATCTTATTATCATTCTCCAAATTGGTAACCTTATGTTTTTCTATAAAAGCTGATGGTCTGTCTTCTTTACCTTCTCTCAGCAGCTGAACAGTCAGCAATTTGGCACTTCAATCCCTCTTTTTGTCTACCCATTGGACTGACTTTCTGAAAAGCATGTGGAATTGATATTTGCAGATTTTTATTATTTTAAGACCTTGATTCCTCTACTTTTCAAGTAACGGTTTCTTAAGTTGTATTGTGCGTCAAAGCCATATAGAATAAAAATGTCATGATTGTTCTGGTTTCATTACTTTGCATTATTTCTTGAACTCCATGATGGCTTTTCCCCAACTTTATTGTTGTTATTTAGTGAAGTACACCATCTAGTGATTCCTTAGGAATGGGTTCCAAGAGAGGTAAACTTTCTATAGAATCCTCCTTTTTGAAAATATCTTTTTTTTTTTTGCCTTCAAAATTATATGATGTTTTGGTTCTGTACTTGAGTCCCAAGATTAAAATTATTTTGCTATGGATATAATATATTGCTGTATGGATTTCTTGCAGATGTGGAATCATATGCTAGTCTACTTAAAAATTTGTGGGTAACCTGTTTTGCACTTTGCCCTTTTCCCTCCCCACCTTCCTTCATTTCTTCCCTCTCTCCATTTCTTCCTTGTTTCATTCCTCCTTTCTCCTCTCTTTCTCCCCCTTTCTTCCTTTCTTTCTTCTTTGGCACCTAAATAACTCTATCCTTAACAAGAATTTCAATTAGATGTATCTGATATCACTTTCCCCCACAAGTCATGCTAGACGTTCAGTGGACTCTTTACCTATTTTTCCTTACTTCTTTTTCCTCATAATTCATTACTCTTTATTTTTCTCTCTATTCCTGAAGAATCCCTCAGCCCTTGTTTTCGGGTTCAATTTAATCTTCACACTTCCATTATGTAATTCAGCTTATGTAGTGAAATTTGTTTGTAGAGTTGGGGAATAATGATTGCTTCTGTTTTCCAACTACTCTGATCACCTTTGTAATACCCTTATTTTTCTTGTTGGGAGAACCTCTCATCTCTCTAAGGATACTAGTGACTATTTTCCTCTGGTCTACTATGAAAATTATGTTTCCTTCAGTGTCGGCTCTTTTTTCGTGTTTCGTCAGGCATCTGTGGTTCTTGGAAATATGCTTATGTTTATGAGGAGAGATTTTTGTTTCAATGCTTTTAGCTGAAAAGTATTCCTTCAGCAAGTTGAGAACTTTTGTTTTCCTGGAAATTAATATTCCCAAGATTGTGTAAGAAAGACAAGGAGGATGTCCATGCAGGTGTGGCCGCCTTGTCCTGTGGGTGTGGGGCTCCCATGTTTCCTGTCAGCTGACATATAAGTGGAATTGTACCCATTTCTGTGGCCGCAGTGAGAGTCTTTCACATTAGGTTCATCATTTGTTTAGAGGAAAGTACGCTCAGCATATTAAAACACAACAGATTTTCCTCATAGTCACCTAGTCGGTAATGACACAAACTTTGAAGCCTGGAGAGGCCATCAAGATTTGGAAGAGTGGAGCTATAAAACAGTAACTCTTCAGTGAGTGGAGAGACATACTAATTTCCTATTGTTCCCGCAAAGAATTGTCACAGATTTAGTGGCTTAAACAACAGTTTCATTATCTCACAGCACTGAAGGTCAGAAGTCTTAAACTCCATGTCGACAGGGCCCGGTTCCTAATGGAGGTTGTAGGGGAGAATCCATTCCCGGGCTTTGCTCCTGGCCTCTTAGAGGCACGTCCACTCCTTGGCTCACGGCCCCTCCTCCATCTTCAGAACCAGGATCTTTGATCTGTCTGTTTGTTTCTCTCTGAATCTTTCTCTGATCCCTGTTTTCCTCACCACATCTCCTTCAGTGAGTTGGATCCTTCTCTCTTTCTCTTATAAGGGCCCATGTGATTACACTGGGCCCCTTCAGGTGCCTCTAATGGGCTACTGCTACTGCTGCCGCTGCTAAGTTGCTTCAGTCGTGTCCGACTCTGTGCGACCCCATAGTCGGCAGCCCACCAGGCTCCCCCATTCCTGGGATTCTCCAGGCAAGAACACTGGAGTGGGTTGCCATTTCCTTCTCCAATGCATGAAAGTGAAAAGTGAAAGTGAAAGTGAAGTCGCTCAGTCGTGTACGACTCTTAGCGACCCCATGGACTGCAGCCCACCAGGCTCCTCGGTCCGTGGGATTTTCCAGGCAAGAGTACTGGAGTGGGGTGCCATTGCCTTCTCCGTCTAATAGGCTAACCTATATGCTAACCTCCCAATCCCAACATCCTTAAGTCAGTCAGTTCTGCAGTCTCTTTTGCCATAGAAGAGAACATATTCACTGGTTCTGGGAGTTAGAATGTGGACATCTTTGGGGGATCATTATTCTGTATCCTTGGAGGCTAAGAGGCTTGGGTTTCTATAGGCTGTTGATGCAGAGCAGGGGGTGGTCTCTGAAGCAGGTGAGGAGGAGGCCGCCTAGGTTTGGGTGGATCCTCTGATTGTGCTTCTGCCCTTTCCCTGTCAGTTTCCCCACTCCCCCCTCACCCACCCCCCTATCACTTCACTGGCCCCATGGAGCCCACTTGTTCCTTTCCTCTCCCCTTCTTGCTCCTCAACACTAAAATCTCAAAGTCATCCTACAAGGACACAGAAGCCATACCACCCAATTAACACAAGCCAAAGGATAAATGTCAACGATTTACACAGAGTATTGTCAGAATATAAAATGTAGGAGGGTTCTTTATGGATTCTGTAAGGGCCTGTAAAAATCCAATTTATGCACCAGAAATGACTACATATGTTATACCATCGAAATACCTCTACCAAGCCCTGAAATGTATGTGTGTCGGGCCTGCATTTAATCTAGGGTCGTCTCTTTAGATTATGATGTGAACTGCACTTTTGAGGGCTTTGATGAGAACCACATGGCAGAGCTCTGCTTCTCAGCTGTAAAATGGGGCAGGCCTGCCCCAGCACACTGGATCCTGTGTAGCCTTCATGTGTGATGGATGGCTTGCTTTTCTGTGCATAGAACACATGCATCTCTCTGACCCAGTGAAATCTGATGATAGAGCCTCTAGTTAATATATTTTAACCTGAGCTATTGATAGAATTAAACACTTACTAGTTGAGGTTGCCATCCTTCCTTTGCATTGGAAACAGAGTGTTATTTGTTATTCAGTTTTCTTTGTTATTGTGTTTTCTCTGTTGATCTGGCCAGTGTTATTTCCACAGCACTGTGCTCCCAAGAAAGGGCAGACAAGCCAAAGACCGATAAAGAACAGAGGTAGGAAGTAGTGTCAAGTCCCAGCTAACTCATTCACTGCATATTTTGGATGGCAGCCAGCTAAATTTTAATTTTGTCATATTGAAGAAGATAGTGTATGATAAACAATTTAATAAAATAAACATTTCACAATCATGTTTGGTTAAAATGCAATGCTCTTGGTTAAAATGCAATGTTTTCTTTTATAAAATAATTTTTTTTAATTACAAAATACTTCTGACAGAAAATCGACAGCAAAACATCTATGTGTTTAAGAACCAGATTTAACAAATGTTAATGTGTGCTTTGCTGGAGCTTCCCAGGTGGCACAGTGGTAAAGAATCCACCTACAAAGCTGCAGACGCAAGAGTCGAAGATTCAGTCCCTGGGTCACTAAGATCCCATAGATAAGGAACTGGCAACCCATTCTGGTATTCTTGCCTGGGAAACCCCACGGACAGAGGAGCCTGACAGGCTACAGTCCATGGGGTCATAAAAGAGTCGGCCATGACTGAGCACATATGTATGCACAGCTTGTTGACTTTAGATATTTTTTAAAAAAAAAATAGAAGGTACAGTGTGTGCGCTGTGCTCAGTCGTATCTGACTCTTTGCAGTCCTATGGACTGAAACCTGCCAGGCTCCTCTGTCCATGGGATTCTCCAGGCAAGAATACTGGTGTGGGTTGCCATGCCTTCCTTCATGGGATCTTCCCAGCCCAGGAACTGAACCCAGGTCTCCTACTTTGGAGGCAAATTCTTTTCCATCTGAGCCACCAGGGAAGCCCTAGTGTCCTAATGTTCCTTCCAAAAAATGCTAACTGTTGATTACAGTAGTTTTGATTCCAGTAGTAAAAGACACTCTACAGTATTTCCTTTGAGATCAAACTGAGCACTATTTTACACACCCAGGAGTTGTAATGGCTCCCTTTGCTGACAGAATATTTCTCTAGGTGTGAGTGTGGCATCCCAGGAACAGGAGCAAGACTCTGGAATCTTGCTCTCAACTTTTCATCCCATCAGTGATGAAGGCTGAGTTTAATTTGGGATTTTCTTCACAAGCTAAAAGGGAACATTAGTTTAAAAGATATGCACATCTGGTCACATTGCCTAGGGATTAACTATCCTGAGCTTTCAGGCAGAAATACAGAGTTTATGCTCAAATTCAGTGGTAGAAGCAGGGTGGGTACCATGTCTAGAGATGAGGGTCTTGGGCTGAAAGGTCCATGTCCTCCCTTATCCCTGTATTAACTCACATCAGAGGAACAGTTCTGAGTCACTCTGCAAAGATGAAGTGGCTAGAAGTGTCTGCTGGTAGAATTTTTAAACATAAGTTTATTTCACACACAGGTTGTTCTTGTTCACCTACTCCATCATCTGGATTCCAAAGAAGAATTTTGAGACATTCTTACTTTGATGCTCTTCCAGGAGTCCTCATATTTTAAAAGAGAGCTCTATATACTCACAAGTCCTAAAGTATAGTTGCTGTACCATATTATATGTTACAGGTGTACATTACAGTGACTCATAATTTTTAAAGGTTATATTCCATTTATAGTTATTATAAAGTGTTGGTTATGTCCCCTGTTATACAATATATTCTTGTAGCTTCTTTAATTTGTGTCTCTTAATCCCTCAACCCTGTATTGATCTTCCCTCCTTCTCTCTCCTCACTGGTAACCACTAGTTTTGATACCGACCAGAATTCTTGGTCTTCCCCAAGCAACAGAAACTGACTAGAGGCCAGACAAGAAATTCAGAGAAGGCTTTATTGGGGCTCCTACACCTGCTGCAGAAGGGCTCAAGAACAAGTAACAGGCTCCCTTGTTCACTCTCTGAGGGAACAGGAGCTCGTTCACTAAACGTGAGGTGTAGGGATGTGTCCAGGGGTCAGGCTGGAGGGGTGGCTTAGGTGGTTTGCTCATCCCTTTGTGGTGTTGAGTGCAGGGGGCGTGTGCAGTACCCTGCTTTTGCTTCCAGCTCTTCAGAAATCCGGCAGTTGGGTGGTGTTTTTTTTGGCTTCATATCTTTTGGTCCAGAATTTGCCCCAATTGTGCATATACACAGTTATT
This sequence comes from Okapia johnstoni, assembly GCA_024291935.2. Taxonomy (NCBI): domain Eukaryota; kingdom Metazoa; phylum Chordata; class Mammalia; order Artiodactyla; family Giraffidae; genus Okapia; species Okapia johnstoni. Next base: position 27,722,738 of record CM044324.1, read on the forward strand.
TTCAGTCTCATACAGTGTCTTTGTATTTTGTAGCTTGAGGAGAGGCGTGTCTAGGTGCAAGCTTTGCCTCATTGCAGCAAAAGGTCCCAGACCTGTCTCAGTTTGTTCACTATAAATCTGTGAATCTCTTTAAATAAAATATGGTTCAACCATACATTGTAACAAATAAGACATCTTTAAATATACGAATTATAGAAAGACATCTTTAAATATACTAATTTTAGAAAGACTTCATTTGTTAAATGAAGGAAACACGTTGCAACATAGTGTATGCTGGCTCGCATTTGTATAATGAAGAATATATATATACATATATTTGAAAATACATAGACTATATCCAGAAGACTATGTGAGAAATTGGCAGCAGTGCTTATCTCATAAAAGAAGAACCGTGTGACAATCAGAGGAGAAAAGGGTGCTTATACATGCTATATATTATTCAGATGTTTATTAATTTTCAAATATCTGGTGACATTTTAGATATATTTTTGTAATTAATTTCTAATTTAATTCTATTGCAGACAAAATATTTTGTGTAAAATTTCAATCTTTTGGAATTTATTGAACATTTTTATGTACCAGCACATATGATCTATTTTAGCAAACATTCCATGTATTGGAAATTGAACTCTGTAAATATCTATTGAGGTAAAAGTGATTAATAGCGTAGTTTAGTTATCTTCTATACCTCTACTGATTTTTTGTTTAGTTGTTCTATCAGTCACTGAGAGCGCAGTCAAATTCTCCAATTTCAATTGTGAGTTTCTCTATTTCTCCATTCAGTTCTCGCAACTTTTGCTTTGATTAATTAGGGAGATAAAATTATAAATGTTTATTTTGAAATTAAGTCCATGTACACTTAAAATTTTGCCTTCCTAATTCATCAGCCCTTTTATCACTATAAAATGATAAAATTCTCTTTTTCCTGAAGTCTACATTGATACCATAGACACACCAGCTTTTTACAGCATGAAACACTGTTTTGATCCTTTTACTTTCAATCTGTCAGTGTCTTCAAATTGAAGTGTGTCTCTTGTAGACAGCATATAATTGGGTTTTGCTTTTTTAAAAAAATCTGATGATCTCTGTCTTTTTAGTTAGAATATTTTGGTATAGGCCTTCCCTAGTGGCTCAGATGGTAAAGAATCTGCCTGCAATGCAGGTGACCCAGGTTCGATCCTCGACACCTAGGTTGGGAAGATCCCCTGGGGAAGGGAATAGCTACTCACTCCAGGATTCTTGCCTGGAGAATTCCATGAACAGAGAAGCATTCGCCAAGAGTCAGACGCAACTGAGCAACTTTCATTCACTTGCTTATTAAACACTTATTGAAACAGTTGTATGCATATCTACCATTTAGTGATTTGTTTTCTACTTGTACCATTGCTGGTTTTGGTTTTGTGTTTTTGACATTGTTGTCCCTCTCTTTCTTCTTTCCACCTGTGAAATCTAAGATAATCTCAGTTTCAAAACACTTTCTGAGGAATGTTTCTATTACCTTGCTACAGAACCATCTCTTGAATATTTTATTGCAAATATGACTGTCTCAACTTTCCAGGATGCCCAGTTTTAGTACATAGTGACTAGCTCCTTTTTTCTACTTCGTTTTCTTCATTTATATTATGTGAGTCAACTTATTGGTATCATATCTTGATACTGTGGTTTATTTCTTCTTCTGCTGCTGCTGCTATTATTTTTGTCAAAACAGGACTAATTCCATGATATTTTTTGAGTCTCTAAGAGTTTGAAAGGTCTTGGTCTGAGTCATGTGTGGGATCTTAAAATAAAAGTTGGTCGTTTTTGAAATGATGAAGCTCCACCTTGGCTTCCTGAGATATCTTACTATGGTAACAGGTGGGCTGTGCCTCCAGTCTCTCAAAAAGCAGAAAAATGAGAAAAAAACTAGCATCTTGGGTTCATGTAGCTCTTAGGTGACTCTAGTCTTTCTACATTTCAAGGGGAAGTAAACACCCTAGCAGTATTTAGTTGCTTTTATCTTTTGAAACTTTTCCTCCAAGAGTCACTGACGTTCCTGCAGTTTTGGGAACTTCTATTTCTTCATGATTCACAGAGATTTAAATTTTTTGAAGACCTATTCCTAAAAGATAACTATTGCTTGAGTACAGATTTTTAATAAAAGCAGAGTGAAAAGTCTTTCAGAATAACTGCCACCATATTTTTCAGCTCTGAATCCCCAAACACAAAATCGTCATTTAAGAAACACAAGTAAGGGATTTTCTCTGGAAACCAATAACAATAACAACAAAAAATCCCTTAAACAGCAAAAAGAAAAAAAAAAAAGAAAAAATTTAAATACATTATAATTAAGGAAATGTTTTAAACAATCCTGTTATTAATCTAAATGCTGATGTTTTTATCCTGTTTATAACAGTTTAGGATTGAAACTCAAAAAGAATGCTTCAGAAGAAAATTAAAACATTAATTGTATAATTTTTGCCTATATTCTCCTGAGTAGAGGTGCACTCTGATTTGCTCATGTAATTGTCATACTAATAGTAATAGGAACAAAAATGGCTCTATTTAAACAATTTCAACTTAGCCGATGTCATCCTAAAACATTTTGTAAGCTCAAATATTTGTTGCAAGATTTAATTGATTGGTTAGAAAACACTAGGATAAAACAATGACATTCATTTAAAATGAATTTACATGAAATTTATTTTTAAATTATGCAAACAATATAAGGTCATTTTAGGAAAATTAGAAAATTTAGATAGCGAAGGAATATGAATATATAAGAGTGAGCTTACATATTACTGATTCCCATTCTTGACCCACAAACCACTCTCAAAAAAAGACTAAAGAAACAAAATTTGGCGGGGTGGGGGGTGGGGTGGCGGTGGTAAGAGAAGACAAGTATTGAATTTAGGAAAATGCCAACTACCTGTACAAACATCATGGAATTCCTGCTGCATAAATTACAGTTTGGACCAGGTAAAGGGCGTGTCACTCGGAAGGGAGTGTCACAGAAAAGGGCTCTTCCTTTTCTGAAAAAGCAGTATTGTGTTTCTGGGAGTGAACAAGGACATTCTGGAAGCGGTGATGTGGTTGGGATGGGAGGGACAACACTGTAAGGGCTGGATCTGAAGCAATGGCGATATCCTCGTCTTCAGGGGCTGAGTTGTCAAGATTAAAAAAAAGAACAAAGAAGGAACCGGGTCAAATTTATCTGGGGCTATTTCCACAGCTTGGTACCAAAACTAGCAAAGGGAAGAGAAGCTATGAATACCCTCATCACACAGAAGGCTGATGCTCACTAAGGTTTGTTGGCTTTTCTGTTTTTATTTTTTGTCATCATTAAAGTTCTTGGCAATATGGCTAGTTAACACTGCCGCAGGAAGACACACTGAACTCCCAGCCCTGTCCCCTTGATAAGCCGTTTACGGCTTATCAGGTGCTATACTTCCACCAGGAACGTGGTTCAAGGAAACTGAACAAATAAACTAACAATAACATAAAAAAACAGAAATGAAGTCGCTGAGGACAAAGTCCCTGGGCTGTTTGGCCCATGACACACGCGTTCCTCCATAGTATACATCAGACTGGTATGTAGTGCATGGATAACAACATAAATCTGCATCCTTCTGCTTATCTTTAATGTAAATGTTGTATTTGTGAACATGTAGTACATACACATGTTAATTCACAGGAGGCAAAGTAATCAGAAGTAATCCCTTGTTGTTTTTATTATTTTATAATTGCAAAAATTGATGTCTGCTTCTTGCAACAAGTGTACAGGAATAACCGATATAAAAAGGGAAAGCTGAGCTGTATTAGTTTCCTGGTGCTGCTGTAATAAAGTGCCATAAACTAGGTGACTGAAGCTGAAACTCCAATCCTTTGGCCACCTGATGCGAAGAGCTGGCTCATTTAGAAAGACCCTGATGCTGGGAAAGACTAAAGGTGGGAGGAGAAGGGGATGACAGAAGATGAGATGGTTGGATGGCATCACTGACTCGATGGACATGAGTCTGAGCAAGCTCCAGGAGTTGGTGATGGACAGGGAAGCCTGGCATGCTGCAGTCCACGGGGTAGCAAAGAGCTGGACATGACCGAGTGACTGAACTGAACTGAACTGAAGGTGGCTTAAAACAACACAGATTTATTCTTTTATTGTTCTGGTGCTAGAAGTCTGAAATGGATTCATTTCCTAATCTCAATTTGTGGTGTCAGAGCTTAATGAAACAACCTCAGACATACAAGGCTTTGAAAGGGTCATTACACAAAGATCTACAAACAATCTTCAAGGAAGTCTTCAAATATGAAGAGGAATGAACCTAGGAGATGCTACAAATAATATGGAAAGTTAGAAGGATCAAATAACTATGCAGATATCACAATATGTTAAAACAGAATAAAAGTGAACATAAATTAAATGAGGGAGAAATTTTGTATATCACAACTGAGAATTTAAATTTTAGGATATCACAAGACCCAGATGACAGGGCACGTAGGGAAAGGAAGGAACTTGAAGATGTGTGTATTTATTTATTATTTTTTTAGTTTTTAAACTTTGTATTTTGTATTAGGGTATAGCCAATTAACAATGTTGAGATCGTTTCAGGTGAACAGTGAAGGGACTCAGCCATACATATACAAAGTTCTAACCTTGAAAGGAGAATGTCGTTTGCTGAGTTTGTCCCCAGAAAGGTGGTTCATGTCTTCACTCACAGTACCTGTGAATGTGACCTTATTCAGAAATAGGGTGTTTGCAGGTGTCCTCCAGTTAAGATGAGAATCACACTAGATTAGGATGGACTCCAGACAGTATCTGGTGTCCTTATTATGAAGAAAACATTTGGGGGATTTCCTGGTGGTCCAGTGGTTAAGATTCTGTACTTTCCTAGCCCAAGGCCCAGGTTCAATGCCTGGTCTGGGAAGTAAGATCCCCCAAGACCCACAGTATGGCCAAATCAGACAACAACAACAACAAAAATAAAATAGGGAGAAAGGAGACATTTGGATGCAGAGAGACACAAACACGCTGTGGGGAAGGCCATGTGAAAACGAGGCACAGATTGGAGTGTTGTAGCTGCAAACAGGAACTTCAAGGCTTATTGGCAACTGCCAGAGGCAGGAGAGAGGCAACTGGTTTTCTCCCACAGAGTTCCAAGAGAGAGCAGGGCCCTGCCAGCACCTTGCTTTCAGACTTCTAGCCTCTGGAAGGGCTTCCCTTGTGGCTCAAATGGTAAGGAATCTCAAAGAGTTGGACATGACTGAAGAGACTGAGAGTGCACACACGTACGTTGTATATCACATTTTGCTGGTTCATTCCCATCAGTGGACACTTGGACTGCTTTCACCTCTTGGCTCACAACTCTCAAGTTGTACATCTTTTTTTAGTTGACAGTTATGGTGACCAACAAAGCAACCCAGAGTGGACTTCCTTCCTTCAACTGAACTCCAGGAACTGGAGCTTTGGTACCAGCAGTGGCCCCTTGCTCCCACCTGCCTCCTTGGGGAGTGCAGATGAATTTGGGTAAGTCTCTCCTGGTTCTTGGGCTTCCCTGGTGGTTCAGCTAGTAAAGAATCTGCCTGCAATGTGGGAGACCTGGATTTGATCACTGGATTGGAAAGATCTCCTGGAGAAGGGAAAAGGCTACCCACACCAGTATTCTGGCCTGGAGAATTCCATGGACTGTATAGTCCATGGGGTCGCAAAAAATTGGACACAACTGAGTGACTTTCTCTTCACTTCACTTCACCTCTTGGCTATTATGAATAGTACTGCTATAAGCATAACATTCTTTCTTTTTTGAAGTTCAAAACACACTTAGAATAAACCTCTTTTCTTAAGTCATGTTAGATAAAAATATTCTAAGATATCAAGAGGATGCTAAATAGAAAGTTCAGAGTGGTTGGTAATTTGAGGCAGGGTTGAAAGGCCAGGGGAAGAAATGGGTAGAAAGATGATCAGAGTTATAGTCCTGCAGCTGACCAGACGCTTGTGACTCCTCATAACATTATGATAAATGCATAAGCAAATAAATAAAACAAATAAAAGACAATGCATGAATCTTTTTATTTATTCAATTGTGTTCACCTGAGTTTCACTAGCAAAACGATTGAGGCAACTCCCCTCTGTGGTGTGCATCCATTTGCAGGTCCTGAGGCAGCTGGTAAATGATTTAATATGTTTTAATTCATAAAATTCAGAGTAAATTGCTTTCTATTGTTTTTTGAATGGCTTTACTAAGGTATAATTGTTATACAATTTTTGGAAGCAATGCACTAAGGTATAATGGTTATACAATTAACTGCACATGTATAAAATAAACAATTTGATGTATTTTAATATATTTATACACCCATGAAACCATCACCACAATCAGGCTAACTAACACAGCTATAATCCATAAAAGTTTTCTCCTGCTTCATTGGGACCCTTCCCTTCTGATCCTAACCATCGCCCTAAGCAACCATTCTGCTTCCTATTCCAAGAGATTTGTTTCTGTTTTCTAGAGTTCTGCATGCATGGAATCATACCACAGACTTTTGCTGGCTGGCTTCTTTCATTCAGAATAATTGTTTAGAGAATCATGCATGATTTCTTTTTACTGGCAGATGGCATCCCACTGTATAGTTCTACCACAGTTTCTTTACCCAGTCTCCTTTTTAATTTTAGTCACTTTTGTAGATGAATAATATTGTCTTATAGTTTTAATTGGCATTTCCCTAGCAACTAATGAGAGTTAGCATCTTTTCATGTATCTTTGCCAACTATATATTGTCTTTGTTGAAGGGCCTGTTGAAATCTTATGTCATATTTTTCAGTCAAGTTTTTTTTTTAATTTTGAGTTTTGATAGTTCTTTAAATATTCTAGGTACAAGTCTTTCATCAGATATATAATCTGCAAATATTTTCTCCCAGTCTGTAGTATGTGTTTTTTTGCTAAGAGTGTATTTTGAACAGCAGATGTTTTCAATCATTATGGAGTCCCATTTATCATTTTGTACTTATGCAGACTGTGTTTTGGGTGTCATATTTAAGAAATATCTGCCTATCCTAAGGCCACATACATTTCCTCATGTAGTTTTTCCGAAAGTTTGATCATTTAGGCCTTAAATTTAGATCTTTGATCCATTTTGAGTTAATTTTTGTATATTGTTCAAGGTATGGGTGAAAGTTGATTTTGTTTTTTGCATGTGGTATCCGATTGTTCTAGCACCATTTGTTGAAAACTGTCCTTTACCACTAAATAGCATCTGTATCTTTTTTTTTATTTTTGGCCATGCTGCGTGGCATATGGGATCTTAGTTCCTTGACGAGGGATTGAACCCAGTTCCCTTGCAGCAGAAGCACGGAGTCTTAATGACTGGACTGCCAGGGAAGTCTCTGTGTCTTCATCTGTATTGAAAATTGAGTTTTGGTATTTCTGTGGATTTATTTCTGGACACTTTAATCTGTTCTAGTGATTTGTTTATTTTATTCCAGTACCACTGTCTTGGTCAATATACACAGAGAGATATAACATACTGCTGCTAAGTCGCTTCAGTCATGTCCGACTCTGTGCGACCCCATAGACGGCAGCCCACCAGGCTCCCCCGTCCATGGGTTTCTCCAGGCAAGAACACTGGAGTGGGTTGCCATTTCCTTCTCCAATAAATGCGACTTAACTGTCAGTTGACTTCCTACTTCCTAATAACTACATTGAAAGCCAAAGGCAGTGGTAAGATATATTTAAAGCAATAAGAAAAAAAAAAAACTAAGAGTTGTATACCTACAAAAATTATCTTTGAAGAATAAAGGTCAAAAAAGCATTTTCAGTCAAACCAACATAAAACTGTTGGGTAACAGTAGAGGGGCCCCCACTATAAGAAATTCTAATGCCTGTTTTTCAGGAAAAAGAAAAATCCAAGGTGGGTGATCTAAAATATAAGAATAAATAAAGAGAAAAAATAGTGGTAAAGAAGCAAACATCAGTCAATGTGAACATTAATAATAATGTCTTATTTGAGTGTTAAAAATAAAGTAGTATCAAAATTGAAAGAAAAAGATGATCAAAGTAACGTTTCAGTGTTCTTATATTACTCAGGAAGAGAGGAAAGATATTAATGAGTTGTTAAATATGCTTATTAAAATATCTAGAGAAACCTATGAAGATTGATTAAAAAAAGAAACATTAACCGAGTGGAGAGGAGAACTGTTTCATTTCAAAAGACAAGACTAGAGGCAGAAAATCATTGAAAAGAATGTACAAAATAATACAGGAGGAATAACTATAAATGCTATATATTTAAACAATAAATGTAAAGATACTATATACTATCTAGAGAAAAGAAAGATTAGACTCTTTTAAAAATTCAGCTGTATTCAATTTTTAAAGATACACCTAAAGCATAAGAACTCAGAAAAATTAGAAGTTCGAGATAAAAAATGGTATACTCACTAAGATAAAGCTGGTGTTGCTATATTTATACCAGATACAAAATATTTTAACGCAAAACTCATTACTGATAATAAAGAGGGTTCCTGCATAACATGAAAAGATTTGGTTAACTAAGAAATAGAACACTCTCTATGCTTGTATGCACTTAATACCGTAGCCTCAAAATAAGTGAAGCATATATTGAGAAGTATGAAGAAAAATTAACAACCCAGCATGACAGTGGGAGGTTAGAGCACTCATGTCCCAATATTTCACAATAAATGTCTTCATTCCTTCAGCAAATGCTCTGGAGGAGGAAATGGCAACCCACTCCAGTATTCTGGCCTGAAAAATCCCATGGGCAGAGGAGCCTGGCAGGCTGCAGTCCATGGGGTTGCAAAGCGTTGGACACGACCGAGCAACTGAGCACGCACTGTGTACTAGCACTGAGAATACAATAGTGGATAAAATAGGCAAAAATCCTTACCTTCAAGAAACTTTGATTCTAAGGTTAGATAGAGCAACAAAAAAATTAGTAAGGACAAAGAACATTTGAACAGCACAATAAAAAATCTTTATCTGATAGACATGTGTGGAACATGCAAAACACTTAATGAATACTGATTGTTTGCTAGGTTATAAAGTCAACACACACACAAAATCTAAGAATATTATACAGACCATGTTTTCTGACCACTATATATTAAGCTAGAATCAAAACTAAAACTTGCAGTAAAGATTTTTCTGTCATTCTGTAAAGCTAAAGATGTGCATATTCACTGACCCCATAATTACACTCTTAGGTTTCTACCTTTGAGAAAATCTGACACATGTGAGCCAGGACTTATGCACAAAAATGCCAAAGAAGCTTTTATTGTTGTTGTTTTTGTTTAGTCACTAAGTCATGTCTGACTCTTTTGTGACCCCATGGACTGTAACCCTCCATGGGATGTCCCAGGCAAGAATTTGGAGTGGGTTGCATTTCTTTCTCCAGAGGATCTTCCCGACCCAGGGACCGAACCTGTGTCTCCTGCATTGGCAGGCAGATTTTTTTTACCTCTGAGCCACCAGAGAAGCCCCCCATAGACACTATACCTATTTTAAAAAAAGACTATTGGTGATAGTTTGTCCAGAAACAAATGTTTACCTGCAAAAGATAGATTAAAAATAACTGTGGTCTATTCTTATAATCAGTAATAGACATTTTTGAATGACACCTGCTTGGATCCATATAGATGCAAAACTCAAAAGGTTATTTTCATGTTATTTCAGCTAGACTAGTTTCAAGTTATGTACTTACTATGAAATGGCATAACTTCATGTTGTGTGCAAATGTAATGAGGGGGAAAGAAAAGTAAGGGCAGGCGAAACCCAGAATTCAAGACTATAGGAAGGGGTAAGATCAGGGAGGTACTCACAGATGATGAACAAGGTTTCCATCTTTCTACCTAGGTACTGGCTACAAAGTGTGGCAAGAATGATGGCCTCAATGATCTCTGTCCCCTGGTGTTACACCTGTGATTATGTCACTTAATATTGCAAAAGGATTTTACAGTTGTAATTAAGGTGACTAGTCAGTTGATTCCAAGTTAATCAAAAGGGAGATTGTCTGGGTGGTCTAACCTGATCACTTAAACTCTTTAAAAGCAAAGCATTTTCTCCAGCTAGAAGTCAGAGGTTCAACACATGAGAAGAGTTTGATTGACATGTCATGGCTTTCTTGATGATAGAGGGGGCCACATGTCAAAGAAGTGAAGACTTAAATCCTACAGTTGCAAGGAACTGAATTCTGCCAAGAATAAGCTTGGAAAATGAGTCTTACCCAGAGCCTCCAGTGAGAATTCAGCTTGGCCATAACCCTGATTGCATCCTTGTGATAATTTCAGCAGAGAGCCCTGTCCAGCCATGCTACCTCCATACAGAACTGTGAGCTGATAAAAGGGTGCTGCTTGTGGTAATGAGCAATAGGAGACCAATATACATAGACATTTATATTGTTGGACTTGTACCTTTTACTTATGCTATAAATAATCTTTTATTTATAGCATAAAAGTGTGATATCATTCTTTAATAATGTTTTTAATTTATAGAATTAAAAATTTTTATTTTTGTAGAGACAATTGAAAGATAGCACTGTGTGACTATAAGGTGTTCAAAGTGTTGATTTGATACATTTATATATTAAAGAGAAAGCTAGCAACTGGCTTCATATACTATACTATATTTTATACAATTATTTATATATAATTATTTTAAATATAAGATAATACATATTACATTATATATTATATAATAATTTATATATTAAAGAGAAAACTGCCTCTTGACTTTACAAGACCTTCTGAACAATGCAGGTGATGGGGCTAGTTGTGTGTGAAAAGAATTTAAGGTTTTGACCTACCCAGTAATGACAAAGTGTCTTCAAGACAAATCATGAATTATGAGCCATGCCCAAGACCATTTTTATGATAAGTCTTTTATTAGATTGCATAGTTACAATGCAAAGATTATAAAACTAAGCCAAGAATGCAGACTGCTATTTATGGAGGCCCAGAATTTGGGAAATGGTTCAGTCTTGCTTATTCTATGTAATGATGTTATTGTTGCACTAAACATAGGGGTTGTAAAGCGATTCTGTATGTTAGTTTAAGTGTGTAAATATTTCTGTTATGGCATCCTTATGTACACTGACCATGAATATTTTATTTTATAGTGTGCTTGAATTAAATCCGTTATAACCAAAGAAGGCATTTGAACATGTAGTAAAATTGGCATGAATGCCTGTATCCTGACCCCATCAAGCATGGAATCACTACTAACAACATACGTGAAACATGATCAAAAACCCTGGAGGCTTAAGACAGCAACTCCATTGACTCCAACAGGAACTTCAGCAGATTTTAACAGAAATGAGATGAATGACACAAAATAAATAAAACCTAATGTGAATAATCAGCCACAAGATGGCATTTGAATACTAATGTATTTAAAGTTTGGGGCAGTAATTTAAACGCATGGCTATTTTAATCTTTTCCCTTCCCCGGTCACTTTTTCTCATATTTCCATGTAAGAAGATCACAACTTTATTTTCTCTGTAGCGTAAGTCATAAACATTTATTTATCAGCTTACTTTTTATCTCTTATGATGATTGATTTTATGTGTCAATTTCACTGGGTCATGAGGCGCTCAAATATTTGGTCATTTTCTGAGTGTTTCTGTGGGGGTATTTTTGGATGAGATTAATATTAAATTGGTAGACTGAATAAAGCGTATTGCTCTTTATAACATGGGTGGGCCTCATCCAATCAGTTGAAGACCCTAACAAGGTTGATCCTTCATTACTTAAGAGAGAATTCTCCTCTTTGAAGACCTCAAAACTGAAACAGAAGTTCTTCCTGGTTCTAGAGCAGCCTATTGGTCTTCAGATTCAAACCAGGACGCTGGCTCTGCAGATTTTGGACTTGCAGTCTCCATAATTCCATAAGCCAATACTTAATTATCTATCTATCAGCTACCATATTGGTTCTGCTTTTCTGGAGAGTACTACTATATCTCTCAATTTATTGTTAATTAACTGCCCACTATAGCAGAAGTTCCATAAAGGCAAGAACTTCGTCTTGTGCTATTACATTTCTAATGGCCAGACCAGCTCATAAAAATTATGCAGACAATCATTTGTTAAGTGAAAGCATCGTGGCAGGGGAGCAATGATGCGTGTAGATGTTTTGAGGGTGGCACTAAAGGGGTACAAATACATCAGCTTTAGAAAATGGTATCTTTGGGTGGATGTTGAAATCACGCCATGGTGATATGAAAAATAAAATGGAGGAAAATTTTAAGAGAGTCAAGGCATGTTGCTACTAAATGGGGAAGTTCATGTAAACACTGCTAAAAGGAAGGGATAATCTATTCCTGAGTCTTCAACGTTGTTTATAGGCATTTGGAAATTATATATGTTGGTAACAAAATTTGAAACTGTTCTACTGAAATTTTGGCCAGCACCAAAGTCTGCAATCACAAGTTACTATTTCCCTAGAGACTCTCAGTCTCACCCACGTCATTCAACTGAAAGCAAATCATAGAGAAATCAGTGTCAATTATGATTACAAATTTTGGTTGCCATTCTTAGGAAAAGATGGAGAGGATGGGAATCAAGGGAGTGAATGAAAGGGAACTTTGTAAATGTTTTGTTCATGGTGATCAAGACCATGAATGTGAGTTGAGGGGATCATGTGTCATGCTTGGGAGTTGCAAATTCTATTGCAAACCACCATGTCTTAGTGCAGTGTTACCATGATAAAGTAGGTAAATTCTCCATCATAACCAGTCTTACAAAGATTGTTTTTTAATTGAATGAGAACTCTATCCTGTGTAACTGACTGCCTTAGTGGGCTGAACAAAGTGAGCTGGGAAATAGCACCATTTCTTTTCTCACCACTGCCTTTAAATGAAGTCTCCATCACCTCCCTTTTCTCTGCTCATCAATGACAACTCAATCCTGTGCTTTTCAGTTCACTTGCAGCTGTGAGAACTGTCACATTTCCAGACACTAGAAGTTCAGTCCATTATAACACAAAACTCAACCTCGCCTCCAGTTCCAGCCTCCTCTCTCCTTGCTCTCCAGCCCCCAAATCTTGGTTCAGGAATGCACAGCAGGGTGGGGGCGGAGGGCTGTGCTTTCATTAATGTTCCACCTTGATCTGGCACTCTCCTCCCCTCACTAACATTTTCCTAAGTGGAGGTGGGAAAAGGAAGGAGGAGAAGGAGTTAGAGGAAAGGGGCAGAGTTCTCTTCACATAGAGGTACCATTTATAGCTACAGTTCTCTGCAGTGTCCAGTCGCCCTCTGTCATATGCTTAGTCACTCAGTTGTGTCCGACTCTTTGTTACCCCATGGTTTGTAGCCCACCAGGCTCCTCTGTCCATGGGATTCTCCAGGCAAGAATACTGGAGTGGATTGCCATGCTGTCCTCAGGGGATCTCCCCGACCCAGGGATCAAACCCGTGTCTCCTGCATTGGCAGGTGAATTCGTTACCACTGAGCCACCAGGGAAGGCCATAAATCTTTTAATTTTTGCCAAATATATAGATCTCAAACTGTATCTCCTTCCTCTAGTTTGAATAAAATTATAAATGAAATTGAGCGCTTTTTATGGCTAGCTCATTTGGTAGAGCATGAGACTGTTAATCTCAGCTTCATGGGTTTGAGCCTCACGTTGGGCGATGTTTTTGGCTTCCCTGGTGGCTCAGATGGTAAAGCATCTGCCTGCGATGCAGGAGACCTGGGTTTGATCCCTGGGTTGGGAAGATCCCCTGGAGAAGGGCATGGCTACCCACTCCAGTATTCTTGCCTGGAGAATTCCATGGAGAGAGGAGCCAGGCGAGCTATAGTCCATGGGGTCGCAAAGAGTCTGACACAACTGAGCAAATTTCACATTCTATATTGCATTCAAACTTCTATTTCTTCTAGAGTGAAGTGATACTTTTTCCTTTCTTACCTTTCTGTTCTGACTCTGGAAGTCCCATTAGGTCAGGGTTAGTATAGACCGACTGAGATGTTTAACACTCAAGTTTTTTTCAAGAGCCTGTCAAGTGGCATTACCTCGTGGCAGGTTACTGCACTTAGAGTGGTTTTATCCACACACAGGGGACGCTTTTTGTGCAGACAAGCAATTGTACACTGTCAGTCAGGCTAAGATTACCTAGTGCAGTTGGTGTGTGGGCTGGTGGGCCTGAGCCAGGCAGAGGTGTGGAGGCTGCTGTGTGGGGAGGGGTTTCAGGCTGAGGCTGGTGCAACATATCCTTGGTTCTCACTGGAATAGAGTCTTCAGGAAAGACTGAGGTGGGGTGAGACCTCCTCAAGCATTGGCGATGAAAACAATGTTTGCATGCGTGCGTACTGTTGCTTCAGTTATGTCTGACTCTTTTGTGACCCTGTGGACAGTTGCCCGCCAGGCTCCTCTGTCCATGGGATTCTCCAGGCAAGAAAACTGGAGTGGGTTGCCATGCCTTCCTCCAGGGGATCTTCTCAACCCAGGGATCAAACCTGCATCTCATTGTGTTTCCTGCATTGGCAGGCGGGTTTTTTACTATTAGCACCACCTGGGAAAAATGTTCAGTGCTATTAAACTGCAAAGGAGTTGCATTCTACCTGTGCCACAGCGCAGTAGGCAGACTCCAGGCTGATGTGGTTACTGGGCCCAGGTAAGCAGTACCGGACCAGTTAGCTCCAAAAGGCCAAGGGAGGGAGTGTCTGTCCTCAGGCTGAAGGGTCACCCCCACCGCGTGGTGTCCATTTAGCTCTAGATTGGGGTTGCCAGATTGAGCAAATGGAGATACAGAATACCCAGTTAAATCTGAATTTCAAATAAACAAAAACAAAAATTGAGTTTCTAAGTATATTCCACACAGCCTTTGGCATATGCTAGAAAGTATCTCCTGTTTATCTGAAATTCATATTTAACTGAGGATACTATCGTATTCGGCTACTCTATACCAGATCTATCAATTATACATGCTTTTAATACAGCTGTAGATGCCCAGGACCAAAACTGCACAGTTTATTGTATGAAGGAACAGACTAAAATAGAAGAATGCTTTTCACTAGGGCTCTAGGAATCCAAACACAGTTAGCAACAGCAGTCTTGATCTTTTAGCTTAAACAGAAATGGGGAATAAAACCCATTTCATTCAAACCCATGGAGAAACCACCCCTGGAAGCGAGTTTCGAGGGCTTCCACACAAGAGTCCCTGTAGCACAGCACTGAAGATGCCTCTTCACACCAACAGAGAGACAAATGAAATGTTTCTTGTACTTATTCTCCAATGCGTTCTTCTTTTCTCAGGGCATATTCTAGGAAATGGGTTTATGTAAATGTTGTACAAGTCTTCCTAGCAAAATTCTTGTTAGCTTACCTTCCAGTTACCTTCCTGAAAGAATAAATTCTGGAGCCTGGAAAAAAGAAAGAAAGGAAGGAAGGACGAGAGGAAGAAAGGAGAAACAAAAGATGCTCAATATCAGTAATTATTAGAGGAATGCAAATCAAAACTACAATGAGGTATTATCTCAAGTTGGTCAGAATGACCATCATCAAAATATCTACAAACAATAAATGCTAAAGAAGGTGTGGAGAAAAGGAAATCCTCTTACACTGTTGGTGGGAATGCAAATTGGCACAGCCACTCTGGAGAACAGTATGGAGGTTTCTCAAAAAAATAAAAATAGAGCTATCATATGATCCAGCAATCCTACTCCTAGGCATATATCCAGAGAAAACCAGAATTCAAAAGGATGCATGCAGTCTTGTTCACTGTGGCACTATTAACAATATCCAGGGCATGGAAGCAACGTAAATGTCCTTCGACAGAGGAATAGATAAAGAAGATATGATACATGTATACAACTACTCCTCAGCCATGAAAAGGAATGAAACAGTACCATTCACAGAGACGTGGATAGACCTAGATATTGTTATACAGAGAGAAGTATGTCAGAAAGAGAAAAACAAATATTGTGTAATACCTCTTATATGTGGAATATAGAAAAATGGTACAAATGAACTTATTTGCAAAGCAGAAATAGAGTTACAGATATAAAGAACAAACTTATGGTTATACCAAGGCTGGAAGGGTGGGGTAGGATCAATTGGGAGATTGGGGTTGACATATATACGTTACTATGTATAAAGTAGATAACTGATGAGAACCTACTGTAGAGCTCAAGGAACTCTGCTCAGTGCTCTGTGGTGACCTAAATGGGGAGGAAATCTAAAGAAGAGGGGAGACATGTATAAGCACAGCTGATTCACTTCGCTGTACGGTGGAAACTAACACAACATTGTAAAGCAACTATTCTGGAAGAAAAATTAATTAAAAAAATAAAACCAATGTTGAGATAGTTTTCCCTTTGAACACACTGGACTTTTTAAAGACAGGCTAGTTTAACCTGCGGTTCAAGGTGAGCCACATCTTTCAGAGGACCCCCAGGCTGCAGGTGCTGACCAATGCTCACTCTACCCAAGCACTGAGGACCGTCCAGTGATGGCAAAACCAGACATTAGGGAGAAGGAAGAATTTGTTTGGATATTTAACACAAAAGGGCAAATGCTTTTGGATATTATCTTTTTGGACTGTAACTTAAGAATTTTGGATTTTGATCTCTTTAGGATTTAATCTTCAAATTTTAATTTCTCAGGATGAAATTCATAATAGGATAAGGTTCCTATTCGAACTTGAAGCAGCACTATATTATTAGGAATTTACCATTTAACTTAAATAATAAGGGATTTAATACAAACACATAAGGGATTATCTCCATTTCAATGAAGAACCTCTAAGAGCATGGGTGGATATAATTGGGCTGGAAAAAAATAGAAGAGGAAGTGAGTGTTCAGCTTTGAATACAGATTGCCATAAAGCAAAGAATTTATATATTTAAATTATTCTAGACCGTATTAAGGGCTTCCATGGTGGCTCAGCAGTAAATAATCCACCTGCAATGCAGGAACCTCAGGAGAAGCAGGTTCGATCCCTGGGTCAGAAAGATCCCCTGGAGGAGGACATGGTAATCCACACCAGTATTCTTGCCTGGAGAATCCCATGAACAGAGGAGCCTGGCAGGTTACAGTCCATAGAGTCGCAAAGAGTCAAACATGACTGAAGCAACTAGCACACACACAGACCATATTAAAGGGTGCAAAGCTTGCTAATTAATTTTATGATGCTGGCATAATCTTAATATCAAACTCTGATATAAAAATAAAGGTATACAGCCAGTTCTTGTTATTTGTAGTGATTATGTTCTATAAAGTTGCCATTAACACTGAATTAGTGAATACTGAACCACCACTTCTAGGAGAAATATGTGGTTAGGCTCCCGTGAGCCTCTGGTCATAACATTTTCTCAACTTATTGGTGCATAATCTTGTTTTATGTGCATTATGTTTAGAGAAACCTTGTTTAATATATACTGTTGGCTCATTGGGCTTCCCAGGTGGTTCAGTAGTAAAGAATCTGCCTGCAGTGCAGGAATTGTAGGAGACTTGGGTTCGATCCCTGAGTCAGGAAGATCCCTTGGAAGAGGAAATGGCAACCCACTCCACTATTCTTGCCTGGAGAATCCCATAGACAGAGGAGCCTGGTAGGTTACCATCCCTGGGGTCGCGAAGAGTCAGACACAACTGAGCAACTGAGCACACACACACGATAGTTCATTAACACTGAACTCACAGCCAACTCAGACCTATAACTCATGCCTGAAGAAAGCTTCTCTAATATACAAATTTTCACTTTAAGGCATCTCACAGCTTTTTTGCACCTTGGCACATTGGATGACACCTCAGCACTATGCCCAGGTGCCATTTTAAATAGCAAAATCACCAACAAAAAGCACAAAAATGCAAAAGTATGGCACTAAATACACCATGAGAAGGAGACGTTTACGGAATAAGCTGACATAGAAAGGCTGAGTGTTGCCTTGTTCAGCCTCAGCTGGCTGAACAAGTTCCCAGTTCTCAGCTGGGAACTTGCATATCAAGTGATTCAAATTTTTTGCCACTTTGTACGTGACTATGAACGATGGAGAGGCACAGCCATATTGATTTGAGATTACAAATGCATTCTAGTGAGTAGGTGAGTTTACAAATATGGGATTTGTGAATAATGAAGATTGTTGTTAACTACATGGCAACATTTCATTCATATTAGTAGCAAAGTTCTCCTTGTGGACAAATAACCCAAGTGAAGATAATCATAAAACAGTATTAGAGGGCATTAGACAAGATCTAGATACATGGGAAGATCTTAATCTCAGATATTTCTGGATGGGAAGACTTAACCACACAAGATGTAATTCCAACCAGAATTTCAGTGGGCAGTTTTTTAGTGAACAAAGTAATTTGAAGTTTTTATGTTAAAATCGACTATGCCAAAGCCTTTGACTGTGTGGACCACAATATACTGTGGAAAATTCTGAAGGAGGTGGGAATACCAGACCACCTGACCTGCCTCTTGAGAAACCTGTATGCAGGTCAGGAAGCAACAGTTAGAACAGGACATGGAACAGACTGGTTCCAAATAGGAAAAGGACTACATCAAGGCTGTATATTGTCACCCTGCTTATTTAACTTATATGCAGAGTACATCATGAGAAATGCTGGGCTGGAGGAAGCAAAAGCTGGAATCGAGATTGCTGGGAGAAATATCAATAACCTCAGACATGCAGATGACACCACCTTTATGGCAGAAAGTGAAGAAGAACTAAAAAGCCTCTTGATGAAAGTGAAAGAGGAGAATGAAAAAGTTGGCTTAAAGCTCAACATTCAGAAAACTAAGATCATGGCATCCGGTCTCATCACCTCATGGCAAATAGATGGGGAAACAGTGGAAACAGTGGCTGACTTTATTTTTCTGGGCTCTAAAATCACTGCAGATGGTGATTACAGCCATGAAATTAAAAGATGCTTACTCCTTGGAAGGAAAGTTATGACCAACCTAGACAGCATATTAAAAAGCAGAGACATTACTTTGTCAACAAAGTTCCGTCTAGTCAAGGCTATGGTTTTTCCAGTGGTCATGTAGGAATTGATGCTTTTGAACTGTGGTGTTGGAGAAGACTCTTGAGAGCCCCTTGGACTGTAAGGAGATCCAACCAGTCCACCCTAAAGGAGATCAGTCCTGGGTGTTCATTGGAAGGACTGATGTTGAGGCTAAAACTCCAATACTTTGGCCACCTCATGTGAAGAGCTGACTCATTTGAAAAGATCCTGATGCTGGGAAAGATTGAGGGCAGGAGGGGAAGGGGACAACAGAGGATGAGATGGTTGGATGGCATCACTGACTCAATGGACATGGGTTTGGGTAGACTCTGGCAGTTGGTGATGGACAGGGAGGCCTGGTGTGCTACAGTTCATGGGGTCACAAAGAGTCAGACATGACTGAGAGACTGAACTGAACTGATATGTTGGAGTTGCCCCCAGATATTTAGAAAAAAATAGACTATTAAATTTTGCTATGAAAGTATTATAAACAAAACAGTGTAGCATAGGCACAGGAATTTAATAAAAGAAGTTTTAGAAACAGATCCATGGGACTTAATATATGACCCCATGGTATCCCAGCTCACTGGAGACCAGTGTGTTGTGTTGTAAATGGCATTGTCATGATGGGCTTCACAGATGAGAAGAAATAAACAAGACCCGAACCTCACATAATACACACAACAATAGATTTAAGATGGATGGGTTAAGGTTCTTGATCTTTTTAACTAAGTATTTTTAAAGAAAATTTAAGATACATATTTCATAACCTTGAGTGGTGTAAGCCAGGATCCATTAGGAATCGACTCCCTAAAAATTAAAAACTGTCTCTGTGTCAAAGGACAAGATTAAGAGCACAAGTAAAAGACAAACAAGTCTGTGGGAAAAAAAGAAATTATTAACACATGTGAAAGACCAAGTGTTAATGTTATTCAGCTTTTGCAGATTCATAAGAAAAAGAACCTAATATGGATGAGAACAGGCATTCACAAAACCAGAAGACATATGCAGATATGGTCAACCTGACATACAAAAATGCACATAAAAAGAATAAGATCATTTTATAATGTACACGTGTATATGCATGGCTGAGTTCTTTCTCTGTCTACCTGAAACTATCACAACGTTGTTAATCGGCTGCACCCTAATACAAACTAAAAAGGTTTTTAAATAAATAAATTTTTTAAAAAGATCATTTCATGCTCATCAGAGTGAGGGAGGGGAGGAGAACTAACCTGTGATCACAGAAATGTGGGAAAACAGGCGCTTGTATCTACTTCTAGTGGAAGGAAGACTTGTTATTGTAAGTTTTGAAAATAACATGACAATATTTACTGAAATATCAAATGTCCATGCTTGTTAACACTCTTAACCCATTCACAGTGATTGGAGGAATCCACCCTCTGGAAATTGAAGCAGCATTTTAATTTACATTAGCATATATTTACTTATCCCTTGCTACATTGTTTATAACAGAAAAGAGACTGGAAACACTGCCCACAGGAAACAGGGTAGTGGTGCCATGGAATAGTCTGCATCTGTGAAAAAGAATGTCCGTAGGCTTTTTCTTTTAATGCAGGGGCTCTTTCCCAAGATTATGCCTTTAAGACCTTGTGAGATCTTGCTCTAAATTTCTCTAGAAATTTCCTTTGCCTTGCACTGCTGGCTGAGCCCCAGACAGGATAGTATTATGGAAAAATTGTGTTTGTGATCCTGCATTTAGTAGCAAAACAGGTGTCCCTCTCTGGGGCCACCCACACGATCCTGCTTATGTACTTAATGGGTTCACGGCTTCCCCCCAGACTCCAGGAGACAGAGGAAATAGCATCATCCTTCTACCAAACCATTTGGGTTTCGCTGGTACACTGCTCCATATCCTTAGCAACATGACCGCTTGGGTGGAACCATGTTAAAAAGTTTTTCTCTTTTTCTCAAATTATTCAAGAAAACTCTGGGGGAGAGAGTAGGTGGGGATAAAAAAACACTATATGGGTTTTTCAATAACATCTTGAACTTATAACTCTGTGAAATATTGTCTTTGAGCCAGTAATGAAACCCATATTGCACCAGTGGCCTTGATGTTGAACAAAGAGTGGGAGGACCATGCCTTGCTGTCCCTCGGAGCCCTGGGCTCCTCGTTGTGCTCTTGTTCCTTTTTGAAACTGAAGATGCTTTCTGGAGCTCCCACTGGCTTTGTGACATTTCTCCTGCAAAGATCTGGTTTAGAAGTTCAAATAGTGCTTGACTGTATGTCCCATGCCTGCCACCTGTGTAGCGTGAATAACTTTTGGGGACCCCTGTCCCTGGCCTGCACTCCCCAGTTTGGATTGATGCAGAGCCTAAACCTTTACGATCAACCCAGTGCAACAGCAGTCTTAAAAATAGTAGGGGTCACAGGCCCTAAAGGAAATTGGAAATCTTAGAAATCACAGATTTTTAGGCTGATAGAGACTTCAGAGATGTTTTTTTTTTAATTTATTTTTTTAATCTGTCTCCATTTACAGACTGAAGGGAAATATGAATTCAAGAAAGGACGACCTAGTTTAAACGTCAGATGGTTACTCTGGACCTGGCTGCCCGTTATGCTGCGCCTCTCCAGTGTGGTCTGTGGACCAGTTGCTACAAATCGTGGGAGCTTGTTAAAAATGCAGATTTCACAGGGACTCCAGTTTGGTAGATCTGGAATGGGACCCAGAAATCTGGATTTTAAAGACTGCCAGGTGATTTGTACATTCTCCAGACTGCAAAGACCACTGCACTAGTGGTACCTAGAGATGCTTCTTTTCCATTCAGCTGCATCTGAGATTGTTAGCTGAGATTTAGATGTTGAGCTCATAAGCCACCCAAGACATGTTCACTGAAAGGCAGAGCTGTTCTTCCCGATCATTGAAAAGATTGTGACTTCCAGTATAACTGAAATGAAAGCTGACCCTTTGTCTTAGTTCTGTGTCTACACAAGCGAATCAGTGATCCTGCCCATCTAGGGAGGTTGCCATTATCCTTGGGCCAAGGTGATTTGATGCCTTGTCCACCTGGGCTTCCTTCTGCCTGCAAGGGTGCGCGAGATGCTGGCATCCGACAAGGTTGGATGAAAACAGGCAAGAATGGCTGATGCTTTTTTGTGCAGAAACATAGATCTTTTGAATCTGATGGAAACCAGGGACATCCTCCCAGAAACATGTATATACACAAACTTGTGCATAAATTTCTGAAGGCTCCTGAATTCAAATTTAAGGCCCTAAGAGATCCTAAGAGAGGATCTTTCCTACTTTAACTGAGTCTAGGGACTCATCAAAGGTATACTCTAGCAGATTTGGAATTTAAAAGAGCTAATTTTCAAGAAAACAATGAGTTGAGGAGCAGCAACAAACCTTGTGAAATGCTGATTATTGTTGAAGCTGGGTGATGGCTGTATGAGGGCTCATTTCTCTCTATGGGATATGATCATTTCTGTAGCAAAAATGGGGAAAAATGAAATATCGAATCTTCTTCTATCCAATTTATCTATTTGGTATCACAGCTGCCGAGGGAATCTTGGGTGTCAACTGAATGTCAGTGAGGACATCACCCACATTAATAAGATACAATTCCTAACTTTTGCTGTTGTAAATATCCTATATTACACACCAAATGTCAGGCTTTCTCTTGTAATTTATAACCTGTTCTACTTTCCATGAGGACTGATATCAGTCAGCTATTGCCAAACACTGCTACATAGCACACCATTCCAAAATATTCAGTTCAGTTCAGTTCAGTCACTCAGTCGTGCTTTGTGACCCTATGAACCATAGCACACCAGGCCTCCCTGTCTATCACCAACTCCCAGAGTCCACCCAAACTCATGTCCATTGAGTCAGTGATGCCATCCAACCATCTCATCTTCTGTTGTCCCCTTCTCCTCCTGCCCTCAATCTTTCCCAGCATCAGGGTCTTTTCAAATGAATCAGCTCTTCACATGAGGTGGCCAAAGTATTGGAGTTTCAGCTTCAGCATCAGTCTTTCCAGTGAACACCCAGGACTGATCTTCTTTACGATGGACTGGCTGGATCTCCTTGCAGTCCAAGGGACTCTCAAGAATCTTCTCCAACACCACAGTTCAAAAGCATCAATTCTTTCGGCACTCAGCTTTCTTTATAGTCCAACTCTCACATCCATACATGACCACTGGGAAAAACATAGCCTTGACTAGACAGACCTTTGTTGACAAAGTAATGTCTATGCTTTTTAATATGCTATGTTGGTCATAACTTTCCTTCGAAAATAAACTTATATTCTAGATTACATATCTGCTGGTCAGTTGGTGCAGGCTGGTTTCAAATTTAGGCCAACTGGGGCAGCTTGGATGATTTCAGTAGCTCGAGCATCTTCTAGGTGTTTCTTGTTTTCCTGGGATTCTTCAGTTAACCAGGGCAAGCTCTTCTCATGATGGAGGCTGCCTCTGCTTGCATCACGCTGCTAATATTCTGTGGACAACACAAGTCATGTGGCAGAGCCCAAAGTCAGGGGAAGAAGAACATCTCACCTAGAAGTAAGAACTAAAATCACATGGCAAAGGGACTAGGTACAGAGGTACCAATAATTTTTTTACCATAGGGCCAGACTATTCCAATAAAAGGAAATGAGAGGTGACCTCAACCTCTTTTTCAGGAAAGAGAGACCACAGGAAACTCTCTTCCCAGATCAGATTTCCCTAGTTTTTGGCAAGACCATTTTCAATCCTGGCTCTCTGATCTCCTGAAATTATTACATCGCTGAGTAGATGGTTATACTATGCAAAGTCCAAAGGCTTTCGAATGGGATCTAGCCACCTAAGGGATGGGGGCTTCCCAGGTAGCTCAAATGGTAAAGAATCTGCCTGCAATGTGAGAGACCTGAGTTCGATACTTGGGTCAGGAAGATCCCCTGGAGGAGGGCATGGCTACTCACTCCAGTATTCTTGCTTAGAGAATCCCATGGACAGAGGAGCTTGATGGGCTACAGTTCATGGGGTCACAAAGAGTTGGATATGACTGAGCAACGAACACTTTCACTTTCACCTAAAGGATAAATAAGTACATTAACAGAGTGGGTGCATATATGAACCCACCAGGGCGCCGAAGTGATGCCTCTGCTTTTTAATATGCTGTCTGGGTTTGCAGTAGCTTTTCTTCCAAGAAGCAAGCATTTTTTAATTTTGCTTCTTCATTCACTGTCCTCAGTGATTCTGGGGCCCAAGAAAATAAAAGCTGCCACTGTTTCCATTTTTTTCCCCAGGAGAAATCAGCCATTCCTGCCCAGATCAGCAAAGTTGCCTGGTAGACCCAGAGAACTTGAGCAAAAGATAAATGTCTATTGTTCAATGCCCCCAAAGGTTTTGTGGTAAGCAATAAAAGGTATGGGAGGAGTGAGGGAGGCCAATAAGAAGGGAATCTGCTGAACAGAGGGGAATGGAAGTAAAAGACCATGGGGACCAGCCCAAAGGGGAGGATATCAGCAAAAAGAAGTGAATTTGTTAAGGTTATTATGCCCCTGGATTGGTTAATGATTGCTGGAATAGCAGATTTTTATTCCACAATATCTTCTAAACATTGAAGAGTTGGATTCTCAGATGAAATAAGACTTTTAAGCAGAAGGGTGCTTAACTGCTAGTTTAGGGAGAGATTGAATGTAGGGGAAGGGTGGTGAAATAGGGAAGACCGGCCAAAACCTCAGCCCATATTGCTTGTAGATGCCCACTTCCTTCTCTACGAGATGTGTCAGGAGAGTTCAAGAGAGTCCTTTCAACTGACTTTTGGTTCTTGAGAGACTCTTCATGAGAGCCACAAATGAGCATGGCCAAGGAATGTTACAAGTGCCCTGTTCTTTATGGCATTGGCATTCTCTAGGTAGGTCTTAGATAAACTGGTAGGTTTTGTCCCCTGAAATGATGAAATCTAGTGTAAGATCAGGTATTTTCCTCCCCAGAGAATAATTCCCAAAGCTAGTAAACTCCTCAGTTCTTCTTGACGATGGAAGACAGATGGCGTCAAAAAATGAGGTTGTGATTTTAGCAAGTCAGGCTTCCTCTGTGTCTCCTACGTGGAAGAGGCAGGGTCTCTCAAGCAAGCCCACAGCTGTCCGAGAGCTCCCATCCTTCCAGTCCAGCTGCCTGCATACAAGTCTAGTGCAGAGTCACCATGGAACTACCTTCCACCCCACACTGGCCACCGTGAGAGACTAGTGACGCCTTCTCTCCCATGTGGGTGACTACCTGCTCTCTGCCCTGTACTCTCAACCTGGGAGCAATACATTTCTTGTATGTTTAAGGCACTTTGTACTTTAAAAGTGCTTTCAGTCTCTTAACTCATTTTATCATAAACATTAAAATGATTCACTAGGACAGAAGGGTCTCCTTATTTTATAGATAAGTGAGAACTGAGACACAAAAGCTCAGGGGTGGCCCAGGAGTCTGGCAACTTCCTGTGTGGTAATGACTGAGCTCATACACTTGTTAGCATAGCCCTCATTTTGGAAGGACGCTGCAGCAGACCTCTGCCCAGAGAACTTCTGTAATCTTCCTGGAGTGGCTCTTTTACTTTGCTCACATGAAGCTTTCTGTTTTGATGCCTTCGAGTGAGTGACAGCAGAAGGGACGGAATGAGTATGTTTTCATGCTGCTGAGTCTGATGACAAGTAATTAGTTTCACAGGTACAGTTTGCCTAGACCTTTCTTCACGTGGAGTCTCAGGAAATTCCATTACTATCGATCTCTTCCAATTTTAATGCTGTAATGACATCGTTTCCCCTCACAAGGGAAATGATTACGTGTACTTTGCATTGTATAAATACATATGTACATATTTATGTACAGATCTCTGTTTTCCTGGCAGAGCTCTCAATGCTGTTAAAATGGTCTGTGAATGTCTTTCCAAAGCCCCTTCCAGGTATGTCCAACAGCATACTTTAAATCAGACTTTCCTTTTTTTGTTTGTTGGTATCTGGTTTTAACGTGCCGAGCATTTTAAATTATACAAAAGAGATTCCTAGAAAAGAGGTTTCTTCTTTTTCTCAATTTCTCTCCCCCAACCCCCCACATCCCAAAGAGCTCTTTTTCAATGTAAGAAGTCAAAAGCTTCCTGTGTTATTCTTTGCATGTCTCCCCACAACATTCAAACCTTTGTCTGGGCCAGAAGAAGAGTTTGAGGAGGCTCCCTTCAGACTGGCAGCCAGCTTTCAAAGTCTCCCCTTTCCAAGTAGAGAAATAAATTAAAGCTGACACTGGGAGTGTGTGGACGCCCGCTGCCTTTCGATCTGTGCTCTCGCGTGCTTATTTATTTTTGTTCCATTGCAAAAAGATTTATGACCCCTAATTATGAATTCTGACACTCCTGTGCTACATGGATGCACTTAGATTAATTTTCACTTTCTGATGGCTTTGAAAAGCTTTCCTTTTCAGTTCTAAACTCTCAAGGGCAACAAGGGTCCCTTTTGAAAGAGGGTCTGGCTGGTGCCACTGCCTTCAAACGCTGTGTTTTCCTGGCTTGGGCTTAATCTGGGCTCAGGGATTGACGGATGGGTAGTAACCTCAGCCTCTGCTTTATTTACTCTCCTGGCCTTTTTCTCTTTCAGAGAATCGAGTATATTAAAAATGTGCTTCTAAATAAAAGCTGGCGGGCAGAGTGTCAGCGTGGAAATAACTTTTTCAAGACATTTCAGGAAAACAAGAATACTTAACAATTTGAAATTTTAAAAAGACAACCACTGATGGCTGGTTTGGCTGGGAGTGTGATGGTTTTGCAAAACAGAAAGACACATGCAGACTTCATGAGCAATGCATCTAAGCCAACACAGGATGAGGCAGGCCTCTTTGTTTTTCTTCCCTGAATGCACAGCTCATGGCATTTCTTCAAAAGTTAACAAGAAGAGAGGTTGGTCTGAGGGCTGGAGCAATAGCTGTAGGACTTGGAGTCAGCCTAGGTCTCAAGGATTGCAGGAAAAATAGGAGTTCACCCCAGAGGAGGGGGTGCAGTGAAGCAGGGGTGCCCAACCGGGCACCTCACAGGAGGTGAGTGGTGGGCAAGCGAGTGAAGCTTCATCTTTACAGCCACTCCCCATCACTCACATTACCACCTGAGCTCTGTCTCCTGTCAGATCAGTGCTGGCATGAGATTCTCACAGGGTCTGGAACCCTACTGTGTTTGACTCATCCTGAAACCAACCCCACCCCATCCACGGAAAAAATAGTTTTCCACAAAATCAGTTCCTGGTGCCAAAAAATGCTGGGGACTGCTGCAGTAAAGGACTTGCGTGCATGCATGCTAAGTCGTTTTTGTCATGTCTGACTCTGCGACCTCATGGACTGCAGCCAGCCAGACTCCTCTGTCCATGGGATTCTCTAGGCAAGAATACTGGAGTGGGTTGCCATGCCCTCCTCCAGGGGATCTTCCTAACCCAGGGATTGATCCTGCATCTCTTATGTCTCCTGCATTGGCAGGCAGGTTCTTTACCATTAGTGTCACCTGGGAAGCCCAAAAGACTTGAGCACCATCTAAAAATCCAGGCATATCATGGAACCCGGGCAGGGTTCTTAGCCTCTCCTTTCCTACCTTCCCTGAGGCAGTGTGTTGACCCAATTCTTGGGGCATGGGGTGGGGGGAGGGTGGCACTAATGGCCCTAGAATGTCACCTCTCACACTGGAAAGTGCAGCATCCTGAAGGGGTATCAGGGGGTTGGAATTTTTTTTATCAGAACATCTTGAGGGAAAAACCAAATAACTCAATTGATAAAATATTTCAAAACATTATAATTTTTAAATTTCATTTTAATTAACTAATTAAACAACAGAATTTTATTTCTGGAGACTGGAAGAAATTTCAGTTCTGGAAGCTGGAAGGCTGAGGTCAGGGCACCAGCGCTATTGCAGACTTGTGTCCTCACGTGATGGAATGGGCTGGCTATCTCCCTGGAGCCCCATCGTAAAAGCACTGATCCCACTCATAAGGGCTCCACCCTCATGATTTAAGCATCTTGCAAAGCTCCCCCCACTAATGCCAGTCCCTTTAGGGGTCAGCATTATAACACATGAATTTTGAGGAGACACAAGCAGTTCCAACCACAGCACCCACCTGAATCGCACTCATTCTTCAAGCCCTCCTCCATGACATCCTGGCAAACTGATGCCGGTAACCAAGGGCTCCCTCCACTGAGCTGTGAGCACACGGAATTCCATCAGAAGAGCAGAACGTTAGCGGGAGCCGCGAAGACGTTTCTTTTCAAACTTTCCATATTTCTCCTCTTAAAAGCTCCATAGGCAGCCAATCCTGGCATTACCTGAGAACCTTCCAGGCTGCACCCCCCACTAGGAGGGACAGAGGGCACAGCCCAAGGATGTGGGACATCTACCTCTGGTTGGCTCCACTGTTCCCACAAACCAAAGGGTGATGGCAGACAGCATAACACATAACACAGTCTCAGCCTCCAGTGAACAGGCTGCTTTCTCCAGGGGCCACCCTCTCTCACTCCTAGGTGTTTGAGTGCTTTTATTTTCTGAAAAATGATCGTCTGTGACTCTTGCTATGGCTGCCCCCAACCCTGCCGGGTGAACAGGGTTGAAATAAATTTCCTTGCTGAAGAAGATAGCTAAATTTCTTTGGTAAATCCAGCCTTGTGTGAACTAGAGAAGCCACCCTGGCCTCCTCTTTCTCCCCCACATCCTCTGTCTGAAGTTTTACTGTTAAGCCTCAGAGGAGATGGCATGTGCCAGAGTCACCAAGTTTGGGTGTCTGGGTTTCTAAAAGGTTGCTCTAACCACAGGGAACAAAAAATAATCACTGCAGATGGTGACTGTAGCCATGAAATTAAAAGATGCTGGCTCTTTGAAAGAAAAGCTATGACAAACCCAGACAGCATATTAAAAAGCAGAGACGTTACTTTGCCAACAAAGTTCTGTCCAGTCAAAGCTACAGTTTCTGCAGTAGTCATGTGTGGATGTGAGAGTTGGGCTATAAAGAAAGCTGAGCACTGAAGAAATGATGCTTTTGAACTACGGTGTTGGAGAAGACTCTTGAGAGTCCCTTGGAGAGCAAGGAGATCAAACCAGCCAATCCTAAAGGAAATCAGTCCTGAATATTCATTGGAAGGACTGATGCTGAAGCTGAAGCTCCAATACTTTGGCCACCTAATATGAAGAGCTGACTCATTCAAAAAGACTCTGATGCTGGGAAAGATTGAAGGGAGGAGGAGAAGGGGATGACAGAGGATGAGATGGTTGGATGGCATCACCGACTCGATGGACATGAATTTGAGCAAGTTCCAGGAGATGGTGAAGGACAGGGAAGCCTGGTGTGCTACAGTCTGTAGGGTCACAAAGAGTCAGACACACAACTGAGTGACTGAGCAACAACACTGGCCTCGCTTCTGCCACCCGCATCCCTAGTGCCTGCCCATGTCCTGTAAGAAGGAGCAGAGGAAACCTCTGTTGACGAAGGACTGAGCACACGAATAAGTGGACGTGTCAGGCACTTGCTGGTGGCTGAGGATCAACAGCAACAACCAACACCTACCAACCTCCATGGAGAGGGGACAAACCATCAGATGCTCGCTCCCCCACCTTGGCTCTGCAGCAGGGCTGTGAAGGGAAATCTTGGGCTGCAGGATGGATTGTGACAGGAAGCTCGTCTCATGGAGGGGCCCAGGGAGTGCTTCCCTGGAAGAGCCATATGATCTGAAGCACCAGGGGATTTTTCCGCTTGATAACCTGGTGTTAACTTGGTCATTTGCTTGACTCTAAGCAGATTACACGTGAGAGAAGGAAAGTGTGTGTGTGTGTGTGTGTGTGTGTGTGTGTGTGTGTGTGTGTGTGGTGGGGGGCGGTGGCCACTCCACAGAGCCCAGTGGAGTTTAGCTGCACAAGGCTTTTTACACTTGAATTCACTGACTTTCCCCCTTTCCTTTCCTTCTTTCTTTTCTGTTTTTCTTTCTGTTTTTTTTTTGAAAAGCATTAAGAAATTCTCCTCACCAAATACACTGATTTTTTTCAACCCACATTTGCATCCCCCCAGTTGTTTATATTTCCAACACAGGTATTTCAAACGTATATTCCTACATGTTTTTACCTTTTCTACTTGTCAGATGATGGCGATTTCATGTGTATGATTGGAGTGAAGCTGCTCCTCCTTCCTCCAAAGTCAGCTCAGCACTGCATGGTAGCTGCCCCATGGGTGTCACACACACACACACACACACACACACGCACACGCACGCACACACAAAGTCAGAGTGCTGCAGCACAGGGGCCCCGGCATCTCTCATGGGCAGGTAGACTGTGTGCCTGAGTCACTCACTTTTCAAAAGGATGATATAGGCAACTAAGATGCCAGCTGGGCTCTGCCAGGTACGTTTTTGTTTCTCCTTAAACACTGTGTGCAGGTCAAAGGAGATTTCTTCTGTGCATTTCCTCTTCATTTAAATCAGCTTCTGAAGACGGTGGTGGGAAGAGCCATCTGGAGCACAATAAGTTTCTCTGTCCCTTTTCACCTTTCCCAAAGCACTGAAAGCCAAGTTAAGTACAGGCTAGGGACTTAAGAGCTGCCTGAGGTTTTAGATGCTCTCAGCTGGGAAAATCAGTTGTTCCACTGCTCGTCGTTATGGCTCTGCTTTTGTAGAGTGGTTCTTCTTTTCAGCTGTCTCAACCTCAAGGTGAATGAAGCACTGAAGTGACCCAATCCTTCCCTCTGCAGAAAAACAGAACTCAGTGGAGTAAATTTTCAAGATCTCATTGCCTTTGTTCAACAATTCAATGAATCAGGCAGCATCCATCTAGCAGATAGAAATGAAAGACTTTTTAAAAAAAACTGATGTATAGTTGATTTTCAGGGCTTTCCAAGTGGCTCAGTGGTAAAGAACCTGCCTGCCAATTGCCAATGCAGGAGACGTAAGAGATGTGGGTTCATTCTCTGGGTTGGGAAGATCCCTTGGAGGAGGGCATAGCAACCCACTCCAGTATTCATGCCTAGAGAATCCCATGGACAGAGGAGCCTGGGGGGCTACAGTCCATAGGGTCACAAAGAGTCGGATGTTACTGAAGCAACTTAGCATGCATGCACGCAGTTGATTTTCAATATGGTGTTAGTTTCAGGTACACAGCTTTGTGATTCAATATTTTTGCAGATTATATTCCATGGTAGGTTATTACAAGATAATGAGTATGCTTCCATATGGATCCAGTACATATTCTAGTTGCTTATCTATTTTATACCTAGCAGTTTGTGCCTGTTAATCCCGTACCATTAATTTGTCCCTCCCCACTTCCCTTTCTCCTTTGGCAACTGTTTCTGTTTTGCATATGCATTCAAAGTGAAAGACTCTTCTAGTCAGAAGGGAGTGGGAACAGAGAGGTAAAACAGTGGGTTTATTTTGACAAGGTCACATTCCTTTAGGGGAAGGCAAGGGGCTACCAGGTCTAGTGCTGATCAGGTGATTCCTGATTGGACTGGTTTAAGAGTCCATTTCTCGGGGAGGTCAAAACTGTAAATAAGTCTGAGTTCAGTGATGTGGAGTTTAGCCTAAGTGGCTCCATTTGGGGCTGTTGTCTTTAACACCTCCATGCCTTGACTACTTGTACACTTTGAAAAAAGGACTTCTTATCCCAACTCAGAGAAAGACTTCAGTTATGCCCAGTTAGAAAACACTATTTTTCTGGACCAAGAGTTTAAGTTTCAGCAGCTAGACTGATGCATGAGTTCTTCTTTAGCCAACTGCCACCCTCCAGTTGGACAGAGGATGGTGCGTTGGAGTCCAGCATCTGGAATGTGCTGTATGCCATGAACAGATGGTTCTAAACTCTCAGGCAACTAAGTGTTCCACATACCTCTTAAATACAAGGAGCACATGTCCCTTTTAGGTGACCTGAGGTCTCCTGTTGTGGGCCTACACCTCTGTGGCTACAATGGAAAGATGAAGACGGCTGTTGAAAGCCTGTGAACTTTGAACAACTGATTGAATGCAAAGTTGATGTTAATCCAAAAAACACACATTTTCACATAAAAGGATCAGATCTTTGCAGGCAATAATTATCAAGAACAACAATTTAAAAAGAGGTCCTTCTTTGAACATAGAGATGCTTAGAAATCAACAATAGAAAGTATTCTCATGAAAAAGTTTTCTGAGATATTCCTGTAAGTCAGTCTCGGTCCTCGTTTTAGGTAAAAGTTAAGATGGGAAGAAAAACATATTCAGGGGAACAAAAAAGCTTACAACAGGGTTTTGGAAACGATCTTTTTAGACAGATGGATGTAGTTTCAGAATTGTTTTTTGGAAATTGTTTCTTAACTCTTTGACCTGAAATTGTGCTTAACATTTTGCAGAATAAAGAGTGCTTTCGGTGTTGGTTGTATAATGTCCTGTTAAGAATTCAGCATTTATTTTTATCAAGAGATATTTTTATCTAATAAGATATGAATATAATTTTTCTCTGCCAGTTTCTTCAGACTGAGGGAATGAATGAAAACTATGGAGTTCATCTTTTAGGGGCTGGCTGGCTAGTTAACAATGGGGTCTCAATTCAAGAACCTAGGAAGCAGGAAGGTAGGAGGAAAGGAATGGCCCAGGCTCTCTACACTTCTGGTTCATTCAAGGTGAAGTCATATTCATTGGATTGCATGTCTTCCAGAATGTACTGTTGTTGTTCTTTAGTTGCTAAGCTGTGCCCAACTCTTAGGGACCCCCTAGACTGCAGTCCAGCAGGCTCCTCTGTCCATGGGATTTCCCAGGCAAGAATACTGGAGTGGGTTGCCATATCCTTCTCCGGGAGATCTTCCCAACCCAGGGATCAAACCCACATCTCCTGCATTGGCAGGCGGATTCTTTACTGCTGAGCCACCAAGGAAATCCATTCCAGAACATAACAAGACACTGGTAATCAGGTACTTCTGAGTGTTTAGTTCCCATTTTTGCTGACTTTTCAAAATTCTACTGAAGTTCTCCCACATGCTAGATTTCTCAATATATGTTTCTTGTTAGATGGACTCATGGTTTAGCTTTTGCTTGTTAAAGTTATTTACATGGCCTGAGGTCAGATGGTGTTTTTTTTCACATTTTGCTTGATGGAAACCTTACTGGACCCCATTGTTTTTATAGCAAAAGATCGGTTTCAATGAGGTGGTAGAGAACTTCAGTTCTAATGCGTCTCTTTAGCAATACATTTACCAGGCACTCAAATCTCCTGGAGAAGATATAAAATCTTGAGGTCTGTATCTGGAGTTTTGATGTGGTGGTTCCTGATCTAAGTTGGGTGGATTCGCACATTGTCAGCCTCGCACACCAGCAAGGGAGAAGGTCAAGCATCACATTCTTTCCAACAGAGGCAATGACGAGGTGGCTTTGCTTTCTGGAGGATTATGTAAGAAACTGAGATGTCTGGAGGTCATCGGTGGTAACTGGAGGAGAAAATTAAACTGAACAGGCTGCTTCCACTTAGCCAGGCTTCTCTAGAAGATTATTTACAAGTCTGGGTCCAGCTCTGGTGGAGCTCAGTTTCATGGACTCAGAGAAAGACTGTAAAATAATCCTAAATCAGGCCATCCAACACTTTGAAAAAAAGTGAGGAGGGAGGGGGGACACTGAGGAAGGGAAGCAAGAGGACTCATTCCCAAATCCGCTCAAATTTATTCCTTTCTTCTTTGTCTTTGTCTCCTTGGCTCTCATCTCTTTCAAGAAGTCTGCAAGCAGAGCAAAACAGAGGTGAATAGCCAAAATGGTAGCCCACTCTGCTGCTCTGGTAGGAAAGCCTCCGGACTTAGGCAGCCATTTTCCCTTGGATCATGGATGTCCAAAGTCACATTCTATTAGCTCAGCAGCACATGCAAAATAATAACCATAAACCCAGAAATGTGCTGTGGAATTTTCTCCAGCTCTCTTAACGAGCTCTGCAAAGCTCCTCTGTCAAGGAGAGTGGGGAATGTGTAATTTCAAACACATTTTTAATAGTTTCTCTTGGCTCCCTCCGAAGAAGAGGGAGGCACGCTGACGCGGCTCTAGGAGAGGCAGCAACTTTACAAGAGTAATGTGAAGCAAATCACCCAGGTGCTAGTAGCACTTGGAAAGCATGGGGAGCTGCCTGGGGAGCGGGGGCTCATCAGGCAAAGATGCTGGAGTCAAATGTGTGGCTCTGGAAGTCAAACCAGTGTGGCATACGGTGAGTACAGAGGAAGCAAGGCGCCCTCAAAGCTCTGACCAAATCAAGACCCTTTCCCTTTATAACCAAGCAGGATTTTGTAAAAACAGAGAAGAGAGGTAACTAGAGTGGAAATGGTAGCAGGTGCCAGACCACCAAGGAGCATCCGTTAGGATGCCTGGAGCTCTTGGCTCTTGGCTGTAGCAACAGATGGACACCTGGTATAGCTCAGTGTCTTAGACACATTGAAGAGGACTCACAGCTGGAGACCAGGAAGGAGGAGGAGGAGGTGTGTCACTCCTTGGCTTCTCTGGCTCAAGAATCCAAAAAACAATGTATTGGAAAGGATATGGGGGCTTCCCTGGTGGCTCGGTGGTAAAGAGTCTTCCTGCCAATGCAGGAGACATGGGTTCGACCCCTGGTCCTGGAAGATCCCCCATGCCACGGAGCAACTGAGCCTGTGCAACACAACTGTTGAGCCTGTGCTCTGGAGCCTGGGAACCATAACTCCTGAGCCTGTGCCCCTCAACTATTGAAGTCCAAGCAACCTAGAACCTGTTTTCTGAACAGGAGAAGCCACTGCAAGGAGAAGCCACTGCAAGGAGAAGCCCGCACATGGCAACTAGTTTCACTCGCCAAAACTAGAAAAAAACAGCCCTCGCAGCAATGAAGACCCAGCATAGTCAAAAATAAATAAATCAGTAAATTATTTAAAACAGTCACATGAAACATGAACTCTAGGCTCTTTTTTCTCCATTTTCCCACCAATACTGTTAAGTACCTGAAAATCAGAACCCATGGTGAGACAGCAGGTCAGAATATTTGAAATCCTGACAATTTTGAAAATCTATGACTGTGGTTGGTCACCATGCTATAGGCTTGATTCATGAATGTACTGAAGTGATTTGCTCTTCAAATTAGAAAATGCCGCTTTTGTTGAAATAAAACCTTTTCTTTTACCTGATAACTGGTCGTGGAGAAGTTATTTCCTCATGATCAATTTCAATGTATCACCTGTTGTGAAGGAAGAGAGGAAATGGACATTTACTGAATCAAGGGAGCAAAAAGTTACCTGTTCCCAGCCTCTCCTTGTTTCATAGAAAATGAACCTGGGGCTCAAGGGAACAACCAAAACAGTGGCTGACTACCCAGAGCCCCCGCTTTTAAGCTCAGTGTTATTTCTACTGCATTCTGCAGCCCACTGTGCATCTGACTCATGTGGGCTGATTCTGCCTTGAGAGGTCTGCTCCCAGCCACCTCTCTGCCTGCTCTCCGTGTCTGCAGTGGAAGATGGTGGGCTGAGACTTCAGCTCCTAGCCTCGCGTTGGGCAGCTCTGCAGCCCCAGTGGGAAGGGAAATGCTGAGTGGGGTCTGGCTTTGGTACAAGTAGGCTAATCATGGTGAGTGGCTGGTAGGAGCTGTGAGAAAGACATGAGCTCCCTGCGGTCCCATTTTCTTCCCCGAGCCCCAAGTTTATCCTCCTGGCCTCCTTTAGGTCATCTATTTCTTTCCTGACAAAAACATCTGGTTGTTTCAAAACTGAAATTTTCATGCATCTCAGCTCATGTAGGAATGTCGAAAAGCTGTTCTGAAAAACATAGCTTCTCCGGGTGCCAAACCAGTTGGGCTGGATTGAACAACTGTTGTGATAAATCTCTGCTCTGCCGCTTCAACAGCCCCAGAAGGTACAAAACAGAACGTTTCATGAGACCAGCCAGTTGAATTGAATAAGACCTGCCTGGAGGAGCCCTGTGCCTTAAGAGTGTGGAGCCACCCCTTTCTCTCCTCCCTCCTCAAGCTCTCTTCTTCTTTCAGACAATTTCTGGGACTGCTGGAAAGAGGACAGCGTGTCAGGATTCTCTGTGTTCACAACAAATTCTTTTGTGTCCTCAAGTGGAAAAATATTTTATGACATGGCAGAGTGACTGCTTGTTCTATGAGTGATTCACAAGGAAAACTCAGCGACCTAATGATGTGTGTCTTTGCCAAGACCGAGGCAAGGGAAAGGATTAAAAAAAAAAAAAGTGACCCAGAATCAAAAGTCTGAGAGGAACTTCTAGGATGCTAGACCACCTTTCCACTCAGCAGTCTCCACCGTGGGCTATGGAACTTCCACTTTTGCTGTCCTTTATTTCAAACCCACCCGTGTCCACAAGGTGAAACATCCACCCCCACAAAGTCCATGCACAAAACCTCCTGACCACTCGGGCTTTGTTTTAGTGTTTTGTTCTCTGTTCCCTATTTCCTAGGATGTGCATTCTTATCAAGACGGTCTGTTGTAATGCTTGGAGAGTACACGCGTGCTAAGCCTCTTCAGTCATGTCTGACTCTGTGTGACCCATGGACTATAGCCCACCAGGCTCCTCTGTCCACGGGATTCTCCAGGCAAGAATACTGGAGTGGGTTGCTGTTTCTTACCGCAGAGGCTCTTCCCAACCCAGGGATAGAACCTGTGTCTCCCGCGTTGGCAGGCGGGTTCTTTACCACTAGCACCACCTAGGAAGCCCATACTTCTGTACAATTCAGTACTGTAAATAAAAGCTTCCTTGGAATCAGAGGACATACAGCTCATATTTCACTACATTTTCTATAAAAATATTGTTGGATGTTTTGTCACATATTTTGCTGAAATCATTTGCACAGTGTGTCCACTCAGTTTCCTCATCTATCAACCTGGAGATGCTATAAAACTGGAAATCTAGAATAAGAACCTGTGTTGGTCATGTGGGCAAAAAATTTCTATTCTAAGTAACCTCATGAACTTATTTGCTTCACTGCCTTTGCTGCTGGCATCCTTCCTGGTTTCCCTTTTGGAACCCTTGCTTCCTTGTTCCAAGGACCAAGATACCTTTTGTGGATCATGAAAGAATTTACCTAATTTGTTCCCTGAGCTCCTGTTAGCTTGTCCTCTGAGATAACACCTGCATTTTAACAGCAACCTCTGTGCCTCAACCCAAAAGTATGGGGCTGGAGAATTTGTGGCAACACCAGGGACCAGAGTCGTCACATCTCCTGGGAGCTGCTGCTTATTCCATAAAGGTGACCTCTTCTCAATCTGCTTGTTTCTATGTCTGGCAACTCTTGCTCTGCCATCAACTCCCCAACCCCCACACCCCCACCCCAGCATGGCAGACCGGCGCTCTGGTTACACAATGGGACCCCTCCATGGGTCCCCAGCCAGGTTCTTTTAGCCAGTATTGGAAACAGCCTCAAGGGATTTTTCCCTTCAAAGCTCTTGCCTAAACTGTGCTAAACCAAGTTAGACCAGTCAGAGGTGAAAAACCCCACCTCTTTTTTTTTTTTTCTCACCTCCCTTCCCAACATGCTCCTTCATTACCACCAAGCAAGAGGGCTCATTTATTCAGCAAAGAGTTGTTAAGCATATTCTGTGCGCCAGTCTGAGGTGGTACTGGGGATTCAGAGGTGAGAAACACAGCATATTCTGCTCTTGAGAAGTCACCAGGTCAACTAGGAAGACAGGTTTCAAACATATAAAAAAAGACTGTGAGAAGAGAGTTACGGGGAGGACAAGCTCTTACCTTGCTCCAGAGGGTCAGGGCAATGATGTGGGAGGTGACATGGACGACAGGACTGTACCTAAGAGCCTGAGAGAAGCCAGCCGTCCCTGGGGACGGCGCCCGGAGTCCTGTCCACCCAAATTCTTCCGAACGCCCCTGAGGTTGAGGGCTCCTTCATTGTCTTGGGAAGGTGATCTAATAAGATCTCATTTCACAGCTCATCTCAATTTAAACTCTGGGCTTGTCCCAGACTTTGTTTATCTGCAGAATATTTACCAGCCTGCAGGGTGATTTATTTTTGCAGGAGAAATGCCTGCAGGATTTCTAGCTCATTTCTGAAGTGGCCAGCTCTCTCCCCCTTCCTCTTCGAAACTACAGCTACGCTCAGAAGTGCCTCAAAATAACCAGTTAGAATCAGAATTCCTGACTGTTCTGTCCCAAGTGAAAGTCGCTCAGCCATGTCTGACTCTTTGTGACCTTATGGGCTGTAGCCCCGCCAGGCTCCTCTGTCCATGGGATTTCCCAGGCAAGAATACTGGAGTGGGTTGCCATTTCCTTCTCCAGGGGATCTTCCCAACCCTGGGATCGAACCGCGGTCTCCTGCATTGCAGGCAGATTCTTCATCATCTGAGCTGCCAGGGAGACATCGGATTTCAGAACTAGGGCTGGGACGTGGGTTCCTGACGACTCTAACCATGGTTCGGGGTATGTGCGATCAGCGGAGGGCACTGTCAACTAACACCCTCTTCTGGGGGGCTTCTAGATCTCCTGACACACAGACCCCCTAGACCTGCAGAGTCTACACAGCCAGAAGAAAAGCGCAAGTTGATGAGAAGCGTTTGCTCAGCCTTGGCCATCTTGGGAAGGGGCTGCTTCACCCCTGGACTGCCCCCAACCCTCAACCTCGACTCCCTTATCTTGTTCCTACTTCGGTCCTGTCCTCCTAACGCCCCACGAGGCTGCACTGGCCCTTTGTCGCCTTGCTGGGCGACATTCCCATTCCCGGACCATCCCGGGCTCTTTCCCTGCAGAATCTCCTTTGCACAGAGCCTGGGGGTTGGAGCGCCGCGAAAAGCATCTGCAAACGTGGAAAGTTTCCCTTGTGCGTTCTCCTTAAACATTTGACAAGAATTAAAGTTTCCCTCAGGGGAACCAATTTCACATATTAAAACCAAACTTTTTTCCCTCTTACAGTCTCTCTCACTCGCCCAGTCTCAGACCCAGGAGGAATGATTTCCTGTGAAGTCCGGGCGCTCGCCGCCCCTGCGCAGCGGTGAGCACGCCGCCGGCGGTCGGACCCAGGGCTCCGCGTGGCGCGACCCGCATCCTCCCGGGCCGGGGCGGGGCGGGCCCCGCTTTCGCTGGAAAAATAATAAAATGTGGGGTCGGTTTCTTTCAAGCTGGCTTTCTGTTTCACAATTCGAGTTTTCTGTCAGGAAATGAGTACCGGCTAGCCCTTTTAGGGTGGGGGAAGGCGGAGGGAGGAGGTCGTGGAGAAGGGGAAGGGGCTGCGCCCTCTGTCCCGAGCGAGGCCGCCTCCGGCTGCACTGGGGGGCATCAGGCCTTTAGTTTGTCCCTCAAAGCCCGCCCGCGTGGACCCTTCCATCTGCGCAGGGGTCTTTTGTGCGGCTCCAGGAGGGGCCCCCTTTAGAAGGGACAGAGTCCAGCATAACTAGACAGAATATACATCCCTAATGAAGCCGGGCGGCCACTGGATGTCTGCAGCCACGGTCATTTTAGGACCATGGGGACGCTCCAATGAAAAAATCCCAGGCGTCCCTGGAGAAGTCTTCTTCCAGGAAAGCAAAAATGGAAATGGGGACACGGGGCTGGGAGAGGATGGTGGGGGTGTGGGGGTGAGGAGACTCGAGGAGACTGAAGACAGAGTTCCAGCCATAAATATGCATGTCTGGGCAGCGTGTGTTTCAAATGGAATGTTAACGCGCACACGCAGGGTATCCCGGAGGTTGTTTGTGAACGTCCCCCAAAAGGGTGGAGGGGCTCGAACGCACATTTGGAATTTTCATTGGAAACACATGCCCAATTAACAAAAATGAAAGCGTATCTTCGAAACATTGAACTTGCACTCAAGCAATTAGCAAGCTGGTTCATTTTGATTTGCTGGGTTGTGGGGCTCGGATAGCCAAACCTTTATGCTGTGATGGTGGTGGCCGCGGTGGTGGAAGTCAGATACCTTTTAAGTCCAGGGAAGACTTTCCAGAACCCTGCTATGGCTAAGAGGACAGGATGGAGGCTGAGTTTGTTACAGTTAACATCCTATGATTCCCAAGCGATCCGGTTTGGAAACAGGATTTAGAGAGAAAGTATTCATCCTGCTTTAAAACTTCTTATAACATGCGTGCAGAGAAGTGTGTCTCAGGTCAAAGCACTTTCTCACGCTGAACATGTCTGTATGATGAACACCCAGAAGCCTCACTTAGCTCGCTTCCAGGCACTGATCTCTTCTCATCATTATATTTTAAATCACAATTTTCTTGTCAGTCACTAAAGACGATAGTGGTTTATTTTGTGCCAGAACTTCAGGGCAAAGTGAGTCCAGGCCAGGGGTGTGCTGTGCACACACCCAGAGCCTTCTCAGGCTTCAATGGCTGCCTGCGTCTTCCTCAGGCTTCCAGCACCACCCAGAGCACAGCGTGAACACTGTGGCCCCGAAATCTCTCCAGATCACTAGCTCCTCCATTCCACAGGCCCTTGGAGTTTATAAAGTTACTCATTTTATTTGTTGCCTTAATCTGTTCAGGCTGCTGTAACAGAATATCACAAACTAGGTGGCATTTCTCAAGTTTTGGAGGCTGGAAGTCCAAGATCAAGGTGCCAGTAGATTTGGTGTCTGGTGAGGACCTTGATTCTTGATCTTCTCCCTGTTGCCTCACATGATGGAAGGACTGAGTGTGTTAGTGTCAGTCGTTCAGTCATGTCCGACTCTTTGTGACCCTCAAGGTCACATGCCAAGCTCCTCTATCCATGGAATTCTCCAGGCAAGAATACTGGAGTGGTGGCCATTCCCTTCTCCAGGGGATCTTCCAGACCCAGGGATTGAACCCAGGTCTCCTGAATTGGAGGCAGATTCTTTATTGTCTGAGTCACTGAAAGAGGTTCCTATTCTTCTGGTACAAATCCCATTCCTGAGGGATCCATTCTTGTGGCCTGATCACTTCCCAAAGTCCCTACCTCCTAATATCATCTACTTCAGAATTTCAACGTAGGAATTTGGTGAGGACATAAACATTCAGTCCACGCCATACATACTGACAGCCAACCAATACCAGGATCTCTGCTCCTAAGGAGCTGAACAATCTATAAGAGAGAAAAACAAAGAAACAATAGGGTGTGATCTCTCCTAGGGCTGAAATCAGCACAGGGGAAGGGAAGGATCCGAAAGGGAGCATTGGTCTTCAAAGGTGGAGGAAGGATTCCTGGAAGAAGAGCCTCAGCAGATTCCTGAAGGAACACCAGGTGAAGAGGAGGGTGGTAAAGAGAATAGAATTCCAGGCAGTGAGAACAGCATGTGCGAAAATGGGAAATGAGTGGGGTGAGGGAAGCGAGATTAGCTTGGACCAGCTCAAGAAGACCCTTTGTGCTCTGGGTGACCAGATGGCCCCACTTGCCCTGGGGTGGTATCTACCCACACCTGCTGCCCTATATCACAGCCACCTTCTCCCCTCCTTTCCTCTCAGTAGTGACTGATTTGGACCCTAAAATGATGTAGTCACCTCATCCAAGCCAAGCCAAAGAATTTGAATTCAATCCTGAAGGTCCAAGGAGCTGGTGAAGGCCTTTGAGGAGAGAAGAAACCACAATCACATTTGCATTGTAGAAATATTACTTTGGCTGCAATGGAAGAATGTTTTGGAGAAAACAATGATATTTTAGGAGATTATTGCCTTCATCCAAGGTAAAGGTGATGATGGCCAGGGTTAAGAGCTCAATCATGATGATGGATGAATTCAGAATGAATGAGAAATATTGTGTAAGAGGACTTCCAAGGACTTGGTGATTATATTTACTCTGTGTTCATTGAAAGTGAAAGTGTTAGTTGCTCAGTCGAGTCTGACTCTTTGCAACCCCATGGACTGTAGCTCACCAGGCTCCTCTGTCCATGGGATTCCAGGCAAGAATACTGTGTTCATTGGTCATTTATATATTGCCTTCTAAGATTTCAAGGAAATGGCAACCCACTTTCCATGGACAAAGGAGCCTGGCCAGTTACAGTCTATGAAGACGCAAAGAGTCAGAAATGATTGAGCGACTAACACTTCAAGATTTAAAACTGGATTCTACTGGCAGCCTGGTGCACGGGTTCCAAAAGTACAGAAGCTTTGGAGGAGCTGGAAGGGACGATGAGAGTGAGCACAGGCCTGGCTTGGGGTTTTCCATCTCTGGAAGGCAGAGCTAACTTGTGCTGAGCCAGGTCCCAGCAGTGGCCTGGACTGAGGCCAAGGTCAGGGCCAGGGCAGGGTGGCACTACCTTGGGGTGGTACAGACAGCATGGTGGCACTGGGGTGCTCAGCAAAGACTTCACCCTTGAACTGGTAGGCAGGTTCACATCCTGTAAGTTTGAGGAGTGTTACAGGCTTGTGAATTACATTAAAAAAAAATATTTTATCAATAACTCTAAAGTAGTAGGAACTCCAGTCCCCACCACATGTGTTTTCCATGTGTGTTGCGACTGTAGAAAGTAACCAAACAACTCTGTATTGAACTTGTCAGAATATAATCAAAAATTCTGCTAATTACTTCAGCATGAAGCCCATTGAGCTCTCTCCCTTAATCATCAGAAGTTAGTGAGCACCAGCACTCGGGAGCAGCACTTGACTGTGTTTCTTGGACAACTGCAAAAGCTTATCTTTCACAGCAAGGTTTTCTCATTTTTGGAAACTCCGTCCCCATTACAGTCATCATTACTAGCTACATCAAGAGTGCACAACTGAGAAAAGTACATGCAAAGAAATTCCTGAAATGGGAACAGACATTCACGTTGGAGTGGTAGTTTTTGCCAAAAAAGTTAAACTCAAGCAAATGAATTGATTATCTTAGGCTGCTGGCTTCATTGCCCAAGAAAGCAGCAAATGCAAAATTCTGCCAGTGAGTCCACGCTGTTTAGCACATTTGTTTTACCTCTGAAAGCCGGTAATAATGACAGAAGAAAACTGATGGAGTTTTGAGCTCAGGAAGAAAAATTAAGAGGCTTTTAATATTTACAAAGAAAAACATTATTTCCCCTTAATCTTTCTTGTCTCTCGTTTCAGTTCCCATTAAGCATCTGCACCATGGGGGTGGACAGGGGGGAATTGTGGAGAGAAGAAAAAAGAGAAAGTGAAAGCAGTGAAAAGAAATAGTAACTTCTCAAACAGAGAGAACATATAATTATTTATACGGATATGAGAGAGCCTTAGTGCAGAGTCTGTAAATGTTTATATTTGGTTTCTAAATGAAATATGATAAGCCCTATTTACTATTCAGAACTCCAAATTTATAAAACAGATTTTTTGTTATTGTTGTTAGTGGGAAGAGAAGTGGAAATGAGTTGGAATGGGAGTTTATTCACATTGCATAAAAATTCTTTACTTTGCAAAATGACTCACTGAAAGCTTCCTTTAAATAACAGCTCTGCTGGTGCATTTAATTTACCAAAAAAATCAATTTTAAACAGAATTTAGGAACAACGTCTGTGTTATGCAGTGAAAATGCAGTAGGCATTTTAAAATAAAAGCAGATTGGGGTGAATATGAAAATAAATTTGTGTTCTTTGAATAAATTCTTACTAGGCAAGTATCAGGATGGTGGCCTAGAAGTGTGATGAGAGGGTCATTGTGCAGAAGAAAGTTGAAGGATTAGGTAGGATTAGGGAAGGGAGTATGGATTTAACTTTAAAAACTGGACATGATATCATCTAAGGAATGAGTTTTAATAGGAGACCTTGCATCAGTAAAAGTAAACAAAGGGATCTCTAATTCAAGTTGCAGATAACCTCCCCTGCATTTAAGCAGGCAGATAATTTTGCTTAGATTCCAAATTCCCATTGAAATAACCAAATACGTAACAGAAAACTCTGCATCAGTGTTTAAGTGGTTTTTGCAAAAGCAAATATGACAGAAAAGAGCAGTAAAGGGAAGGAAAACTGATCCTAATATTTTTAGATGCAGCTCCTGGGCAAATTGATAAAAGTTACTGGGAAGGTAATAAACATAATGTAAAAAATTAATATTATTAGTAACCTGGATCCAAAAGCTTAGATTATTTCAACAACAATTTAGATCTGGGGGATATGAAATAAAAGGCTATTAAGTGTCTTATTTTACTGGAGGGAAGGGCAGTGCTTGACTGTGATCAAGGATTTTGGCTCAAATATTATTGAAAGGCAACCTTCTAAAGAACAAATGTAGGAATAGAGAGAGGTAAAAAATCATAGTGTAAGTTATGTCAAAAGTAAAAAAAAGA
Organism: Okapia johnstoni; assembly: GCA_024291935.2. Taxonomy (NCBI): domain Eukaryota; kingdom Metazoa; phylum Chordata; class Mammalia; order Artiodactyla; family Giraffidae; genus Okapia; species Okapia johnstoni. Next base: position 27,766,774 of record CM044324.1, read on the forward strand.
AGTTTTATATTGGTCCTTCAACATATACAGACAATTCCAGGCAAAGACTGAAGTTTAAAGCACATGTGGGGACTTCCCTGGTGGTCCAGTGGTTAAGACTTTGCCTTCCAATGCAGAGGGTGCAGGTTCGAACCCTCATCAGGGAACTAAGATCCCACATGCCTTGTGGACAAAAAAGCAAAACATAAAGCAGAAGCAATATTGTAACAAATTCAACAAAGATTTTTAAAATGGTCCACATAAAAAAAATCTTAAAAAAAACCACATGCAGATACTTTGGTGCTGGTAAGCATAAGATCCATAAAATGCATGCCCCTTTTCTAACATAGCATGTTTTTTTTTTTCTAATATGGACCATTTTTAAAGTCTTTATTGAATTTGTTACAATATTGTTTCTGTTTTACATCTAGCATAGCAAGTTAGTGAGTTTGGGGATCTACAAAGGTGGGTAGGCTTGACTAGAAATGGAGAGCTAACATATTATCTCTGAAATGTGAATGTCTAATGAGAGAAATAAGTCAGATTTACATGGTGAGGGAATAGTCACCTGTGGGGGAAGGTGGTTCACAAGGAATCTATAATGTCAGGATGACCAAAGAAGTTTTAAGGAGAAATTTGCTTCATTTGCTATTATTATTCATTATTGTGCTTCCCAGGTGGCACTAGTGGGAAAGAACCCTCCTGCCAATGAAGGAGACATGAGAGACCCAGGTTCAATCCCTGGCTCTGGAAGATCCCCTGGAGAAGGGCATGGCAACCCACTCCAGTATTCTTGCCTGGAGAATCCCGTGGACAGAGGAGCCTGGTGGGTTACAGTCCACAGGGTCACAAAGAGTTGGACACAACTGGAGCAACTTAGCATGCACACGTGCGCTGCTCTAAGTCATAATCTCTTCATCACCCCAAATCTTCACTAAAGGCTTTGCAGAAGGTTTGGAAGTAATTAAAAGCTTTAGTATAAGATTTGAAGGGGTGGAGAGGTTGAGAAGGAATAAAGAGAAAGGGAACAGAGAAACATCTGGGCCAGGACAAAGCTGTGGGTACCGCACAGCCATGGGAAGTGCTCAAGAGATGTTTGAGGTTAGAAGACATAGACAATCAGAAGCAAATTTGCCATGAAAATTCAAGTCCCTATAAATTTGCCCAGATCGTGGAGAGGATGGTAGATTTCTCATTGAATATGGTAGCAATGGTCAGTGGTTTTGTTTTGAAATCTCAAGAAGCCATGTGATATCTGTATACATAGTGTCTACAGTACTAGAGTTAAAAAGATAAATCTATCAAAAAGTAAAATGAAAAATAGCCACAAAACATTAAATAAAGTACAAGAAGTTAGAGCAAATAAAAATAATTATGTGAGTAGTTAAATGTGCCATTAAATGACAAAGACTCAGAGACTTGCAGTTTATGGCAGAATAGAGTAGGTCATAGTCACTCAATGTTCTCACTATATTATCTAGAAAAGTCCTGAAAATTTCCAAAATTATATATCAAAGACATAGGAGAGTTGTGGAAACAGAACTAGATGATTGGAATTTCAGTTCTGAGGTCTTCTGGAAATTACCAGCTATTTTCTTTCTAAACCCAATTGCCAATTTGGTTTTCTAAAAAGAAATGGACAATATGCTATTTACAAGAGACACATTTTAAACAGAAGACCATTTACAAGAGACTTACTTTATTTATAATGACACAGGAAGATAGAAAAATAGGAAGATAAAAATGATATTCCATATAAACACTAACCAAAAGGTAGCTAATATAGTTCTATTAATAGCAAATGATAAGATTTAAGGCAAGAAATGTTAAAAGAGATAGAGGAAAATCCATAAAGATAGAAGAGTCAATTTATCAAGAAGACATAATAATTTAAAACTTAATTATACCTAATAGTTACAAAAGATATAAAGCAAAAGTTAATAGAACTAAAAGTAGAAATTGATGATAATTCACAATTACAGTTAGAGATTTAATACATCTTTCTCAGTAACTGATCACAATTCATAGTAATACATAGAGAAAAAACATGGGTATGATCTGAACCCAGTTGACAAATACTGTCATCACACTCAACTGCAATACAGTCTTTTCAAGTTTACATGGAACATTTACCGAAATAGATCATATGCCGGGTCACAAAGTAAGTCAAAAAATCTCAAAGTACTAAGGGTTATACAGGAAATGTTTTTTGACCACAGTAGAATTAAACTTGAAATCAAGAACAGAAAAGTTAGTAGAAAATCTCCAACTTGAGTAACATATGTATCAATAAAGAAATTGCTGTTATAGTTATGAGATATTTTGAACTCAATAATGATAAAAATTTGACATATCAAAACTTGTGGAATGTAATTTCTGACCAAAGAGAAGTTTATAGTTTTAAATGAGTACATAAGAAAAAGGAAAGTTGAAAATCAATGATTGAAGTCTCCGTCTTAGGAAATTACAAAATAAAAGGCAAATTAAATCCTATTAATAAGTAAATGGAAGGAAAGCTAAAGCTAAAGGGGAAATCAATGACATAGAAAGCAAAGATATAATGGAAATGAAATAAAGTGACAGTACATACCACTTAAGAAAGCTATATAGCAATATCTATTAAAGATAAACATGGGTTATCCTATGATCCAACAGTTCTGCTCTTTGGGTGTATACCAAGAAAAATCAGTTTTTATGTCATATATATATAATATATGTAATATAAATATATAAATAATATAAAAATATATATAATAGGATATATATAAGGCATGAACTAGACATGTATAAGAATGTTAATAGTAACATTTTTATAATAAGTATAAATGGAAACAACCCACATTTCCATAAATGAAAAAGTGGATAAATAAGTTGCATTATGGGTTTAATGGAATACTATATAGCAATAAAAATAATGACTTTTGCTACATGTAGGCACATGACGAATCTCACAGACATATTGTCGAACAAAATTAACCGGAATGAAAAGACTGCATGCCTTGATATTCAATTTAAATGAAATTCAAAATTAAACAAAACTTATTTGGGCTTCCTGATGGCTCGGCAGGTAAAGAATCTGCCTGCAATGCAGGAGACACAGGAAGACGTGGGTTTGATCCTTCGGTTGGGAAGATCCCTTGGAGGAGGAAAATGGCAACCCACTCCAGCATTCTTCCCTGGAGAATCCTATGGACAGAGGATCCTGGCCAGTTACAGTCCAAAGGGTCGCAAAGAGTTGTACATGACTGATCAACTAAGCACAATCCATGGAGATAGAAGTTAGAATGTTATTTTTCTTGGGAATTACTGACAAGGAGGATAGGACAGACACAAGGAAGCTCCCCTTCAGGGAAGGACTTTTTGCTCCAGCTTCTGGAAGTGCTGTCAGTGAGCAGCCTTCAGCTACTTGTGCAAATCATACCTCAGAAAAAAAAACAGAAGAACAGACTCAAAATGCATTTAAAAATGCAACTATATGCTGTTTTCAAAAGACATATCTCAGAATAAATGATAGAAAAAGTTAAAAAAAAAATAATGGAAACCCGGTGTATTTAAAGCTCGAGTTCTACTCTCTCCAAGAGATCCTCCTAAAATGGCTATAAAAGAATATTCAAAAGGTTTAAATCCACAAAGACAAGAAGAGAAGGATAGAGAACAACAGCAAACAATGTCAACATTTTATAAGCAGGAAAATGGTGACTGACTTAACAAAGTAGAGAGAAAGTTGAAATCTAAGCCTATAGGCAGAGAAACCAACAGGAACTGAGATAGTTTCCACACACAGCTCCAGAGAAGCTCAGGGAAACAAGAGCACGACAAGCGGCTGAGATCAGGAAGGTTGGTTGAAAGTCCTCATAGTGAGCAGTTAGACTTCTGGATCCTTTCCCTTGAGCCCACACTGTCACCATCTCCCCATTTTCAAGGGAAGTCTGAAAGCTTTCTCTTTGGAGAGGGTCAATCTGACAGGCTCCAAACTTGGGCACACCCAGCACAGCAGAAAAGTGAGAGTGACGTGCCATATTGAACACAGAGGATCGGATGAAAGTTGACGTCCTCAGTGGTGAGACCTTGGTCCTCTTCCTTCACATACATCTCAGAAAACTAACAGCCAGCATGAACCTTCTAGCAGAGGATGAGTTGATTCTTCTCTGAGGAAACTGCCCAGCCCAAATAAACAGAGTGCTCTCATCCTTCCTTGCAAGAGCCCCATGTTCTTGAAGCCCAAGCAACTGGGTTTCAGCAGGACCCAAGTGAGTCAGCCAGTCAGCTGAGAAGCCCAGGCTACTAGTTCTGTAGACCCTGCACGTCACCTGGAGAGCTTTTAACCAATATCCCAACCTGTCCCTTGAGTCCACTTACCCTGGGTTTTCTACTCTATCTAGGGGAAGGTTTAGTAGTGAAATTGCTCAGTTGTGTTCGACTCTTTGCGACCCCATGGACTGTAGCCCACCAGTCTCCTCCGTCCATAGGATTTTCCAAGCAAGAGTACTGGAGTGGGTGCCATTTCCTTTTCCAGGGGATCTTCTCAACCCAGGGATCGAACCTGGGTTTCCCACATTGCAGGCAGACGCTTTTACTGTCTGAGCCACCAGGGAAGTCAGGGGAAGGTTTAAGACAACTCAATCTGACTGTTTAAAAATGCGTGATGAATTTTAAAAGAAGAATTTAAAAAAATTATAATGATGTTAAGTGCTCCCTAATTTAATACTCAATGGACATGAATTTGAGCAAACTCTGGAAGACAGTGAAGGACAAGGGGAGCCTGGCGTGCTGTAGCACATAGAGTCGAAAAGAGTTGGACACAACTTAGCGAGTGAACAACAACAATTTAATGCTTTGGAAGGACCATTGCTGAAGCTGAATCTCCAATACTTTGGCCATCTGATGTGAAGAGCCAACTCATTTGAAAAGACATTAATGCTAGGAAAAGACTGAGGGCAGGAGGAGAAGGGGGCAGCAGAGGACGAGATGGTTAGATAGCATCACTGACTCAATGGACGTGAATGTGAGCAAACTCCAGGAGACAGTAGAGGACAGAGGAGCCTGGTGGGCTACAGTCCATGAGGTTGGAAAGAGTCAGACATGACTTAATGACTGAACAACAATAACAATTTAATACATAAATCCTAATTGTCTTTAACAAAATCAGATGACCCTAAATTTCATCCAGAATAATAAATATAAAAGACAATACCTTACTTACCATGTAAGTTATTAAAATTAATCATAAATTCACAGAAATTAAAAGAGTGAGGCTCTTCTGCCAGAAAAGACAGATCAGTATAACAGAGTAGGATTAAATATGAAAACTCCACAGATGACAAGACAACAGTGGCATTTTACATCAGCAGAGAAGGAGTAGATTGTCCAGTGAATTGTGTTGATAATCATGAGAAAAAGGACAGGAAAATGATTTTATTTCTTTTTCAATGGTTAATTAATGAAGATTTCTGGAAAACTGGGTGCTCTGTGTCAAAGCTGGTCCCTGTGACTACTCATGTTACCCAAGCAGTAAAACAAAACACGATCAGATGAGTTGCCCATGAAGATTCTGCTCAGCTCAAAAGTTCTGTAGTCACTCTAAACTAAGGTAGTTGCTGCTTTTGTTTGTCTTTTTCAAAGCTCAATTGAGTAGTGGCATTCTGAATGTCAAAATAGAAAGACAAAAGTAAAAATAAACTTGCCTGACTTTCTCCCTTGAAAGAAGAGGAAAGATGACTGGCCATTCTAGCCTCAAGGGCCTGAGGGACTTTGGCGCTTTTTGACATGCACTGTTTGTTTTCAATGGGAAATTACTCAAAATGTAATAAGGAAATATTTTGCTGAGTAAATAGATTCGTTTACATCTTGCGGCATGGACGGTTAAGAAGAATCCTGGCTTTTAAGCTCACTTGGCTGAAATTCCCAGTCAAAGAAAGGGATTTCTCTTCTCACTAGCATTTCTGTCTTTCCAAGGGACTCTTCCTCCTCCTTCTTTTGAAATCAGATATTTTAAGATACTTGAAATCCAGGGAGGGAATAGAGACTTTATTCCACTGTGACAGGGAAGAACATCATTAATGTTTTGTGGTCACAACCTTTCCGGAACCCCTCCTGCCTCTCCCAAAGTTCTAGCTTTGTCAGCTCAGAGTGTGCGATGTGGAATTGGGGCAACGGGTGGGACAGACACACAACTGGATGAGCCAAGACGTGGGGTTTACGTTGGAAAGGACCAGATTATTCATGAGAAGGACCACTGGAGATGAAAGGGAGGAGGGACAGGGAAGGAGAGAGAGGAGCAGGACTTGGCCACGGAGAGGGCTGGACCGGGAGCTGAGGTGGAAGGACAAGGAGGTTTCCGGGATCAACTGCGATTCTGGGGTGAATATTGAGAGTGACAGAGGCAGAGAAAGAACCCAGAATGATTTCTGTGTATTCAAAGTGTAGTTCTCTCTACATTTCTTGGCAATTTTTCCCTAAGTAAAAGTTGGAGCTGATTTCATTTATATATTTCAGCAGAGTGTGGTTCTTTGAATCAAAATGTATGTGCTGAGGCTACGCCAAGTGGGTTTCAGTCATATTTGGGTTATGCCACAAAAGCCAAAGGTTGTATCACTCTTGGCCCTGTTCACTCACTTTTCTCTTGGGCTTGCCCTGTCTTTTTGCCTCACATAAGAGTTCTCCTATTTCTTGCTCACAGGCCTTCTCTCCACTGCAGACTTGTTGCTATTTAGTCCCTAAGTCGTGTCCAACTCTTTGCAATCCCTTCCTCTCATTCCAATAAAGGTAAAAATGTTTTCAAAAATATCCATCTTGAATACTACCAATATCACCTCATCTTTGTCCTTACTTGCAGCCTCTGAAGAAAGTTTGAGTTTGGAAATGATTATTCTTTTCAAAACAGCTGTAGGATGGTCCCTACCAACAGGCTAGCATGATGTTACTTTGATTCACAAATCCAAGCGACAGTGGAAATGTGCCACACTGGGTCCTTGCTCGCTCACACACCCATCCTCTGCCTCCAAACACACAAGCACCCACTGAAATGGCAGTTGCCAAATATTATATTCATGCATTCATGCAACAAATAGTTTCTGAGCACTGGGTGCCGGGCGCTGCTCGAGTGTTGAGGACATAGCGATACAAAGAGAGAAAGCAAAACAGACGCCTCAAATCCTGCTTTCCTGTTGGTTACAATACCCAACTCTTAGTGGTGCCATGGACTATAGCCCACCAGGCTCCTCTGTCCATAGGATTCTCCAGACAAGAATACTGGAATGGGTTGCCATTTCCTTCTCCAGGGGATCTCCCTGACCCAGGGATCGAACCTGGGTCTCTTGAGTCTCCTGCATTGGCAGGAGAATTCTTTACCACTAGTGCCACCTGGGAAGCCCTAGTGGTGAAAGCCAAGACTTAAAACTGAGGCAGGGATAAGAATGTCAGGATGGATGGAGGTAGTTGATGTTTCAGATGGGGTAGCCAGGGGAGTTCTCTCTGAGAAGGTGACACTTGAGGATAGACCTGGAGCGCATGAGCAGGGGAGAGTTTCAGCAGATGGAATCCCCAGGGGAAGGCTGTGAGGCAGGAAGGTGCCTGACAGAGAGGCTGGAGCAGCAGATTGAGGCCAAGAGCCGCCCAAGATGTTTTAAGAAAAGTCTCAGGGGCCACGGAGGTTATAATGAAGACTCGAGGTTTTTCCTCATGTGAGATGGGAAGCCATGAGAGGAGTTTGTGGAAAGAAGGGATACGATGTGATTTAAATGTTACCAGGATCATTTTGACTTCCATTCTGAAAACAGACCAGGAATGAAGCAAGGAGACCAGCTATTGAAGCGTCTGTGGATGAGACAGGATGGAGGTTCGCACAGGGATGGTAACGGTGGAAGTGAGAGAAACTCGATTCTGATTTACTTTCAAGCAAAAACTGATGTGTTGAGTGGTTTCCTTCCATTCCTAGTGTTTGAGTGTGTTTATCAGGAAAGGGTTGCACTTTTTCAATTTTTTTCTTCATGAATGGAGATAATAATGTGGGTTTCCCCCTTCATTCTGTGAATTCGGCATATCACACTGATTAATTATTGAACGTTTAAGTGCCCTGAGATCCCAGGAATAAATCCCACTTGGTCATAGTGCATAATTTTTTAATATAATTTTGGGTTTGGTTTGCTAGTATATTTTTGAAGATTGCTGTGTTAGTATTAATCAGGGATATAGATAGGTCTGTAGTTTTGTTTTGTTTGTAGTGTCTTTGTCTGGATTTGGTATCAGAGTAATTCTGGCCTCATAGAATCAGTTAGGAGGGGTTTCTTCCTCTTCAGTTTTTGAGAAGCATTTGAGAAGGGCTGTTGTTCTTTTTTTAAATGTTTGGTATAATTCATTAGTGAGGCCATCAGGTGTAGGTTTTTTTTTGCTCTTGTTGGGAATTTTTGATTACTGATTCTATTTCCATACTGATATGTTATAGGTCTGTGTAGATTTTCTATTTGTTGTGAATTGGTCTACTCAGATTTTGCGTTTTTAAGAAATCATTCATTTCATCTAGGTTATCCAACTTGTTGGCATACAATTATTTTAGTGATTTTTTATAGTTATTATTTCTGTAAATCAGTAGTATTATCCTCACTTTAATTTCTGATTTTAGTATTTTTAGCCTTATTCTTTTTGTTTGTGGTGCTCTAGTTATAGTCATGTCAATTTTCTTGATCTTTTCAATAAAAAACCCTTTTGATTCCATTAATTTTCTTTATCTTTCTCTAGTCTCTATTTATCTCTGTTCTCTCTCTCCTTTCTTCCACTAGCTTTGGGTTTAGTTTGTTTTTTTCTAGTTGCTTTAGATATAAAGTTAGTTTGTTGATTTGGAATCTTCTTTTTAAATGTAAGTTAATATAGATATTTTACTCTTAGCCCTGCCTTTGCTATACCCAGTGAGTTTTGATATGTTGTGCTTTTGTTTTCATTCATCTCTAGATATTTTCTAATTTCCCTGGTGATTTGATCTTTGACCCATTAGTTGTTTAAGAGTATGTTGCTTAATTTCCGCATATTTGTAAATTTTCTAGTTTTCCTTTGTAGTGATTTCTAATTTCATCTAATTGTGGTTGGAGAAGAAACTCTGTATATTTATCTTCTTAAATCTATTGAGACTAACATATGGCCTATCTAACATTGAAGAATGTTCCATGGGCACTTGAGGACAATTTGTGCCTACTATTGTTGCTGGATGAATTATTATGCACCTTGGTTTATAGTTTTTTACATCTTTTTGTTGTTAATAAATAGTTTCCTTCTTTGTCTCTTATAATATATAGGTTCTTTCTTTGTCTCTTGTAAACTTTTTTGATTTAAATTCTACTTTATCTGATTTCTATTGTCATCCCAGCTCTCTTTTAGTTACTATTTTCATGGAATACCTTCTTTCATGTTTTCACTTTTTAACCTATTTGTGTTTTTGGATCTAAAGTGAGTCTTTTGTAGGATATAGGATATAGTTGGGTCATTTTTTAAAACCCATTCTGCCAGTCTTTGCTTTTGATTGGACAGATTAGTCCATTTATACATAAAGTTATCACTGATAAGAAGGACTTCTGCCATTTTGTCATTTGTTTTCTGTATACCTTGTAGCTCTTTTGTTGCTCATTTCCTTCATTTCTGTCTTCTTTTGTGTTTGATTTTTTTGCGAGGGGGCAATAAAATGCTCAAATTCCATTCTCATTTTCTTTAGTATATATTCTGCAGATGTTTTCTTTGTGGTCACCCTGGGCATTGCATTTAACACTCTAAAGTTATAGCACTTGATTTGATGTTCACTTCAATAGCATACAAAAACTCTGTCCCAGTATAATTCTGTCCCTATCCCCTTTCAGTTATTGATGTCACAAATTACATCTGTTTTACATTGTTTGTCCAAAAACACAGCCTAATATATTTTAAATGAATTATGTAGAAATTAAAAAGCAGTGTTACAAACCAAGATTACAAGAAAACTAGCTTTTATGATTGCCCATAAATTTCTCTTCACTAGAGAGCTTTATTTCTTCTTGTGACTCCTAGATACTGTCTAGCATGCCTTCATTTCAACATGAAGGACTCCTTTTAGTATTTCTTCTAAGGCAAGTCTAACAGTAATAAATTCCTTCTATTTTTGTTTATCTGAGAATATCTTAAACTCTCCCTCATGTTTTGAAGGACAGCTTTGCTGGATGTAAGATTCTCAGTCGAAAGTCATTTCTTTCAGCAATTTGAATATATCATCCCACAACCTTCTGTCTTCCAAGGTTTCTGATAAGATATCTGCTGGTAAGGCGCATGTTAATTCTCTCCTGAATCTTCAAGATTATCTCTTTGTCTTTTGACAGTTTGATTATAATGTGTCTCTTGGAGAGTCTCTTCAAGTTTCTCATACCTGCAATTCATCAAGCTTCTTGGGTTTGTAGATTCACATATTGCATCATATTCAGGAAGTTTTTGGCCATTGCTTCTTCAAGAATCTCTCTGCCCCTTTCTCTCTCTTCCGAGACTCTCACAATGCATATGTTGATCTTCTTGATAAGTCCCACAGGTTCCTTGGGCTCTGTTCACTTTTCTTCATCCTTTTGGTCTTGTGTTTCTCAGATTTGATATTTTAGGGCTTTTTTTCCTTTAAATTCACTGTTATTTTTGCTGCCTGCTCAAATCCACTTTTGAGTCCCTCTAGTGAATTTTTCATTTCCGTTCTTGCAATTTTCAATACTAAAACTTTCTTTCTATATTTGTATATTTACATTTTGTTCCTGTATCAGTTTCTTGAATTTATCTATATCATTCTTTAGCTCTTTGATAATCTTTAAGACAGTTGTTTTAAAATCTTTCTGGTAAGTCTGCCATCTGATCTTCCTCATAGGTATTTTCTTTTGATCTATTTTTTCCTTTGAATGGGCCATATTTTCCTATTTCCTTATATACCTTGTAATTTTATATTTAAAACTGGACATTTAAATCTTACAATGCGGTAACTCTGGAAATCAGATTCATCCCCTTCCCCGGGGTTCGCTTAAAAAATTCTCATAGGGCATCTCTGCCTGGGAACAGCATGAGGCATAACCTTAAGATCTCAATTTTTTTTTTCTGAGTTTGTGTCTTTCCCTTGGGCATGTGTAATGACTTTATAAATTGCCTGGGGTATGTGGTTGCTTTTAAATGTCCTAATCCTTAAATGTTAGGCTCCCAAAAGGGAAAAAAGGAGAAAATGAAGAGTAGAGACTGTTTCTTTAAATTCACTGGAAGCCACTGCAGTCAATGGATGTGTCTTGCAACAGTGGTTGTTGCAAGACAACACTTCTGTGTCTGCAACTTTATGATCAGAAACAGAAATCAGAGGTCAGAACACAGATCCCCAATATTTGCAAGGTCCTTCTTGGCCTCTTGGCTACTCTGGGTCCCAGGAATTACTTTTGTTGGCATGGTTGCCTGCCATGGGGCTGGGGCTGGGACCTTGGTAGCCATTACCCTACTAATAGCTGTTATTGACTAAAATTAAACTCAGTTTAATGACCAAGACTTCCCCTGGAAGCTGCAAGCTTTTGAATATACTCAAGAGTTGCAAAATAGATACATCAGACAGATCCTCACAGGACAATCGTTGTGAAGGTAGGGAAATGGATTTCTGGAGATTCTTACCCTACTGTCTTCCCTGATGTCAGTCCTCCACTCTATTTTTATACTATTTCCAGAAACAGTGTCAATAAAATCAGGCTAGGAATAATGCTTGATTACTGTCTGTTTCAGCAAAGGAATCACTCATATCATGAATGTCAGTTGATGATTTTGTATATTTTGATTAAGAAAAAAGTGAAGCAACATGGAAGCATGCCGGATCTTTGCTTGTTTGGTAAGGACGTGAGAAATTTCTTTGCTGAACGATACAATAGTTTTTGAATACCAGGAGAATGTTTTCCCAATGTTTGTGCTAATCCTAACACTAAAAGTCACAACACTCTCAATTTTAACAATTAAGTATTTGCATTCTTTGGGCATCAATAACCTCAGATATGCAGATGACACCACCCTTTTGGCAGAAAGCGAAGAAGAACTAAAGAGCCTCTTGATGAAAGCGAAAGAAGAGAGTGAAAAAGTTGGCTTAAAGCTCAACATTCAGAAAACTAAGATCATGGCATCCGGTCCCATCTCTTCATGGCAAATAGATAGGGAAACAATGGAAACAGTGACGGACTTTATTTTCTTGGGCTCCAAACTCACTGCAGATGTTGACTGCAGCCATGAAATTAAAAGACGCTTACTCCTTGGAAGAAAAGTTACGGCCAACCTAGACAGCATATTAAAAAGCAGAGACATTACTTTGCCAACAAAGGTCTGTCCAGTCAAAGCTATGGTTTTTCCAAGTAGTCATGGGTGGATGTGAGAGTTGGACTATAAAGAAAGCTGAGTGCTGAAGAATTGATACTTTTGAACTGTGGTGTTGGAGAAGTATTGAACTGTGGTATTGAGTACTCTTAAGAGTTCCTTGGACAGCAAGGAGATCCAACCAGTCCATCCTAAAGGAAATCAGTCCTGAATATTCATTGGAAGGACTGATGCTGAAGCTGAAACTCCAATACTTTGGCCACCTGATGCGAGGAACTGACTCATTTGAAAAGACTCTGATGCTGGGAAAGATTGAAGGCATGAGGAGAAGGGGACGACAGAGGATGAGATGGTTGGATGGCATCACTGACTCTATGGACATGAGTTTGAGTAAGTTCTGGGAGTTGGTGATGGACAGGGAAGCCTGGTGTGCTGCAGTCCATTGGGTCGCAGAGTCGGACATGACTGCTCAACTGAACTGAACTGATTCTTTGGGCTTCTCAAGAGGCGCTAGTGGTAAAAAATCTGCTTGCCAATGTAGGAGATGCAAGAAACGCAGGTTTGATCACTGGGTCGGGAAAATCCCCTGGAGCAGGAAATGGCTGCCCACTCCAGTATTCTTGCCTGGAAAATTCCCTGGACACAAGAACCTGGATTCTTGTAACCTGGAGGGCTACAACCCAAGGGGCAGCAAAGAATCAAACACGACTGAGCACATCTGCATTCCTTACATTTTGTTTTTATTTCCTTAAATCTAGACTACATTAGAAAACTATTTTTGTAAAGAAGCACAAGGCAAATGTAAAAATGTAAAAATAAAGTAAAGTGAAAATGGCATTGCAGCCATACTGACTCTATTGTAATGATTCAACTTTGGTGTTATAGCACAAGTTGTTGTTTAGGCAAGAAGTCGTGTCTGACTTTTTTGTGACCCCCATGGAGTGTAGCCCACCAGATTCCTCTCTCACAGGATTTCCCAGGCAAGAATGCTGGAGTGGGTTGCCATTTCTTTCTCCAGGAGATCTTCCAGACCCAGGGATTGAAGCCACATCTCCTGCATTGGCAGGTGGATTCTTTACTACTGAGCCACCAGGGAAGCCCCAGAACACAAGTTAGCAATGGACAGTATATAAACATGGCTATGTGCCAGTAAAACTTTATGGATGCTAAATTCTGAATTTTATATAATTATCACATCATTAAATACTCTACTCAGTGAAATGCTTGGACTAAAACATTCCTGACTACTCTGTTAAGTGTAGTCTCACCCCAACTCCTCACGCTCTTCTATACCTGATGCAGTCCTTCACATAATCCAGCACAAGCTGGAATTATTTTGTTTGTGTGTATGTTGTCTTGTTTACTCTCTTTCTCTCCACATTGGAATGTGAGTGTCATGAGAACAGATTTCATGAGAAATCTTACCTTCATATTGCCAGCACCTATAACAGTGCCTATATCTGGTAACTGCTAATAATTATGTTTTTGAAGAAAGACTGGAATTTCAACAGTAAACCCATATTCGGCTTACCATTGTTTTCATTCTGGTACATGTTACTATGAAACAGAGCCAAAGAATATTACAAATGGCGTGGAGAATTCCCACTCAGTTTTGCTCCTAAAACAGCTGCAGAGGGCCATGCCCTGTGAGTCTGCAGGAGGCCCTACAGCTCCTCACAGAACGAAAGCAGTGTTTCAGCCAGGGCGGCTGCATAAGGCGATGCTCTGTTGGAGGTTGGTTAAAAACATTTGGGAGAAATGTTTTCCTTAGTGTTCACAGCTAATGGAACGTTGTTATTTTAAAGGTGCCATCCGGGGCCAGTCATGTTCCTCGAACGTGTTCTCCCTGAAACAGCTCGAAATGAGTTTCAGGCTCTCTGGGGACGTTTTTGATAGAGACCAAGTTTGGCAGTTCCTGACTTGGCTGTGTTTGCTCAGGGAGACAGACTTGCCTGTCCAGCTTGGTCACTGTGAGCCAGAGCTTCTGAAGAGCCCAGCAGCTCCATGAAGGACTCCTGTGCGTGCAGCTGATGCTTCTGCTTGTCCTTCCAACGTGCTTCACGTCGTTCTTCTGACTCTAGTCGCATCTCCTGACCTGCAGAACTTTGACTAGGTCACCACAAGGCACACTCTAATACAAACGGTCGTGGTCACAGTATGGAATCATGTCCAAGCAGAGACAGAGAATCTTCAGTTATTATTTGCCACTTGTGTCAGACATTGCAGTTTATAAAGGAATGGTATATTGTTAGCTGGAACCTCAAAATTATCTACATCAACAAGCATTCTTATGATTTGTGTGCAATGACTGTGCTCCAGAAACATATAGTTAAAGCAGATTTTCCACAAGGGTCTTTCAGGAAGTACACAGAGAGGATCATGAAGTCCATGAAGATCCTCTGAGTCCAAGCGGAAGGAGAGATGACCCAAACAGAGAAGGGGAGCCCCGGCAGGAGTCTTTTTTGGCCCCCAAGCCCAGGGCCGGTGTCCGGAAAGACGCAGGGGGAGAGGGATGTCTCTGCAGCTGGGCTGAGGGTCTCTGTCAACGTGCTCTCTCCGGCAGGAGCCAGGCCAGGGCAGGGCGGACGGTCTGGGGGCCCGCACATCCTCAGGTTTCTCTGACCACAGCATCAGGCAGAGGCTAAGCGGGAAGAGGTTGTCCAAGCCCAGGGCTGCAGCCCCTGGGAGGCTGAGCCGGAGGAAAAGCTGCAGACCTCGGAGGAGGAGAGGAGGAAAAGCTGCAGACCTCGGAGGAGGGGAGACTCCGGGCGAGGTCCTAGGAATGGGGGTTGGTGGTGGGTGGGTGGGTGTGGCTTCACCGAGGCCCCACGAGCCTCTGCCTGGAGGGTCAGTCCTCTGCTCATCCCCCTAGGTGAGCGGCCAGCGTAGGAAGCATGGCGCCTTCCGAGAGGAATCTTTTTGGCACCAACACTGGCTCCATATAGAACCCTCATTGTTCAGAAGAGGAGAAAGGAAACCAGGAGGCAGGAACCGGGAGGCTGAGCTCCAGGATCCACTGCTCTGTCTCCAGGGCTATCTTGGTCCCTGGAGATGCTGATGAGAGGCGGCGGGTGGGAGGAGAGAGGAGGCAGCTGAGGCTCCTGGTAGGGGCTCAGGCTCCCACCACACTGGCTCCTCTCTCCTGCCTGTGCCAGCACTCCCCCCCCACCCCCAGCTCCCCGTATCCCTCCAAACATCAGGTGGCCGAGGCTCCGGCTTCCCCAGGCAGCCTGCTCCATCCTCCACCACCAGCACCTCTGCTCTTATCCTCCGCCCTGGGCAGCACCTCAGCGTTCCTGTCTGACCTCGCACCCCCTGTGTCACCACCTGCCGATTCTCCCTCTATAAGTTGCCTGTTTGAAATATCCAGGATGTTTATGTTTTCCTGATTGAATTCTGACTCACACTGGCCTTAGGAAGAAATTCTCTAGTAAGAAGAAAAACACAGTAGTCCAAAGGGTAGAGGGAACCTAATTTTATAAAAGATTTATTGCAGAAAAAAGTAGCCAAGACCCAAAATTTAAGAAAATGTGGAATCTATGAAATAGGACTGAAATTGGTCATCAAGCTGAGATTTTCTGAAAAAGCGAAATGGGATAAGGAAGAACGCTGTGAGATACAAGATGAATGACAAGATCTGAATTCCCCTCTTGGAATATCAAGTTGTTAATGTGGAAGATGGGGCTTCCTAGGTGGTGCTAGTGGTAAAGAACCCACTTGCCAATGCAGGAGAAGTAAGGTTTGTGGGTTTGATCCCTGGGTCTGGAAGATCCCCTGGAAGAGGGCATGACAACCCACTCCAGTATTCTTGCCTGGAGAATCCCATGGACAGAGGAGCCTGACAGGCTATGGTCCATAGGGTCACAAAGAGTGAGACACGACTGAAGCAACTTAACACACCCTGACAGCTTAAAATATTTGTCAAAATTAAGAGAAAAGGAAGAAAAAATATTCTGAGAAAATAGTTTTAGAAGCTATCTTTGTAGACTGAGCAACAAGTTTTATTAATATATTTTGGTAAATGTAAAATGGAAATGTATTATAAATCAGAGGGACCTTTGGTGAAATTAAAAAAAAAATGTTGGATTCTATTTTTTATGTTTCACAGTTTGTACCAGGAATTCTAAAAACCAATTGTGAATCTGATTTCACCTGAGAACAGTTAAACAGAAAGTCATGAATCCTGTTCTCAGAGATGTTATTGAGTGGAACTGGGACAGGGCCTGAGAATCTGGATTTTTTTTTTTTTTTTAATAAAAAGATCTCAGTCCATTTTGACATAGCTGGTCAAGACCAGGGTTTTAAAGCTACTGGTTTCCAGGAAAAGTTACAGCACTACTCCACCTAGTGGCGGAATACCCTAATTGCAGATTCTCTGGGGGCATGGTTGCTGGCTAGAACAAGACATCATTTCTTAAGAGTTTACTCTATTGAGCAAAAGTTAGTAGCTGGATGGAAATATTTGGTAAAGAAAGGAGATCATTAAGTGAACTGGAAGGAGAAGGCAAAAGAAATCCTAACTTCTGTAATAAATTAAGTTAGTATCAGCAGGGGACTCCCATTTTGGGGAGATACCCTGAGTCTGTCCCTGCCACAGAGAGTTATCCATAGGGTCACGCAACCTCAGGGATTCCCTGAATCCTTAAGACACTCAGACCTAAACATCAGCAATGAGATTCTTTCCTTGACTCCCTAAGAATCCTCTGATCATGGATGGGGATTACCGAAGGGAAATAAACGTGGAAAACACTGAAAGGGGAGGCAGTCTGCTTGCTTTGTGAATTAGGGTTGTGGCCCAAGGTCACAGCCACGCAGGGGACCCAGATTGTCACATCCAGCCTTGCTTTTCGACTTTCTTTCCTAGGAGTCAGTTTGAAAACGCCACATTCAACAACCACCATTTAGGAGCATTCCCTGGATCTCAGACCCTGTGATGTCCAGACCAAGAAAAGCCAAACCCTCTTTTACACCTAACCGGGTTCGTGCTCTCGGTTCATTTCCTTCCTGAGGCTCAAGCTTCTTTCCCAAAGAAGTTGGCCCAGGAATCTCTCCATCTTTCCAGTGAGACTCCACCCACCAGCGGGGGTGCAATCCAACCCTTGTGGATTCAACAGTAAAACTGTATTAAAACACAACAACAATCCTGTTATTTTCATTCTTCGAGGTCCCCAAAGACAGTAAGGCAGAGTTTTCAGAAAGAAGGTCTCACACTTGAGCTGCTGGGGTTTTGTGTATTGTCTGTGTTCTGTTTGCTTTGATCATCAGAGCACCGACTTCAACTCTGAGACAGAAACACCAAGGAAAAAGGAGGGAAGGGAGGAGGGGGATGGGCAAACAACTAAAGGGAAGTGAGAACATAAAACAGAAGCATGGGGTCCAGGCAGAGAAGCAGCAAGCCTGTGTAGGCTGTTTGGGGACAACAGTGGTGGAAAAGGGAGTGAAATGTAATCCCAGGTTCTTTAGTGCCGTTTGTTGGGCTTTGATCTGAGCGAACAGCACAGGAAGCAGTCAGCTCCACTCTGGTTTAATGTGATCAGGAACCTTCCCTCTGGGGTGAAATGCTAAAATCCACTGGCTCCTTTCTGAAAGGTCTTAATGAGCCAGCTTGAAGCTGAGGCTGTTTCTCCATTGGCCAATGGCAAAAAGTATGGAAAATTCCAGACAGTGGATAAACAAAACTTTCCAATGTATTTGGCTTTGGGGGTGCATGATATATGACAGTGGAGCTCTCAGTAGCAGATTTCCTTCCTAATGATGTTTTTCTTAGGCTAATAGGCAGCCCCCTTTATGCTCCTGCACATTTGTGGCTCTGGCGGCCATGCTGCCTCGGAAGCTCTGCCACCTCTTACCACCTCCACCTGCTCATGCGAAAGTTCCTCTGATGATTCTTAGCTAATTTAAGCAGATATATGCAATAAAACTTCCCTTCCTGCATTCCCTGGAACCTCTTTGTCGCAACTGAGTACAAGAACTTTACTATTTAATCAATGTTTTTGGCATACTACTTCTCTCCTGCTGTGGTTATGTGACACATTCTAACTTTTTGAGAAATCTGAAAATCAACTTATAAGAACCAGCATTGGTTCTAAGAGGGTATCGCTGGGTTAGACACTCCCATTACCCGAAAGCAAATTCACTAAACCTCTGTTCACTCAATGACTCATTTCTTGAATTAATAAGGATTCCCCCCCCCCCCACCCAAGTTGTGTGCCATGGCTTCTGCACAGGGCACCCACCCAGCCGACCTCTGTCCTGTCGCTGCTGTGGTGAGATGGCTTCCTGTTTTTCCTGCTCTGGCAGAGCTGACCCCTGGCCTGGGCTTCTGCTGCAGGAGTTGCCTCTGCCTCAACCGTGGTTTAGAAAGAAGAGAGGTCTTCTCCTTTGAGCACTGTCTAGGGCTTTCTCCGTCTTGGCTGGTCTGTGCCCCACAGCTGCTCTTGAGGCCCTGCCCGTCCACGGCCTGGACCTGCCTCTTGCTTCTGGCAGTAAAACCACAGCAAACCGGCCCCCCTGACCTGAAGGATTAAGCCTGGGGGCAGAAGACAAATGGTCACCAGCCTACTTGGTGATCTGGAACACAGGCCCCAGCATGGCCTGGTTCCCAAGCGGCCGGCAAGGCCGAAGTTACGGTTCTTCACAGCCAAAAACGGCCAAAACCTCAGGAAATGACTGCTCCGAGTGCCCTCCTGTCTCTCCCGAGGGGCTGCAGAGGGACAGGAGCCACGGTGGTCTCTGCCCAGAGGTCTCAGAGCCAGCACTGAACTGGGGTTATTAAATCTCAGCTGGTTGGAATTGTCACAGCCGCTTTCCCATGGCCGGGGCCGGGAGGGACTGCAGAGGGAGGGGGCACTGCAGGGAGTGTCACTCAGCTTCAGAGGTGAGCAGAGGGACTTTGCGGTGGGCAAGGGTGGGAGAGAGGAGTCAAGTGGGGCCCCTCCAGGAGGGAGAACCAGGAATGGAGAGGGTGGGGAGGGTGATGGTGAGAGAGCCACTAAGATGTAGTCCAAGGGCCTTTCTGAGGGAGGAGAGGGGGTCCCGGGCAGGACCCTCACGGTTCCCTCAGAAAGGGTGGAGGAAGTGGAAGTCCTGAAATGACATCCTGACATTTCAGTTTTAGGGAAGTGGTTTTACAAACCATGGAAAGCATTTTAAAATGCACAGTTAAGTTGTTGTACAACTGTCACAACTATCTAGTTCCAAAACTTCATTGCCCTCCAAAGAAGGCAAACTCCTGGAGATTGCTGGTTAATCTATAAAATCCACTTTCTGTGCCTATGAATTCACTTATTCTAGGTATCTCAAGGGCAGTCATACAACATTTGTCCTTTAGTGTTTGGCTTATGTTACTCAGTGTCTTCAAAGTTCATCCATGTTGTAGCATGTGTCAGAAATTTCACTCCTTTTTGTGGCTAAACATCAAGGCTGTATATTGTCACCCTGCTTATTTAACTTATATGCAGAGTACATCATGAGGAATGCCGGGCTGGAGGAAGCACAAGCTGGAATCAAGATTGCTGGGAGAAATATCAATAACCTCAGATATGCAGATGACACCACCCTTATGGCAGAAAATGAAGAAGAACTAAAGAGCCTCTTGATGAAAGTGAAAGAGGAGAGTGAAACAGTTGGCTTAAAGCTTAACATTCAGAAAACTAAGATCATGGCATCTGGTCCCATCACTTCATGGCAAATAGATGGGGAAACAGTGGAAACAGTGATGGACTTTATTTTGGGGGGCTCCAAAATCACTGCAGATGGTGATTGCAACGTTGAAATTAAAAGACGCTTACTCCTTGGAAGAAAAGTTATGACCAACCTAGACAGCATATTAAAAAGCAGAGACATTACTTTGTCAACAAAGGTCCATCTAGTCAAGGCTATGGTTTTTCCAGTAGTCATGGGTGGATGTGAGAGTTGGACTATAAAGAAAGCTGAGTGCCAAAGAATTGATGCTTTTGAACTGTGGTGTTGGAGAAGACTCTTGAGAGTCCCTTGGATTGCAAGGAGATCCAACCAGTCCATCCTAAAGGAGATCAGTCCTGGGTGTTCATTGGAAGGACTGATGCTGAAGCTGAAACTCCAATACTTTGGCCACCTGATGTGAAGAGCTGACTCATCTGAGAAGACCCTGATGCTGGAAAAGATTGAGGGTAGGAGGAGAAGGGGACGACAGAGGATGAGATGGTTGGATGGCATCACCAACTCAATGGACATGGGTTTGGGTAGACTCTGGCAGTTGGTGAGGGATAGGGAGGCCTGGCGTGCTGTGGTTCATGGGGTCGCAAAGAGTCAGACATGACTGAGTGACTGAACTGAACTGAATGTTCAAAGCCTCTCTCTTTTTTTTTAACCATTGCATTTTCCCCACTTTGGATACCTTTGCAAAAACACAAGGTCCTCGATAAGATGTGTGAAGTCACGTATGTCATCAAAGGCTTTGTTTTAAGAAAAGACACCAAGGCTGGTGGAGTAGCAGCTGCTTACAGATCAGGCTAAGGAAGAAAAGAGTTCTGCCTTAGGAACCCAAAGAGGTCTCCATCAAGACTGACCACATATGACCTTTTAGAACTGGTCAGACTTGGAAGAGTGACCCAGCAAGGAGTCAATAAACATGCAGGAAAGACAATTCGGTATCCATTTTAATCTTTGCCGACATCTTAAAGAAATGTTCCTAATTTGTGGTTATTTACAACACAGTAAATCAAGCAAACGCCATGAGGTGCCAATAAAAATTTTTAAAAATCAGCCTTAAATAGCTAAACTCTCAACAGCAGCTCATAAAGTGAGGCTTGGCAGTTGTTAGGTAGTTATGGTTAAATTGACAGTCCTTTGGGGAGTTAAGATATCCAAAAGAGCAGAGGTAGTTAAGACTATAGTGATAAATGGTTGGGCTTGTTGGTTGAAGAGATTTTACAGCACACACTTGAAGCTTAACCGCCTGTGAGAAAGTGAACAGGAAATAGAGGTTATCACTTCTTCATGGCCACTCCATTCATTATTGACCTCAGAGGGTCGGTGACACACAAGGCAAGACTCAGGCTGTTTGAAGGAAGAAGTCATTTCTAGGTAACATGATACTATCAGGCAGAAAGAGGGGTTAGTGCTGGAGAGTTCTGCAAATCTAGCAAAGGTACAAAAAAGAAAGTAAAAACAAAATATCAGAACCAGAATTTTTAAGACTACAGTAAAGAAAAATACTAAGACTGTAATTCCCCCTGAGACCTCTGTTAGAAGATGACAGAACAAAGTTATATTTACTTGATTCCCTTTGCCAGGGTTTCCCACAAGTTCCAACAAGAAGAAAAACAGAGAGCAAAGCTTCATCTTCGATGAAACTTGGCTTCGACACGACCGGGGAACATGAAGACTGTGTGATGTGTACAGAGACACGGGGATCATTCTGAGGGGTGATGTAAGAACTAATGCATAGACCTCTCTACATCTCAAGCAGGATATAGATTGCCTAAAAGTGAGTGAAACAAAATCCTAAAATAGCCAATGAGTAATCTCTTACTTTGGAAGACCAGGGCTTGGGTCTTACTTAAGCAGGTCACAGGAAAAGACATAAATCCCATGGAGCATTTAGTTTCATAACTTCAAGACTTATTGTCTCCTATGAAGAAATGGACTAGACTGGAAAGGGAAATGGCAACCCACTCCAGTGTTCTTACTTGGGAAATCCCATGGACAGAAGAGGCTGGTGGGCTACAGTCCATGGGCCCGCAGAGTCGGACACGACTGAGCACAGCACAGCAGCAACTTGCAGAGTATATTCACTGCCCTACAACTTCATCTGTGCCCTGCCTGTTCATTCTTCCTTGTCTCCCAACCCATGGAAACCTCTAATCTTTTTTACTATCTCCATAGTTTTGCCTTTTGCAGAATGTCATACAGTAGGAATAATACAGTATATCGCCATTTCAGATTGACTTCTTTCACTTAGTGATATGCATTTTAATTTCCTCCCAGGTCTTTTCATGGCTTGATAGTTCATTTCTTTTCAGTGCTGAACCATATTCCATTGTCTGTACCACATGATATTTATCTGTGTGCTTAGTCGCTCAGTCGTGTCTGACTCTTTGTGACCCCATGGACTATAGCCCACCAGGCTCCTCTGTCCATGGAGATTCCCCAGGCAAGAATACTGGAGTGGGTACCATGCCCTCCTCCAGGGCCCAACCCAGGGATCAAACCCACATCTCCCACATTGCAGGTGGATTCTTTACCATCTGAGCCACCAAGGAAGCCCAAAAATACTGGAGTGGGTAGCCTATCCCTTCTCCAGGGGAACTTCCCAACCCTGGAATTGAACCGGGGTCTCTGCCAGTTCAATCTGCATTGCAGGCAGATTCTTTACCAACTGAGCTACCAGGAAGCCTGATATTTATCTATCCAGTTACTAAAAAACCTCTTGGTTGCTTCCAAGTTTGGGTGATTGTAAATAATACTGCTATAACCATCCATGTGCAGGTTTTCGTGTGGACAAGGTTTCAACCCCTTTGGATAGATGTCAAGGACCACGATAACTGATTCATATGGTAAGAATGTTTCATTTTATAAGGAACCACCAAAGTGTCTTCAAGAGTGGCTGCACCATTTTGCATTCCCACCAGCTATGGATGAGAGTTCCTGTTGCTCCACATACACACCAGCATTTGGTGATGTCACTGTTCTGGTTTTGGCCATTCTGATAGGTGTGTAGTGGTATCTCATTGTGGTTTTAATTACATAGGATGTGAAGCATATTTTCATATGTTCATTTGCCATCTGTATATCTTCTTTGGTGAGGTGTCTGTTAAGATCTTTAGCCTGTTTTTAAATCAGGTTTTTTTCTTATTGAACTTAAGAGTTCTTTGCGTTCTTTGGACAAGAGTCTTTTATCACATATGTTGTTTGCAAATATTTTCTCCCAGTCTGTGGCTTTGTCTTCTCATTCTCTTGGCATTGTCTTTCAGAAGTTTTAAATTTTAATGAAGTACAGTTTAGCAATTTTTTTTTATGTATCAAGTCTTTGTTGATGTATCTAAAAAGTCATCACCATACGCAATGTCATCAAGGTTTTCTCTTATGTTATCTTCTAGGAGTTTTATAGTTTTGAATTTCACATTTAGATCAGTGATCCATTTAGAATTAATTTTGGTGAATGCATGAAAGTTCTGCCTAGATTCTTTTTCTTTCCTTTGCATGTGGATGTCCAGTTGTTCCAGCACAAATTGTTGAAAAGACTGTTTTTCCTCCACTACATTGCCTTTGCTACTTTGTCAAATATCAGTTGACTGTATTTGTGTGAGTCTATTTCCTGGCTCTCTATTCTGTTGCTCTGTTGAATTTGTCTACTTTCAGCAACACTACACTGCCTTGATGACTGGATAGCAAGTCTTAAGGTCAGGTAGTGTCAGTCCTCCCACTAAATTCTTCTTCAATGCTGTGTTGGCTATTCTGAGTCTTTTTGCTTCTGTATATAAACTTTAGAATCAATTTATCAATTTCACAACAGAACTTGGTGGGATTTTCCTGGGGATTGTATTGAATCTATAGATCAAATTGGGAAGAAATGACACCTTGATAATATTGAGTCTTTCCAATCATTAACATGGAACAAATTTTTTACTTCTTCTTTGATCTTTGATTTTGTTCATCAGAATTTCATGGTTTTCCACATATAGATTTTATACATAGTACACTAGATATACACATAAGTATTTAATTGTTAGAAGTGCCTTGTTCGAGTGCCAAAATAAATTGCCAATAGATGTAAGATTCAACATACAAAAATAAACCAAAAAACTAATAGCATAAAAATTAGATGAATCTTTTATAATCTAGGCACTATGTACCAAGTACTAAGTGCCCTTGTATGTATAATAAATTTAACTCTTACAATGCTAGGAAGTAGGTATCATTATGATTCATATTTTACAGATGAGGAAGCTGAGGATAAGTGTCTTGTCTAAGATTGTAGAGCTACTAATCAGAAGAGATAGAACTTGAACCTCAACAGTCTGGCTCTAGAGCTGAATTGCATCTATGAGGACCAAATACATGTAGTTCCTGCTTACACACTGTAGGTGTATGCACATGTGATGTTTAAGGTTCTAAATTTGTTTAATATTATAAAGTGAAAGTGAAGTCACTCAGTTGTGTCTGACTCTTTGCAACCCCATGGACTATAGCCTATCAGGCTCCTCTGTCCATGGGAGAACCCAGGTCTCCCACACTGTAGGCAGATGCTTTACCATCTGAGCCACCAGGGAAGCCCTTTCAACATTATAAGGGAAGTAAAAATATATTAAAAACTGGGGAAATATTTGCAACCTATATTAAAGACAAGGTTGTTGTTGTTGTTCAGTCACCCAGTCATGTCCAACTCTTTGCGACCCCATGGAGAGCAGCACCTCAGGCTCCCCTGTCCATCCCATCTCCCAGAGTTTGCCCAAGTTCACGTTCCTTGCATTGATGATGCTGTCCAGCCATCTCTTCTTGTTACGGTAATGAAGTTTTAAATACACAAAGAGCTCATATACATCACTAACAAACAGACAAAAGAAAAAGAAAGAAAGAAAGAAAGAAAGGGAAAACAGACAGACAGGTAGGCAGTTCAACGAATAGAAACACTAATGGCCAATAAGCTTATGCATAATGTCGCTCATCGTTAAAACAATGATATAATTTTTACTTATGACATTTTCAAGTATTGAAAAGCGTAGTAATATTCAATGTTTTGACCAAGAAGAGGAAAATGGACATTAATGCCCTATTGTTAGAAGTGTAAAATGGTAGAACTTTAAAATGGTAATTTGGCAACAAACATCAAAAATTTAATGTACCTATTGTTTGACATTAATTCCATATCTAGTTATCTATTCAACAGATGTATAAGTGGCTGAGGGCTTCCTAGGTGGCTCAGTGTTAAAGAATCCACTTACTAATGCAGGACACATAGGTTCAATCCTTCAGTCAGGAAGATCCACTGGAGGAGGAAATGGCAACCCACTCCAGTATTCTTGTCTGGAGAATCTCACGGACAGAGGAGCCTGGAGGGCTACAGTCCATGGGGTCACAAAGAGTTGGACACAGCTGAAGCGACTGAGCATGTGCCCATGCACTGTATACGTATACACACAGGATGGAGTGGAAAAAATTTTGCAAAGCCATAGGAATATATGAATAGTAAGAAGTACAAGATGAAGAAGTACAAGTACAAAAAGTACAAGATGAAAAAGTACATGTACATAGAGTTTCTGGAAGCACACACAAGACGGTTTTGAACCATGGTTATCCTTGGGACATGGGATAGGATGTGGGGCTTTTATGCTTATGTCCCTCTGTACAGCTTACATGTCTCTACAACTGGCATAAGTTACATCTACGATGTTTTAAAATATGAATTAAAAATTTTGTTTAAAAGTCATGAATCAGGCTCACTGCAGAGTGAATTTCCAGAAACTGGAAATTTGAGCTGAAATTTGTTTCAGAATACTTATTGAGATAATCTTTATATGGGATGAATTTCCCTTGAGGCATTTGTGTGAAGATGTAAGAACACATCAGCTTGTCTTTCCTAACTCAGAAATCCATTTTTCTCACCTTATTATGGCCAATGCACACACCTCCCAAACCAAATTTTCAGTCTATCTCTAGGATGGGTCTCAAAGCTAGGAATTGGTGAAGTCAGGACTCTGTCCCTGCAGTGTGACAATCAGTGACCTAATTCGGATCATGACTGTCACTAACAAATACAGGACCAAAAGATACTTTGTGCTCAAAAAGGCCCAAAGATGGTGGATCATAACAAGTCTTTTCAAAATCTAGGGTTCTTATATGCTTCATGGAAACCACAATTTATTCTGCCAAAAATTATGGGATATTAGGCCTTTCAGAGTCATCTGGAACACATTAATAATCATTAACGTTTGTACAGTACCATGCAGTTTGCAAAGCACTTTTTTATCCACTGTCTTACTCAATCCTCATAACAGACCTTTGAGGTAGGTAGATTTCATAGATCAGATTTTATAGATGTAAACACTGGGTACAGAACGCTTATGCTTATTCCCAAAAGACACTGAGGAGTGAAAAGGCGAAGCCAGGCTGTGGCAGCCCAGATTCTTACCACCACCCCACACTGCCTTCCAAGGCATCTGACCTAAGTGGTGCAGACAGAAGCGTCTGGGCAGCTTGCTCTTATTCTCTGTGTTTATTTGCCTGATGTTATGCCTTTGAGCTGGAAGAGTTTAAAAGCAGACCATGGCTGTTGCCACTGTTTGTTAAACATCGCTACTTGGAGTGAGCAGAGAGTACAGACAGCAGTTTGAGTTCGTCTTGAACAGGATCAAGCAGGACAAACAGAGGGGAAAGCAATTCTCGTTTGTAGAATTAAAGAAGCCATAGCACACGCTGCGTTTTCTATGGGCACATCTGTTCTTCCTACCTTGGTTCTACTTTAAGCTTTTCTCCAGGAAGTTCAAAGTGATGATAATAAAATGATCTTTCTTGAAGGCCTAATTTTGATACCTACTTTAACCATTTCATGCAATCTTCCATGTCAGAGAGATTTCCTTTCCCAAGGTTCTTTATTAAACTATCTACATCTCTTATTCCATTTATATTTCTACTTCCTTGCATATAAGCTCCATAGAGAGGAATTAAAATTATACGATAATACCTTCCATTTATTGAGCACCTATTAACTGCCAAACAATATGGTAGGGGGCTTCCCAGGTGGCGGTAGTTGGGAAGAACTCGCCTGCTAATGAAGGAGGCATGACACCTGGGTTCAGTCCCTGGGTTGGGAAGACCCCATGGAGGAGGGCATGGCAACCCACTTCAGTATTCTTGCCTAGAGAATCCCATGGACAGAGGAGCCTGGTGGGCTCAGACCCATCGGGTCGCCAAGAGTCGGACACGACTGAAGCGACTCAGCACACAGGCACCCATTGTGGCAGACGCTTTGTATATCATATATTATCTTTAAACCTTGCAGCACACTCTACAGGGTATAATTCATTGCTCTCACTTTGCAGATGAAGAAATTGAAGCAGAGAGGGACTGGGTCTGGACCTGTCAGTAGTGGGTGGCAGAGCTGGGATGCAGGCACAGATCCGTGTAGCCTCAAAGCCAAGGTTCTCTCTAACTCACAGCATGCAGTAATAATGCATATTGTATTAGCTACTGCAGGAAGGTATTTAATGAAAACGTTCATTTTAAAGTTCTGTATTTTAACAGTGAGCATCATACATTCTTTTCCTCAGCTCTCAAAAGGTGGGTTGGTGGTGATCTCAGGTGGTCTCAGGTGATGAAATTCAATCCTGATCCAAATGTGAAGCTCCCACATCACATCCCTGACCAACCTTAGGAGAATTATGGCACATAATGGACCCTTCTGTTCTGCTTCTCTCTCCACCTGGTGAGCTCTCAAAGGAAAACAACATTCATATGATCATTGAGAGATCTAGAAATTAACTTTTATTTTAAATCTGTCAAGAACTCCTGGCAGTTATTAATTTTATTAAAATGATTACATATGGCAAAACAAAGAATAGAGGTAATTCTATTTCTCTACAACATAAATTATGAGTTAGGGTCTCAGCTGCTGACTCAGCATTGTTGAAGATTTTTTTTTTTTTTAAAGGACTGGGGGCGGAACTTTAATTTCCAGAAAATATTAAAGCAGCAAAAGAAAAAAAAAACAGTAAAAGTAATTGCAACTGGAGATACTGCCTAGGATGTGCTAATTATAAAATTGTCTTGATGTATTCATAGACCAGACTCCAAGCTTTGGTGTTTAAAAACAAAAAATCATGTCAAGAGCTGTCCTTATTGACTTGTCATCCATAGTTTATAACACAGAACAAATTTGCTGATTCTTTTTGAAAAGGTGGTAAAAATCAATTATGACTAATTTAAATAAAAAAGCAACCAGCATCCATTTATCTAACTGAAATATGTAAAAACAAAAACAATTTTATTAAAATATTTAATACCAGAATAACTTATAATAGTATGAAAAAGAGTGAAGTACTTGTCCTTAGTTTTCACTGACATGATCACATTCTGGCAAAATTGTTTTATAAAGATTCCAAAGTTTTTATCATGGATCTATAACTATTTAAGGATCTTATAAGCCAAAAGAACTCATACTTCATCTGATCATACAGTCATAACTTACATATCTTGCTTTGCACTTACTCTTACTGCAAACAGCAACTTAGAAAACAAAGTAAAAATATATATATATACAAAATATTTCTATATCAAATTATTTCATTACACTAAATAAACCCAACCCCCAAATGTTATGTTACATGAAAAAGTGTCCTACAATTTATATCAAGACTGATACTGTCCATATATCAACTAGAGCAGCCTTTGGTTTTAAATGCATTTTGCAAAATAAAGAAAAATGTCACCATGCGGCTGCACAGTTGGCTGTCATTCACACTCACAAAAACGCTTTCCAGTTTTTTAAAAAAAAATTATAAAATAGATTACATACCCAGAAAAAACATCCCACCATAAAAGAGTCAAAGCCCTTTTACTTCTCTGAGCACAAATACTCTGTTATATTTGGCATCTCTTCTGTTTATTCAAACTTCAAGCCTCCCCAAGCTGATGAGAATACTAACGTTTGACTGAAAAAGGTCTTCTTTCTTGATATTGATTATTCTCACTCAATGATAGCCTAATTTAGAAACAAAATGTACTTTATTTTAATGCATGATTTCATCTTAATGTCCTACTTGGCAAAATTCAGAGACAGTTCAATGTTTGTTTTTCATATGTTTTAAATTTAAAAATCAATGCTGTGTGTATATGTATACCCACAGAGACCCATTTCCTTGATTGCCTTGTTCTCAATGCAGTGTAAGTTGCCCATCAGCAATTGTGATTTGAAATGAACCAAATAAGAGGTTTTTCCATATGAAAAAGAGCTATTCCATATGAAAAACAGTTTCCATCACAAAAAACACTGAACTCTAATGCAAATGGGATTATGTTTTAAAACTAAATTATAAACTGAGTTTTACACGGGAAAATTTTGAGTTACTTAGATAATGAAGTTTTTGAAAACTCCGGTAAAACTTGAGAAAAAAAATCCAAATCAATTCTAAAGAGCATCATGGTGTTTTCCAGCAGTGCTTAAAGACTTATTTTTCTGATCGCATTTATTGCCATTTCCCTTGAATGTATATATTATGTGATTCCCAAGCCTTTCCTTTTGGAAGTTTGTAACCTACCAGATATCCAGGCAGGATACATGCATTAAATTCTCACTGTCACTCTGCAAAGCACATTGAACAATTTTAAATATTGCAGATTTTTTTTTTCCCAAGGAACATTTCATTTGGGCTGAAGAGATTTCCAAGCTTTAACATGTGAACTAGTGAACACATTTCAAGGTGTTCAGCAGTTTTGGTTTCAGTCCTGGCACCGGTGGCAGGTCCATCCAGCAGAAAGCTCACAGTTTAGTAAGCGTTGTGGTGCTGTCGTTTTGAGGCACTGCTGCTCTGCTGTGCCCACGTTGTAATTTATTTTCAAGAAGCCAAGGCACTTACTGTAATGGCAACACAGACATTTTACGCATACTTGGAGTAACATAAAATAAGTTAATATTTTCGATTAAAGTGGAGTCTTATAATTTATATGTCTTTTATAGAAGCGACTAAATGATACATTTAGGATGATTGAAAATAAGAAGAGGTTTGAGAGGGAGTCATCGTCACTCCTGCTCCAGCTCTTAGGATGACGGTTTATGAAAAAACACTGATGCGAAGAACAGCCATCCATCTGAAAAGTGACAAACTCTTAAAACTGTGGAACCAAGGGCACTTTGACTGTCTTCACTTCCGCAATGTGGGACGACTTCTGGATGATGCAGCTGGTGGTCCCCTGCGGCTTGTCCTTTCCCTGCGCGAGATTGGTTAAGGCCATGGCTGCGTTGATCTCCTTCCAGTACGTGTCATCCTTGCTTGGTCCCTTTCTAGTAGCTACACTGGATTTAAGCATAACAGAAAGAAAATGATCAAACTCACAGCGGCGTACGTAGAAAAGCTCATCACTGAAAAGCACGGATGGCAAATAAAAACATACCACTCACCTGTCACCCTTATTAGATCCATTTTCCAGAGTGTCTGTAAAGAAAAGCAAAAATTGGATTACTTTTCTTTCTCTGAGTTCTTTTTTCAGAAAAAAAAAAAAACACTCCAGTATTTATTTATTTTGGGCTGTGTTGGATCTTTGTTGCTGCTTGGGCTTTTTCTCTAGTTGGGGTGAGTGGGGGCTGCTCTCTAGTTGCAGTGCATGGGCTTCTTGTAGGGGTGGCTTCTTTGGTTGCAGAGCACAGGCTCTAGCACACTCAGGCTTCCGTAGCTGCAGTGCATAGGCTCAGGAGTTGCAGCTCCCAGACTGTAGGGTGTAGGCTCAATAGTTGTGGCACATAGGCTTAGTTGCTCCACAGCATGTGGGATCTTCCCGGAACAGGCATCAAACTCCCGTCTCCTGCATTGGCAGGCGGATTCTTTACCACTGAGCCACCAGGAGAGCCCGAACTATAAAATAGGGGTTCCTGGATGATCTTCAGGGTGCCTGTAGCTTAACAGTCTACGGTTTCCTGGAAATCAAACCTCATCTCAGGAAAAGGACTGGCAAATAGTCCCCTCTGGCGAGTCAGCAGATGAACAAATGACGCGATGCTGACAGCAACCTGGAATTCTGATGCATTAGAACAAGCAGCTCTGGTGTGGAAGTGAGCCCTGCATCCTCCACTGCAGGGAATGAAGGTTAGGGTGTGGCCTCTGCTCACGCATTTTCACCTTTGGTTTATATTGGCTCCTTCACTCAGAACACGCATGTCTATCAAAACTACATTATTACAAAGGAGGATGAAATGGGTTCCTGGTCTGGATTAAGCCTCTCTAGGGGAACTCCTTTGGCCAAAAGAACGAGATATTGGGAACATAAAAACAGACATGCTGGAGGGAAAGATTCCAGAGGGTAAAGAAGAGGGGGAAGAAAGGGGGGTTGGGAATTCCCCATCAGCCTTAGAGACCCCAAAATACAGTAGTTAAGTCACTGCCATCGACAACCACCACTACCACGGAGAAGCTGCAGGAGGCGCTGTGTCACACACGAGAAGCACGAGAAACATGGCATTTGCTCACAGCTGTCTCTGAGCCCCATGGTTTCTGGAAAGCTTTTTCCTACTCCCAGTCCTCTCCTTTTCTTCTTCTCTCCTAACCCAGTATTTCTGAAGGCCATTTTTTTCTCTGCAATGCTCAAGGCTAATTAGGCCATGCACCCTAATGTCCAGCCCTGGGCTCCCAGAGAGTCGTGGAACCAGGAGAGACCTGGGAGGAAAAGCATGAACACGATCATAAGATAGTCCAGCCATGGCGGCACTTCCAGGGATGAGAGGGAAGAGAAAATAGCAACGTGGCAGCGTCGACACAGCAGCTAGACTTTGATGCCTTCAGAGAAGAGTCAATGAAATGTGTTCACACATCATGAGTCAGGCCATGCAGTGAAGACCTGAGACAATAATGGTCACCGTAAGCTCTTTGCACAACCTTTTACTCAAGGCCTACCTCACCCCCGCACCAAAAAAAGAAAATGGAAGACATCAATCGAAACAAAAGCACTTAGTGAATAAGTGATGAGGTCGTTAAAATAAATGAAACTAATTAATAAATAAATGAGACGACGTGTGCTGCTGTGCTGTGCTTAATCCGTAAGTCCTGTCTGACTCTTTGTGACTCCATGGGCTGTGGCCCGCTGGGCTCCTCTGTCCATGGGATTCTCCAGGCAAGAATACTGGAGTGGGTTGCCATGCCCTCCTCCAGGGAGTCTTCCCAACCTAGGGATATTACCCAGGTGGATTCTTTACTGTCTGAGCCACCAGGGAAGCCCGAGACTACATGTGTCTGGCCCCAGATGGAACAATAAATGTTAGCCCCTTTGGTTTCCTTCTGTTTTAAGGCATCTTTGGAAAAATAAGTGGATCCATGAGGAGTTGATCACCTTCTGGACCTTCTGGCCCCTGCAAAGTCGGCTTGGATGGTTAGCTCCACATCTGCTGCTTGATAATTTTGGAATTAGACTATTACTCATGTAAACAGAGGGAAAAGAATGACAACTTTGAATTCACAGAACTGTGATAATTCTAGCTTACTGACCGTGTCCTTTGTTCCTTGTATGATTCTAGGCACTTTGTGTCTTTAACTTACTCGATGTTAGTAACTTTGGCCACCTGATGGGAAGAGCTGACTCATTGGAAAAGGAGGAGAAGGGGGCAACAGAGGATGAGATGGTTGGATGGCACCACCAACTCAATGGACATGAGTTTGAGCAAGCTCCAGGAGACGGTGAAGGACAGGGAAGCCTGGCATGCTGCAATCCATGGGGTCGCAAAGGGTAGGACATGACTTAGTGACTGAACAACAACAAAACAACTCTGCATGTGGACAGTAAATCTCTGCTCTCTGTTAAGTCTTTCTTTGTTTGGTGCTATTATCTGCAGATCTTTGCTCAATAACGACAGAGACAAGACACAACCAGAACAGAGAATAAGTCAATGCCTTTGTTTAGGACAAGAAAAGCTAACAACATTGGACATTTTACAGAGAGAGAGAAAAATAAAGGGGGGAGTTAGCCTTTGCTCACCTTTGTCGACAAATTGCAACCATTCTGTTGCCAAAGAGAAACAATAGGTTTTGGAGATGTTTTTTCAATGGAAAGTCTTGGCAAAAGCAGAATAAGGTCCATGATTCCCTAAATAACATTAGGGAACTAACACAACCTAATTTAGAGAAGACCACGTGACTCGTGTTCTGGCTCAGGGATGGAGCTCTGTCGAATGTACAGAATCAGATTCCCCACCTGGACTGTCAACAGAGAGTGGTGCCAGAGCAGAGGACAGGAAGGAAGCAGGTGGCTGCCGACTGCACATGCAAGGAAGACACAGACGTCCCTGTGAAGGTCCGCAGAGAGCTTCCTCGGCCCCCTTGCCAGCTAGACACTGCAAGCGCTCCCTAACTTTTGACTGCTTGCTGGAATCATTCCACCAAGAAACACCTTGACCATGGCCAACTGTGAAACTGTAAAACTCTGCTTACTCTTGGGGTCTATGTGTTTTACAGTTTGGTGCTTATGAAAATACCTTATAAAAATACACTTCAAAGTGTAAGCACAGAGACCCCATCCCCATTTGGGAGTTCTTCATTAGTTTCAGGAATTTTCACAATGTTCTTGCAACAAAGAGGATTCCTGTGTTTTATTTCTAGGGCAGATGGGCACTCAGTGTCATTAGGTATGGGTTCAGGTTCCTTTCCCAACCACAGAAGAAAAGGCTTCATAAAAAATGAATGAAAAGAAACGGTTTGCTTCTGTATCAGTCCAGTGTTAAAACAGCATGTAACAAAGTTCAGTGTCGAAGAGTTCAACCAAGAAGGAAAAGCTGACTATGACTGCTTTGGGGGGGCGGGCGGGTCTCTGTGCCCAGGTTTTGGTACAGAACATACACTGGTGTTAGAAGGGTGTGCTTTTCCTACTACCAGGTATTATGCATCTGAGAGACACCCCCACCCCCACCCCCACCCCCCGCCTCAGCGGCGCAGTTCCCAGAGGAAGCAGCCAGGGGAAGACAGCAAACAGGGGCCCTTTTACTCTGAAACATTCGCGCTTTTGTAGGAAAGCAAAGGACTATAAAGATCTGGCAGTTTGGGGAGACTTTTCTTCCCCCCTATTCCTTGTTCTGAGACAAAATCTGGGGAAATGCCCCAGATCATCTTAGAGGAGTTCAGAAAATGCACAACCCGCTCATTCTATGAAATAATTGTGTTAAATGTGAATTTTTTTTTTTCACATGCTCTTTTCCCTTGAAGTATAAACCGGCCAGCAGTTATCTGGTTCAATGGCTTTGTGTCTTTTCAGCCGATCATCAGGATTTGAGGAAGGGTGGGTTTCTAAACTACCCCCTGACTCAACGTCACTGCAGCAGATGGGCGGTCTTGCCAGCTTTTCTCCAGTAGTGGCACCCAGTAGCTCAAGGAAGGATCTGACAGGAGAAGGAAGAGCTCTGAATGCTGCTGAAAAGAGGGCAGTCTGAGCCAGAGCAGGCGTTTCCCTGCCGCTAATTACCATACACAGACCCGAGGTCTATGCATGTCCTACATTCAGCTCAGCCTATCTCCTACTCTGCAAGTAGCTTGGCTCAGCCTCTCCCACGTCTGAGCTAAAATGCCTTTTTAGATCCTCAGGTTCCAAAAATCAGCTACGCTGTCAATTACCATAAAAGCAACTGGTTGGCAAGAACAACTTACTGAACCAGCCAAAAGAGCGTGTTTTAAGACCAAAAAAGAAAAGGAATGAAAAAGAAAAAAAAAAAAAAGACTTGCGTAGTTAGGAAAATCTTGGATGCTGTAAAACCCAAACCATGTTGAAACTTAAAATGGGGCTATCCTCAGTTTGGACATGTGTTTCCTTATAAAGTTAAGTAGAGAAACAATTATAAAGGAAATTCAGTCCTACTGCAACTCGGAGTCGTGTGAGCACAAAGCCCTGTGGGCAGTGTCCATTCAAGTTTGAGAAACATGGTTCAGAAATATTAACTCTGAAATATATATTCCTGAGGTAATATTTCTGGTCATAAAAAGAGACAAAAATAGGGCCAAAGCTTTTGCGTTGAGATGGTTTTCAAATTTAATCAGTTAAGTCCTAAAGTTAGGAATGTCTTTAAATGTTTCCCGAAAGACTACTCACACCATGGAAAGGTAAATAAAACTACATCTAAGAGCCTGAGTGTTTTTAATTCAGTGATCTGAGTCATCCATCCATTGTATGTTTTCCTAAATTAAGGTGGACAGAGAGCTCCAGATGCTTGACAACGGTACCCTCTCACCCTTGGTTGGTTTGGGGGCCGCTGCTGGAGAGAGCAGGGGTGGATAGCCAGGCCTAGTGCTTCTCACCTCAGAGTCCTAAGGGCCCCTGGCACACCACCCGGATCCATCTCTGGAGTTATTTACATACTCGGCACAGTGGAGATAAAGAATGAGACTCTTGGGGAATTGGCCAGATATGAAGCCTCACTAAGATTCCAAAATACTGATTGCTCCAAATTTGCAGGATCTCATAATAGACAGATCCCTGTTCCCCTTGTCCTGTCTGTCTCTACTTCCCTAGGCACTAGGTCTGGGCTGGGTTCACACACCCAGCAGACTGGTTCCACTGTAACTCTACACTTATTTACTTTTAAAAACAGAATTTCAGGACTTCCCTAGAGGTCCAATGGTTAAGACTTCGCTTTCCAAGGCACAGGGTGTGGGTTCGATTCCAGATAGGTGAGCTAAGATCCCACATGCCACCAGCCAAAAAAGAAAAACAAAACATAAAAGAGAAGCAATATTGTAACAAACTCAATAAAGACTTTAAAAATGGTCCCCATCAAAAACAAATCTTAAAAAATAAACATTTAAAAAAAATAAAAGTAGCATTTGTTGTTGTTCTTTAATAAGAAAGTCATGTAGCTTTGCTGCAGAAAATCCAGGAAAAAGTGGAAAAGAGAAAATCGAGGGCAGTTTAGGGATAACTCGAATTAATATTTGGATGAATGGCCTCCTAAAGTAAGTTGATATACATTTTTTTAAAGAGAGAGTCATTTTGTACATGTTTTAGAACTTGCTTCTTCACTCAACTTCTACCTTTTCCTTACCCTTTTGCTAACAAATAAGATAATAATCTATCACCTGGCCTACCCTGATGTGGCAATTTTTGTTTTTTTGTTTTTTTGAACCTATGAAAAAGAAACAGCTTGAAAAAATTCAAAATCTAGCTCCACTCAGTTTAAACTTGGATATTGAGAATCTTGAATGTTATAAGAAGGGGCCCCCGTTAATATAACAATTACTAGCATTTCATCATTTAAGCGATCTTGGTTGATAAAGCCACCTTCAAGGTCAAAAGCATTGTTTACATAGAAAGCCTATTAAAAACCTATTCAACATCTTTTCTGTACTTTTTGCTAGTATTTTAGACCATAGAGACACCTTTTGCAAAAAAAAAAAAAAAAGAAAAAAAAGACTTGGTGTAGCGTTAGTTGCTCAGTCATGTCTAACTCATTGCGACCCCATGGACTGTGGCCCACCAGTCTCCTCTGTCCATGGGATTCTCTAGGCAAGACTACTGGAGTGGGTTGACATTTCCTTCTCCAGAGGATCTTCCTGACCCACGGTTCAAACCCGGGTCTCCTGAATTACAGGCAAACTCTTTATTGTTTGAGCTACAGGGAAGACCTCAAAAAGGCTTATCCCCTTCCTTATTATTTAATCTGTAATATAAAAAATAATTGGTCCAAATCACAGAATAGGAAACCTAAAGCTCTGTTGAGCTCATCCTTGCACTTTAATAATTGTATTTATTGGCTGGGCTGGGTCTTCATTGCTGAACAGGCTTTTCTCCCGTTGCAACAAGTGGGGACTACTCTCCAGTAGAAGTGCTCACGCTTCTCACTGCGGTGGCTTCTCTAGTTGCGAAGCACGGGCTCTAGGGAATGTGGCCTCAGGAGTGGTGAAGGGGCTCAGTTGCCCCAAGGCATGTGGGATCTCCTGCCATGTTTCCTGCCAAGATTCTTTACCATTGAGCTACCAGGGAGCCCCATCCTTGCACTTTAAGTTAGAGTGGCACTCCCTAGCAACAGTGCTCCCCAACCTTCTTGGCTCCAGGGAATGGTTTCATGGATAACATTTTTTCCACGGACTGGTGTGTGAGGGGGATGGTTTCAGGATGATTCTCATAAGGAGCATCCAATCACTTTGCTGACAAAGCTCCGTCTAGTCAAAGCTATGGTTTTTCCAGTAGTTATATATGGATGTGAGAGTTGGACCATAAAGAAGGTTGAGCACCAAAGAATTGATGCTTTTGAACTGCGATGTTGGAGAAGACTCTTGAGAGACCCTTGGACTGGAAGGAGATCCAACCAGTCCATTCTAAAAGAAATCAACGCTTACTATTCACTGGAAGGACTGATGCTGAAGCTGAAGCTCCAATACTTTGGCCACCTGATTTCGAAGAGCTGACTCACTGAAAAAGACCCTGATGCTGGAGAAGATTGAGGACAGGAAGAGAAGAGGTTGACAGACGACGAGATGGTTGGGTAGTGTCACCGACTCAATGGACATGAGTTTGAGCAAACTCTGGGAGATAGTGAAGGACAGGGAAACCTGGGGTACTGCAGTCCGTGGGGTCACAGAGAATCGGACACGACTGAGTGACTGAACGACAACAACAACCTAGCTCCCTTGCATGTGTAATTTACAGTAGGGTTTGTGTTCCTAGGAGACTCTAATGCCACCCCTGACCTGACTGGAGGCAGAGCTCAGGTAATGCCAAGCCATGGGGTGTGGCTGTAAACACAGAAGAAGCTTTGCTCACTTGCCTCGCCCTTCACCTCCACAGGCCAGGGACCGGACCAGCCTTTGGCCCGGGGGGCCTCTGTTCTGTGACCCCCCTCGCATCACCAGGAGGGAATAACTGCTAAGTGACTGCCAGACGGCAGTTACTGTATCACTTTTAGAGGAAATGTTTGTGGTTATCCTCTCTTTGAGGGTAGTGAGAGCTTTTGAATGAGTCAAGACAAATCATCCTGAGTGATTCTGCCCAAAAAGGAAGGGAAAAAAAACCTATCCAACAACCTGTAACATTTATCTGCTGATGATTCAGTTGCTTTTTTTCCAGTGCCACAGACCAAAAGTGAATTGCACTTTAAAAGTTCAGCGTGACAGGAAAAGACTGCCACGAAAACTCCATGACTATCAAGGTCATTGCTCATAGAAGGATTATGGAGCCTTTTGGAATAGTGAAGTGAAGTGAAGTGAAAGTTGCTCAGTTGTGTCTGACTCTTTGCGACCCCATGGGCTATACAGTCCATGGAATTCTCCAGGCCAGAATACTGGAGTGGATAGGCTTTCCCTTCTCCAGGGGATCTTCCCAACCCAGGGATCGAACCCAGGTCTCCCGCATTGCAGGCAGATTCTTTACCAGCTGAGCCACAAGGGAAGCCCTTTGGAATAGTGAAAATTATAAAATGAAACCCACCTCAGCTTCAAGGATGGAAGTGGTAATTAGTTTTCCCTTTTGCAATATACTAGCTACATTATTTATCCTGGGGCCTTAAAGAATGAGTTGTTTCCAAAATTATTTGAGTTTAGAGAAAAACCTTTTCCAAAAATTAAGCCAGTGTTTCCTCCAGCCATGACTTCCACCATCTGGCTGAGGATTCTTCTCCTTCCTGTTACCTCTCATGTGGGCTGGCCCTGCGCTACAGCTAACGGTGCCCAGATGGCCTGCATCCACAGGGTCCCCACCTTCAGCTGCCTTTCTGTCAATGCAGCCTGTTCTCTATCTCCTCCCAGAAACTAAAACATTAGAAACCACACCCCTCTATTCTAGACCAATAGTGAAGAGGGGAAAGCTTTCAGGATAGGCTATAGTTGCATGAACAAGAGCAGAACACCTTCCTTGCTCTGGGAGCACACGTGCCTGCGGATAAACCTGTAAATGTTGTGGGCTCCTTATCAGTTAGGGGGCTACAGAGCCTTCCTGTGACTTTTCTGACTATGCAGAGGGCCTCCTTGTTAATTATGAGCTGAACCTTTGTTCCGGTAAAACACACCATTAGTCTGACCTCATCAGTCTGGACTAGAGGACTAAAGGCGTAGGAAGTGGGATTTGCAACTTGAAAGTAACTTTTGAAATACGTACAGTACCACCCAATTAGAATGTCTCAGGTCCACTTTGCATGTTCCCACTAAAGATATTAAATGTCCTCAATGCTAAGTTACTCTGCGTGGTCCCATTACCAAGATCACTCCTCTGTGATCTCAAAGGCTCCACCTTCCCAAAGTTGAAAACCTTCAGTCTGAAATTTCACTTTGAAGATCAGAATGTAGTCTCTGGGGAGGAAATTGTTGGTAAGTAACCAGAAAGGGGGTCTGGAAATGTTAACTGTTCTCATTTCTATTCTTAGCACATCATTACTAACTCTGAGGGTGGTCTGGTGTGAAGTACAGAGGCAGTGTGGGGCAGTGGGTGGAGCCCAGACCCTAGAGCCAGAGGCTGGAGCTGGATCTCTGCTCCACCACTGATTCTCTGTGTGACAGTCTGCCATTGGCTTGACCTCTCTGTGCTCTGACTTACTCGCCTAGAAAGTGGGACTAATCACATTAGATTCAGGGTTGTTGTGAGGACCATGTGATTTCATATTTTCTAAAACTACTTACAAGAAAGCTTAAGCATATATACCAAGAACTATTGATACATAAATCCTTGTAAAAATTAACCTCTAGGAGAGGTTGAATGTAGTCAGCAGAAAAATTGGTATTGTTCAGAGATTTGATATGAAAACCATTATGTAAGATGAAATATTTTAACTCTGGGCAAAGTCCATCAGCCTAGATTAATGGATTAAGTGTGCAGAATCTATCATCTTCAAAGACAAAATGGGTTTTCTGATGGTATCTTGTGCCAAAGTACGGTAACATGCCAAGACAGAGAACACTGGAGCCACATTAAAGAATATCCACCGACTTTAAGTGTCTAATGGATTTTGTTACTTCATTTTCTCAAGGGGAATATTGGAGATGTCACCCAAATGTTTCATCCATGAAAGTGAAGTTTTCAGCCAAAATCTCAGAAAACGACTTCCTAATTATACACGAATAACTTCTGTGTGTGCCTATGTGTTACAAGGAGCATTAATCGTTTATAAAAGTGCTCTCTTTTACATGCAAGTTGGGCTACTAGTTCTAACAACAGGGTAGACTTATTCTGATTCTTGGCTAAACTTTAGTTTTGTCCCAAGGTGATGACATTGACATTCATCCACCACGTTTTGCAACAATGCAAAACGGCCATGGGTGTGGCTGCCTCACCGAAGTTCTAGAAGGTTGATGTTTGGTAAATATATAGCTGAATAGTGTTAGGTTAGAAAGTACTAATACAACTTCCTTTAGTGGGGGAAAAAAAAAGGCCTTTTAAATGGAAAAATGTGTATTTGTTATAATCTAGAAATTGGCTGGAAAATCTGGCTCCATCTATGTATTTTTAAGCTCATCAGTATCTCTGAAAAATCATCAAAAAGTACTTCTGCTTTGATATATGAACCGTAGTGTATCCTTGACTTGGCTCACATTATGGCCATGCTTTTCAAATTCCTTAATACCATCTCCAGAAATGACACTCCAGACTAGGCGATCTTGCTGTTAAACCTGTCTGAATGCATTAACACCAGAAATGACACAATAAGAGAGAGGATGTTTGCCAACTTCTTGGCTCTTTCAGAAGAGGAGCAAATGACAGTTTCTCTACTCACAGTTCATCTGCTGTATTTATTAATAGAAAAGAAGCATATTTCAGACATAGATGAACTGTACTACCAGTCCTTCTCCTACATTTCAAGTACATTTGGATGTTGCTAATACACTTGAAATGTTAAAACTATACTTGGCATGTCAGGGTTCTATGTTCACACATTTCTACACTTAAAGGTTCTGTGATTTTCTGCTTTTAATTCCAGGAACAGTCATTTAAAGTCTAAACTAGGGTAGGGAAGGACTTTCAAATGAAAATTGGGAAGGTTTTTGTTGATGGTGTGGAAGGCAGGAGGCATAAAATGAGGTAGAAGACTTTGCCAGCCATGGGTGTGGCTGTAGGTCCAAGCATTCCCCTAGTCTAGAAGTCTTCTGATGACCCACTTTGACCAAGAGAAGACCACATGATCACCAGGAATCTATTTGTTAAATGGCATAAGGGCTTCTTAGGTGGCACAGTGGTAAAGAATTTGTCTGCCAATGCAGGAGATGCAAGAGATGTGGGTTGGTTCCTGGGATCAGGAAGATCTCCTAGAGTAAGAAATGGCAACCCACTCCAGTATTCTTGCCTGGAGAATCACATGGACAGAGGACCCTGGTGGGTTACAGTCCATGCGGTCACAAAGAGTTGGACACGACTGAGCACACACACAATGGTGTATATAGGTCCTATTCCACTGCTATCACCCAAAGGTAGGATACAAAAATTTTCTTTAAAAAAGAAGGGGATAAGTTGCTTACCTCTAACAAGTTGATCGGTTTGGGGAGAAATCAAACACATTTTATAGGTCAAGCCCACCATTTTGTACAGTAATTTCTCTAAGTTGTAGGATGTGTCTTAAGATCACAGGAAAATAGGTGTGGGCTCACTAGGAACAGGACTTGCCTGAGTCACTTATGTGAACTGCATCTGAAGGCCTCACCTAAAAATGGGGAAAGAGTAACTGTCCCTCCCAGGCTTGCAGTGAGGATTCAATGTGGTGTCCAGTGCCCAGCTCTTAAAACAGAACCTGGCCTATAGGAAGGGCTATGATGCTACAATTCCCCAAGTGAAGTGATGCTGACACTGTCAGCCGACCTTCACCAACCGAGGGGGCCACTCCAGGCTCCACGGTGTTGCCAAGCACCCTAGGCCTCAGTAGGGACAGTCAAGGCTGCAATTAATGCTCCAAGTTCCCGACTCCATTTTTGTATCAGTAGCAGATATAACACTTGTATTCGGAAAATGCCGTTCAGAAATGGGTGACTCCAGGTTCAAAATGCTTTTGTCTATTTTTGTTTAACACCACTAAGAAAAAAAAAAAGCCCGCCTTTTTATTAATAGGAGGAATAATAAAACTTTGGGCCTCCTTGGTGGCTCAGCAGTAAAGAATCCACCTGCCAAGGTAGGAGATGCAGGTTCAATTCCTGGGTCAGGAAGATCCCCTGGAGAAGGAAATGGCAACCCACTCTGATATTCTTGCCTGGGAAATCCCATGGACAAATGGGGTCACAAAGGAGTTGGACACAACTTAACGACTAAACATATAAAACTTGATTTGCATTATTTTCCCCAGGTGTTATAGTTTTTGCTATGGAGTGATATATAACTTAGGTGGAGTCATTACAAATACAACTTAAGAATAAAGGAACCCATGATTTCCACTGTAAAACATGGCACAATTCTTCAAAATAATCAAATCAGCCTTCTTCTTCTAACTGGAACATCTATGGTAATGACAGACTGTTACAAGATCTGTGTTTTCTATTTTGAAAATAA
Source organism: Okapia johnstoni (assembly GCA_024291935.2). Classification (NCBI taxonomy): domain Eukaryota; kingdom Metazoa; phylum Chordata; class Mammalia; order Artiodactyla; family Giraffidae; genus Okapia; species Okapia johnstoni. Next base: position 27,809,188 of record CM044324.1, read on the forward strand.
ACATGTAGACCCACATCTATATTGCTGTGATGGTAGGGCCTTTTATTTCCGAGAGTCTTATATTTTTCTAAATTTTCCTTTGGGAAAATAGAGTGACAAATAGTAATCCAGATGGGGGTCATCAAAAAGTAATTATTCAGTGTAATGCAGATTTTTTTTTTCTTTCTAGGGTAGGATAAAACGCCTTTATAAAGTAAAGTAAACTTAGTTTCTGTTGCCCTTTAGTAGAATATTTTGTTCAGGCCTGCTTCAAAAAGAACAGACCTTGGTTTTATTATACGCAGTGATGAGGTTTACAAACAGTTTTAGGTTATTTTTAATCTGTTATTTTTACAGCAGCCCCAAGAGGTAACTGGAGCTATATGATCTCTAAAGAGGAATGGGGACAAGGGGAACAGAACCACCATGCAAACAATGTGGTCACCCTCGGGACAAAAATCACTAAAATAGAGCTCAGTGGTCAGGATGCTGAGTTGAGCTGTGAAGGAGGTCGGAGGGGCTCCTGTCTCAGCCTGCTGATGGCTTTGCTTCTGAACAAGAGCAGAAATGGCAGAGAATCTGACTCAAAGGGCTGAAAAGGATCCAAGTACTAATGGTTGTCACCTCAAAGCCCCCCAGAGGTCCAGGGGCAGGCTGAAAACTGGAAACAACCCTCGGCCAGTATCTGCCAGAGAACGAGCTGGGTTCCTTCTTTCTGCAGAGCACATGGGTTCTTCCTGTGCTGGGACCACCACCCGCCAATGCTGACCCAAATTAGACATACAGGCTCCACACCACAGCCTGAATAAGTTCAGTCTCTAGGGGGGTGTTTCTCTCAAAAGATAGTAAAAATGTAGTAGTTAAACATGAAGCAAAGAAACTGTAAAGAGAGAGCACTCTTAGGACCTTAGATTAAAAAGAAAAAATCCAAGTGCTTGATGATCATCAGAAAGAAGAATGAGCTTAACATACAGAAAAGTTTCTGCACAGCCATTTCATGGAAATTTAAACACAGAAGACATGTTCACATGATTTAAATATATTTAAATGCTCAACAGCTGCTGTTCACAATGTTCTATAAATGAGTTCCCTTCTCCAGGGGATCTTCCCAACCCAGGGACTGAACCGAGGACTCCCTCATTGCAGGAGCCCTTACCAGCTGAGCCCCTAGGGAAGCCCAAGAATACTAGAGTGGGTAGCCTATCCCTTCTCCAGCAGATCTTCCTGACCCAGGAATTTAACTGGTGTCTCCTGCATTGCAGGCAGATTCTTTACCAGCTGAGCTACCAGGGAAGTCCTGTGTTATAAGTAAATAAGACACCTCAAAAATAAAAGAGAAAACATATTTGTTTTAATCATTAAAAGTGACTGATTTCGAGTAAAGGACAATGAATCCAATATTATTTTTGGACTAGAAGCAATCCTCTGCTATTATATTTTATACCCTTTCACATACTTTTTGATGACTTTAGAGAGAAATATGTTTCAACAATCAGTGTGTCAACTAATTTTAAAATAAAAGAGAGAGAGGGAAAGGCAGAAAGCTGTGCAAAAAAAGAGAAGAGAAACAAAAGTTACCTTTTCAGGACCAATCAGATTCACTTAGTCACACTTCAGCATTTGGTGATGAGATATATCACACATACCCAAAAGTGACTTAAGTATTAAATTCTCTCTAGACAGCCAGAAATAGGTGATGAGTGAGCAGAGTGAAGAAGACTGAAATCATTGCTTTGAATCAAAGGACTGAATAAACAGCTTGGCTCTCATAGTCAAGAGTAAGCAAACTACATGTTGTCATCATGAAACGACAAGAGTCTGCTTCTTCTTTAGGTACTAACAGCAGGAAAATCGTAATTCCTTGTAAGATCCCCAAGTTCCTGCAGGCATGTGGCCTCTCCCCTCCCTTGTGATGATTCTAGTCACTTTTCCATACTTCTACCCAGGGAAACAGAAAGGACCAGTCTGATCTGAGGGCAGAACACTTACAGAAACAGCAGAGCTGTGAAGGCTCCTGAAACTACAAACGTGCCATAGCACTGCTCTCTGCATCCTCCACTATGTTAGCGGTCTGTCCTGTTAGACACACCCCAGTTAAAGCCAGCAGGAGTGAGCCAGGCTCTGCTATGCATACAGTTTGCATGTGGGTTCCAAGCCAGGGAAACTGAAGGCATCTACTGAACACAAGAAGAGGACCCATCCTTCCCAGGCCACCCACAATGGGAGCTGAACAGGGGACATTACAAACACGCAGGAAGGAGTGAGCCATTGTTCCTCGGTCTCTGGGGCAGCATTTAATTACACAGCCCTCAGCACAAGAGGAGAACAGGAGTCCGTCCATAGGGTATTTCTCTTATGTTTCATACTCTAAGTAACTGGATATATTATCTAGCTGACTTTCAGTCTACTTTAGGAGGTTTATAAAAATCGTTCTACAGAGAAAGACAAACACTGAATGGTATCACTTATGAAGTGAAGTGAAAGTCGCTCAGTCGTGTCTGACTCTTTGCAACTCCATGGCCTATACAGTCCATGGAATTCTCTAGGCCAGAATACTGGGGTGGATAGCCATTTTCTTCTCAGGGGATCTTCCCAACCCAGGGATCGAATCCAGGTCTCCCACATTGCAGGTGGATTCTTTACCAGCTAAGCCCCTAGGGAAGCCCAAGAATACAAGAGTGGGTAGCCTATCCCTTCTCCAGCAGATCTTCCCAACCCAGGAATTGAACTGGGGTCTCCTGCATTACAGGCAGATTCTTTACCAACTGAGCTATCAGGGAAGCCCAATATCACTTATATATGGAATCTAAAAAATAAAACAAGCAAATGTGTACAGCAAGACAGAAGCAGGCTCACAGATACAGAAAACGAATTTGTGGTTACCAGTGGGGACAGGGAGGGGAGAAGGGCAACCTGGGGTGGGGGAATGAATGGTGCAAACTACTGTATATAAAATACAGGGAATATACAGCATGTATATAATCCCTGTAGACACAGGGAATATAGCCATTATCTTGTAATAACTGTTAATGTAATACAGGACAACATGTAAAAATACGAATCACTATGCTGTGACCTGCAACTAATATAAATATTGTAGATCAACTATACTTCAACTTAAAAAATGGAATGATCTGCTTATAAAAATAATAAAATCATGAGATTAATTTTTAAAAATTAAAAATATTAAAGTTATAAGATAGTTTACTAGACAACATATAGATTCTTATTTGGACAAAAGGATGCCCAAAAATACTTTCAGGAACGTGTATTTGTGCTGACTTATAGGAGCTCATGGGTTTCCCTGGTGGCTCAAACAGTAAAGAATCTGCCTGCAATGCAGGAGACCTAGATTCGATCCCTGGTCAGGAAGATCCCCTGGAGAAGCGAATGGCTACCCACTCCAGTATTCTTGCCTGGAGAATTCCATGGACAGAGGAGCCTGGCAGGCTACAGTCCATGGGGTCGCAAAGAGTCAGACACGACTGAGTGACTAACACTAACTAATAGGAGCCCATAGGAGAAGCATAGAGAAATGAAGGATGTGTAGTGATGAAAATGCACTGAATTATTCACATGAATAGTCATCATCATTATAATAATTAGCAGGGCTAGGAAAAGCAGAAAGTGGGCCCAGAAATGGGAAAAAAAAAGATGATTATTTTTACACTGGAGAAAAACGGAGGCAACGGGTGTTGTGTGGGGCAAGCGTTGAAAGCATCTGTCAAAAGGTGGCTTTAGAAATGGGAGTCCCAGTTCATGATTAATTGAAAAATTATTCAAATAGAAATTCCATGCTAACATTAGCCATCTTTAAGACAGAGAATAACCAATTAGTTACTCAAATTCCTACAGCTGCTTTTGATGGGATTCGTGCATTTTTGAGTTTATCTTGCATTGAGAGATTGAGTGCACCTGTTGGCTGCTGATCAGTGTGACCTGTGAAGGGTGGAATTCACTTAACCACATGTTGCTCCTCCAACAGTAGGTGCGCTGGGAAGAGAGGAGATTTGGAACCAGAGAGCTGGGGGTCCTAATGCCAGTTCTGCTGCTTATTAGCGTGTGGTTTGGGGCAAGTCAGTTAATATCTCTGTGTGTCATTTTTTTTTCATCTGTAAAATAGATACAAAATAGGGAACAATGAAGGCTGCTGTAGAAACTAATAGTTTCACTATAAAACATCAGGCAGCCAGTAGTTCTCAATAAAGAGCAGCTACAATTATTTCACATTGGCAAATACACTTCTTGTAGTGGCAGCCATCAGGGATGCACGTGGAAGATTTACCCTGAAATGGAACAGATAACGAATAACACAACAGTCCAGCATAGTCTTTGTATTAGAATCATCTCTGCCAGGTCAAGGGCAGGCATGTTATGTCTATGACACTCCAGTGTGGAAAATTCCCTGAAGGGCAAGACTGCATGTCATGGAGACTTCAGTTTTGCAGCCCGCTTGGAGAAGGTCACTTCCGTTGCTTAGTAGCCATAATATGAAAAACATTAGGAGAGTGAGAATAAGCATACCCCGTGGCAAATTCCAGGATTATGTCAGCAACTGGTCTTTGCTGTTCATTTCTGGGGTTGGTGCATGTGGCTGTTATCGGACTGGCAGTTCACACATGTTACCCATGCCATCGTATAGGTATGCTGGAGTAGTTTGCTCTTAATGGCTTAGAAAAAGTTTTAGATGTGAAGGTCTTTATTCGAGATAGAATATAACATTTGGATGTGGGGGAACAGCTTTGAGAATGCCCAATTCTTAAAAGATAGGTCTTTAATCTCTGCTATTAAATTTTTTTTTGAAGAGCTAACTGATGTATCTCCACAAGGGAAAAATAACAACTTAAAACATATATTACCTAAAAGACCTCCACTGCTTCATCCTAAACAGCTGTACACAGTGTCCTTAAATTCTTAGGTTGGAGCAAGAATTTATCGATTATTTCAATACTCCTGATATCTTACAAAGAGACCAACATTCATTAAAAAGTCCTTCCCACTGCAAAGAAAAATGCAAAATACTCAATTTCATAAAGAGTGTATAACAACATTGCAGTGAAGCTGAACTTTTCTAAGTAAAAACCAAATTTTTTTTTGAGTGTCAAATGGAAAATTACACTTTGTACACATTTTACCCCCATCCCTTTTGGAAGCATAACTAAGGTCTAGATCAACTTAACACAATTCACAGTGTTGACAACAATACTTATCAAGCATTTTTCAAGTCATAAATGTGTAATTAATCTCATTTCCTTTCTGTGCACATATAGCATTTCCCCCATTTTATAACTGAGAAGCAGAAAAGCTGACTGACAGGTCCAAGGCTAAGCTGTTAGTACACAATAGGGCTGGTGTGTGCGTGCATGCGTGTTCAGTTGCTTCAGACATGTCCATCTCTTTGAGATCCTATGGACCATAGCCCACCAGGCTCCTCTGTCCATGGGACTCTCCAGGCAAGAATACTGGAGTGGGTTGCCGTGCCCTCCTCCAGGGGATCTTCCTGACCTAGGGATCGAACCCATGTCTCCTGAATCACAGGCAGATTCTTTATTGTCTGAGCCTTGGGGGAAGTCCAATAGGGCTGGTACTAGAAGCCACATCTGTCATTTTAAGTTCAGCAGAATGGGCTGTTCTCATGGTGTCTTCATTCACTACTTCAGGGGTTCACTGGTTGGTTCAGCAAACATTTACTGAATGCACCCTGACCATCAGGCACCGTGATAGGCCCTAGAAATACTACAAATTACAGATGAGTCTCATCTCCACACAGCTCACTGTTTACCAAGTAAAGGAAAAGAGCTCAGTGTGGGAAGTGCTGAAGGAGTGGTGGTGGGGGCAGGGGCATGGTGGTCCTGAAAGTGGCTCTGAATGAGACAATGCCCTTTGGGCAGCAGAGAAGAGGCACTGGGCAGGTATGTCCAGCAAGCCTCTTCCTCCATTCATGCCAGGCCCAGCCAGTGTTACCATCATCTGGGCACCAGGGCCCAGGAAAGATGGGAAAGCACAGGCCGGGGCAAAGACGAGCAGGAGAGGCCGAGGTGAAGATGGGGGACGGCGTTCGAGGTAAAGGGGCATCTGTGAAAGCACAGGTGATGACACCCTCACGGGTCCCTTGGAGGAGCTCTATCTTTGGTGCAGCTGAAAAAAATGGGGTGTGTGCAGGCCCAAGAGAGACTATGAAGGCCAGGCACTGAGGGTTTCTGGGTTTGCACGCCAAGAGTGGGAATGTGAACTTGATCCTGAAAAGTATCAAAGTGAAAGTATTAGTCGCTCAGTCATGTCTGACTCTTTGCGACCCCATGGACTGTAACCAACCAGGCTCCTCTGTCCGTGGGATTCTCCAGGCAAGAATACTGGAGTGGGTAGCCATTCCCTTCTCCAGGGGATCTTCTTGACCAGGGATCGAATCTAGGTCTCCTACACTGCAAGCGGATTCTTTACCAACTGAGCCACCAGGGAAAGGTATGGGGAATGACGAAAGGATGTGTAACAGTGACAGGATCAGATCTGGATTTCAGAACACTCCCTCTTGCCTTAGGGGAAGACGAGGTCAGAAGAGCCAGGGAGATCTCGCCGGGAACATCAAGACAGAAGAGGAGCCCTGGGAATAAGTGAGCAGGGGTCGGGAAGATCCCCTGGAGAAGGGATAGGCTACCCACTCCAGTATTCTTGGGCTTCTCTGGTGGCTCAGACGGTATAGAATCTGCCTGCAATGTGGGAGACCCAGGTTCAAATCCTGGGTTGGGAAGATCCCCTGGAGGAGGGTATGGCAGCTCACTCCAGTATTCTTGCCTGGAGAGTCCCATGGACAGAGGAGCCTGGGGGTTGCTACAGTCTATGGGGTCACAAAGAGTCGGACATGACTGAGTGACTAAGAACACACAGTGGAACTGTGGTGTTGGAGAAGACTCTTGAGAGTCCTTTAGACAGCAAGGAGATCCAACCAGTCAATCCTAAAGGAAAAAAGTCCTGAATATTCATTGGAAGAACTGATGCTGAAGCTGAAACTCCAATACTTTGGCCACTTGATACGAAGAACTGACTCATTTGAAAAGACCCTGATGCTGGGAAAGATTGAAGGCGGGAGGAGAAGGGGACAACAGAGGATGAGATGGTTGGATGGCATCACTGACTTAATGGACATGCTGCTGCTGCTGCTGCTAAGTCACTTCAGTCGTGTCCAACTTTGTGCGACCCCATAGACGGCAGCCTACCAGGCTCCTCCGTCCATGGGATTTTCCAGGCAAGAATACTGGAGTGGGGTGCCATTGCCTTCTCCCAATGGACATGGGTTTGAGTAAACTCCGAGAGTTGGTGATGGACAGGGAGGCCTGGTGTGCTGAAGTCCATGGGGTTGTAAAGAGTCAGAAACAACTGAGTGACTGAACTGATGGGGCAAACTTGGTGGATGGCTAGAGGGGGTTTGGGAGCTGGAGGCAGGATCTGCCTTGGATGACTGGGAGGATGGTGGGTCTCTGAACCAGGGATTGAAGGAGAAAGAACGTGTTTCACCCAGAAGGAGACAGGTTGTCCTGAGTGTGATGTTGACGTGCTGAGAACATGAGGTGCTTTGAGGACCTTCATGTGTGGATGTGGTCAGGAGTGTAGGATGTAGCCCAGAACAGTAAAGGAAGCAGCATGGCTGCACTGCTTAGCAACATATTTAGGAACACTGTGGTGTTTCCTCCTCAAAATATTCATTTTAACATGGAAACTGAACAGCATTGGGTAAGAGAAGTATGTGTGCGTGCATGCTCAGTCGCTCAGTTGTGTCTGACTATTGCAACCCCATGGACCGTAGCCAGCCAGGCTCCTCAGTCCAAGTGACTCTCCAGGCAAGACTACTGGAGTGGGTTGCCATGCCCTCCTCCAGGGGCTCTTCCTGACCCAGGGACCAAACCCAAGTCTCCTGCCCTGGCAGGAGGGTTCTGTACCACTGGGCCACTTGGAAAGCCCGAGAGAGGTGTACATGTAAATGAATACGGACAGGTCTTACATGAATCTAGCTACAGAATGACATTTTAGCACAGATATCCAAATACTCTCCCAAATGCTGGTTAATATTATTCAACATGTAATTTAAAAAACAATCTCCGACACAGAAGTCTCGAAAGATGAATTATTTTACAGTCTTCATGAGTCATGCCCTCTATCCACACTACACGTACTTTCAGAAGGAAATGTACATCCAGAGGGTGAGAAGGAAAAAAACAGTTTCCTTCAGTGAAGGAGCAGACAAGAGCAGCCTGTGCACCTGGCGACCTGCCAGTCAGAGGACTCTGAAAAACTAGGAGTTTCAAGGCAAATCTACATTAATCCATCTTTTACCAAACTTCTCAGTTAAAGTCTACCTTTTGACATGAAATATTTAATGGGAACTTTAACCATGAAGTGCCCTTAAAAAAAATGTAACACTGGATTCCATACTAGGCTAAAAGAAGAACGTATTAGGTTAAGTGAAAAAAAATGTATTAAAAAAAACAGAAGAATAAAAGGACTTGTGAAAAGCATAAAGCAGTTAATAAGAATTTCCATTGAGAACCAGAAGTTACTGACAAGGCAAAGTTTGTTTGCTATTGAGCACGGATGCTTCTTAGAGAATGGATAAGTCAATAAAGTCCATTTTCCAGTGGCATTTGGAGCCGCAGTTTTAATCTGTTGAAACAGCACAAAGACAAAAACCAAAATACAAATAAACAACAACAAAAAAGGTTTTCTTTTCAAAAGGAACACCATTTAACTGGCTTCCACTCTCGCGGTTTAAGCTGAGCTCCTTAAGCAGGGAGCAACTCCCTCAGGAGGATGGCTTTTTGTTGGGTACGTGCGTGATGTTCATTTGTCTTGCATCTAAAAATTAGAACATAACAAGCTTCTAATCATCACTTGTTAATTTGAAGCAAAAAGAATTCTTTTTTCCATTGAAAGCAGATTGCAGTAAAAAAAAACCCCAAAAAACAGCAGCATTCTCCAAGGTCATATGCTGTTGGCAAAGCTCAAAAAACTCTTATAGTCCAACTTGCTTATGTTCAGCTGTGTTTACTTAGATTTAACTCGACAAAGTCTGCCTCTGATTACTCTGAATAGTCATCTGCCCACAGATAAATAGATATTACACAAAGTTCTAGAGGGAATGACATTTGGCCTCCATAATTTTGGAATAATTTACTATGTACCCTCCACTTAAAACACCAAAATGCTCCACAATATGTTTTGGGATCGGAACATAAATATTTCATTTCACAGAGGGAGCAGTGTTCATGACCTCCACGGATTTCAGGTGATTTACTAACAAAGTGCTGCCTTGCCCCAGGAGGTGTGGAGTTGTTCTGCAACAAGCGATTTCAAGGCAACATCTATTTCAGTCTTTTCAATAACCATCAAGATTTCAAGGAATTTCTGTAAACAAACTGTCACTTAAAGAAAAAAACTTTCCATCAGTATTTTTGCAACAGTCTCCAGAACAGAACATGCATATAAAAATAGGAGTTAACTAAATTATTTCCAGAGACTACATGTTAGAGTAATGTTTACACTATTGGTAGAAAGCAAAAGCTCAGTGTTTTACCACTATTTCTTACACTAAATGCGAAATTTTGCTTTGGGGGGTAATATAAACCATTTGCATGGCAGAAAGTCTGTTCCTGATTACCTAAGAATTGATGCTGGCCCATCTTATTTACTTTGCTTGCTGTTATATTTACATAACAAAAGATACACACACTCTCCAAACTAAGATTGTCTCGGGGGTGGAAGTATTCATTAAATTCCCCAGCGATCAATCAATGAAGCATCAGTCAACAGATCTTCACTGCATTTTGCCAACAACTGATAACACAGTAGTGAACAAGGGAAGATGCTTTCTGTCCTCTCAAGTTTATCTAATGAGCAAAGCGATACACTGAGCACATACTGTCATCTTCTACGTCCTTCACTTTATTTTATATGATTATGAAGTGTTTTCCCTGCTGAAACTAACACATTTTCTTCCCTGACTGTTGTCTTATTACTGAATTACCCTTGGGATGGGGCCCTTCATTTGGAATTGCTAGGTGTGTACAGGGAGCCACGGACACTCACTGGGCCAGCTCCCTCTAGCAGTTCAGGCTCTGTCTGTAACAGGGTTAGTTCTTGAGTGATTCATTTAATGCTCTCTATTTTGGCTTTTATACTAATGCGCTATTTTGGTTTGATAAGCTCTCTGTGAAGTGAAATAATGTAAACAGTGGTACTGCTACTGTTGGAGCGGCTGCCATTCACGCCTAGCGAGACAGGGTTTCCAAATTTCTCCTGAAAGGACTGAATCCACTGATGGACCTCAAGGCACATTCTCCATTGTTTTCTCCCATTATGCTTTGGCTTTGAGGTTCACAAAAGATGCTTTTGCATATATATATAAAGAAGGAATATGCTTCCAAACGTGCCTGCCTTTCAAGATCAGCTAACAAATCCAGAACACATGCTGGAAACTGGAGTGCCTTCAGACTAACCTTTACGAGAGAAAACAATTAAGGCCTCCTCATTAGCTTTTAGTGCAAAACTGCACCCAAAATCATTCTATGGACAAAAAGGGCAGAGTCTTCAAATTCAACTGTAGTCAGAGAACTGAATCCAGGAAAATGAGGGAGTACCCAGCTGACTTCCGAAGCCCAGTCACGTGACAAAACCAGAGCCCTCTCCAGAGCCACAGAGATACCAGCAAGCCAAGGGAGGAAGGCTGCTGATGCTTGAAAAAGAACTTTCCACCTCAGTACCTAGGTGCCCTGAGAGCTGTCTAAAAGAGGAAGGTAAGTAGAGTTGGAGAACATGTGTGCATGCGTGTTAAGTCGCTTCAGTCGTGTCCGACTCTGTGCAACCATATGGGCTGTAGCCTCTCAGGCTCCTCTGTCCATGAGATTCTCTGAGAACGTGCAGAACATGCCAACAACCACACATTATACATTTCAAGCACGGAGAGAAGGAACAGCTGATACCCTTCAAGTGAAGAACGAAACTACTTGTGGTTGGTTTCTTACAAAGGAAAAGTCAATTGGCAAATTTTATAAGACTGGACCAAGACATAATTGCACAGAAACTAATACGGAAATTCATCTTGGAAAAGGAATACAAACTCCTACATATGCCAGTTACTGTACACGTAAGCAAGCCTACAGAGAGCAGTGTGATGTCTGAACAGCCAATATATCTTCAGACATTCTGTTCATTATATACAATGCAAAAGAATTTCACAGAGAAGCAAAATTTAGTTATGGGTCACTGGCCAGAATTAGCTTGCAGAAGATTTGTCGTTGAATCAAATTTATATGGCCCTCTCAATGTTAACCAAAGTAGGAAAAAAAAAAAAAAAGGAAAGCTTTCACAACCAAAAATCTTGAAAAATTTCCTATATTTTTTGGTTTCGTTTTTCCCAGAACTGAAACCCCACAAAATAACACCACCTCAGTGCACTCGCTCACATCCAGCTCAGTCAGGAAGTGCTGAGGTACATAAACATTTTTTATTTCACTTTTTTTACAAGAAGGTGACCAACATTTTCTTAGCCTTCCAAAAAGCTTCAGGTTTGGAAGACATTTTGGTTAAATGTCAGCAAAGGAATTCGCTCATCATTCAAGCAGCACTTTTTCTTTCCAGCCTTGGAGTATGTGTAGGAACTGTGCTGTGAATGGAATTACAAAACAGCTCAGAGCCACAGAGGGGAAGGCAGTCCTACAGTAGGGAAACATTCATGCAGGAGAAAACCAGAGTCACAGGGCATGTTTGCACACACAGCTCATCAAGGGCTTTCATCAAAAGCAGTTATCATCAATAGCTTTGAGACACGGGGATCTTTCTTTCCCTCATTTTAAAGATACTGACATAAATCAGAAAAGTTAGATGATTTACCAGATGTTTCTTAATTATTCATAATTACTGGTAGAGAAGAAAATCTGAACCCAGATCTTTAAAGTCTAAAGCCATAATCTGAAAGGACAGTCACTGAAACCCAAAAGCCAGCATCACAAGTGAAAGGAAAACACTAGCAGTATGGTATAGCAAGTTCAGAAACAAGACAAGAATGTGCCCCATCATTACTATTACTTAACATGGAGCTGGAGGTACAATCTAGGCAAGAAGCCAGAGAAAAACTTCATGGCAAAAATTTTAGAAAGGAGGTAGAATCATTAATATTTGAAAATAATAGAATTATATTACTGGAAAATGTAAGAAATCAACTGAAAAAACTATCAAAAATGATAAACAAATTCATGGTGGTGACAGTACAATATTAACATTGCTTATGTAAAAACAACAGTTAAAAAAGCTGTGGAAGAAAGGACCCTGATTACAACAACATGACAACAAAAAGATAACATGTCTAGGACTAAATTTAACAAGAAATGTTCAAGACCTATTAGGAAGACTCAACTGAAGTGACTCAGCATGTACGCATGCGAAGAGGGCAGGTGCTCAGCTGGTAAAGAATCCACCCGCAATTCAGGAGACATGGGTTCAATCCCTGGCTTGGGAAGATCCCCTGGAGAGGAAATGGCAACCCACTCCAGTATTCTTGCCTGGGAAATCCCATGGACAGAGGAGCCTGGCAGACTATAGTCTCTGGCATCTCAAAAGAGGAGGACATGACTTAGCAACTAAAAAACAACGACCACAAAAGGAGACCTGAGCAAACATACCAAGTTTTTGGACAGCATGATTCTACACCCTAAAAAAAGGTCAATTTTCTATAATTAGTTCATCAATGTAACACAATCCCAATAAAAATAACATTTTTTTTTGAGGAGACAAGTTGATCCTAAAGTTAATTTTGAAAAATAAACCAGCAACAATAGCTAAAAAAGCTATGAAAAAAGAAGACTAGGGGAGAATGAGCACAGCCAGGTGTTAAACATATTCTACAGCCTCAGTAGTTAAGACAGTGTGTGATGGGAGCATAAGAAAAAAAAATCCATAGGAGACAGAAAGATAAGATAGACTCAGCTTAAAATGTAATATTTCCAAACAGGGAAGGAGGAGAAATGGATCAATAAACAATATTAGAATAACTAGGTAGCTCTATGGAAAAAAAATTAAGTTGGACATTTTCTCTACACTGCATTATACCATTTCTCAAGCTAAGATACATTCCCAACAAATAAAATATTTGAGGTACAAATTGAGACTCATAGAAACACCAGAAGAAAACCTGAGACACTCCCTTTAAGGTTTTGAAGAGAGAAAGTTCTATTACATAAAATCTGCTGCTGCTACTGCTAAGTTGCTTCAGTCATGTCCAACTCTGTGAGACCCCATAGACACAGCCCACCAGGCTCCCCTGTCCCTGGGATTCTCCAGGCAAGAACACTGGAGTGGGTTGCCATTTCCTTCTCCAATGCATGAAAGTGAAAAGTGAAAGTGAAGACGATCAGTCATGTCCAACTCTTAGCAACCCCTTGGACTGCAGCCTACCAGGCTCCTCCGTTCATGGGATTGTCCAGGCAAGAGTACTGGAGTGGGGTGCCATTGCCTTCTCCTACATAAAATCTAGCAGCCATACAAAGCAAGATCAATACATGTAATTACATTTTGTTTCAAAGACTACATGGGAAAACCGAAAGGAAAATCAAAGCATATGTAACTCACTGGAACAAAATATCTATTACTCACAAACATCCCAGGCTTATCTCCCTGCTCCATAAAGTCCTTTTCAAGTTAATAAAACATTATCAATGGAGAATCAATAGCAAAAAGATTGTGAATATATACACAGAATAAACAGACTTGCTGAAGCTGAAATTCCAATACTTTTGCCACCTAATCTGGAAAACTCAGCAGTGGCCACGGGACTGGAAAAGGTCAGTTTTCATTTCAATCCCAAAGAAAGGCAATGCCAAAGAATGTTCAAACTACCGCACAATTGCACTCATCTCACACGCTAGTAAAGTAATGCTCAAAATTCTCCAAGCCAGGCTTCAGCAATGCGTGAACCGTGAACTTCCAGATGTTCAAGCTGGTTTTAGAAAAGGCAGAGGAGCCAGATATCAAATTGCCAACATCCGCTGGATCATCAAAAAAGCAAGAGAGTTCCAGAAAAACATCTATTTCTGCTTTATTGACTATGCCAAAGCCTTTGACTGTGTGGATCACAATAAACTGTGGAAAATTCTGAAAGACATGGGAATATCAGACCATCTGACCTGTCTCTTGAGAAACCTGTATGCAGGTCAGGAAGCAACAGTTAGAACTGGACATGGAACAACAGACATGGAAAATGAGTACATCAAGGCTGTATGTTGTCACCCTGCTTATTTAACTTATATGCAGAGTACATCATGAGAAACGCTGGGCTGGAAGAAACACAAGCTGGAATCAAGATTGCTGGGAGAAATATCAATAACCTCAGATATGCAGATGACACCACCCTTATGGCAGAAAGCGAAGAAGAACTAAAGAGCCTCTTGACGAAAGTGAAAGAGGAGAGTGAAAAAGTTGGCTTAAAGCTTAACATTCAGAAAACTAAGATTATGGCATCTGGTCCCATCACTTCATGGCAAATAGATGGGGAAACAGTAGAAACAGTGTCAGACTTTATTTTTGGGGGCTCCAAATCACTGCAGATGGTGATTGCAGCCATGAAATTAAAAGATGCTTACTCCTTGGAAGGAAAGTTATGGCCAACCTAGATAGCATATTTAAAAGCAGAAACATTACTTTGCCAACAAAGGTCCATCTAGTCAAGGCTATGGTTTTTCCAGTGGTCATGTATGGATGTGAGAGTTGGACGGTGAAGAAAGCTGAGCGCTGAAGAATTGATGCTTTTGAACTGTGGTATTGGAGAAGACTCTTGAGAGTCCCTTGGACTGCAAGGAGATCCAACCAGTCCATCCTAAAGGAGATCAGTCCTGGGTGTTCATTGGAAGGACAGATGTTGAAGCTGAAACTCCAATACTTTGGCCACCTCATGTGAAGAGCTGACTCATTTGAAAAGACCCTGATGCTGGGAAGGGTTGGGGGCAGGAGGAGAAGGGGACGACAGAGGATGAGATGGCTGGTTGGCATCACCGACTCAATGGACATGGGTTTGGGTAAACTCTGGGAGTTGGTGATGGACAGGGAGGCCTGGCGTGCTGCAATTCATGGGGTCGCAAAGAGTCGGACACGACTGAGTGACTGAACTGAACTGAACTGAATGTGAAGAGCCAACTCATTGGAAAATACCCTGATGCTGGCAAAGATGTAAGGCAGGAGGAGAAGGGGACAACAGAGAATGAGATGGTTGGATGGCATCACCCACTCAATGGACATGAATTTGAATAAGCTCCAAGAGATAGTGGAGGACAGAGGAGCCTGATGTCCATGGGGTCGCAAAAGTTGGACATGACTTAGCCATTGAATAACAACTATCTATCTATCTATCTATCTATCTATCTATCTATCTATCTATCTATCTATATATATCCCCTCCCTCTTGAGCCTCTCTCCCATCACCCTTTGCCCCCAACCCAGGTTATCACAGAATACTGGCTGGCTGGTTGGGTTCCCTGTGTTACACAGCAGCTTCCCACTAGCCATCTATTTTACACATGGTGGTGTACATATGTCAATGTCACTCACACCACGCCAGAGGCTGTGGTACTGGGGGTCAGGAGACAGGAACCCAATATGCATAAAGAGACGTAAAAGAAGCACAAAAATTCAACCATGCCAAGCTCATGGTTGTGGAAGCTCCCCTGCTTCCACACCACTGTTTCTCTATCCTCTCTGACAATTACTGCTGCAACACTTGGCAACCAGCAGCATTAAATATGGGGTATATCTGCAAAAATATCTTAAGTTTTGGATTTCCAAAAAAAAAAAAAAAATAGAATTTTCTTCCTGCCCTATGTTAAATATTCCTCTAGTTAATTCACTTGTTTTTCAAGGGAGATTAATTTAAAGAAAACAAACAAACGTGTTTTTCTAACTGGAAGCTTATATCCTATTTTTTTAAAAATTTTGTTTGAAATCACAGTGATTCATGTCATATGGGTACAGGTTAAATTATACTGGGCTCTGCATTATTCTATCAGAAATGAGCAGGTTAAACCAGTGGCAAATTTGTGCCCTTAAAAAAATGAGAAAGTGCTATTGTACAGTACATGGAACTCTGTTCAATGTTATATGGCAGCCTGGATGGGAGGGGAGTTTGGGGGAGAATAGACACATGTATATATACAGCTGAATCCTGTCACTGTTCACTTGAAACTATCACAACGCTGTTTGTTAATCAGCTGTACCCCAATACAAAATAAAAAGTTAAAAAAAAGAGAAAGTAGACGATGCCAGCCTTTATAAATTTTTTAAATAACATTTTCACACATTTTATCCCTGAAGAGGGAAACTATTACTTCTCCTCATTGATTTAAAGAAATTTTTTTAAAGCTTAAGAAATATTTCCAACTATAGACTATTAAAGAAGTTAACAGCTGGTACAGCATGTATACCAATCAATCTGAAGACATGCTGGCTGGAGAGATGGGGACACTGATGCCCACCATTGAATATTTAACACGTGTTTTTTTGCTCCCAATTTCACATACTTTCTCCCCAATTTAGTTCACTGACCATCACAAGGTCTTTGCTAATATACCTGAACCTATAGAACCTATATTATTTTTGTGTACCGTTCAGCTATGTATTTCTATATTTCTTCAACGCACACAGAAAACCAACCATACACCACATTATGTTGGAAGCTGGAGGTGAATGAATCAGCCTCTAAATTGTAGGGAAGTCAGAATCTAAGGAGGGCAGCAAAGTAGTTCTGTTCTTCACACTGATTTCTGAGATCTGGTGACAACAGTAAAACACAGGTGAACTAACTGACAGATGGATGTAGTTTGAGGCCACATGCATGAAGGAACCTGAAGACAGCAGGGCTTTCTTAAGATCATCTCCGCATCTTTCACCCACTAGTCTCGCGCCCCCCTGCCCCACTAAGGCACTGCTGTCCAAGAGAATCACATGAGATGAGAGCACAGTCAGATGACAGTGCACATGCAGACCTCAGAAGCAACTTTAAATTGTCTGGTAGACATGCTGAAGAAAGGGAAAGGAGGAAAAAGAAAGCATACTTTTAATAAAATATTTTCTTCAACTCAATACAGCCAAAATATTATCATTTCAACATGGAAACATAAAATTATCCAGGAGATATTTCCCATGTTTCCCCCCTCCCCCATCCATGCTAACACATATCACTTTGGACTGGTCACATTTCAAGGGCTGTCACCTCACGTGGCCAGTAGCTATCACATGCAGCACAGTTTTATGTGGCCAGTAGGTAACATACGAACAGCACAGTTCTAAGCAACTATATGTAGAATGCAAACGGGAGCTATTCGTTAAATCTCATAGTGACAGAGTGAATTCTGAGGAATCTTCAAAAGCACAGAAATGTGCACAGACATTTCCTATAGAGTTCCTGTGAAAGCAGAGATTCCCAGAGCTGCCTGGCAATGAAACAGTTGAAGACAAGTTAGGGCTGTCTTGGTCACCATATATTCTGCTTCCTGTTCTTAATCTCTGGCTTAGTCAGTCAGTTCAGTCGCTCAGTTGTGACCAACTCTTTTCAACCCCAAGGATTGCAGCACGCCAGGCTTTCCTGTCCGTCACCAACTCCTGGAGCTTGCTCAAACTCACATCCATCGAGTCGGTGATGCCATCCAACCATCTCATCCTCTGTCGTCCCCTTCTCCTCCCGCCTTCAATCTTTCCCAGCATCAGGGTCTTTTCAAATTAGTCAGTTCTTCACATCAAATGGCCAAAATATTGGAGTTTCAGCTTCAGCATCAGTTCTTCCAATGAAAATTCAGGACTGATTTCCTTTAGGATTGACTGGTTTGATCTCCTTGCAGTCCAAGGGACTCTCAAGAGTCTTCTCCAACACCACAGTCCAAAAGCATTAATTCTTTGGTGCTCAGCTTTCTTTACAGTCCAACTCTTACATCCATACATGACTACTGGAAAAAAATCTCTGGTTCAGTGGAAAGGATTCACTACTAATTGGCCACAAAGACCAGATTTCTTCTTTCCAGTCTCTCTTGGTCTTGGTGTTGGCCTGAGAAGGAGCTGGTTCCTGATGTTGCTGACTCAACACACTTCAACACACTGTTTTCCCCTTAAAATGCCTTCCCTTAAAGGCCGAGCTTGCTCATGGGCCCCTGGGAGATGACTGGACAAACTTATAAAGACTTAAACTAAATCCCTCAGTACTTGATAAGTAAAGAATACCAGTGTAAAGACTCAGCAGTGCTCCTCTCGATGAGATACACAAACCTCTTCAAGGGCCCTTTCAGGCCTAATTTGCCAGTTATTGCTGTTGAGTCGCTAAGTCATGTCTGACTCTTTTGTGACCCCATGAGCTGTAGCCCACCAGGCTTCTCTGTCCAGGGGATCTCCCAGGCAAAAGTACTGGAGTGGGTTACCATTTCTTTCTCCAGGGGATCTTCCCCACCCAGGGATCCAACCCACGTCTCCTGCATTGGCAGGCAGATCCTTTACCCCTGAGCCACCGGGGAAGCCCTAACTTCCCAGCAACTCCTGGTATTTAAGGATCCTCTGACTCTTAGCAGGCAGAACTTGACCCGTCCCCCGTTAGGTTCTGACTTTCTCTTCTCCCTCTAGCTCTCTCCTTTTTAATCCAATCAACTTTCCAAATGTCTTTTTCCCCACATCGCTATGAAGTTTTCTCAGATCTTTCTCCTCCAGATTTTCTTTCCAATTACTCATTGTTTCCTTTATCTTTCTATCTCTGACATCATTATTTCTTATACCTGGCATGTAATCATATTTATACTTAATATTGTTGTCCTGGATGGTTCTTTCTCAAAATCAGATTCTCTAAGTCTTTAGCGATATATTTATTTGATACATAGTCAAGTATTAAGATATCCCTTCCTTCCCAGGAAAGAAATTTATAAATAAATAGTCCCAAGTGGCCAGTTGTTAAAATAAAGAGGTGAACCCAGTGATTTTTGACCGTGGCTGATTCTTTTTACAAAGGCAGGAAGGACTTGCAGAGGCCAGTCGAATCATGGTAAGCCAGTGAGACAAGACAAAATGTGTCTGAAGTCGCTTCTTTGGTTTAATATCCCAATCCTGCTTCTTCCCAGCCTTCCTCCAATCGATCAGAGAGTGGAGCCCCACTGCTGGAAGGAGGCATGGACAGGGCACAGTGTCCAGTTTTAGAATTTCTACCTCTGCAATGCAACTTAGTAACAGCAGTAGGTATAACAACATCTCTGGTCTCGCCCCAGCCCTAGATTCCTGTCAGTTTCTTAACACCTGTGTTCACCAAGTCACATCATGATCCTGGAGTTTCCTTCAGAAATATGACAAATTCCAGCCCAATCATATCACTGCTTTAAAGTCAGACGAAAACCTTTTGGGACTACAAGTTCATAGTGAGAACAAAGCTGTACTGGCCAGGACACCCTGACACAGAGGGAGACGGCAGGAAGCAGTCCTCTGAAGTCACAGACTAAGGAGGGGACCTTGTCGTTGCAGAAGAGAATTCATCTCTCGGAATAACACAGCTTCAGATTTAAATCAAATGAAAGAAAGAAATGATCTAAAAAGACTCCTTTCCTAAAATGGCTATGCAGCTTATGATACAATTTATGCCATTTTCTATTCCTATATCATGTTCTTCACTTCTCCTAATAATACATGTATCATTTTCTCTTTAAAGAACAGAAGCATGAATCACAGTGGCTTTTGTTGGATTAATTGATTTGTCTTCTTTTTTTCCCAAGCAGCTTCAATACCAATCCTCAGTTTCTAGTCTGGCCAGCTGAGTGGAACGAGGTAGTCCACAAGCAGGGGATCCGAGTCCAGGGATGGCCTCTACACCACCTCTCCCAACTGGAGAGGACCCTGCACTGGGCATGAGGGTGGTCTGCGTCTGATCACTGAGTCTACCCCAAAGAGGAACCCCAGTCAAGTTCTGAACTCACACAACCCCAAACAGACCAGAAACGCCAGAGCTATATCCAAATGGTATTCCAATCCTAGCGGGGTTTTAGGAAATCTCTGAGACCCCTGAAATAATGAACAGGTGTAACAGAAGAAGGCAAAAGGAGAAGGCGGTGGCAGAGAGTGAGATGGTTAGATAGCATCACTGACTCAATGGACATGAACTTGAGCAAACTCTGGGAGATACTGGAAGACAGGGAAGACTGGCGTGCTGCAGTCCATGGGGTCACAAAGAGTCGGACACGACTTAGCAACTGAACAAGAACCACCCAGAATAAGAAAATTAATTGCCATTTCATATCACAAATGTCTTAGCAGGAAGGTGACAGGTATGAACTACAAGCCCCTCTGATTTGCTTAGTGCCTGGGGAGGAGCTGAGTATGCACAGCAGGCCTGGGACGAAGTTTTGTAGCTGAAGCAAGAAAGAGCTAGATTACACAGCGCTGTGTGGAAAGAACCTGGAGACTTTGGAGCCACTTGGGAGTTAGGTGGTGAGCAAGAAAAGATGGAAGGGGAAGACGTGGGTCTGGGAAATGCTGTGCTGCCCGGGACCCCCTGGGACAGAGCAGGTAGGGGTGAGTTCCACTTGCAGTGGCAAAGGAGAGCTTAGAAACAAAGAAAGCAGTGCTCTGTAGGCAGTGGGGTGAACCACCCTGATTTATAAGGCCCTCCTGTGCTGTGCTATGCTTAGTCGCTCAATTGTGTTCGACTCCTTGCGACCCCATGGACTGTAGCTTGCCAGGCTCCTCTGTCCATGGAGATTCTCCAAGCAACAATACTGGAGTGGGTTGCCATGCCCTCCTCCAGGGGATCTTCCCAACCCAGGGGTCGAACCCAGGTCTCCTGCATTGCAGGTGGATTCTTTACCATCTGAGCCACGAGGGAAGACCAAGAATACTGGAGTGGGTAGCTTATTCCTTCTCCAGGGGATCTTTCTGACCCAGGAATCAAACCGGGGTTTCCCGCATTGCAGGCAGATTCTTTATCAGCTGAGCTCTCTCCAAATTCTCCACATAGTCCAGGGCACGCACATGCCTTCTGGAGGTGGGGGAGGGTGTGGGGCATTGGGGGCGAGGTCTTCTAGAATCTGAGGAAGGGACCACAATGCACATCAGAATCAACGTGATACAGAGCAGGGACCACAGGTATGGGAGGGCAGCATGACCCCAGACTGAATGCACTGTGGAAAGTAAACGTTTCCGACACGCTTTGAAGATAGAACCCTCGGGCATCGTCAGAAACCTTCAGAAGGGTCCGCTCTTCCACAGCAGGAACCATGTCCTTTTGGGACCTAAAGAATCAGAGTCAGCCCTGTTGCCATCCCTGGTTGCCGAGAAGTGCAGGCTGGGGACGTGCTTGTGCTTTTCTTTGGAGAAGGATCCAAAGCTTTTTATCCAGTTTTCAAAGCAGTCCATGTTACAAAAGGAGGAACAGCTCCAAACAAGTTAAGATTCACTGTTTTGGAGAGGTCAACTCTATAAATGATTTAAAAAAAAAATCTGAGTACACTTAACCAGGATGGAAAACACCGTAAAATCGAGTGGAAAGAGTCTGAAGGAGAAGCGGGAGACTCAAGTCCTCTTCCTGGCTCTGCCATTAGGTAGCTGGGCCCCAGCAGGCCCCCTCCTTCCCACCTGGTGAGAAAACCCAAATAATTATCCTCACTTTTACCTCACAGAGTTGTAATGAGTATCCAGTAAAATGATAGATGTCTGTGCACTTTCTACAGTACACAGAGCAACACAATATATTGTTAGATCTAATCTGGCATTAGGTTTGCTAACCAAATACCAGAATAGTAAGGACAAAAATGACCTTAGTGAAAATATTTTTGCAGTTCAATCATGGACATTATCCCCCTCTTCTTGCCATAATAAATAAAGGCGTTCGACTTTAAAGGATATTTTTATCATTCATCCGACTTCTGGAGTTTCACCGTGTTCTAACCTCGCTGAACAAGTTCTGTTTGTGACTCTTCCTCCCTACTGCTTTGCTCCTCTGTGGGTGCATACCGAATTTGTGCAATTGCAAAGGAAGCTTCGCTGTTTTTTTCTATGCATGGCAATAAGCATGACATTTGATCTTACATAGGGATTAAGTCATTCATGAGCGGAGCCCAAAGGGAAGAACGGCTCCAAAATAACAACCAGCCTTGCTGGTACTACAACATTCAGAAATTCATAGTCACTTCTGCTACAGTTATAATTTGTAGTCTGTCTGGCACTGAGAAATCTAACTGCAGTCTCTGTGGTTTAAATAAAATGTATCTACAGTAACTTGGAGCCATGTTTTAAAACGTTCCATGTTATTTTAGTTCAAGGACAAGCTTTTAAAATTAAAAGAAAACTTTGGTTTTAATTATAGATTAAAAGTGAAAGGTTTTTTTTTCTTTTTAAGGAATGCTATGGAGTCCCAGTTTTGGAGAAGGCATTTGAAATTAGTTCTCCTAAAGTAACAGTCTTTATTAATATAGGAAGATCAAGAACTGAGAGCAAACACTCACACACAAAGACAACATTTTTGTGGTTTTTAAACTATGATAGTCACAGTTCATCTACTCAGTATTATATTTTCCAGTGATTTCAGTTGTATTTTAAGACCAGGATGCAATATTTTAACAGGCACTACTGCTGAAACAATGACAGACCTAACAAAAGGCAGTTGATAGTGTTGTCTAACCTTAAATTTAAGAAAACCCTAGTAGAACCTAAATTTATAAAACACAGAAGTTGAGTTACATTGTTCATACAACAAAACGATTCACTACTGGATTGTTTTAAAATACCAAGTGTCTGTGCTGGCCTTAAAATCTGATTTAATTTAAATCTAATATTTTAGAATGTATCTATCTAAAAATTCAAGGCACAAGTGTATTATATTCTGTGGATTGATACAGAGTGGCCTAAAATAGAAGCTTTAAGTCAACTGTACCAGCAGGAGCAGTAAGTAAATACTTAGATCCCAGGTTCCAGGCAAGGGATTCCCACCTCGTGCCCTCAGCTCTCTGGGGCCACTCGGGATGCTACAGGAAGGAATCTGATTGCAGTCTGCTTATTTTCTCAACTGATGCTCTGCTCCTTCCAAGGTAGCATCTCCCTCTACCCCATCAACTTTGTTCTGTGATTGTTTTTGGACTCCATAGCTTCAGGCATGGTGTTTCCAGTAGTCATGTAAGGGTGTGAGAGTTGGACCATAAAGAAGGCTGAGTGCCAAAGAATTGATGCTTTCCGAAATGTGATGTTGGAAAAGACTCTTGAGAGTCCCTTGGACTGCAAGGAGATCCAACCAGTCCATCCTAAAGAAAACCAACCTTGAATATTCATTGGAAGGACTGATGCTGAAGCTAAAGTGCTAATACTTTGGCCACCTGATTCTAACAGCTGACTCATTGGAAAAGACCCTGATGCTGGGAAGATTGAGGACAGGAGGAGAAGGAGCGACAGAGGATGAGATGGTTGGATATCATCACTGACTCAATGGACATGAGTTTGAGCAAGCTCCAGGAGATGGTGAAGGACAGGGAAGCCTGGTGTGGGGTCTCAAAGAGTCGGACACAACTGAATGACTTAACGACACCAAGTTTCGAGTTCTCTCAATCTCAAAATAAGGATTGTAACACATGTATCATAGAATCACTTCAGGGACTCAAGTAACACGTGCAGGTGGAGCACAATGCAGGCACAGAGTGAGTGCTCAGTGAACAGCAGCTATTGTCAGTAAGTGCAGACCACGGGGAACTCTCTAGCCATCAGCCTTAGACACACCTTGTCAGTTGTCTGATGCCTACCTCCATGTTATAGATAAGAGGTTTGTACCCTTCAGGGAAGCAAGACTAACCGAAGGTATAAAGAGAATACATAGTGTGTTTCTTTGTGCTTAAATGTAAATAATTATGTAAATTTTAACTAATTTACTTAGACAAGATTTGATTACTCAGTTTACAGATTACCCATACCCAAAGCATTACAGCAGTATCTTTCTTATACTTTATAATTAATGGATCACATTAACGATGACGCTTGTTGTCTAAACATTTGAGGTTGAAGAGGCAAAACCTCATCCAAATCCCCGCACTATGTGATCTCTGCTGGGATAAGCAGAATTCTGCCCCCCATAACTTTCCCCTCTAGTGTCACATCTGTGAATGTGCTATGTTATTCATTAAAAGTGACTTCGCAGATGGAACTAAGATTACCCATCAGCTGACCTTAAATGAAGGGTGGGCTCAATGTAATCACACGAGCCCTTTAAACACAGGGCTTTTTCCTGGTTGGGGCAACAGAGGGGAGGCAGAGCAATTCAAACTTTTGGAGGATTGGACATGCTGTTGCTGGTTTGAAAATACAGGGACCAGAGAGAAGGAACGGTGCAGCTTCTAGAGGCTGAGACGTGAGGGGGCAGGACCTCAGTCCTACAGCCATAAGGAAATGAATTCTGCCAGCTGCCTAAATAAGCTTGTGAGTAGGTTCTTCCTCAGAGCCACCAGGTAAGAACCCAGTATGACCAAAACCTTGATGTCAGCCTAGCGAGACTCTGAGCAGAGCATTCAGCTGTGCTGTGCCAGACTGCCCACTGAGATAATATATAATAATATTTATTATATAATATATTTTTAATAATATTTGTTTTAAGTGGTTAAGCTTGTTAAGCAGCAATAGAAAACCAAAATATAAGCATATGATTTATAACCACAGTCATCACTTTTGAACCTGTGATGGTTATTTAATTAAAAAACAGCATACTCCATCCTTAACCATGACATAGAAGCTGCCATTTCTGCCAATGGATGTGCTGTGATCTCAAGCTAGTCTTCTGACATTTCTCTGTCTGTCTTAGTTTCAGGGGCCTCACTTAATATTTTCTGAAAATAATTGCTTGGATCTGTACCTGCTCATGTAGCATCTCTAGCAGAGGGTGTGCAGGGTCATTGAAGAGAAAACCTTTCAAATCCCTATATTCCAGGAAAAAGCTTGAGAAGGGACATGATGTAATGACCAGCTGAGAACAATGTTTGGATATTTCCTGTTTATGCTGCCCAACAGCAAGATCAACCGATGATACGATGTGGTACTCTCGACCTCATCCTCATTGGGAGGATTCTAGTGCTTCTGTAGATGTGCCAAAGCATCAGTACATCATTCAGGGAAAGAACTCCTCCTCCTCCAGGAACACAGACACTGAACAGATCAAGAGCAAGGGACTCTGGGAACATTAGACGTTCCAGCAAGAGAGGGTGCCGCTCTCTGAATGATACGGGGAACAGCGGCCCATTTTGAACTCATTAGTGTTTAATCAGCACAGTGTCCACATGCTGACAGCTGAACAATCAAGCATATCCCTAAGGGAAGAAAGAAACCTCATAGAAAAGTATTCTGTGGTCAGTCTACCGCTGCCCAGAGACAGAAATATGGTGAAATATCCATCAACTGAGCCACAGTTGAACAAACCAGGAAAGAATCTGTACAGCAGAGCCCTGAACAAAGACGAGGGACTTCACTGTTAGAGAGAAAAAAAGAGACGGAAGGGGAGAGACCGGGAGGATGGCAGGAGGAAGGAAGGAAAGACGGAAGAAGAAATAAGAGAAAAAAGAAGGGAGAAAGGAAGGAAAGATATTAGAGGAAAGACAAGATATTTAGACATTATCCAAATAACTTGAATATTTAAATTTCAATATGTACTTTATTAGTATATATTTAGGGGCTTCCCTTGTAGCTCAGTTGGTAAAAATCTGCCAGCAATGTAGGAGACCTGAGTTCAACTCCTGGGTCAGGAAGATCCCCTGGAGAATGAAATGGCAACCAACTCCAGTATTCTTGCCTGGAGAATCCCATAGACAGAGGAGCCTGGCAGGCTACAGTCCATGGGGTCGCAAGATTCGGACATGACTTAGCAACAAAACCTCCTCCAATATATTTCTGAAACATAATAACCTTTTCCTTCCCATGTCATTACTTTATTTTGATAAATAATTTTAATACATTTGTACCACTAGCTAAAAATCATTAAAGTAATCCAAGTATGAGAGGGGAAAAATAATATAAAGCAAATTTAATGCTCCACTGATACTTTTGCTAGAAGGAAAGATTGGCAAAAATGAATGGAATTCTTAGTTTCCTGTTTTTACTTAAAAATTCCCAACAGTACTTGCTCAAACAAAGAACTTCTTAAGTTTTCCACTGGAAGGACAAAAAGAAAAGTTAGTTCTAGCATGTCCTGCCACATGCTTCACTTCAGAGACTTCAGAGTAAAATAGTATCGATTTGGATTCTAATCACATTTCAAAAGTGCAGTATTTATTAGATACATGACTGTCAAGTACCACTATATCATAGTGTTATAATTAGAGGCCTTTTTAAAAAATTACATTGTATTTAGTGCTTTATTTCAAATACTACAGTTGATGGAAAGTCTTACCCATCATAACATGTCATGTTTTTGTACATGAAATCCATCAGGAGTTTTCCAGGAGTTCCCACATTTCTCTCTACACACAATTTCCTTTGATTTTCAGAATTGATGCCTAATTCTGAATGTATGCAAATTCCCAGTAAAACAGAAACAAAGGAAACATCTCTTATGATAAAATCATTTACTGGAAGTCCGTACTACAGAGTTCCCTTTAAGATGGTATACTGACTAAGCTTGATTTACTTCTCTCTCAAAATCCCATTAAAATCACAGACTGTAAATTTAAAACCAAATGAATGCCTAGCAGTCCTCAAAAACAATAAAAGGTACCATGGCCAAATCAGAAGAGTTGAGAAATTCATGGAAGATGAAGTGCATGTGGCATCTAGTGGGTGGGGAAATTCAAACAGAACCACAACTCAAACCATGCGGAGGGCAAGACCATGGCCGAACATGAGCTGCTGCTCCAGGCAGGGCATAGAAGTTATTCCAAGTCACAGAGTAAGCAGGTTAGGACTCCTGAGGGTTACCAGTCAAAGGACAGTTAAGGGAAGAGCTAGGCCATGCTGCCTTTCTGAGTCTGCGGGGCGGAGGCACCTCTGGTTCATCCAGCCCAGGACACAGCTTCTGCAAATGCTCTTTACACAAGGTAATTGTTGTTTAGTCACTCAGTCATGTCGATTCTTTCATGACCCCATGGCCTGTAGCCTGCCAGGCTCCTCTGTCCATGGGATTTCCCAGGCAAGAATACTGGAGTGGGTTACCATTTCTTTCTCCAGGGGATCTTCCTGACCCAGGGATTGAACTCATGTTTCCTGTGTCTGCTGCATTGCAAGCGGATTCTTTACCTACTGAGGCATCAGGGAAGTCCTTACACAAAGTAGGAAACCTCTGTAAAGAGGGTGCCTGGCATTAAGGCCATAGAGACATGCAGAGCAAGAGACCTTGGCAACTTCTGATCAATGTGGGATCGTGGCTGTTGTGAAGGAGTAATAAGAAAAAAAGATGTTCTTGGAAAACAAAAATGAGATACTACAATGAGAACTGCAACAGGTTGATTAATAGAATGGAAGTGGCAAAGTTGAAGGTTATGTTGGTCACCAGGAGGAAAAAGTTGAGGAAACTGTTCATAAAATAAAGAAGAAAGATGAAAAATGTGAGAGGAAAAGGAGAGGACTAAGGAATGCCAGGCCAAGATCATTTCACAGGTGAATTCCTTCAAACCTTCAAGGTACCAGAAAGAGCTAATCCATGCTTCATTTTAACTTCTCTGGAGAAAAAGATGAAATACTTTCCAGCTCATTCCACAAGACCAGTGTGACTCTAACCTCAAAACTGTTCAAGGAGAGCATTAGAAAAAGAGAAAATTACAGACAAACCTCACTTGAGAATTTTGACATAAAATTACTAAATAAAATGCTAATAAACTAAATCCAGAAATCTCTTTAAAAGAACCATATAGCTTGATGGAATAGAACCTTTCCTAAGAATTCAAGGCCAGTTGAACACTAAGAAATTTAAATAGATTAAAAGAGGACAACTAGATGATGCTCTTAAAAAATGTGGAAAAGCATTTGATAAAAGGAGCAACCTGTTTAGTTACATGTGTGTTTCGGGCAGGGGATTCCTTATCAAATAATCTAGGAATGGAAAGAGAATCCCTTAACATGACAAAATGATCATACCAGAAGCTTGCTGTGAAAATTGTACTTAAAGGTAAAATATAAGGAAAATTGCCTTTAGTGTCTGTCATCACTGCTATTACCCAGCACTGTTTTAGAAAACTTGGTCAGTGTGATGCAATACCTGAAGGATGGAAGAAAGGGAAAGGGGGAGGAAATAAATACCTGAAACTGCTACTCTCTGAAGGTTATATGTTTGTATGTCTTGACAATTCACCTGGATATAAGAAAAATATACAAAATCCAACAGATTTCTAGTATATCTAGTGATGACTATTATAAAATGTAATAGACAAGTCATTCACAAAAAAAACAATAAGAGCAACCAAAGATCCTATAATTAACTTAATGAGAAATATGCAGACCCTACGTAAAGGAAAACTACAAAAAGGTGTTGGGCATCATGAAAGATGCCCATAATAAATAGAGAAATAAACCATATGCCTGAGTGGGAAGATCTGACGTAATAAAGATATTAAATTCTGTGCTATCCTAATTTCCAATGGGATTTTTTAAGTAGAACATGTCAAACTTCTTCCAAAGTCCAACTAGAAAAGTACATTCAAGAGCCTAGATGAGAATACTTTGAAAAAAGTGAACATAAAGTAGACACAGCCTGCCAGACGTCAACATGTACAACAAAGCCACAGTCGTGAAAGCAGTGTGCTACTGACAGAGGAGCGGCTTTTAGGTTTGACAGTGTTCAGTCCAGGCTAGAAACAGACACACACCTAAGGGAAGCGCTGCAAATCAGTAAGGAGCGGTGGACGCACTCAGGATGTCATGCTAGGACGACTGGCTATCGATGCGGAAAAAAAATCAGATCTTTACTTCATACCATTTATAAAAACACTTTAGGTAGATTAGGAACATAAAAGCGAAAGTGTTAGTTGCTCAGTCCTGACTCTTTGTGACTCCATGGACTGTAGCCCACCAGGCTCCTCTGTCCAAGAAATTATCCAGGCAAGAATACTGGAGTGGGTTGCCATTCCCCCCCTCCAGGGGATATTCGAACCTGGGTCTCCTGCATTGCAGGCAGATTCTTTACCGACTGAGTCCCCAGGGAAGCCTGATTATGAGCATATAAGCGCACAAATAAAATAATACAGGCAGTAGAAGTAACTGCGGAAGCAAACTTTTATAAAATTAGGAGAGTCTTCCTAAAACGACACAGATAGAGCCCCTGCAGATTTAACAAGGGTCCCTCGCCCACCTCCCGGCAGATCGTCTACCTGCCACCAGTACGCTGATCCCTGCTGGGCTCCCTAATACTCCTGGGAGATGTTTCTCCTGTTGCTCAGAGCCCAGGTTCTAACAGAGATAATACGATCTGTATTTAACTATGACTTTCAGTAAACTGTGGGCTCCCTTCTCTCCCTAAAAATGTCACAGGATCTCAGATGATCAAGGGTAATAAGGTAATTCCCTGGAGAAGGAAATGGCAACCCACTCCAATAGTCTTGCCTGGGAAATCCCATGGACAGAGGAGCCTGGCAGGCTACAGTCTGTGGGGCCGCAAAGAGGCAGACACGACAAACAACAACAACAAAGAGGTACGTATGGATTATCTTGTCACAAGCCCTCCTTTTACAGCTAAAGGAACCAAGGCCCTTGGAGCACATTATCAATTGCTAGCTAGTTCTGGGTGAATTGGAGATTCTGATGTCTAAGGTGATGCCATAACTTCCTGTGGCTAAATCTACAAGTGGGTGATTTCAGGTCGGGTAAGAAGGGAGGCTGGAGAGAAATCTGGGGCATAGTAAAGTCATTTTCCAAACCACAGATGAAGCAGCAGATATTTAACTATAGTAACATATACATCGAACTGGTCATGCTTCCACTGGGCCTCGACCCAGAGCTTTATACTATCATTTTAATTAAAGCACCAGAGAGAGTGAGGTCAAACACAGATCATTTACCTTCCTGCTTCTTCTCTGAGTTTCCTATTAGCATTCCACCGAGTGTGTGTAGGGGGGTGGGGATTAGGAATGGTATTTGGGGGTTGGTAATATGTCATGAAATCATAAAGTTGAGCTTTTTTTTATATTTTCCTAATGAGAGAAAAGTTATTCTAACTATAAACTAAAAGTTTTACTGCTTCAATCATAGTAACCATGAAATAGAACTCAAACACCTTTCAAGATAGTTGAGAATGACTATTCCAGATGATTTACGTTTATACTTTTTAAAGCACGTTTTAAGAAAAAAATATAAATTAGAAAAAAAAAAACCTCCTGGGAGAAAAAAGTACACAGGTCAGATAAACTGGAGGTCCCACGGGTCATGAGTAAATCTGAATTGGTGCCATAATTTCTGAAAAGGTCTAAAGTACAGGAACCCAGGAGACACAGTAAAAACCACAACAAAACCAACTGCACAAAGTTGTGAAAAAACTCCTTGATCCAGCTGGAGAGATTTAGCAGCCCTGGAGAGCAGAAAAGGATGAAAAAGTACAGTGAGACGAAATGCAACCAAGACAAGTAAGGAAGATGCAAAACAATGATAACATTCGGCCTTGGCTGCAACCCAGGGAAGGCTGGTGATTCTCAAGCAGCCATTTAGCTCTGTGCTGGGTGAAGACATCACAGCAAAGGCACTTGGCACCAAGCGACTTCTGGTTTGGAGTTTACGTTTAGAAATGTAAGACCCAGTAACATCTAAGGAATTCTTGTTCTTGCCAGACAGCCACCCTCTTGCCCCGAAGCCATGTGACAAATGATCCCGAATACCACTCTGCCTTTTACACATCTGCTGTCTAAATCAGTGCAGAAACTGGAAGCGGCGACTCTGAATTTTGGCCTCAGCAAAAGGGTACATTTTAGTGTCATAATGACAGTCTTGGCAGAACAGGGTCTTCTTATTTGCAATGTCTCTGCCATGCTGAGAGCTCTGTCCACCGTAACCTGTAACTGGCTTGAGCGAGGGACCATCAGTTCTCAATTTTAAATGCAGGGGTGATGGTGTGGAAGCTTGAGGGCAACTGTTTCTTGGAAATTCCACTTTATGAATGGTTGTCTCCAACTTTCAGCACTTTAAAAAGGTTTCCTTTTCATCTGCGTTGTTTTTCCATTTTAATTTTATCTCACCAAATGAGTCCTCTCAACCACACTTTTAAAATGTTATTCTCTTCATTTAAATGAAGCTCAATCAAAGGCAGAACTGCTTTATATAATGGTGCCCAAAAAGGAACACAGTCTTTCTGTGAAAGATGTCCATCATGGTCCCTCTATCCAAGCACTGAGTCAGTGGGGAAGAGGCTGCTCTAACCCCACTGCAGCCCAGGGGTTGTGGAAGACGCCACACAAACTCACAGTGCCATCTGGCCACATAGCAAGGTGCTGCCCAAACCTGGGGCCTGGTTGATGTCTACATTGCAATTCAGCTTTTCCCACACTCACGTAGTGGAGTGTCTGACCTGAGGGAAAGCTGCAGGTGAACCTGACCCCGAAGCACCTTAGTGTTATCTTTGCACTTCAGCGTTCTACTGGCCTGAGGGAAAAAAGACTCAGCATTGTGAGAAGCCAATGAGTGATGTCACTGCTAAGCTGAGTCCAATCTAACTTCCCCAAACCACTCTCCAATTGGATTGTTGGTATCACTCCCATGTTTTTCAGACCCCTTTCAGGTAATGAGGCGAGGTCTCCAGGGTAGACCCATGGCAGAGGGAGGATACCGCTGGTCATTTTCAAAAGCCACTTTGTTTTCTGAACTGTGTTTAATTCTACTGCTACGACTGCTACACACAGACACACACACACACACACCAAGAGACTTCTGCCCCACAGCAGGGACTGCTAGAGATCTTCTACAAACCATTTCTCTTCTCTGAGCAACACAGCATAAACCCTAGGTACCAGATGTCTGTTATAGTCTACCATCTACCAACATGTGTGAAGACCTTTCCACTGCAGCCATTAAAACAGACAAGTTTCTGATTGAAGCCTGTGTGCCTAGAGCCTGTGCTCCACAAGAAAACCCACTGCAATGAAAAGCCTGTGCACCGCAAAGAACAGCCCCCACTTGCCACAACTCGAGAAAGCCCTCACAGCAATGAAGACCCAATGCAGCCAAAAGTAAATAAATAAATTTTTTAAAAAAAGAAAGAATCAGGGAAGGGAAGGTAGCAACAAGAAACCTAAGCTATCGAAAAAGATGAGTTTTTAAAAAGTGCATAACCATCTATCCTTAATTCTGAAAAGTTCCACACTAAAGACACGATTTTAAAAATAAAATTCAATTAATTGAAACTGCCAAAAGCCATAAACTTATAGTACCAATGATCAGGGTCACATTCCCAAGCAATGCAACACCTGCATACAAAACCTCAACCATTTCAGTGCTCAGCATAGAACCCAAAGCAATGTCCTAATCTGCAAATTAAAGGATTGAACTGGAAGACCCTTTAAAGTTCACTGCTGAATTTATAAAAATCC
Source organism: Okapia johnstoni (assembly GCA_024291935.2). Lineage (NCBI taxonomy): Eukaryota > Metazoa > Chordata > Mammalia > Artiodactyla > Giraffidae > Okapia > Okapia johnstoni. The sequence goes on from CM044324.1 coordinate 27,841,677, forward strand.
TTGACGATTTTCCTCTTCAGTAAGATGAAAATAAGACAAATTGGGTAACGAAGAAAGGAAAGGTTCATTACACAGCTTCCATTTAAATATGCCATCCTCCATTTAAACTGAAAACCATGGACAATTCAAATGTGAAAAAAATTGAACAAAGTCAACAAAATTATTATTACTTTTCTTCCTCAAAAATCACAATTATAGATGATAAAATGTCTAATAGAAAACAAGAACAAAATTTAAAAGTACCCAAATTCTGGGCTAGAAGAAAACACGTATTTATTCTGAGTAAAAATTCTGTTACATCAACAAGACAAATTTTGACATAGAAAAATAACTGTTTAATTTTAGAAACAAAGTCGGGAGGCAGAAGGGAAAAACTAACTGTGACTCACCAAAAAAGAAAGAAAGAAAAAAAAGAAACCACTTCCATGTTCATTAAACAGAATGTCTTGTTATTTTCACAGACAGTAAAAACTTTTTGACATCCTTCTCAGTCCCAGGCTGGAGAGGTGTCAACAGATCTTATTTGGTCTTGTCAGTGTGTAAAGAGTTTACAAACCTGACTAAACTTAGAATTAGCAGGAGTTAGGCACTTATATTCCTTATACACAGAAGAAGGGGGAAAAAGGTCCTTTTATGCCAACTTTGAGTTTGGCTTGAGTTTTTATGACTTATTTAGAAGCCCTAGGGAATGAAAAGAGTCTCTTAATGGAAACACTGACACAGTCTTAAATGCAGTGACATGAACCAGCACTTCTATGAAACTACACCAGGTGTGACGGACCACTGCAGCAAGTCTGAAATGCAGAGTGTCAGAAAATCAATTACCATAGATAGAATGCCAGGGGACAGTTCTGCCAAAATACAGGGGATACCCCCACAGAATCAAAAGGTGATGTTGATAAACTTGTTTTTAACAGGAAAATAGGTAAAAATGTATGATATCTGTATTCTTACATGTGGAGGACAGAGAAAATGTAAAATTTCTACACAGACTTTCTCCAATTTCACCTTAGGATTAAAAGCAGTCATTCTTAAAAAACCAAAGTAGTCATGTCAACCCTAACAGTGAATGGGACAGAAGAGTTTAAATCATTGGATCTAAATCTGCACTGTGTTTCTTAAATCTCACCCACAAAGTGACGACCTAGATAAGTAGGCAATAGATATCATTACTTAATGAAGTCAAATCCATAAAAGTTCCTTTTCTATTTGCCTGCTACACTTTGTTATTCTTCAGTGGATTTTTTTAAACCACTAAACTTTTCCATTTATCATCCTTACATTTTCCTGAAAGTCACTCTTTTAACTTGAAAACTGGTTTCGTTTCATTTTATACTTTCTAAGTTTTTATTTCAACTCTCTTAAACATCTCGTAGTTCTAAGCTTCATTCTGTTTAGTTTTTTCCACCAGTTTTAACTGTCTCTGCATTTGCCTTTTTTTTTTAAACCCATTTAAACGTATTTAGGACCATTTTCTTTCCCTTGTCATGTTCACAGACACAGATCAACATGTACATACGTACATTACAATGTCTTCGGTGATTTAAGAGGAAGATAGACGAAATCATGAAAACACTAACTCATTCACTTAAGAAAAGAGTTCTGGAGCAAACATGTGAGACACACTGTATTAAGTGCTAGGGGGATAATAAAAAGGAATAAAATACTATTTCAGGGCGTCCGAGGGCTTTTAATACACACAAATCGCTGTGTATCAGCACAAAAGGAGAGAGACCATACAGCTGCACTCCAGGAAGCAGTCTCTCTACAGTCATAAAAATTTGAAAACAATGTTGCCATCATTCTAAGGCTCCACTTGGAGAAAACGATATAAAAAGACAAAAAAATAGTCAGGATCCAACACAGCCCTAAAAAAGGTGTATATTTTCTAAATGAAGCTGCTATGTATTTTCCATTTGTTTGTAAACCAGGTTGTTGAATGGGGTTGCTAAGTCTTAACATCTGCATATAGACTTTTTCAGGCTCTCACATGATACTGTGAAATGAAAATATCTCCTGCCATATCAATAAATGAGAAATGTCACAGACATCAGCAATTTCTGGCCTTCAGATGTGAATGAGGGCTCCAAAAACTGCGATCCAGAGGATGCCACCACACACCACGGTGATTCCTGAGGGGCTGGGGGAATGCAAGAAGCAAGGTGAACAAGGAAACAGGGTTGATCCAGATACATGAGCCGCATTTATGAAAGGATTGAATTCATTGAGCCCAGAGGCTTGCATCTTCGCATACATAGAAGGCTAAACTCTGTAACTTGATGCCTGATCTTTGATATTCAGATGGCCTGTTCCCCTTGTTGCAAACTTGTATACAGTCTGACGTCCCCTCCTGCCTCCTTGGAGCAGTTTTCTCAGAGCTACTGAAATGGGCTAGAGTCCTAAACATTCCCATCAAACAAAACAACTCTCTACATTCAGGTTGTGACTATGTATTTTTTTAGTCGACAATACCAAATAACAAACAAAGAAAAGGGAGTGAAAAACTAACCCCTGAAGGAGCTTATGCCAAACTGCTTACGCCAAAGTTTGTTTTCTTTTTCTATTTTTGTCTGCCATGAATCTCTCAGCCATTTAACATTACGTGGAACATTCAAGCAGCTTCATTTAAATTTTGCAAGAAGAAAATTTACTTTCAAAAGTCAAGCTAATGTGCTACTTCAGAAATAATCCAAGTGAATGTGTTTTGCCATTAACATCACCGATAAATATTTAAACATCGACAGTGCTCATGATATCATGCTTAAATTTTTATAATTCTATCCCAAGCCTCCCCAAAGGTCAGAATTTCTATAAGTCTCATTTCAAAGGTTACTGCTCTGGAATAAGTAATTAGGAAAGACCCCTTTTTAAAAAGGTTATCAGAAAGACACTGTTCTTTATGCAAAGGTGTCAGGAGCAAGTTTAGTCTGGAAGCATATAAAAAGCAACAGGAGGAGGAGTTTAGGAAAGACGTGGGGATGCTGAGACACAACCCACAGACAGTGTTTAAAGGAACAGAAAATTCTATCTTTTTAAAAATCAGTCCTGAAATTTCTATCTGGAAATTTCACTTCGGTGGAAAACCTCATTTCCAGATGGTATCTGATAGGTGAGGTATTATTGTAGTAAAAGACACAAGACAAAAAAAAAAAATTGGATAACCTTTCAAGTATCCTTTAAATGTCACTAACTGGGCTAGTGACAGAGGTTTTTTTATTCTCTGCTGGAGCACATCAACAGTCATTTGCATGCCAGGAAAAGAATGTCTGGAATCATCCAACAGGGCTGAGCTTAATCTTTCACTAAAAACAAGGAAGTGACAGGCATAAAAAGGGAAATAAAAGAAGATGAAAGTATCCAAAGTCGACTTACTGGTCAACAAAATTCCAAAGACAAAATAGCATGGACACAGAAACCCACACCATCCTTAAGAGTAATGCCTTCTCTCAGCTACCATGAGGCTTTCTTTAAGCTACCCACCAAACACCTGAAATTGATGAAACAAATCAAGAGATGTCATTCAGTGTTCAAAAAGATCTGGCAAGGCAGTTCTTTAAATCTTTCCCTCTGCTTCATTTAAGCTATGATTTTTTCGACAAGCAGCCCAGCATAAAACCCAGGGCTCTGGTGAGCCTGCAGTGTTTTTGATATGTGATGTGAATGCCTGAAGGACACCTCGTACCGTGTACCAGAAGCGCACCGTGAAGTCAGTGGTTGAGAACGGAGACTGCCATTTCTCCAAAGAAACTATGCTATATAGATTACAGTTAAATCCCAGGTTAATCCAATGGTTTATTCAACTCATGAGCATCCCTATGTTTTACTACGGAAAATACCAGCTCAATTTCTAAAGTACACGATTGTGTAGGAAGAGAGCGAAAAAAGAACATCTTCACCACCAACCCCATTCCTCACCTCCTGGGGTCATCGTTAGCCAAGAACAAAATTTGGAAATGGCATTTAGCCTTGTCTCCTCCCAGATTTACTTTCTGCTGCTTCGTTTGTCTTTCCCCAGTAACCAAAATCCCTAGTTCCCTCATTTTGCAGGCCGTTCAAATGGACGTTTCCTCCCAAAGAGTCTGGTTTATGGAATTTCTTCTTCCCATCAAAATCTCTATCACTTCAGGGATATTCACCTTCATCAAGTGGAGGGAAAGCTAATCTGGTTAATTTACACTAATATAGAAAAGAGTTCTATCCACCAGTATGTTTTTGCTATACCCGATATGTATAATTAAGAGGGATTTCAGGCAGTTGAATAAGATGAAGTTGAAACATTCAGGCTTTAGGGAGCAGAGTAAATTTATGAATTATATACTGGGGAGGCAGTGGGGCTCAGAGAGTAACCATTAGCACGTACTAGCCATTTATAAGCTGATCACTTGTGAGCTGCAAGAAGAAACAGCAGGATAGGAACTTGTCCGCATGCCAGCAACAGAGCAGGGAGGTTCACACATTTTATTCCAAGACTTGCCTGTCCTTCCCCTCATCAAGCACACTTCTTAGAAGTGACTCCTCCCTTCTTCACTGAAGAAGGAGAATTAACAGGCTTGGTTTGGAGGGTAAATTAAACTTGAATTCAAGTTAGGAAAGGCTCTATGGAGGACGCCCTCTGGAAGATGCTACAGATGTTCACAGATGGTCCCATTTGGAGAATCTCAGCTACCGAGTCAAGAGGAATGGAGGTGGGCATGAAGCTACAGCCCTTATCCTGATGTCTCTGACAGCAGACCCATCCAAGGACTAGAGACTTGGAGGGCAGTTTGCAATGGGAAGTCACTCCATCCAATATCTGAAAATTACCATTGGAATGGCAACCCACTCCAGTATGCTTGCCTGGAGAATTCCATGGAGAGAGGAGCCTGGTTACAGTTCACGGGGTTACATAGAATTGGACACGACTGAGCGACTAACACTAACCTAACATGATGAAGAGGACTGTAATTTTAATTTAGACGGCTTCATTGAACAGATGAGACCGAATGATTAGATTTTCCTGCATATTACTTAATTCTATTTAGAAGGAATAACCTTAATAATTCTAATCAATTCTTATGATTGCTGCTGTCAGAATAATTGTGTGTGTGTGTGTGTGTGTGTGTGAGAGAGAGAGAGAGAGAGAGAGAGTGCTCAGTCATGTCTGACTCTTTGCGACCTCATGAACTGTATAGCCCACCAGGTTCCTCTGTCCATGGAATTTTCCAGGCAAGAATACTGGAGTGGGTTGCCACTTCCTTCTCCAGGGGACGTTTCCAACCCAGGGATTGAACTCCCATGTCTTTTGTCTTCTGCATTGGCAGGCGGGTTCTTTACCAGCAGAGTCACCAGGGAAGCCATCAGAATATTTATTGATAGCCTGCTATGCCCTTGAAAAAAGAATATCTTTTCTTCCTACATGATGTGGGAGATTGCAGATTACAAAGAAATATTTAATATCTACATAAAATAAAATTAAAAAAAAACATGTTTGTTATCTACTTGGATGGTGTCTAGTAATATATTCAATTAGGATTACTGCTTTATGATCTCCCAGACTTCTCCCTCCTAAAATTTAACAAGGGAAATGAAATTCAGTGATTAGCCTTCCAAAAACCAACTCTCTTTCACTTGGCTTTTTGCCTCCGTATATTTAATGAAATGCATCATCAGACTGCAGCTGTCTTACAAAAATGGGTGGAAGAAATGGATACAATTTCTAAGCACAGATAAACCAACATATTGTATTTAAAGGTGATCTCTTCTGAGCAGGTCATCTACTTCTATAGAACTAGGGTGGGAGAAGGGGTGTTTAATAGCAGTCTTAGAAGTTTGCTGTTTAGATGAGGAAAAAAGATATAATCAGAAAGAACTGAAGAAATTCAGAACAAGCTTGTGTGCCAGGGAAAACCAAAGCAGTTTCTCAGAAAGTATTTATTGAAATTCCCTGTTCTACTACTCATGCATGACTGCTAATCCAGCTACAACTGCAGCAGCATTGTCAGTTTTCACAGAAGACAGTCATTTGGTGTTTTGGTCTGAAATTTAGTAGACCAGTATTAGACCAACCGGTCTTGCTTCATTTTCCATCCACAAACTGTACAATTGTATTCTGTTCTTTTAAAGCTTATACACATGCACAAGAAACCAGCAGCTTACGTGTCTAGGCTGTGATCTCATTGCTTGCATAACTAAAAGATAGGTTTTTATTTAAAAATAGAATTTGGCAAATGAATAGTCCATAACCCGAACCAAGTGCATCTGGAATGCTTTAATAAAAATAAATGGCCAGGCTATTTCACTTTGAAAAGCATCGACTGTACGGGATGCTAGTCCCTCTCTGATTTTACATTTTGTCACCTTTGAAAAGAGCTTGCATTTTCAGAAGACCCACACACACTGGGGAAATTTCACAGGCACATGACCTTGTTTTTACTGGGCAACATAAATTAACGAGAAAAAGAAAAAAAATTTTAAACAACATATCTCAATTACCCCACCTCATTCAACTGTAATTTTTATTGTTTTTATCTTTCTTGTCTTGTCCATACACACTTGTCATATTCAGGGCATCCTCAATTAAAATTTTTCCACCTAACATTAGATTATCAATATTTCCCACATTGTTTCATAGTCAGTATCAGTACCAAAAATAAAAATTTTTACTTTATGCTGTCTTAATCTGGTTTGAGGTTAGGAAAACATTTACATTTTAAAAAGCTGAGATACTTCCCATGTTTTTATATGTTCCAGAAACATATATAAAGCATAGGAATTAATTATTTCTTTAAAGTTTGAAAAAGAAATCCAATGGCTTTATCAAGCATTTGGGAACTGAGTTTACTGAAAATCTTAATTTTTCCTGCACTAGCAGTCATTTAAAACTTTTCTTACTATGAATTAACAATTCATGTAGATAATAGCAATTCACTTCATCTATATATTTGCATATGGTATACTGTCAAACGATTGTGTATAGTACTTTATAATAATTTTTTTAAATATTATTTTAATCAAAAATATGTTGATTGCTATATCCTCTTTCTCACATCCAACTTTAATTTGAGTTAATTTTTGCTTATTTCTTTTACTACTGACTTCAAAGAGCCAACTCTTGATTTATTTATCTGTTTTTCAGTCTTTGTTTACCATTTTTTGTTTTCTGTTTATTCCTTTTTCAATTATCTGTACTTTAATGACTTGATTTTTTTTTCCTTTTTCTGAAAATAAATATTCTGAATTACAAGTTCTGGTCTGGCCACATCAGCTAGGTATTAACAGATAGTTTGAACTTTTTTGTTTTTGGCTAAATTATCTTTTATTGTATGTTTTACTTCTTCCTAGACACAATTATTACTTACAAGCCTATGTATTTCTGAGTGTCTGAAGATGTTTTCATTGTCGGAGTTGGAGATACAAACAGAAACTGAGATTAAGTTATTAAAAATGTATTGCGACATCTTCTGAATCCTCATAGATAGTGTATCTTGTACACATTTGTAGAAAATCAGATTTATGACTAAATAACCTCAAGGATATATTCAGCAGACCAACTTTAAATGTCTTTATAAAGCTCTATTGTTTATATATCAAGCTTCTTGATATTATAAGGACTCAGGGTAGTAGTACATGCATAGTATTTAGCATAGAACCTAGTATATCACAAATATTCAATTAGTGACTGGTGACAACATGTGTAATAATAACAGTAACAGCAGTCTAGCAGTAATTACATTCCTTGGACCTCTGGTGCAGGCTCAGCTGCACTCCTGATCTATAGAGGAGTCACTAGCTATCTGTTCTTCGTCTGGGCTTTCTTATCTGTGACATAATATGGCTGGACTCCACGCTTCCTGAAGTTAATTCCCGGGGTAACATTTCTAAATCTTACTGCCTGGCATTTTCAGGATGTGGACTCTACCTGTACCAGATGTAGGACACACACAATCCTTTGTCCTGAAGCAAACTTGCTCAAACACTCTTTACATGCAAAGCTCTGGGGGAATTGAAGTCAAGATAGAAAATTTTACCAAGCTTGCCACTCCATCTGAAAGCTGAGGGCAGGTGGAAATTGATTCATTTTTTCTGAACTAAAAGTAAAGATTTCAAAGCTATTTATCAGCCCTACTTGTGTTTTTCAGAAAAAAAGTAAGATTTCCAAAACAATTTAAGCCACTTTTCCTTCACAAACATCTCGCCACCCATGCTAGTTTATATTCATTTTCCATCAATATAAGCAATCAAAAAATTGAAGAGAAAAGATGGAATACAAAATATTTGCATGGCTGGTTACGATCTGGGACATTCCTCCATTATAATTTATTCTTAAAGCCAACATTTATCTTCTCTAAGTATATTTATTGCTAAGATTGAAGATCTTCATTGAGGATGAAAACTTCCCAGTCGACCATCATCTGCTAACAAACGTATCTGCTAACGAAGAACAAAATGAAAGCTTTCAAATTGAATTATGGGGCCATATGTGCAAATCTGATGTGCAGGCTATAAAAATTATGTCTTGACCCCTGTAGAAAGAAAGCCCTCTGCTGCAGCCTTCATTCTGTTTAAAAAAGGTTATCACGAAAAGCACAGACTTACCTGCGCGATAGACAAAGTTGCCTTCTGTTTCTGACGACGAGGGAGATACCAACTCCTCCTCAAACTCATTGGAACTAAAAGATCCCGAATGGTTTCTTTGCCTTGTCTTTCCCATCATGGCCGCATTTGTGACCATGACGTGTCTCAAAGAGTCGTTAAGGTAACGATTCAACAAGCTGCTCTTGTATTTGGGGGGCGATACGTAGTCCTCACTGGCTCGTGACTCTGGCCGTACTCCAGCCTTTATGACTGAGCTCTCACTTTTAATCACGGGATGGTGAACTGGATTATTGTAGCCTCCGTCATTCATGTGGTTTCGTGGAGGGTTTTCTCCATCTAAGAAGGAAAATACCACTAGGTAGTTCTTACACGTACTTTTCCCCAGACACCCAATTGTTATATTTAATGATTTAAAATATACATATAGGAAGAATATTTAAAGTGTGTAAAGTTATCTTTGATATTTAAGATTAATTTTTAGGCAAAGAAAAGCAGGAATCTAAGTAATTTCTCCCTTTGGTATTTTAATGTTAATAAACTTCACAGAAAATGTTATTCTGACACATGATAAATCTATGAACAAGAGGAAACAGCCATAATCTGGTTGGTCATTTATAGTATTATAAAAGTCAAGTTACCTTGTACAATAAAAAAGAACCATTATGACAGCATTATGTTTTGTGGGATCGACCTTAGAAACAGGAATTGAGGTGAATGTCTCCTTACAGAGGCAGAGTAAAGAAAGAAAGATAAAAATATTAACAAACCTTCAGAACAGGAGTCATCACTGCTCACACTGAGCCGCTCAGCATTCCCTTGAACATACTTGTTGTATAACTTTATTCTTAATGCCCAGCTTAAATCTGGCTGTCGAACAGTATTCTTAAGCCGACGTCTTGCATTAGCAAACCAATTTGACACCTAAAAAGGTTTTATTTCTCAGTTAACACAACATAAAAAATTATCCATCATACAGTTACTTTCCCAGAAAGGACCTAAGCCTCTCTCATAATCTCTGATCATTACGTATTCTCAGACATAACAGTACTGGAATTCATATCTGTTCATTCATTCATTAGACAAATGTGCTTAGCCCTTACTATAAAGACTGAGCACTAACTGTATCCTGGGAATAAAAAAATATTAAAGGACCTTGCCCTAAAATGTTGAGGCTAGTAAGAGAAGTAGGAGAATACACAAATAACTCTAAAATCTATTCACCACTGCCAAGACATGGAAGCAACTTAAATGTCCAGCAACAGAGAAATGGATAAGGAAGATATGGTACATATACACAATGGAATATTACTCAGCCATAAAAAAGAAAAATGGCATTTGCAGCCACATGGATGGACCTAGAGATTATCAAACTAAGTGAAGTAAGTCAGAAAATGATATCACTTATATGATATCACTTATATGTGGAACCCAAAAAATGACACAAGTGAACCAAACAAAGAAATAAAAACAGAATCAAGGAGTACATATATATATGTCTAAACAGAATACATATATGTCTATAACATATAAACAGAACACATATATACATGCCTGTAACATAAACAGAATTCATATATATATATATGTCTATAATGGAATCACTTTGGTGTACAGCAGTAATTAACACATTGTAAATCAACTATAATTCAAAAAAACAATTCCAATATAGGAAAGAAGGTGATAAATGGCTTAAGATGCATTAAAATAAAATATTACAGCAGTGAAACAAAAGGAGGGGTTAGTTTCATGTGACTCAAGAGTTCGTGAAAGAATATGTCAGAGATAATGTGGGGGCGGAGGGAGTGTGTTTCCAGTACAGACTTGGAGCAATAGAAATCAAATTACAGAGACATTATGGGAGGTAAAGAAGAGGGAAGAATTAGAGATGCCCTTGAGTTATCAAACTTATGTAAGAAGAGAAGACAGTGCCATTCTGAGGAAGAAAGAATTGTTTGAGGGTGAAATGATGGGTTTGGTCTGGGAACGTTTAGTTTGAGGTACCAGAAAAGCATACAGGTGAAATGCACAGTGAGAAAATAAAAGGCCATCTGAGATTCAAGGACAAGGAAGATCAGATTTGGGTCAAATGCACAGAAGTGAGAGCTGAGGTTGTGACATTAGGTAGAATGAAAAGAGAGCCAAGGAACAAACTTTGGAAACCTCTAGCAGTTAAGGAGGCAGCAGCTGGCAAAGCAGAGATAGAGCAATCAGACAAGTAGAGAAAAAGCCAAATAGCACCCAGCTTTAACCTAAAAATTTAGTACTTCTAAATAGGTGATGGCAAAGAAATGAATACTGCAAAACAAAGTTAGTCCCATTGTTTTTGTTTAAGGTGCTGCTGGATTTCTGGAGGGCTTCCCTGGTGGCTCAGATGGTAAAGAATCTGCCTGCAATGAAGGAGACCTGGGTTTGATTCCTGGGTCGGGAAGATCCCCTGAGAAGGGAATGGTTACCCACTCCGGTATTCTTGCCTAGAAAATCCCATGGACAGAGGAACCTGGCAGACAATGGTCCGTGGGGTCGCAAAGAACTGGACACAATTTCTAGAGGCTAAAATAACACTTGACATTTCTTTTTAAATATCATGTTCCAAAATCCAAATATATAGATATTAAAAACCTGAAAGGCCAATATTTGCCTTTAAAAGGATGAAATGTGGGAAGAAGATTATGTCTTTCTGTCAACTTTTTCTATAACATGACCTTACAGTATATTAATGGTTTGTGTGGTATATTAATGGTTTGTGTGGTGGTACTTTTTCTGGAATTTCTTTTTTTTTTTTTACATTTAGTCTATAAATACACATTTTTTTTTTTGCACATTACTCAAGCCTTAATTATTGAATGAACCTGTGGTGAATCCTACTTAAAAAAAAATCTATAACTTATTTTTCTTTTTTCCCCCATGGATAAAACAAGGTAGTCTATCCCAGTTTATATACACGCAAACCATATCATACATAATATATATATTCAATTCATATATAATATACATATGTTCAACATTAACCTACCTTTGTGTCTTAAGCAATAATGATTGTCCTCAAATTTATGAGCAGTGGTGTAATACCTCAGCATGGCATTTCAGAAGCCTTAGACACCACCAACCACTCTTCCTGCCAAACTGTGCTATTATTCCTATGGTTTTAGCCCGACTTCAAATTCTCCATCTCCTTCAACCTCTACAAACAGAAAACTTCTGGGGCTACTCATTCAACAAATACATACTGAGAAGGTCTTGTATGCAATGGTGTTAAGTGCTAGGAATGAATAAACTTTGTCCCCTACACACACAGAAGGACTAGCAGTGAAGAGATTAATTATGACACATGGGTGAACCGTGCACTCCACGCACTATGGAGGCATGAAATGCCTGGTCAGTTTCTTCTCAAACCTCTCTCTATTCCCCAAGTCATGGCCAAAATGTTCGTCCATGTCCAGGTCAGTACTAACTGGAACATTTAAAACATTATTGTTTGAACTTTCTTATCTTTCTTTCTGCCCACGTGACTGGATCTTAACAACCGCCATCCAATTCAAGTGATGATGCACTGTTATGATTTAATTACTTAACATCTTCAAATCCTCATTCATGTCCTATTATCCTCCAACTGTGGTGTAACAGAAAGAGACCCGGTTTCCTCTTTTGACTTTGCCAAAAACAGGCTGTGTGAGTTTAGATAAGTCACTCAACTTTTCAGAAGTTCATGGTTCCTGACATCCTTGCCAGCTCTGAAAATTAAAACCTGCGAATTATTGTCCACACTCTCCTACATAAGTATTAATCCATCTCCTTTATGGTTGGTACCAACCTACCTTCTGCCCTTGACCACCACTTCCTCAGCAATCACAGAGAGGTGCTTAATGTCCTTCTCTGCTCCTCTCACACACAGGACAGCCTGCAACTTCCCCTATGCCATGTCACTTACACTTAAAATAATCCAATTCCAGAAATTTTTTGTTACTTTCTCTACTAAACACCGTATAATTCAGAGGCTAATCTTAAATCTTAACTGACCTTAACTCTTAATACAACCAACACATTGTACCACATAGTGTAAAATCCAATTCTTATGAAACTCTTCATAGTTTTATTAAAATGCAATGGACTTATTTAAAAAAATTAATACACTTACAATTCTAATGTACAAAAATAGGAACCTTTAAATGTCATGGTGGGATTGGCTAGCTTTTCATATATAGGAGTCACATTTTTTTATGTTTTATGTTTTACATATTCATAGTTCTTACCAGAGTATATTAACAATACACCAGAAGATTTTCCATAAAGGTTTGCTGGTGTCTGATAGGTTCTTTCTAAACTGATTTCAGAAGTCTGACTGGCACCCAATCTACTAACACATTTACTCTGCCAATGTTTTATTATCAGAAATTTACAGTATAGCCTTAATGGCTGTATATAGTTGGGGGTGTTTAATATCTTCCTGTGTTAAGTCATGCAAACAGCAGATGACAGGTGGTGAACAAATCTGCATAAGTATCATTTTGCAAGTTTTTTCCCGATTAATTGATGCAAGGGCCCTCTGTTTCACTGGAGGTAAAAACACCAGTTCAAATTTGCCACCTTTAACTTTCCATGGATTCCTTCAGGTTATCATTCAAATTCTCTTGAAATTCTATTTTACATGCAACAAGCCTCCTTACGAAGGACAGGTGCTGCAACAGCATTTTAATGTCAAACTCAGAGCTTTAAAAAACACTGTATTTTATAGCGAAAGCTTAGAGAACCAAATATCTAGAAGCTCGAAGAAAAACTAAGTCATTTTCATCCTACTCTAACTGAAGTGTTTACATTCATACTGGCAGAGCAATCATTATGGTAAACCCAAGGGGATATTCTGGTATCTGTCTACCTTTGAACGCACAGAATTAACTTATACTCAGTTACTCTACTGAAATATTGAACACCTCATTTCTACATCATGTAGTTTAACACTTAAAATAACACAGAAGAGGACTTCCCTGGTGGTCCAGTGGTTAAGAAATCTGCCTGCCAACACAGGGCACGTGGGTTCGATCCCTGGTCCAGGAAGATCCCACTTGCCTCAAGGTAACTAAGACCATGCATGGCAACTACTGAAGCCAGAGTACCCTAGAGCCTGTGCTCTGAAACAAGAGAAACCACTGTAAAGAGAAGCCTGTGCACCACAAATAGAGACTAGCTCCCGCTCACCACAACTAGAGAAAACCCATGCATAGCAACAAAGACCCAGAATGTCCAAAAAAAAGAATGCAGGACCAATCTGAGATTTGGTTGAAAATTTAACAGTAGCCATAAGCCTTGCAGTTGATAATTGCACACATATCTCAGCAGACACATTCAATACTAAGCAAAAGCTATGTCAACACGGAGGCAAAATCTTGCAATATAGCAGATTTCATCAAATGATACATGGCTATATGACAGGAATTTGGAACGTCTACTACACGTGAATGGCTTCCCTGATAGCTCAGTTGATAAAGAATCTCCCTGCAATGCAGGAGTCCCTGGTTCAATTCCTGGGTCAGGAAGATCCGCTGGAGAAGGGATAGGCTACCCACTCCAGTATTGTTGGGCTTCCCTTGTGGCTCAGCTGGTAAAGAATCCACCTTCAATGCAGGAGACCTGAGTTCTCTCTTGCTGTGTTGGGAAGAGCCCCTGGAGAAGGGAAAGGCTATCCATCCCAGTATTCTGGCCTGGAGAATTCCATGGACTGTAGAAGTCATGGGGTCGCAAAGAATCGGACATAACTGAGCAACTTTCACTTCACTTCACTTCAGTTAACTGAAGGGAGCATTAACATCTAATCACTAAATACAGTCTCAAACTCTACTTGCATTGCACTCTGTATTGTAATCTGAAAAAAAAAAACCATCATTTCACTCTTATAATGCAAAAAAAAATATTTTTTAAATATACATGCATAAGCAATGGGAAATATTGAAACCAGGTACAGCCCCCATCTGCCTTTCCTTGAAAAACTTCTTCAGAGTCAGTTATTGCCTGGGTAAGCTCCATATCCTACAATAACCAAAACCCCAATCACATACTTGTCATTCCACAATAAAGTTGTTTATATTTTGAGAGTAGAGAGTGTATTTTTACAATGTTTGAACGATGGTCAGTCATAGGAAATAAGTGCAATGGAATTGGTTTGGTTGGTTAAAGTCAAAGTGAAGTTGCTCAGTTGTGTCCGACTCTTTGCGACTCCCTAGACTATAGCCCACTAGGCTTCTCCATCCATGGGATTCTCCAGGCAAGAGTACTGGAGTGGGTTGCCATTTCCTTCTCCAGGGGATCTTCCTGACCCAGGGATCAAACCCGGGTCTCCCGCATTACAGGCAAACACTTTACCATCTGAGCCACCAGGGAAGTACTGTTAAAGTCAAAATACGCAGACAAACCATCTTCCTGTTAATTTTTCTAAAAATCCTTATATCTTATTAGGAAGATGGCAGATTAATAATGCAAACAGTTATAACTAATTAAGACAAGTTGCCAAGCCTAGTGGGTAGAAAAAGATGAAGTTTGCATAAATACCTCTCTCTGTTTTATCTTCCAGGGATGAACAAAATGTAGTCTTGTTTAATGTCCTTTAGAGCTTCTATTTATCGGAAAAAGTAACTTATGTGATCCTAAAACATTCCCTCCATTAAAGTTTCAGCTTTTTGTTTCTAAGCTTAATGGAGATGACCGACCAGGTGTTATACCCTTCAGAGTAGCAAAATAAGGCAAAATCACTTCTTATGAAAAGTTTGAGAGTTCGACCACACAACCCAAAGGGAAATATTAAGTGTAAAAGAAATTTTCAAAAATATGACACTCTTGTAGTTAATGAATAAATAACTATGCTGACAACTTAATATAAATTATGAGAAGCAGAGACAAAAAGTATTATAATAAACAAAAAATACAGTCTGGAGCCAGAAATAAAGGAAATATTCCATATTTGTCTATAGACATAAAATATGACATATTTCTAGATAAACCAAAAATAATGTCAGTTACATGCTTGTTCTGTAGAACTAACATGTGTCATTAAAGATAATTCATTTTTTGCTGCTCTCCATGTATTTCCTACAATGAGATAAACTTTCAAACCAGAATATCTTCCTCTGATCTCAAGACATTCTCCAGTTTTCAGAAATATGTCTGGGCAAGTCACATGGTGATTCTGGCGGTATTCCTCAATTAAAACCTATTCAAACACATATAAAGAGTTTACTACATGGAAAGTACTGGACTGGGGTGAAAGGGGAAGATGAAGATGGATAAGACATGATCACTCTTGTCAAGAAGGCTGAGTGAATAGGAGAAACTGATTCAATGGGAGAACCTGACTCCTGAAACAGAGTCTAATTTCCAGGGCTCAAAAAGCTTTATTCAGATCACAGCTTGACATTTTTCCCCCAGAAGTAAAAGGCATTGACATAATTTATTTGGTTTCCACAGAGTCAAAATTTGCTTTGGATGTTTAATACATGTCTGACTTATACAAACTCCTTATATTCATAAATATATATATTTTCTTCAATAGACATGCCATTGTGCCTAATTGAAAATAACTAGATCCAAACTGAATGCTATATAAGGGTCCCTTGGTCATTCTATACATTTTGAATTTTTCCATTTATCACTTTAATGTTCTAGAAATCAACTTCATTTACTATAAAATTTGGAAATCATTAAATGGGTATCAATTATAATTATAAACAAGTACCTCTGCCCCATTTAAAAATTATATATTTGTGTGCGTTTTATTTTCTGAAGACTATAGTGTAATAGAAAAAATAATGGCAAAATTTTTCATACATGAATAAAAACTTCACGTAAATTAGAAAAACGCAATAGTTTTACCAAGATCTTAACACAAAAAGAATTATTAACTCATTTGAATGACCATTTCAGGTAGAAAACAATTTCATTTTGTATTAAAAATAACTATTTCTATTGCAGCTCAAAAAACTATTGCACATAAAAATTTAAATGTCTCTGCTAATGACAAATACATTTCATGTTTAAAATTGTCCTAAATATGTCATAAACATTTTTTGCTTTCTGTCTGAAAGGATGGCAAGTATTAAATATGGAACTATATAATCAATAATCTAATGGTCTACTGTTGACATCAGAGTGAAATATTCATACAATTCTATAAAGTAGTGTATTTTCAAAATAAATAGCATACCAGTTTAAACTGAAATCTGAACACATGCATTTGTTTTCTTAAGTCAAGTTTTTCTGATTGGAATAATTTATTTAAAAAATAATTTTGAACATCACTAGTTTATGTTAAAATAAAAAAAATCATAGTTTTGAAAATCATAGTTTTATGTTAAACAGATATTAAGCCAAGAACACTAAATTAATTTTCCCCTCCAGTGCTGCAGCAAATCACTATTAATACTATTGCCTGTTAATATAAAGCAAAACAGATGTTATTCTCTACAATCATATTCTGAAAATAAGCAGAAAATGCATATTACAGTTTTAATAAGGCTGAATACAAGTCAATTTTCATGCTTTGTCAAACTTTCTAGTAATTCCTAAAAGGACAATCTTACACTCTGGAAAGAAATCTTTGTTATCTAATAATTCAATATTCCCTTTTTTTGGGGAATATTCCCTTTTTTGGGGGTTCTCACTATAACTTTCACGGAATGACCAAAATTTCACGATGTAGTGATGCAGTGCTACTATAATGCATGAGATTTCTTGGCTCATTTAGCACCTCCTCCTCCTCTTTTTCTCAGTTAAACGCTTTGTTTGATGCATAAAAGTTTACCTTACTACATTTATGAAAGAAAACTTGTGTGATGGAAAGAGCATTTGATATAGAATTACATTATTTCCAGGCCTTCCCTACCCCTCGGAACACAACTTCTTCCTGCCTTGATTACATCATCTCCAAAATGCTGATAAGGCTCTACCTATGTCACCCAAGTTTGTGATACAGTTATGGAGGGGAAAAACTTGTCAAATGTAATTCACTCGATTGGCAACAAACTCACACCATTTCTCTACACTTGACCAAGTAACCCTACCATTTGAAATCTGCCTCTTCTTAGCCTGAGTAGAAAGATAAACAGCAGCAAAACTGTGTGGATTCTAGCTAATGCCCTGGTGCCATTTATTAAAAAAGAAGAAAAAGAAAAGAAAACTCCAATCCACCTCCTAGCTCTGTCAGGAATGGTTAATTTAAAAGTTATCCTGTACTTGACCTTTAACACGGGGCCCTGATGTGGGGTGTCTTTCTGCCTGGTTTTCAAAGTGTGGTGTTGGGCCAGCAGCTTCAGCATTACCCCAAGAACTTGTTAGAATGCAAATTATCGTCCTCTCCCAAGGACTACTACAAACTCAGGGTGGGGCGCAGCAATGCGTGTCTTAACAAGTCCTCCTGGTGAGTCTGATGCGTACACAAGTTTGAAAATCACCGCGGGGGTAGTCCCATCCGTAGCCATCTATACTTGTATAGAATCCAGACACCTTCTCATAAGTCTGCACTTGACTTTTCACTGCCCTCCTTAACGAACACCACACAATCCCTCCTGGGCCAAACTGAGATAAGATGAGAGGAAACCCGGAGACTCTTCCGGCATCAGAACTCTGCCCTGTGCCCGCCTCGCATCATCCACAGGCCGGAGGAGCATCCGGACCGCCGGTCTCGGCCCGTCCTTTCCCAGCAGCGGGGAGGAGAAAGGCGGCCTGCGCCCCGGCCTCTCCAAGAGAGGGGCAGGGGCTCGTGGCCCCGATTACCTGCACGAGCGTCATCTGCGAGCCGAGCGCCAGGAGAATCTTCTCGGTCTTGGTGGGATACGGGTTGTCGCGGTGCTTATACAACCACTGCTTCAGGGGCCGCGCCATGTCCTGCAGGGCCTGTCGCTTGTGCCGAACCTTCCCGCCGTTCTGCCGGGCCCTGGGACAGCGGGAGAGGACGGGGCCGTGAGCCGCGCTCTCCTCCGCGACCCCGGGGGTCGCGTCTGCACGCGTCTCAGCCTGCGTGGACCCCTGTCCCGCGCGCGCGGACGTGGAGGAGGCATTGGCGGTGCCAGGGCGCGGATGGCCTGGGAGTCACAGGACAAGGCCACCAGCTTTATACTGAAAGGGGGGGAAGATCCTGAAGCCAGAGGCCGGAGGGTTAGGTGGTCAGGTCTGCGCAGCAGGGTTGCCCCCGCCAGGGGCCCTGGCCTCGCGGGCCGTGTACACTCTCCAAGAACTTTCTTTCAGGGACTCAAGCCCGCCGCTGGGGCTTCCCGTTGCCTGTGGTCAAAGGTCGCCACTGGACGGTGGGAATAAAGCGAGGGGGTCATGGCCGCCCTGCCCTGGTTCCTCTGCAAACTCTCCCTGTATCCTTGGATCCTTTGGGTAAAGGAGAAACTGTCCAAGAACGGGTTTGTGGAGGAAAGATGCTGAACCGGAAAAAACCAAACAAATAACCCAAAACATTGTTGGGGACTTTTCACGACATAAGGAAGAGCTTAAAAGTATGGACAGGTCTGTCCCACCGGCTAAAGTAAAAAGACCTCAGGAAGAGTTTTTTTCCAAGGAGGGAGAGCGGGACGGGACGCTGGGCGCTGCGCTCCTCGGCAGCTCCGGGAGGGGTCGCCGCGCGCCGCCGCCCGCGCGTCCCGGCCGCTCCGCTAGCTCCCGCGCCTGCGCTGCAGCCTCCAGGGCTTTTGCCTCTTTAAACTCTTTGAAATCCAATTCCATCCGTGAGGACTGGTAGTAACATTTTGACGAAACCCGATCTCTACTTCACTAACAGGCAACGCCGCAGAACAAGCAGCTGATGCAATCTCTCAGATGGACCGGCCAGCAGGGCCGCCCGCCGCCCGCCCCCCCCGCCCCACCCCGCGGGGCGCTCCCGGAGTCGCCCGGACGTGGCGGGGCCGCAGACGGCCTCTGCACCGAAGCAGCTGGCGGCCTGCGAGCTCTTGCGCGCCTCCCACCCTACCCGCAGCCCTCAGCCCGCTAAACCGAAACCCAGGCCGGCGGCACCCACCCTCCGGGCTCGCGGCGGGCCCCGCCGAGCCGCGCGCGCATCCTGGGCGTCCTGCGCAGAGCCAACCTTCCCAAAACCTTGGCCGATGCAAGGCCCTGTCGTGACACAAGATGGGGAAGCCCACGGGACTGGCCTGACTTGGGGAGCCCCGACTGCCTGACTCTGCCCGGTGCTCGTGCATCCCGAGCAGGCCTTTCTGCCTCATCCTCAGCCGCATAACTGCATCGCGGTCCGGAGAGGGACAAGTCACCCCCACCCCCCACCCCCATCCCTGAGGTCCAGGCTTCGGAGCACTCAGGGGCACTTTCAGGTGTCCTCCTTTTCCAGCGAGTCTCTTTTGAGCTGTTCTGACGAATCGATTCCCTCCCCACCCCCCACCCCCGCCCAGACTTAGAACTCGTATCTTAAAATGAGAATGCGCGAAACCGGGTGGCGGAGACCTGTCCTCCCAGGAAACTCTGGGCCCCTGACCCGCAGGCCCGGGTTGCCACCAGCGCGCCCGCGTCTCTCTGTCCCCACCTCTCCCGGCAGCCGGCGGGCAGGGCCCCCGGGAGGGTGAGCTTACCCGGTCCTCCGGTGTCTCAGGCCCAGGTTGTCCTTGAGGGGCGGGCCGTCCGTAATGCCCATCTCGGGGCGAGCGTGGGGACTGTCCAGGACGCCGCCGTAGGGCCGGCCGCCCCGATCCCGCTCCGGAGCCCCGCGGTCCTCAAAAAGCACCGCGCCGCTGAGCTTGTTGAAGACGATCGTGTTCATGGCGCAGGCAGGCAGGGGCGCGCGGCGCGGCCGCAGCGCCTTGGGACCGGGCCGCCAGGAGCTCCGCAGGGCTCGGGTTCTAGGAGATAAAGATGAATCACAATACTCGCTGAGAGTGCTCACACTTCGGAGCGTCCCGAGTCCGAAGCTGGCCTTGGCGCGGGGCTGCGGAGCCCAGGGGAGGAGCGACGCCGCGGCACCTGAACCCGGGGACTCCCGCCTTCCCCCACCTGGTTACACCGCTCCCCGGTAACCCGGGTCACCGCCCCCGAACACTCTCGGGACTGGTACCCACCCTCCTCTCTGCCCCGGCTTCCCAGCCCGCAAGGAATGTCAGCCAGAAAGAGTTTACACGCCTGACAAAGGAAAGTGATTCCTAAACAAGCCTTCCAGAGTTGGTTTTAATCTGGATGAAGCACACTCCGGAAAGCGGGGGAGGATAACGCGGGGCCTTGCGTGATTCTTCAGTCACAACCGGAGACTAAAGCCTCCCAGAGCTCCCACTCGGGCTTGTCAGGAAGGGTTGGAAGAAAGGAAAAATTGGGGGTAACACGAATGACCGCATCCGCCAGCCCCAGTTAATGAGTCCCAGTGCATAACAGGATTTCAGGGATTTGCTTGTTTGCTAGATCCTGGGTGGTTTGGCTGAAACCTCTGCGTCCTTCCCCCCAGTTACAGCTCCTGGGGTGGGGGGTGAGGGCAGGAAAGTTAGCAGATTTCACAGATAGAAAGTTAAGTGGCCTCAGGGAGTTAGGCGGCCCTCCTTCCTCGAGGCTCCTGCCACCCCTCCCGCCGCTCCGGATGCGCAGGGTCCGGGCAGGTCAAAGGCACCCGAGTCCCGGCCCTCCAGAGCTGATTGTCCGCGCTGTCCTCTTCCGCAGCGCGGGCGCGAGCCGCGAGCTCGGAGTCCTTTCCCTCCCACCCCTTTCTGGGGTCTCGGGGAACCATTGCAGAAGTTGCAAAAGGTGTTAAAAGAGCGGGGGAAAGGCGTCGCGGTCCGCGCTCCACTGAGCCTGCGGGGAAAAGTCCGCAGCTCACCTCCCGGGTCGCGACCGCAGGGAGCCTCTGCCCGCCGCGCGAGAGCCTCGTGGGCCGGTCCGCGCCGCCCAGGAGCAGCCGGGTGGCCGCCCGCAGGCGCGCAGCCTCCCCTGGCCGCCGCACCTCCTCGCCTCGCGCCTGGGGAGGAGGGAGGGACAGCTCGCGTGGCTTCCGAGCTACCCTCGCTTCGCGATCCACGTCCCCTCACCCCGTCCCGCCCCGGCGAGGGCAGCCACCCCCAGGCACACACGCCAGGTGCCCACGCTCGCCAACGCCCCCCCTCCCCGCCCTTGGGCCACCGCAGCAGCAGCCACGCGCGATGTTTAGGGTCGTGACCGCAGCGGTTAAACTTCAGCTCCCATCAGTGTTCGTGGAGAGGTGGAGTCAGACCTCTGCCGGCTGCCCGGTGTACGGCAGGGCCGAGCCCTCCAGCGCACACAGGTACGTCTGGGGTTCAGACAGCCTCAGCGAGCAGCGGGGAAAGCGGACATCCACACTCGCAACCCATGTTCCCCCGTCCGGACGCGCCTTGTTTTTCTGTTACAATCTGTGCGCTTAGTGATTTGCGTCCAGGCTGTCTATGGGGTCGCACAGAGTCGGACACGACTGAAGCGACTTAGCAGCAGCAGCAGCTCTGTTTGGGAAGCACACCCGTTCCCGGCCCGCGGTCTGTCCTCACCTCAGCGCTGTCCTCCTGTGTGTGACGGCGTGTTTTCCCTGGCCATTGCGCCGCGAGGTTCGCCTTGCCAACCCTCCCCGCTGCCCCAAGCCCGTACGGAGTTCCCCACTACAGATCCCAGGGCGGCAAAGGGCCGAGAGCTGGGTCCCCGACGTCCGAGGGCGTGTGAACTGTAGCTCCTAACCCTCCCTGGGGGCCCCCGCGCGGTCCCTATTGCCACCTTTAGGATCCCGCGCTCCCCCACTTACCCAGATTCACTCCACTGTGGCTTGGGGAGCGCCCTCCCTTCGGATCCGCCCCGCCCAACCCCCGCGAACAATTTTAAGCAAAGGGGGTGCAGCCAGGTGGGCTCTCCGACTCCTCGCAGCCCCTCCGGCCAGCCTCGGCCGCCACCAAACCCCTCCCCACCCCACCCTCCCCGGCGCGTCCCCGAAGGACCTCTGAGCGAGGTGGGGGAAGGGCCGGGAGCTCCAAGCCCCGGGCGCTGAGGGAAGGGGCTGCTGGAGATGGGAGGGAGCCTCCCCGCGGGGACGGCGCGGCCGGGGCTGTACCTGTCGCGGTGGGGCCCGCAGCCGGCGGCAGAGCGGCTGGCTCTCCCGCGTCGAGGCTAGGCGCGCTCCCATCCCCTCCGCATGTTCTCCGCGCGGGCTCCGGCGCGCTCACCGCCGCCACCGCCAGCGTCGCGGCTTTATTTACCCGGACGGGCGCGCGCGGCCCGGGAACAGGAATACCGAGGCCTTCTCATGTTTCCTGACTGCCCAGCCCAGCCGGCGAACATCCTGCGGGCGCGGTATACACGTTCCCGGGCCAGCGAGAGGAAGCCACCGCAGGGACCTCTGTTAACCCTCGCCGCCAAGGAGCTGCCGCAGCCGGCGCCGCCGGGGATCCCCCGGCCCGCGATTCCTACCCAGTCGGGTCCGGCTCCCAGATCCCTCGGCCTCGCTGGCAGGGAGCAAAAGGGGCGATTTCCTTCTCCCTTCGGGGAGCGACTGGACAAGATGCAGTAGCTCCCGGCTCAGGCTCCGGAGCTGAGCGGCTGCGGTGCGCATCCTGTGTCCTCGCTGGCCCGAGCGCCGGAAATTTCGCCACGCGGGGCTAGGCAGGAGAGGGCCCTGTGACGCCCCCCCCCCTTTTTTCCCCCTCGCGATGAGCTGGAGTGAGGTTAGCTGGAGCTCGGTTTGTGCCTCTAACGCGTGAGAGCGGATCGCAGAAGGTGTTTGCGCCCTTTTCTCGTGTCCCTGGGCTTCTGCGGTCCTGGCTGCCTCCAAGCCAGGCACGAGTCACCTTCCAGGGCCAGCGCTGGAGAGGAGGGAGGCAAGGCGGGTTCAAGGCGGGCCCAGGTGCGCAATCCACGGCCACCCAGGTGTGGAAGAGGCGGCGAGTGCGGGGCCAGGACCTGCGTGGAGCAGAGGGGATGGAACTCGGAAGGACCCCGAGCCTGGACACAATGCAAGGAGAGACTGCTATCAGATTCTCTTACAGGTGAAACTTGCCTTCCCACCATCGCCTCAAATATGAGAGGCGCGAAAGCTGTGGTTTAGGTACTATGGAAGTTCGGGGCTTCTGGCAACCTGTATGGTCCCCACGGCGAGGAGCGTGCCATGCTGCGCGCGTTCTCGCCGCGGGCCCCACTGCGGAAGCGACACCTTTCATCTTTTTTTTTTTTTTTTTTAAGAGCGAAAGTAGATTTCCCCCAAGCCTGAAAGTTATGACGTCATTTGTTCTTTTCTCCCCTAAAGGTGGCTGGCCAGCCTGGCGCGGTGGCCCACCCAAGCCTCTTCCTTTTGATGTGGCTGGAAGTGGTTAAAACGTACACTAAAGCCATTGTTTCCAGCACTGGTCACCCTCGAATTTTCCATTATGTTATCCCCCGAAATACGCGACTGTGCCCCGGCAGGGGCAGTCTAAAGCAGAGAGGGGCGCTGGTTTAAATTTGTGTACATCCGGCAGACAAATATTATCATTTGTTCCCGTTTCGCGATGCCCTTGGTTCTCTTTTATCGCACAGTTTGCGGTTGTGCACTCTCGCATCTTGCCCTGGGCGCTGCACTTGACTTCTGTAGGGTGGGTTCAATGCAGTCGTGGGTCTACAGACCTCGCGGTGGGAACTCGAAATCAGGGATACACCGTAAAATTTCAGCCACTGACTTGCAGCGAAAAAGTTTCACAACAAAAGCAGATCCAGTTTATAATTCATAGGAAGAGGCTGGTTCTCTTCAAAGGACTCTGTGACTGATGGTGATCATCAGCCACATATAATGGAATTGAATCGGCTGTAACACGCCCCTCTGATATATATTTTGGTCAGCTGTGCTGGATAAGGCACCAGGCATGCATGCAGTTGCTTGCAATTTCACAGTGTTCTACTGCTTACCTAACTGTTTCTTGTAGTATTTAGTCTAGTAGAGGACAAGTGAATTTCATTGTTTAGTCTTAACTGTATTTACTCAAATGCAAAATGTATTTGGAGGATTTTGACTTTTTGAGGCATTTTTACATGTAAGATCATTATAAATCTGATATACACAGCAAAAAGTCTTTCTGCAAAATGTTTTAATTTGTCATAGGAGTAACATACACCTCAGTCTCAAGTCACTGAAAAATTAATACATGGTAATTCCTTTAGACTGTAGCCTAATAATTAGAATCCATTTTAAAAATGAAAGAACAGTGGAGGGTCCATTTTAAAGTGAAATAGTGTGGAGAATCCCTCTCTAATATACAAATGAGTGTGTACTGTGTAATAGACCCGAATTTTATTTTTGCAAGTGTCATCTTTTATGCAAGAGAGAAATTCCTTCTTTTAATCCACAGTATGGAGGCATTTATCATCTTAAATTTCACCTTTTTCTAAAATGAATTTTACTCAGTTTCTTATGCTATATTCCAATCTCCAGTATATGAAATACTGTTTTATAATCCTCAGAAGTAAAACTTTCAGTTTTAGAAAGAACTACCAGAAGATTTAAGAAAGTGTATATAGTTTGTGGATATTGGCCACATATGGGGGAAAAACCCAAAACTTAGGCCACAAGTCACAAAACGTGAACCCTAATCTTAATTCTAATTAATCTGATGTTGGTTTAGCCTGAATTTACTAAAGTGTAAAATACAGATTTTAAATTTTCCACAAACTTGCCTTATTTTATGCTACTAAGATTTTTTTTTTAATGTGCAAGTAACAATTGCTATTGCTAAAACTAGTAAAATGTTAAGTAAGAGCATTTGGCAGAAATCTTAATCCAACCTATTGAACTTTGAGTGTAGTTATAAATGTTAGTAATTTGAACTTTCTAATAAAGAAAAAAATAAGAAGCCTTCATTTTAAGCCTTTTGGTATATTACCAAGGAACCTGACATTTCAGAACAATTATTGATCAAAATTTTTGAAACTGATTTTGCTTTTAAACTCTCTTTCAGTTATTACTTATAAGCAATGTAGTGAATTACAAAGCCAGGGAATGACTGTTGCTCCCCAGCTAAATAGTATAAAGTAGTAAATTTATAAACAAATATCCGGTCCTCCTCACACTTGGCCAGTTTGATTTGTAAAGATACACACTGGAGTGCATAAGTGAAACAACAGAGCAAGCAGTAAGAGAACCAGCTGCAGAGACATCCTGAGCAAACCAGGAGGACGGATGGCCCCGAAGTGTGTCATTTTTGCTTTCTTTATAATGTAACTCTAATTGCATGCACAGTACAGAATAAACTCCCTCAGAGAGGGCCTTCTCCATAAATGCACTCCCAAACATCAAAGAACAGAGTACAAGTGAAAGTTCCTCTTCAGCCAGCTCCACCCAGTCACATTTCTGAGAGGCAACAACCAAGAGGTGGCCATTCTTTTAAACTTTTTTTCCATGTAGTGACATACACAAATAAAAGCAGATCATTGTTTTGTTTTATGAGTTTTTGAAATAAATGAGACCATACTTTACATATGTGTACGTACACACACACACAATAGTAAACTAAAACTTGCTTCTTCACTCAATGATTTCATGAAGAACTTTCATATCGGGTCCATATAAATGGAACTCCATCTTTTTAACTGGTATGACATACACCATAATCTGCTTGTGCATTCTCCTATGAACTTTTCTGTCTTTTCAGTTTTCACTATTATAAATATTTAAATACTCTTGTAGGGGACTCTTTCTGCATGTATGTATTTCTCAAGGAATAACTACACAGAAGTAGAATTGCTCCACTGGGGGAAACAGGATTTAAAAATTTTGATACGTCCTTAGAAATTTTCCCCCAACTTATACCCCCAATCTTCTCCCAGCTTATACCCCTGTAATGTTTCCATTTCCTCACATGCTACATAGTATTCCATATGTTTGGTTTTCATCATGTTTGCCTGTATGATGAGTAAAATGAAGTCTCACTGTTTGAGAAACTTTTCATTAATTTATAAGCCATTTGTATTTCTTAGTTGAAGAAATGTGCTTATATCCTTGTTAGGTGCTTATTCATTTATAAAAAGTTTCTTTAAAAAACATTTTCCCATGAAATATATACTTTATATATTGACAATGTGAATTAAGAAGACTGCCTTTTACCTAATTTGGTTTTTGCCTTACAGAAGGTTTAAACATGAACACAGGTCAATACAGGGCTTCCCAGATGGTGCTAGTGGTAAAGAACCCGCCCACCAATGCAGGAGACATAAGAGAAATAGGTTCAGTCCCTGGATTGGGAAGATCCCCTGGAGGAGGGCATGGCAACCCACTCCAGTATTCTTGCCTGGAGAATCCCATGGACAGAGGAGCCTGGTGGGCTACAGTCCATAGGGTTGCAAAGAGTCAGACACAACTGTAGCGACTTAGCAAGCATGCAAAAGTCTGTATTTTCTTCTAATACTTCAAAAAATGGTTTTCACTCAGCTTCTTAATCCTTTTGGGATGAATTTGCATGTGTTGTAAGGGAGGAGTCAAATTTGATTTTTTTTTCTTCTCCAATTGAATGGTCAATTATTCCTATGGAATTTATGAAAGAGCTTTCCCCCCATCAATTTGAAATAACTTTTCTCATATATTTGGTGAATTCCTTTCCATATGTAAATTGGTCTAACAAGGTTTTGAGAGATGTTGCACCCAATAGACTGTAATAAATTTAATCTTCAAATTTTTAAAATCGTCTTGGGCTCCAAAAACTTCCAATATTATTGTTTCTAATTTCAGAACATGTCAAGTATTAGAATAGTAATATGTGTGGCCTGGTTATGGTTCTCGTTTAGAAGCCTAATTCAGTACTGTTCTAGGATGAAGCTGCTGTTTTTTTTTCTGTCTTGGTCCTGCTAAGAAACAAGAGAGAAATTTCAGGCAGCCATATTCTCCAGGATAGAATACAGCTGATTGGAGCTCTTCAAACATACCAAGTGATAACCAACCACCAGCAACGTAACATTATTTGTAAAAGTGATGAGTCCCTGCCATCCGTGATTTGAAAAAAGAAAATTCATCTTTTTTCTTGCATAAATACTTACAGAATATGAATTAATCCCCCCCCCAACAAAACAGCAAGTCAAGAAGAGAACCTGCGATAGGATCACAAATTAGGCAAGTTCACTTGGACAAAAATGCAAAAATTTTATCACTGCAGTTAAAAAAAATTACCTACATATAAGTGCAGAAAATACTTGTAATAAGCAATCAGCAGAGCTGAGATCTGGGTGAGTTCATGTCTTCTACCTTATAGAGCTTGAGACAGGACTGGAAGTAACCTTGGAGCCCTAACTGAGGCTTCATCTTTTCTCTTGATTCCAGAATATTTTCTGTCTTTACTGCATGGGTCCTGAGGGGAACCTGGAGAATATTTTGTCCTCAACATGTGCACTGAAATATGAGAATTTCTTGTGGAAGTTCTAGCTTGAAAATCAATTTGCCTTCACATCAAAAAGTGGCCATTTTAATAAATATCATAAAGACTTTTCATCATAAGCAAGGATGACTCTCCATATTTGGAACATAAAATGGACTTAAGGCACTCAATAGGTTTTTAAGATTTAATTACAATATGTACTCCATGCCTGTATCAAGTTTTTGGTTCACTCCACCCCCTCCTCTAACCACCTACCCTGCTTTCACTTTCAGCCTCCTTGTTTTCATCTTTGGGTAGAATCTTTCTTAAAAAGTTTAGTGGATGATTTACATGGTTGATTTACAGTGGTGTGTTAGTTTCTGCTGTACAGCAAACTGTGTAGGATATCTGAATAAGTTCACCAAAGGAAACCTTGTGAACAAAACTGATATGTGCAACTTCTGCTTACCATGCTGAAAAAGAAATTTTGTTTGCCCTTCTTTTTAATTGTTCTTTGTTAAGGAGGGCTGGGGCATGGATGTGGGAGTGGCCTGAATCTGCCAATCGGAAAACAACCTCTAAAACGGTGGAGCCAGCCCAAGATGAAAAGAACCTGGGGCCTTGGATGGACCACCTGAGTTACAGCTCCCTGGCCTGGGCTCAGCAGACTATGTCTGTAAAGGGCCAGATAATAAATGCTTTAGGCTTTGCAGGTCATAACCTCTCTGTTCTATTTTGCCATCTGTAGTGCAAAAGTAGCAGTAGATAATACTTGACTGGGAATGAGTTGTGGGTCAGTGTTCTTATAAAAGTTTATTTAATGGACACTGAAGATTGAATTGTATAAAGTTTTCATGTGCTACGAAATATGCTACCTTTCTTTCTTTTCCCCCCAGCCATTTAAAGATGTGGAAACTACTCTTACCTTAGAAACAGACAGCAGACTAGATTTGACCATAGGTGGGCTTCCCTTGTAGCTCAGTTGGTAAAGACTCTGCCTGCAATGCAGGAGACCAGGGTTCGATTCCTGGGTTGGGAAGATCCTCTGGAAAAGGAAATGGCAACTCACTTCAGTATCCTTGCCGGGAGAATCCCATGGGCCGAGGAATCTGGCAGGCTACAGTCCATGGGGTCCTAAGAGTCAGACACAACTTAGTGACTGACTAACCACCACCATATTTGTTCCACTACCCCCTCACTCCCCCCACTACCACCTAGGCTACTGAGCTCTGGACTCTACTGGGAGACAAACTTCCTCTTCTTTAAGTTGCTATATTTTGAGGATTCTGGCTAAAGGAACTTAGTTGATACCCTATGTAATGCATGCCTGTGCAAAGATGATCTTAGTTACCTTGAGTGAACTTGGAGGAGTGCTTTTTGCGTGACTAGAAGCTGCCACAAACAAGAACTGGAATGGAGATGGAGTGACAAACTGCTTTCTCTTCTCTTCTCCTGCAAACAGGCTGTGTGTTTAGAGAATCGGTCTAATTACTTGCACTACAGTTTTGAGGCGATGTACATTTTAAATTTTAAGCGTCTTTTAAGGTACTGATGTTTGACTTTTGATGCTTGTTTTTTGTAGTCATGGAAAATAGTGATTAATTGATAAGAATGACTATTTCTGGCTTAGCCTTCCCCTACCAAAAGAGTCCCACAAAATTTGAACTGTTTTTTCATCGTTTTCATTTTTAATAATCAACAGTCAATATTTATGGGGCACCTATATGCAAAATCCTGCCAACAACTGCATTAAATGTACTTTAAAAGACAATGATCCTTGCCTAGCTTTCAGACTTGTTAAGAAAACACAGGGAGACATACATACCTCATCTAAAAAGTTTTAGAGTGTCTGATATAAAGATCGCTTTTATTCAGTAATCTGCAAATCATCTGTGGAAACACATGAGGGACCTTGAAGATGATAGAAGGGCCAGTTGGTGTGTCTGCTAAAAATTTTGTAACCGTATTACAGACAGTCCTTCCCAAAAACATGCAAAAAGAGATTGTTATTTCAGAAATTTGAGCCTGATTGAAAAACAGCATCTTGACCTCTTACATCAGACTTTTTCTAGGTTTATGCCCCAAACCTCTGGGTTTCAAGAGAGAATTTTAGGGCTTCTGTTTGAACAACAACCACCGATACAGTAAGAATAAATAAATATATTTATTTGAGGTGAGGTTAGTGAACCATCTTTCTTCCTTTCCATGTCCAGGCCTCTTTGAACCTTCCTCCACTTGTACACTTTTAGGAAAAGTGTTGAAGGGGGAGAGAGGTTGCAGGGGAGAAATTGTAACTCTGGCCCATATGTCTGAGCTACAGAGCCACAGGAAAGCAGCTGCACCTTGGACTGCATTTGTGGACCCGAGTAATTCTCTATCTCTTTGTTTTGGTGTTCACTGACCTTCGTGAAGTGGGCTTCTATGTTGTGTTGTTTCGTTGCTAAGTCATGTCCGACTCTTTTGCGACCCCATGCACTGTGGCCTACCAGGCTCCTCTGTTCATGAGATTTCCCAAGCGAGAATACTGGAGTGGGTTGCCATTTCCTTCTCCAGGGGATCTTCTCGATTTAGGGATCAAACTGGCATCTGTTGCATGGACTGGGGGATTCTTTACCACTGAGCCAGCAGGGAACCCCTTTGATGTTGCAGGCTATCACAATACTGCTCAGAAGGGAGCTTGGGCTGTGAGAAAGGGAAAAGGAAAAAGACGTTAGGCCAATTAATTATTCTGTTTAAGTGACCTAAAGTCTAGGATAAGGGCAGTCTTACAGTAGACAAATAGCCCAGATTTTTTTCCTTGGACCTGCAGTAGTGGTCCACTCAAAACATATGACCTCATTTTCAACAACTTGGATGGACATGGAGGGCATTATGATAAGTGAAATAGGTCAGACAGAGAAACTGTCCGATATCATATGTGCTGTCTAAAAAATAAAACAAAAGAATGAATAACAAATTGGAAATAGACTCACAGGTAACACTAAACAGAGAATGAGCTAGTGGTTACCAGTGGGGAGAGGGCAGGTAAAGGGGTGAGACAGGGTAGGATATTAAAAGAAGTACAAATTACAATGTATAAAATAAATGAGATATAAGGATATATTGTACAGCACATGGAATAGAGCTAATATTTTATAATAACTTTAGATGGAGCATTGTCTATAAACATATTGAATCATCATGTATACCGGAACCTAATATAATATTGTAAATCTACTACACTATAATTCTTAAAAAGACATATGTCCTAATACTACTCCTTCAGACCTTTTAAATGGGGGCATAATTAAGAATATTTTTATTTGCCCTTACTACATTAGATGGTTAGATAGCATCACGACTCAATGGACATGAATTTGAGCAAACTCTGGGAGATAGTGAAGGACAGGGAAACCTGGCATGCTGCAGTCTATGGGGTTGCAAAGAGTCAGACACAACTCTATGCAACTGAACAACAGTAACACATGCCCCCATACTCTTCTAGGAACCCAATCCATGTAATTCTCACAGCCATCCTTTGGGAAAAGTACCCATTAGTATCCATCTTGCAGAAGAGGCATAGAAGCCCCCTACGTCCCTAGTTGGTAACTGGCAGAGTCAGGATTTGAGTGGAATCAGGCAGATACCACAGCTTGTTTGCTGAGTCACCCAGCTCAGACTAACTGCTTCTTTGAAGGTCCATAGGCAGGACAGAAAGAAAGAGTTGTAAACACTTGCTGGATAATTGTAGGCACAGCTAACTGTGTGGTTGCACATCTTCTGGCTCCTCATTGAACCGCAGGGCATTCGAGGCCACTGTGTTCTTTTTCCCTTCTGTCCATGGCTCTTTTCCTGGGTGGGGAGAATGTGGACTCTCAGCGTCACCCGTATATGATGTCCCATGGCTCAGACATGGCGGTAAAAAGGCTGTAGGTCACATCAGTCTGCCTGTGTGAGCTCACGCTCAAAAGTCAGTGACTTCGCATCTTCTGCGGGTTCTCTAAATCCAGAGTATCCTTCCCATTTGGGTATTGAAGTGGTTTAGCAATGAAAAACAGCATGCTTTAAAACAGCCACAGCAGGCTGGAACGTTGTCTGTTGTAGGAGTGGGCACAGCAAGGTTGAAAGTGGCATATCTTGAGTGCAGTTAAAGCCCAGCAGCTTTGATTAAGAAGCTTTGGTTAAGATGACAGTGGTCCCTACAACTTCCTAACCCTCGGCTTGCTGTTTTGTCTGTTATGTTTTGTTTTGTCTTGCTTTCCTTTGTCAAGCCTGCCTCTAACATTTGCAGAGCCCACGGCAAGAGTACAAATGAACGCCCACAGACCATATGTCTAAATATTTAAAAGTTATAAAATTAGCTAAAACACAGTTAAATAAAATATGTTCCATCCTTCTACCTTGACAAATATACCATCATGGTAAAAAGTGGAAAACAATGTAAAGTTATGGCTTTTGTTGGGAAAATATCAAAGATAAGTAAGTGTAATTGTTATTGCACATGTCTGGGTGTTTTGTTGTTGTGCTGGAAATGTTTAGAAGAGTGATGAGATGAAAGAGAAATAATTCATAATTTACTATCTATCCCACTGAATTGATTTTTTGTCTGCATTTCAGTAAAAATCACTGTATTGTTATAATCAATATTCCATAATTTGTGTCCTGAAGGGTTGCAAATACACTGTAATTCTGCTAAAAGTGTCCAAAAATTTGAATATATGTTTATCAAGAATGTGCATTAATATGAATATGGAAAAATTTAATGTTAAATTTATTTAATTCATATTATTTATAGTATGCTATTTTTATTCTAAAATACTCAAATTATACATACAAATAGAAAAGAAAAATTATAACTAATGAATATAAGATTTTTTTTAAAAGCTGAAATTTTATTCCATTTTTGGAAAACAAATTTGAACTACTTTAAGGAAATATAAGTATTTGCTAATGTAGCTGGTTTTCAAGGTAAGATATCAGCATTCGATTTCATGAATTACTTGTGTGGATTTATAGAGTTACCAACCTGGTGGTGATATGAATTGACAGTAGAATGTTCTGCTGCCAGGGGCAACTATTGCAAGGATTTGCTAAACGTTCAATACCTGCAGAGCCGTGTATTGGAGAAGCAAGAAAACAGTGCCAGGCCTGCTGGGGAAATGATACTGCATGAGGGAAGGCCTTTGTGGGGTCTGCCAGGTTGATTCATTTGTCTTTTCTGCCTGCTCTTGCAAGCAGTGTTCACCTCCAGTGTTCTGAGCAGCATAGCCCAACCTTTACAACGTTTGGATGTGAACACCTTCTACTTTGAGGACACACAGCAAACAGTGTATAGAAGCATTTCCACGGGTCCTGAATGGAGTTAGTCACAAGAGCAGATGTTGGAGTTTAAAGTTGCACTGTATCCTTGTTGAGTCCTGACTCCCAAATGACAGAGACATCGTATGTTCTTTAATTTCTCTCTGTGTGTATTTGTGTGTGTGTGTGTGTGTGTGTGTGTGTGTGTGTGTGTGTGAGATGCAGGGCCTTTCAAAGAAGGGCTCAGGGCAGTGGCGCTTTGCCTGGGTCTAAAAGTGGGACCGTTTGGGGAAATGTTTTAAAATTTGTGTTATTTGTTTACTTACATTTTACTTATTCTTTTTTTTTCAAGTTTTAAACTTGGACCCTCAGCTGCAACAAAATGAAGTCACGCTTATGGGAGCCTTTCCATGAGCTTGTCCTCTTATGATCCTGCAATGATTAATACAGGCCACCGCTTCTGAAACTGCAAAAAGCAGAGTCATTTTTTAAAATTTTATTTATTTATTTATTTTGGGTTGCACTGGGTCTCCATTGCTGCTTTCAGGCTTTCTGTAGTTGCAGTGAGCAGGGACTACTCTTCGTTGCAGTGCATGCACTCTCATTGCAGTGGCTTCTCTTGTTGCAGGGCACAGGCTCTAGGCACACAGGCTTCAGTAGCTGCCGCACTCAGGCTCAGTATTTGTGGCACACAGGCTTACATTCTGCAACATGTGGAATCTTCCCAGACCAGGGATCGAACCCGTGTACCCTGCATCGGCAGGCAGATTCTCATCTACTGTACCCTAAGGAAGTTCAGAGTCATTTTTAAAGCCCTTCTGGGGGCCACATAGATTTTCAACAGGGGCAATTATTCCAGAATCATCCTTTAGGGAGTAATGTCTTCACTGGGGGTCAGAGGTTTGTACGCTGGGGAGAGGTCAGTTTTGCCAAGTCTTTCCTTCAACTTTCAACAAGGCTAGCAAGGAGACAGCTGATGATGGTCATTGTCTATGGCACGTGGCTGCCACACACAGGCACTTGTGGTCTCCATAGGAGGCTTTTTATTTCGTTCAGTACCTTATATATATATATCTCGCCCATGAACCACCTTTAGTAGGGGTGCTTGTTAAAAAGGCGGTTTCTAGATCTCAACTATACATGCCCCAAGTGAGGTTTTCTGAGCTTAGGCTCTAGAGTGATGCTGACACAGATGCTTTTCAAACCAGGTTTTGAGAAAAATTCATCTAGATTCATGACTCTTAAACTTTTTAATTATACACCCTTATCATTAAAATATTTTGGGCAGGTGGATCTGATATATAGTCAATTATTTACAAACTGTATATATGGACTATTATGCTAATATATCATGAAAATAGTAAAACACACAAAACAAAGTTTTCTAAAAGGCAAAAATGATATAAACAATATTTTGAAATAATTTTATCTCTCAATGATACAAAAATATTTTTTGTTCCCATCAAAATGTCACTGTTAATGAATAAACAATTATTGATATGATAAACAGACTATTTTTAGTGAGAGCTATATAGTTCAAATTGCTTTATATATATTTTTAAAAATCTAGATTTAATAATGATTTAAAGATTGGGACTCAAGTTCAGGTTAATTAGAGACTTGTTTTTAATGCCATCTTTAACAGAGATACTTCAGGACAAGCTAGGTTCACACAGAAGAGGCGAATTTCTGACTGTATTTGCTACCTGTTTTCAGTCCTATCCACAAATTATATAAATGGTTTGGCTGAAGTCATTCTTATAAGTGTTCTTTGAGATCTGTCAGTTCTTGTCAATTTGTCGTAAAGTGTTACATTTTTATTTTCAAAAAATTGGCTTTAATAATTTGCTGAAACTCTTTGAGAGATTTTAAAATAGATTTGAAAATTCTGTTTCCAAGTTTTTAAAATGTGATGAGTTTCCATTGGCAATACAGTCATTTCCAGGAATAAAATCATACCGTGAAAGGGACATTTTTAATCACATGTGTTTTAAAAAGCAGTTACTTTTGCAATTGTTGTGAAATGTCATCTTTACCTGAAGGGGGCAGATGAAGAGTGTTTTATGGTTTTCATTTTTAAATAACTGTAGATTCTCATGGAAATCACATCCTGGAGAAGGGGAACAAATTACTGTGGTTTAAGGCTGAAGTTGAAGAGGTACTGGGCTTCCCTGGTGGCTCAAATGGTAAAGAATCTGCCTGCAATGCAGGAGACCTGGGTCCGATCCCTGGGTTGGGAAGATCCCCTGGAGGAGGGCATGGCAACCCACTCCAGTACTCTTGCCTGGAGAATCCCATGGACAGAGGAGCCTGGTGGCAACAGTCCAGGGGGTTACAAAGAATTGGACACCACTGAGCACTGACTGAGGAGATACTAAGGAAACAGTGAAAATCACGACACTGCCAAGAAATTGGCAAAGGCTAGATAAGGAGAGGCCTGTAGTTTATGCCCATGGCTGTTGTTTCTATCTTCTGAGAACAGAGCAGTCATAAATGGCAGTCATGGACATCCCAGTTCACGGTGGAAGGGCTCGTGGTCCCAGTGGGTGGATGATGGAATCCTCGCTGTGAGATAGAATAGTAGGAGGTACGAGAGCTGATGGTAACAGAGCCCTTGGGTGCAGGCATTGTTCTGGGGCTTCCATGTGTAGCACTTCATTTAATACTCACACCAACCTAAGTACAGTCCAAGTGCCAGCCTTTTCATGAGTGAGGAGCCTTAGCGTGAGGTCTTACAGCTGGTCAATAATGGAGTCAGGAGTCAGCATGTCTGGGGATGAAAGCTGAGGACACGAGAAGTCACAGTGTCGTCAGGGCCTGGAGACCTACTCAGTAGGACTCAACTCCGCCAGTCAGAAGGAGGAGGTGCTTGAGGGCACCTGGGGTCTGAATGCTCCACACTCAGAAACCGAAGTTCCCTCTTGCAGAAGCTGCCCTCTGCGGTCTTAAATCCACAGAGCAGAGACTGAAATATCTGAGATTATCAGCTGATCTTGTGGGGCATGGATTTCCTAAGGTCTGCAGGCACAGCAACCCACTGCAGTGTTCCTGCCTGGAGAATCTCATGGACAGAGGAGTCTGGGAGGTTACAGTTCATGGGGTCGGACTTGACTGAAGTGACTTAGTATGCACGCATGCAGACTTCTTGGCAAGAATTTTCTGTCTGGCTGTTTTGGACATCATTAGCTTCAAAATGTGTTTCTTTAATTTTGGTGACATATACAGACGCAATATTAGCGGCTGGGGCATTTTCTTGGACTGTTGCAAGTATTAGTTTGTGTTTTCTTGGAAAGCTTCCTCCAAAAGTGTCAATGTATAAGCAACCATTCTGCTCCAGATGTTGTGTTAGATTCTTGAGATTCAGAGGTTTCAAAGATCTGTCACTTACTCTTAGGAAAATGACAGCCTAGAGAGAACCAGGTAAGTGGGTATGTAGTTCATATACTATGTTGAGATTGTTTATAGGGACAAGTGGCTGTTCACAGGACTTCCCAGGTGGTTCAGTGGTTGGGAATCTGCCTGCCAATGCAGGGGACACAGATTCAATCTCTGGTCCAGGAAGATTCCACATGCCATGGGACCACTTAGCCCACAAGCCACAACTACTGAAGCCCATGTGCCCTAGAGCTAGTGCCCCACAGCAAGAGAAGCCACAGCAATGAGAACCTGGAGCACTCTACCTAGAGAAAGCCTGTGCAGAGCAATGAAGAGCCAGCACAGCCAAAAATGTATAATAATAATAATAATATATTTTTTAAATGACTGTGCACAGATGGGAAGACAGACAAGGCTTGCAGAAGGAATGGTCTGTGGCTGCTGGGTGGAGTGGTGGCCTTTTTCCATTTGTTCATCACAGAACCTGAGAATGGATGTCACCTGTTCCTCCTTTCACTCCCCGCTTTCCTTCCCATTTCCTCTGCACAAATTTCCTCCCATCCGCACTTCTATTTTTGTGCACACTTCTATTCTTTTCATTAAAATAGAATTCCTTTACCATCAGAAGATATATTATTAGCAGTAAACAAGAAAGGGAAGAGCAAATCTGTCTTTCTTACAGTGAAAGTTAGGTCTAAAACTCTGCCGGAAGCATGTTAAACACTCTGACTAGAATATTCTGCAGCCAATGGTTTGTACTTTATTGTGTGTCTCATCAGGAGACACAACATCTGATGGTTCCCCATTCATGGGCCTAAATGTGACCACTGCCTTAGGTGATGAAAATCTGATCCCTCCATAAATTTACGCTTACATTTATTATGTGGCTGGGAGGAAATCTCTGTGGTGTTACTTCGGCACCCTGTGAAAGTCAGATTCCCTGTAAACCATGCACTTAATGTTTTTAACACTAGTTGACGATCCTTGCCCTGGGTCAATAATTTCATTAGGGACTGACAGCAATTAAATCTAATTCAGGGGTTTCCTTGGTGGCTCAGTGGTAAAAAATCCGCCTGCCAGTGAAGGAGACGGCAGTTTGATCCCTTGTCCAGGAAGACCCCACATGGTGAGGAGCAACTAACCCCATGTGCCACAACCATTGAGCCCATGCTCTAGAGCCTGGGAACCACATCTACTGAGCTGCAACTACTGAAGCCTGCTCACCGCAAATACAGAGTAGCCCCAGCTCAGTGCAACTAGAGACAAGCCCTCACAACAACAAAGACCCAGCACAGCCCCAAATAAATAAAATTATTTAAAAAAATCTAATTCAATCCTTCCTTTTCTCTTAATAGGTAGCATCAGTTCAGTTCAGTCACTCAGTCGTGTCCAACTCTTTACGACCCCATGAATCGCAGCACGCTAGGCCTCCCTCTCCATCACCAACTCCCGGAGTTTACCCAAACACATGTCCATCGAGTCAGTGATGCCATCCAACCATCTCATCCTCTGTTGTCCCCTTCTCCTCCTGTCCCCAATCCCTCCCAGCATCACGGTCTTTTCCAATGAGTCAAATCTTCGCATGAGGTGGCCAAAGTATTGGAGTTTGAGCTTCAACATCAGTCCTTCCAATGAATAACCAGGACTGATCTCCTTTAGGATGGACTGGTTGGATCTCCTTGCAGTCCAAGGGACTCTCAAGAGTCTTCTCCAACACCACAGTTCAAAAGCATCAATTCTTCGGCGCTCAGCTTTCTTCACCATCCAACTCTCACATCCATACATGACCACTGGAAAAACCATAGCCTTGACTAGATGGACCTTTGTTGGCAAAGTAATGTCTCTGCTTTTAAATATGCTATCTAGGTTGGTCGTAACTTTCCTTCCAAGGAGTAAGCGTCTTTTAATTTCATGGCTGCAATCACCATCAGCAGTGATTTTGGAGCCCCCCAAAATAAAATCTGACACTGTTTCCACTGTTTCCCTGTCTATTTGCCATGAAGTGATGGGACCAGATGCCATGATCTTAGTTTTCTGAACCTTGAGCTTTAAGCCAACTTTTTCACTCTCTTCTTTCACTTTCATCAAGAGGCTCTTTAGTTTTTCTTCGCTTTCTGCCATAAGGGTGGTGTCATCCACATATCTGAGGTTATTGATATTTCTCCCAGCAATCTTGATTCCAGCTTGTGTTTCTTCCAGCCTAGCATTTCTCATGATGTACTCTGCGTATAAATTAAATAAGCAGGGTGACAATATACAGCCTTGATGTACTCCTTTTCCTATTTGGAACCAGTCTGTAGTTCCATGTCCAGTTCTAACTGTTTCTTCCTGATCTGCATACAGGTTTCTCAAGAGGCAGGTCAGATGGTCTGGTATCCCCATGTCTTTCAGAATTTTCCACAGTTTATTGTGATCTACACAGTCAAAGGCTTTGGCATAGTCAATAAAGCAGAAATAGATGTTTTTCTGGAACTCTCTTGCTTTTTCGATGATCCAGCGGATATTGGCAATTTGATCTCTGATTCCTCTGCCTTTTCTAAAACCAGCTTGAACATCTGGAAGTTCACAGTTCACGTATTGCTGAAGCTTGGCTTGGAGAATTTTGAGCATTACTTTACTAGCGTGTGAGATAAGTGCAATTGTGTGGTAGTTTGAGCATTCTTTGGCATTGCCTTTCTTTGGGATTAGAATGAAAACTGACCTTTTCCAGTCCTGTGGCCACTGCTGAGTTTTCCAGATTTGCTGGCATATCGAGTGCAGCACTTTCACAGCATCATCTTTGAGGATTTGAAATAGCTCAACTGGAATTCCATCAACTCCACTAACTTTGTTCATAGCATACTTCTGTAAAATAAAGCTTTCTTTCATCACATAAAGTTTTTTTGGTGGGGAGAAGTTACTATGGAATATAATCTTACTGGAAATGCAGGATAAAAATTTACTTTTTCCCATTAGATACATATTATCAGAGGAACTCACCACATCTCAGTCGGCCAGTCATGTCCGACTCTTTGTGAATCCATGGACTGTAGCCCACCAGGCTCCTCTGTTCATGGGATTCTCCAGGCATGAATACTGGAGTGGGTTGCCATGCCCTCCTCGAGGGGATCTTCCTGACCAGGGATCGAACCTGCATCTCTTATGTCTCCTGTATTGGCAGGTGGATTCTTTACCACTGCACCACTTGGGAAGCTCATTGTCAAAGGAAAGAGGTGACCTAATAACTGCTTCAAGATGATGACATATAAGTTGGAGGCTGTTTCTTTTTTTTTTTTTTGGAAAATCATTAGCTATTCATGGATTTTCAGTGATTCAATCATTGTCCCTACATTGCTGCAACATTTGTGGTCTAAGAAGTTATTAAGTTGAATAACTCAGTATCAGTTGTCTTACTGTTTAGTGTTATTCAGGTGCAGCTCAACCTACAATTTTGTGAGCATTTTGAAAAAATGAGAGTAACCAGAAGGTAAAAATCACTTTCATTACACGGGATGGGTCGCTCATCCCAGAAAATGTCCCCCACCAGGTGTGGTGTCTGATGTTCAATGTGTCAACCTCACATGATTAAAATGAATTTACTCTTGTAAAATGGGTTTACTGAGAGTTGAAGGGAAATATCATTTCAAGAACTGTTCACCTGTATGCAGTGCAGACAAGATGTTTCTATTTGAGGTGGCATTAGTGGTAAAGAATCCACCTGCCAATGCAGGAGAAGCAAGAGATATGGGTTTGATCCTTGGGTCAGGAAGATCCCCTGGAGTAGGATATGGCACCCCACTCCAGTATTCTTGCCTGGAAAATTCCAAGGGCAGAGGAGTCTGGCGGGCTACAGTCCATGGGGTTGCCAAGAGTCGGACACGACTGAGTGACTGGAAACCACACCACCATGGCTATTGAACTTTATACTTTATCCTTTTTTAAAAAATGAGTTGCTAAATGACTTAACTGGACAGTTCATTACATAGCACATCCACTGAAAAGAGCTTTATATTTGGTTATTATTCTCCCCTCCAAAATGACTTTAAACCCATATGAAAATGATAATGGTAAACATGTGTGAACACACACACACACACACACACACACACATTGAGAGGTATTTTGCTAAATTGTAGAGTGACCAATTGTCTCGGTTTTGTCACTAAAGTTACATGTCCCAGTAAACACTCCAGTCCCAGGCAAAATGGGATGGTTAGTCACCCAAAATATGCCAGATTAGTAACAGCCTGGCATTCAAGCAACAGGTCTCTGATGTATCGTCCTAGTCTTGACTCAGATGTTAAACAAAGCCTTTAATTCAGAAACAAACTGATATGTCAAACTGGCAGGAAAATAACCTTTTAAGTACATTTGAATTGTTAGAAATATCAAGAATGCACTAAAAGGGTCTAAAACTGCCAGTATAAAAGAGTCCAAGTATCTCACTACTTTGAAAGAGTTAATATAGTTGCCAATATTTTGAATATTTCAGCCAAAGCTTAGAAAATGGAATGGTGTAAGGTACAATGTGCTTGAGCTGATTTTCACTATGGAATTTTATTTATGATAAGTACTATTTCTAGAGAGACTAGTCATTGAATGTTAGGTTGAAAGGGACCTTGAGAAGTGATAATGTTTATCTTCCCATGTCTAGTCAAGGCCACAGTTAGACCATAATGGAATTCTGTCCAATGTATTTTTAAATACCCTCAAAGAGGGGAATATTCTATTATTAATTTCATATCTTACCTAAAAGTTCTCACACTTATGGAGATAGGTGGGGACATGGGTAGGGATGAGAAAAAAAATCTTTATGGTATTATTGGTATAGCAAAATACTTGAATTTGTAATTAAAACTATTCATAATTAGTTTAATAAGGCCACTGATAAACTCATGAACAAAACTTGTAAAATCAATTAAGAAAGCTATTTCTGTAGCACAGTGACTAGAATGTGGCTATAAATCTGAATGCTATATATAATGGCAGCTGTAATTGCTTGATGTTTTATTAATAGTTTGAATTTTTAATGCACACTTTGCAGCTAGAGTTACACTTATTTTACTCCCCTTTAATGAAATTTATTTTTCTCTATTTTCTATTAGGAAAATACCAAATAACTTTCTACAGAGAAACTTCATATACAGAAATTTGGTATTACAAATACCATAAACCAATTAAAATTTTATATTTTATACCCAAAGTTCACATTTAGATCTTTTGAGCCAAGTCTCAACAGCCTTATTTCGTGTACTGCTTACTTCAATTCATGGTCATTTAATAATTCAGTGAAACATTTACTGAGCAGCTCTTTATTCATTGATTATACTTGTTGAATTTTTGCCTGATCTGTTACAGTTGTTTGGTTGTGAGGGACAGAAGAACACCAAATCAAAATGGTTTCAAAAAGATCCTAGCTTACTTCATATATCCACAAGTACACCTGGCATTCCAAGATGTCAAGGATCTAGTAACCTTCTGTCTTGTTGCTTCCCAATGCTTGGCTTTCAGTCCAGAGATTATTATCTGATCCAAAATGGCTGCTGGAGTTACTATGGGAGAAGGGATTGGCAAACTATGATTGGCTGGCTGAATCTGGCCACTGTTTATTTTTGTAAATAACGTTTGATTAGGACCTTACCACGTCCATTCATTTACACAATGCCTACTGTTGATTTCACTGTGCAGCGGTGGAGCTCAGCAGTTGAAAAAGCAATCACATGGGCCACACGTCTAAGTATTTTCTCTCTGGCCTTCTAAAGAAAATTCTTGCTGATCCCTGCAATGAAAGAAAAGGAGGGACAACTTGAAGCGTTGTTACATT
Source organism: Okapia johnstoni (assembly GCA_024291935.2). Classification (NCBI taxonomy): domain Eukaryota; kingdom Metazoa; phylum Chordata; class Mammalia; order Artiodactyla; family Giraffidae; genus Okapia; species Okapia johnstoni. The sequence continues at coordinate 27,883,983 of CM044324.1, forward strand.
TCTTAGGTGATTTCTCCCTCTTCTCTCATCTTTAGCCAAGTTTAAGTCATTTATAACATCCAGCAGCTTCTACAAAGTGCTAAGAAGTAGGGTCTGAGCAGGAGTTGCAGTTCCCATGGTATGTGCTGTGCTAAGTCAGTCAGTCGTGTCCAACTCTTTGAGGCCCCATGAACTGTAGTCTGCTAGGCTCCTCTGTCTGTGGAATTTCCCAGGCAAGAATACCGGAGAAGGTTGCCATTTCCTCCTCTAGGGGATCTTCCCAACTCAGGGATTGAACCTGCATCCCTTGCATCTCCTGCATTGGCAGGCAGGTCCCTTACCACTAGTACCACTTAGGAAGCCCTCCAATGGTATAGGATATCAGGAGTAACTCACCAAGATGTCCCCCCATACCACTGTCTTTTTCTTTATTTTATCAAGGTAAGATTTATAGTTGTTCCACATCTGGGTCTAGTCTTAAACTGATGCAAACAGAATCCACTTTAGCTAGTTTAACCAGGAAAGGTTATTACAGGATATTAGTTCAGTTCAGTTCAGTGGCTCAGTTGTGTCCGACTCTGCGACCCCAAGGACTGCAGCACGCCAGACTTCTCTGTCCATCACCACTCCAGGACACTAAATGACATACAAAATCATTAAGAGCTTAGAACAGGGAGAAGGGAGGTGCTAAATAATAAAGTCTGGGTCGATTTTTCAGAAATGACTCTTTATACCACAAGTAGGACCACCAAACCGGTTTCTGTCTTGCCCCTAATCCAGGAAAGATTTTGGAGGTTTGCCCTGTGACCTCAGTTTTCTGATGGATCTAAGAAGAGTTGTTGATTCTGTTTGTTCAGCCTTTTTTCTTTTGAGTGGACAAGAGAGATGACTTCCAAGCTCCTTGCATGCTGGGGTGGAAACTGAAAGCCTTCAAAACCTTTTACAAATAAGCTGAATAAATCCTATAAGAATGGACAACTATTGGTTGCTTCACTACCCTTGTTTGCTCTATTTTCACAAATCTGAATTGTATTTTAATCAATCGCAACATAATTGTACAGGAAGAGATGCATTGTCATTCCAGCAAAGGGTGCTTCTCAGACATGATGATGATCCCCTATGGTTGAATATTTTAGTGAACCAGACTGTTTGTATGGTACAGAAAATCTATGTAAGTTATATTACCCATTTTAGTTAGTAATTCCCTAAATGAAAAGCAATGTACTCTAAATGTATTGATTATAGTATAGCCTAAGCTACAATAGGAGAGCTTGGCAACCCACTCCAGTATTCTTGCCTGGAAAATCCGGATGGACAGGGGAGCCTGGAGGGCTACAGTTCACGGGGTTGCAAAGAGTGGGACTTGAATGAGCGACTAGGCACACACAAGTTATGATAACAAATACTTCTTATGTAATAGAGGTATACTTCTCTCTCGAGGGAACTTTTGGGAGAAGGTAGCTGACCATGATGGATGGGCCAAATTTAGTATAGAGACCTGGGCTCCTTATATGTTGTGCCTGCTGCTGTGTTGTTCTATCTGTGTGTTTGAAACTGGTTCAGCTCCTAGTCCACAATTCAGCTTGCAAAAAGAGAAACTCTAGAGAGCAGGTGGTTTTCTTGGTGATGCAGAGCTTGCACAATTACCTGTACTCCCTCCACTGACACAGACTTAGTCCAGTGGCCAACTAGCTCTGCGGGAGGCTGGGAAATGTAGTCTTGAGCTGTGTGACTAGATGTCTGGAGGATGGACTGAGGGTCAATTAGGGATCTTCTCCAACACTATGTGACTCTGTGCCCATGCATGACATAGCCTTGCTTAGAAGTTTTAAAATGCATTTTGAAGTCTGACAAAACTACCTCTATTTATAGGTGATATCAATATTAGTAAATTTCTCTTCTTAAAAGTATGTTCAAATAAAAAATCTTACACTAGGTACACAGAAGACACTCTAGAAAATGCACTTTAGTGATTTTTCGGAGTTTTAAAGAGCAATCAATATATAATCTTGATGCTGGCTGTTTACTTAGGAAATATTGCATATGATCAAAGTATAAAGTGTGTGCATGTGTGCATGTGTGTGTGTGTGTGTGTGTATGTTGAGGGAGTGGCTTCAGATGAATCAGTTTTAACATGGTGTTCCATCTGAATAAATATATATTCCAGTGACCCAAAGTAACTTAAAAGGAATTTCAATATTTTATATGCATTTCTGCAGAAATGTTAAGGAGGTCTATGTTATAACCCACAACAATTATTTTTAAAATATTATCTCTCTTCCATGCTTCTCCATATTTGTTCCAGAGTCTCTCAAGCTCCCCCAGTTTTCCTAACATCCACTGTTTATGGTTTCTGTCTTCTATCTCCTGCCCTCAAATCAAAGCTCCTTCTTATTTAGATCAATTTAGAGTTGAGTTTCTTTTTATAGTTTCATTTCTGCTTTGCTCATTACCTGGACTCTCCTCAAGAAGGAACCCAGGGCTGACCCAGAAAGCAAAAATCCTTTCCCTTTTCTTCATGCATCTCCCCTGTCTCCTAATTTCACATCACAAAAATGCCAAGAACTGGACTGGCAAAGAAAGGATGCCAAGATGGTGAAGGAAGGATAGAATCTGCCCCAACAGAACAGGCAGGCGGTGAACACTAGCTCATTCAAATGTCTTGTTTCCATCACACATATATCATTAAGAGCTCTAGTGAGGATAATGTGGACTGCTATAACTCCAAAACAGATGGAAAAATCTCTCAGTTTAAAAATATTCAGAAAGCTGGATTTATACAGATGTTCCACCTGAAGGCAGAACTGAACAAATTAATGCTCACAGTGGACTACGAAACTCTAATCTATAAAGTGAAAAGGGAAAGGGATGGGAACTAAAAGTTATCGAGCACTTACTCAAGTGTTGTGTTAAGCTCTTTAAACAATGTCGAGCCATCTAAAACCCCCGTTAACCCTTTGGATCAATGTTCTCAGCTTGGGGATCTACAGATCGTATTCTTGTTAGTCCTCGAGTGGTAAGATTCTAAAAGGCTTGTGTGTTTGCAACAAAAAATAGTATTAAAATGCTTAACATGATGTAGTATAAATGCCTGAAGATAAGTTTTTTTCAATGGAAGTGCCTGATATTGAGCTTTTGATTGCAGAAGCATCCGTTTCAAAGATGTCATCTCCTATAAATAGATCACCAGCTGTGTGACGACAGTTAGTAACTAAACAACTTGATAAGGACTAGACTGACCTCCTCACCCATGAAGTTCCCCTTTTAGAAAGTCTAGGGTAATCTTGACAGCTGACTGCTGGAGCGATTCCACTTTTTCCTTCCTGCACCCTAATTCCCACCTTATTTTAAAATTTACCAATAAAGAGTAAACCCATAAAACCCTAGGCACCCACCCTCAGACTCCAGTAAAGGCAGAGCCCCAGGTCCACACTCCCTCTCTCTCCACTTGTGAACTTGCTGTGTGGTACCTGGGTACCATAGCTCACCAGAACCTGTGAGCAGTAATCCTTGTTATTCCAGTCCCCTCATGCTTGTGGCTGAGGTGCATCTTTCATTCACAATAAGTACGACAAGGGCTGGTCCAGCCATGGCATTGGCTCTCATTGGTCAAGGTCTGCAGGGCCACACCTCAGGTAATGTGGGCCTGGTGAGAGCCTTCTGCATTCCTAGGGATAACATCACTGTCAACAGATGAGACTAATACAAAATCCATGAGCATATTCTGGATCATCAGGAGAACTGATTTCATAATCAAACACTCATAACCAAAGAGTCACACAGTATCTCAGTGTGCTGCTTTAACTGAGGTAGACCAATGAGAAAGGCACAAAGGCAGACCTAATAAATGACACATGTGTGCCAAGCAGAGGCCAAAAGACTTCATATTTTGTGAAATAAATGGTGGCTTTGCAGGAGTTTAGATTCAAAAGAGGGCTAGGAGAGTCCCCCGGTGTGTGGCAGCAGAGTCATCTTCTAAAGGACATCATCAGGGCAGTGTCAGGTTAATAATTTGGTACAAACAGGACAATATCATCTGTTACTGTTGTTTCTTTGAGTTTTGTTATTTTTATGAGTTTTGTAACAAATTTACAAATTTGTGTTGATTTACATTGGTGTGGTAAGTTAGATTTTTCTTCCCGATTTTTCAGTCTTTCTCTATTAGATTGTGATACAGACACAAGCTTGTGTCCTGTGACTTTGCAGTACCTTCTACCAGAGAAGGCAGAATGTTATAGGAGTCTGGGAAAAAAGCAGCCTATATTACTTGTCAGTGAAAATTATCAAAACTGTCACTTTCAATAACCTAAAGGCCAAAAAACAAAAAAAGTACCTAATGAACTTAAAGCATTGGACAGGGTGGTTCTGAATCAGAATGTGGAGTATCTGGACAGGCTGCAATTCACTGCATTTGGAAAGGTACAAGAAAGTGATGGGCTCAGAAAAGAATAGGCCAGTTTGTAGGCAAAACTAAGGGAATGTGGGAGGCTAGAAATTCCAGCAGCTGTAGAGGTGATAAATAAAATGGTTTTGTTTCCAGTCAGTAAAAGATAAAATTGAAAAATGCCTTGTATTCGAAAGACCTACTAAAATAGCTTCAGGGAAACAACAAAATCCAGGTATAACCCCAGTAAGAGAAACTTTAGAGCCATATCTGACAGTACATACTTTTACCTGGACAAAAGGACTTTGAGAAAAACGGCTAAGTGCTCTTGATGGATACCTGGATTAAGAAGAGCCACATCTGGCCCTGGGGAGAGCACAGGTTCTGATCTGATCTGGCCCTGGGAAGAGCACAGGTTCTGAGCCTGATTCCAAGATCATGGGATGAGGCTACGGTGTGTTTTGAGAGGAGGGGAGAGTATTTTGCATAAGAATACAAAGTGAATAGTTGCTGTGATGGAGATTGGTGAATTGTTCTTGACTTCTGCTGTGTAGACTCACACTTCCATGTTTTTCATTGTGGGACTACACAGCCCCTCCAATACAGAACACGCAGAGTGTGTTTCACTGGAGGCTGAACTTGGGTGAGATGTTAATGAACGTGACACAAGATAAGGCTTTAAAAATATATGCATGACTTGGTTTGGTCTTTGCCGTCCTGTGATACATCAGAAGGCTTCCCTGACAGCTCAGTTTGTAAGGAAACACTGAAAACCAAACCAACGAAACAAACCCTAAAATCCATGCCCTGTGTCGCCTCTGGTATCAGAGTGAATTTGCATGTGGTTGTGGGGAGCAGAATGAACCTACTTGTGCTGCTGCTGCTGCTGCTAAGTCGCTTCAGTCGTGTCTGACTCTGTGCGACCCCATAGACGGTAGCCCACCAGGCTCCCCCGTCCCTGGGATTCTCCAGGCAAGAACGCTGGAGTGGGTTGCCGTTTCCTTCTCCAGTGCATGAAAGTAAAAGTGAAAGTGAAGTCGCTCAGTCGTGTCCGACTCTTAGCGATCCCATGGACTGCAGCCTACCAAGCTCCTCCGTCCACGGGATTTTCCAGGCAAGAGTACTGGAGTGGGGTGCCATTGCCTTCTCCAGAACCTACTTGTAACCTAGCACTAATCCTTATCCAGTCCAGCTAAAATGAGCCAAACCCTGTTGTGAACTGAAAAAACAAAAAATTAATGTGTAAGTTGCTGAGATTTAGAGGTTGTCAGCTCTGCTGCACTATTTCAGTGGTTGTTGACTAACACAATCAGCATAAGCATAAGTATAAAAAAAATCATACCTAGCTTTCTATTTACACATCAGCAACATTACATTAGAAAACATTTTGAGTCAACACTAGAGTTCTTATTTTTTTCCTCTGATTTTTTTTGATTTTTAAAATTTTTTTATTTTTAGGTGAAGGATAATTGCTTTACAATGTTGTACTGGTTTCTGCTATACAACAGCATGAATCAGCCATAAGTATACATATGTCTGGGCTTCCCTGCTGGCTCAGCAGTAAAGAATCCGCCTGCAGTGCAGGAGATGAACCCACAGGTTTGATCCCTGGGTCAGGAAGATCCCCTGGAGAAAAAAAAGCAATCCACTCCAGAATTCTTGCCTGGGAAATCCCATGGGCAGAGAAGCCTGGTCAGCTACCGTCTATGGGGTCACAAAGAGTCAGACATGACTTAGTGACTAAACAACAAGTACATATGTCCCCTCCTTCTTGAAGCTCCCTCCCACCTCCTACCCCATCCCAGCCCTCTAGGTCATCGCAGAGCATAGGGTTCTATTTTTCAAAAGGTCTCCATATATCAATCAAGTCTTAAAAACCCTTGAAGAGTCCCGATTAACCTCATCTCATGGATGAGGAAACTGAGGGCACTCAAAGAGGCCACAGGGTCTGACTAGGGCCCGCCTGATCTTCATCATGAATATTTTTCTACTACACACCTCACTGCCTCTTTTTATTAGTTTCAAGTAGCTTCTCTTTGGTTTGGGTGACTATTAAATTAAAATTTGACATAAGATCATACAGAGATCAAAGGAAAGGAAAAAAAAATGTTTTCCAAAAGGAAAGACAGAAAGGACAAAGATAAACTGCCAAATTCAGATGATGAAGCCTGGAGCAGACCTAGAGTCATCCAAACCCTGGGGGATATTTTCACCATCAGAGGATTGTGTCTCATGTGTCTCTACTGTTAGCAGTTAAGCAATGCTTTCAAAATACTTCAAAACCTGTGACTGTCCACCCGTCTGACACCAACATCAAAGCGTGCAGCCTGAGAAGAGCTGGACTGGGGCCGTGGGGAGTGAGGCCCGGACGGAGGGGCGTTCTGGAGATCAAAGGGCAGATTCCCAAACAAGCAGGTTCTTTTAACATACAAGAGAGCTTTTCTTGTTTAAGTTTTTCCTCGTTGGAGCATAATTTGAGTTGTTTCAGATGTGAATCGCATCATGAAGGTGGGGGAGAAACCCCTTTAGAGGATTATTTTTTCCTGTGGCTTGGTGTTAACAGGTTCTTTTAAATGTGGAAGAAACTCATAAGCTCCTTGGGATCGTTTTTCACAAACTGTCCTTTTGGAACCCTGTCGACAGTCAGGTGGTGATGAGAGTCTTTGCTTCCTTAAATCATTGCCTCCCTGGGTGAGGAGAGACCCTAAACGCCTCGGATGTGTCAGCAGCCCAGCTCCGCCCTGTCTGTCTTGAGGGACCTGTGGTGACTACACGGGGAGGCAAGTTGACAACAAGAATGTGTTGTTTATAAGCATCGCATCCTCAGGGAATGCTGGGGGAGTGCTCAGTGGTGAAAGGAAGGAAAGGGAAGACTCATAAGAAAAGGAGGAGGTTAAATCCTCTCCTCCAGCCACGGACGCCCAGTTTCCTTCACTTTTGAAACTCCTTCTTTCTTTCCGAAACATCTTGAAAAATGCCCACTTTTTTTTTTTTTTAAGATTTTTTTGATGCGGACAGTTTGTAAAGTCTTTATTGAGTTCGTTACAATATTGTTTCTGTTTTAAGTTTTGTTTTTTTTTTTTTTTTGGGGGGGGGGGCTCTAGGGCATGTGGGACCTTAGATCCCCAACCAGGGATGGAACGTGCACCCTCTGCATTGGAAGGCGAAGTCTTAACCGCTGGACAGCCCGGGGAAGACCCGCCCATTTCTCAGTTTACCGATCATCTCTCAGGGACGCAGTTGCCCTGGAAACAGTTTTGAATCAGAAGGACAGTCACTGCATGGATTGGGGGTCTCTTTCAGGAGCAAAAGCACGTTGGTTCAGGCTGGGGAAGTTAAGTGAATGTCGCTCAGTCATGTCTGACTCTTTGCGACTCCATGGACTATAGAGTCCATGGAATTCTCCAGGCCAGAATACTGGAGTGGGTAGCCTTTCCCTTCTCCAGTGGATCTTCCTGACCCAGGAATCGAACCAGGGTCTCCTGAATTGCAGGTAGGTTCTTTACCAACTGAGCTATGAGGGAAGTGAAGCGCCTTACAAAATCTCCCTTCCTGACCTCACTCACCATCCTGGGAAGGTCCCTCCGAAGTTTGGTGTTTCTCCCCTCAAGTCCCCAGTCCTGGCTTTTTGTCACTGATGGCCTTGGGAGCAGAGAGCAAGGAGAGGCTTCATTCTGCAACATCCTCAGGAAAACAACACTTCAGACTCTCAAACTGGCATTGACAAAATCAAGGATTTTTTTTGGACAAAATCGAGACCCCCCTCCCCCATGGATATATCCACTATTGATTAATGGATTGAATGCTCTTTCCATGACTGTAGATGCATATATCACTGCCTCTTTTGCATCCCCCACCCCCCTCACTCTTTTCTCTGAGTGCTAATTCAGTTCTTCACGTCCTGGGAACAGACACAGACAAGGAGGGTGGCTGCGGAGTTTTGGAAGGAGTGAGGTATCGACCATCTTCTCTGTAGTTTTTGCAATAGACTTTCATTAAAAACCATGTCACAAGGCTTCCCTGGTGACTCAGTGATAAAGAATCCACCTGCCAATGCAGGAGACACCAGTTCAATCCCTGATCTGGGAAGATCCCACCTGCCTCGGAGCAGCTAAGCCCATGTGCTGCAACTATTGAGCCTATAATTTAGAGCCCAGGGCGCCGCAACTACTGAAGCCCGTGTATCCTAGAGCCTGTGCTCTACGACTAGAGAAGCCACCGAAATGAGAAGCCCACACACCACAGCTAGAGAGTAGCCCCCGCTCACTGCAACTGGAGCAAGCCCACGCAGTGATGAAGAACCAGCACAGCCAAAAATAAAAAAGAAAGAAATAAAATTTTTAAAAAACCCATCACATTGAGCTTCTAAGATGTTTGAAACAAATTGATATGAGCAAAATGGATATAAACACATATTTTGACAATTTTAAAACATTTAAGTGAAATATCAAAATACTCTCAAATGCTTCAAAACATATGCCTAATTTTTTGTTAATTGAATTAGACTTTTTCTCTGATCTAAAATTAGATGCAAAATCATTATAATAACTATTAGATGTTTGATAAATCGGAAATTAACACTGAGACTGGATAGCTATGTCTTATGCGTGTGTGGAGCTTCTTTCACTGCTTTTCGTTTTTAATAACCGAATTTAGCCTCTAGTTCCATAAGGATCTCGCAGTTATAGTCCCTTTGCTTTATTTAGAGAACAGTTTTTCAGGCTTTTTTTCGGGTGAAAATGCCACAGTTTCTGTGGGGTCCTAGCTTAGAACTGTTGTAAAGTTTTAAGTGCATAACTGTCTACAAGCCCGTAGCTCACTCTAACCTTTAAATTGAGGGTATTCTTGATGGAACGATGGTATCTTGCTATCTATCAGTCCTTACCTACATGTGCTTGGGGTTATGGACACTCATCTCTGGTTTTCTTTTAACTCCAATAGCTTTTTGTCCTAAGAAATTCTTCAGCATATCTAGATTGAGCATATTATTATAGAAAACCTGGAAAATGCAAAAACACAAAAGGAAGGAAAAAATATCCGTTACCCAATCATCTCAAGACAATGACTTTTTTCAGCCTTAGAATTTTCTTGTAATCCAATGAAACAACTATTTGTAATCATAATATATGTATTTTGTTTCTTTAAATTTAGCCTTATACCAGAAATCTCTTGTACTATAATGGCTTATTTTGTAATGGTTGTATTATTTTTTTAATCACAATCTCCATGGTCCTAAAAACCTTATTTTTAAAATTTATACACACTCTTCACCATCTCCCCCCACTTCTAGCCCAATGCCTGGCACCTCCTGTTGTATTATTTGCTTTTGTGGATTCCACTATTGTAGATGCTTCATGTAAGTGGAGTCATGTAGCATTTGTCCTTTTGTGACTGGTTTATTTAACTGGGCATAATGTCCTCAACATTCATGCATATTGTCACATGTGGTAGGATTTCTTTCACTTTAAGGCTGAGTAATATTCCATTGTATATATAGACCACATTTTATTTATCCATGTTTGTAGCATGTAGATGTACTTCATCTCTTTTTGTTTCCAAATAATATTCTGTCCTATGGCTTTTTGTCCAACTCTTTTTGACCCCATGGACTGTAGCCTGCCATGCTCCTCTGTCCATGGCATTTCCCAGACAAGAATGCTAGAGTGGGTTGCCATTTCCTACTCTAGGGATTCTTCCCAACCCAGGGATCAAGCCCGCATCTCCTGCATCTCCTGCATTGGCAGGAGAATTCTTTACCACTGAGCCACCTGGGAAGCCCATGACTTTAGCACGTTTTGTTTATTCATCATCAGTTAATGGGCATTTGGACTGTTTCCACATTTCACCTTTTTCAAATAGTGCTGGGATGTCTCAGGGGTCTTACGAGGGGGAAAACCCTAAGGATTTTGGTCCAGGCCTTCTTAGATGGTGCCATGAGATGTTCCCCTGGGTCTCTCCACTCCATCTTCCTATTCCAGCAAGTGGACTTTCTTTTTTTCCCCTTCTCTTTTGCTGTCTGTGTAAATCCTCATTTACTGCTGTCTGCGCCTCATGTTGACTGTTCCCCAGGGTCTGACGTGTCTTTTCCTTGTCAAGAAAGTCAAGAACAGAGAGTCAAACACTTTCCCCCATCAGTGGTGAGATGCTGACAAAAGGCTCATCCTTCTGCAAGAGTTGCTTCTGTTCTTGTCCACACTGCTTCCCCTCTCTCCAGTGAGCCTCTCCCCAGACTGAGTAGGGACCATAAGCATGTTTGGGATTCCTTCTTCTTTGCTTCCCCACTGTCTGGGAAGGGAGAGCCAGGAGTTCATCCAAACGACATAGTTTATTGTCTCTCTCTTGCCCCGACTGCCACTTTTCAAGTATTATTATAAGAAGTTGGCCTTCTGAGTGCTGGCTTTTTCCTTCTTCTTTTACCTATTTGTGCTCTTTTCATTCGTTTTTAAGGGGAAGGGCACTTTGCAAGTTGGCTTTGCTTTTTCTGGGAAACTCTTCTCCAAAAAGATTACAAATTATTTATTTAATTGCTAGATAATAGTCCACTGAGCGAATTGTAGCATGATTTGTTTAAGAACTCCCCCTATTTTTGGACCTTACAATTGTTTCCATTTTTGGCTATTATAAATAATACTTGGAGGAACAATTTTTGCAAAAATCTTTCTGTTTTGAGATCATTTTTTTTTTGGCTGAATTGCCAAATGTGTAATTATCTGACCAAAAACTAGGATAGTTTTTTAGATCTTTGGAACATCTATGTCAAATTGTGTCCCACAAAGATTATTTTAATTTTAATTTATATTCCCACCAGCATGGGTTAAGTGTGCCTCTCTGATTGAATGCTTGCTTTTACTGAAACAAAACAAATCAACAAAACACACATCAATTAACTTCTCCTCATTAGAATTTATAGTGCTTTGGAGGGGGTTAGAAAGACCATGGAAATAATTGCTATTGCCTTAAAAGGCATAAAGGTGTAACAATGCTATTATTACTGTTGTTGCTGTTATTATTGCTTTTTATATGTGTACTTTTAAATTATTTATTTCAACCAAAAAAGTTGAAAGACATTTGTTGGTATCAGTGTGAGCTAGCAAGTTTGAGTATAATTGAGTCGATTTTTCAGAATCTTGACTTCATTCAGGCCTCTTTTTAACAACTTTATCAAGGTACACATATATACTGAAAGATCAAACCAGTCAATCCTAAAGGAAATCAACCCTGAATACTTATTGGAAGGACTGATGATGAAGCTGAAGCTCCAATACTTTGGCCACCTGATGTGAAGAGCCAGCTTATTGGAAAAGACTCTGATGCTGGGAAAGATTGAGGGCAGGAGGAGAAGGGGGCAGCAGAGGATGAGATGGTTAGTATCACCAACTCAGTGGACTCGAATTTGAGCAAACTCTGGGAGATGGTGAAGGACAAGCGAGCCTGGAGTGCTGCAGTGCATGGGGTTGAAGAGTCAGACATGACTTAGGGACTGAACAACAATATCAATAAATTGCATATTTTAAAGTGTACAATTTGACAAATTTTGACACATGTGCACTGGTGGAAGCATCACCACCGAGAGTGATGAACCTTTCCATCACCCTTGAGTTTTCTTTTGGCCCTTCGTACACTTCCCAGATCCTACCTGCCCCCTGCCCCTCCCGCCCCGTTACCCCATTAGCTTTTTGTCACTAAAGACTAGTTTGAATTTTATGTTTCAAATACATAAAACTATGAATCATCTACTCGTTTTTGTCTGGCTTTTCTTTGAATCTGCATAGTTATTTTGAGAGTCTTCTATGTTGTGTTTCCAGTTCAGGGCTTTTCCAAAACCATTGCTGTGAGCATCCGTGCTACAAAGCCTTTGTAAGACATGTGCTTTCTCTTCTTTTGGGTGAGCACCTAGGGATGGAAAGGGTCGGTCACAGGTGAGTGTCTGCTTAACTTTTAAAGAAACTGCCAAACTGCTATCCAACGTGTCTGTCCTATATTACATCCCACCAGCAAAGTATGACTCCAATTCCCACCCCCAGCCTCATCAACACGTGGCACAATCTTCTGGGTTTAGAAATCCTAATTGTAGTGGGTGAGTGGTGGTTTGTCACTGTGATTTTAACTTGCCAACTGGGCTACTTTGATACTGTAAGGAAACAGAGGTATAAAATGGAACTGTTCACTCCCTTTACAGTTTGGTGACGTTGGATAAATTACTTAATATCTCTGTGCCTTGGTTTACTCACCTAAAAAATAAAGATGATGAAAACTGTACTGCATTCTTTAACAGAGTTATTACTAAAATTAGTGGATGCAGTGAATGTAAAATGCTTTGTAGGCTACAAAAGTATTAGATATTATCATGATGATGGTTAAATTGCTGCATGATTTTAGGCAAATCACTTCAACTTGTTTGAGGATTACTTTCCAGCCCTATAAATTGAGGGGCTACATAAGGTGACCTCTAAGTTTCCTTCAAGTACAAAAATGTTCTTGTCTAAAAAGTATACTGATGTTCCAATACCACATGTATATAACACATTTATGGAAAAGTACTCTTTAATGTGGAAAAAATGATAGCTAAATATTAAAAAACCATGCATACGTTGTAATTTCTTATTATCGTAACTATGCCAGATTTTAAAAGTCAGCCACAGGTTTCTATTCTTCTGCGTCCTATGTGGAGGTAGTTAGTAACAAATTGTTCCTTTATTTCTGTAATTAATCTGATCCAAAGATAAATCAATTTTAGCATATTCAGAGAAACATCTTTTATATTCCAAATCTTCAAAATAATGTGATAATTTCACTAAATATCATACAGTAAGTTCTAAGTATTTTTGCAAAGTTTAAAAAAACTTTATCTGTTTATTCAGATAAAGAGCTATGCCAGATCTGGGGATGATAAAAGGTCTAAGAACCACATTTATTTTGATTTGTATATAAATGGAATCATTCAAAGAAATACCTAACTGAAGTTGAGAAGACCAAATGAACTGTGGTCTAAGCTATTAGGAAGATGCCAAGCTCTTTTTTGAAATAATATCTGCCAAGCATCTGCTTTATTACTTAAAGTCAGGTAAACAAGTAATATGAAATTTGATAGAATAGCAACTCAAACTTGATTGCTAAATTATTGAGAGATTTAATATAGTATCTTGAACCTAATTCATCTATTTCTTAGCAGTTGACTACTAAGTAGTTGTTTTGTTGTTGTTGTTCAGTCATGTCAGACAGACTAAGTCATGTCTGATTCTTTGCAACCCCATGGACTGCAGCACGCCAGGCTTCCCTGTCCTTTACCATCTCCCAGAGTTTGCTCAAATTCATGTCCATTGAGTTAGTGATGCTATCTAACCATCTCATCCTCTACCGCTCCTGCTTCTCCTTTTGCTTCAATCTTTCCCACCAACAGGTCTTTTCCAGTGAGTTGGCTCTTTGCATCAGGTGGCCAAAGTATTGGAGCTTTAACTTCAGCATCAGTCCTTCCAATGAATATTCCGGGTTGATTTCCTTTAAGGATTGACTGGTTGGATCTCCTTGAAGTCCAAGGGACTCTCAAGAGTCTTCTCCAGCATTACAATTTGAAAGCATCAATTCTTCGGCGCTCAGCTTTCTTCGCAGTCCAACTCTCAAATCCATACATGACTACTGGAAAAATTGTAGCTTTGACTATACAGACCTTTTGTCAACAAAGTGATGTCTCTGCTTTTTTAATATGCTCTCTGTTTGTCATGGCTTTTCTTCCAAGGAGCAAGAGTCTTTTAAATTTCATGGCTGCAGTCACCGTCCATGGTGACTTTGGAGCCCAAGAAAATAAAATCTGTCACTGTTTCCACTTTTTCCCCATCTATTTGCCATGAAGTGTATCGCTGATAGTTTCAGTGACTTCACTGATATACTATGATATGGTTTAACTTTGTGCTTTGAAATATACTCATTGTAACATTTTTTTTCTTCAAATTTCCTTGACTGCTTTATAATATATCCATATTTCACAGGGATTAACAGTCATATTTAGATAGATGATGGATAGTAGAAAGCAGGTGCCAAGGCCCTCCTTCCTGTTCTCTAGTATTTAACAAAATTACACCAATGATTTCCATTTCTGTTTAAAAAGTCTATCTTTCTAGCATTTATATTGAATGTATTTGACATATAACATTGTGGACATTGAAAGTGTACAACTTGTTACTTTATATAATGTAACATGATCATCATTGTAGTGGTATTTATCACATTACACGATTATAATACTATATTATTGTCATATAATACAATGTTTATTACACTGTATATAGAATATCATACTGTCATATAATATGTTTATTATACTGTATGTAGATCTCTGCAGCTTATTTACTGCTCATTGCAGGTTTATACCCTTAAACGACATTAATCTTATCCCCCACCCCATACCCTGGTAACTGCCACTTTACTCTCTGATTTTTATGAGTTTGACATTTTTAGATTCCATGTATAAGATTAATCATACAGTACTTGTTTTTGTCCGTCTGACTTACCTCAGCATAATGTACTTAAAGTCCACCTGTGTTGTCACAAATGGCAGGATATACTCTTCTCTCACGGCTGAATAAAACCCCACTGTTTATATGTGTCAGATCTTTTAAAAATTTATTCATCTGCTGATGGGCAGTTAGATTCTTTCCATATCTCAGCTATTGTGTATAGTGCTGCAGTAAAAATGGGAGTGCATATATATCTTTAAAATGCTGTTTTTATTTCCTTTGGGTATATACTCAGTAGTGGAATTACTGGGTCATATGGTAGATACCATTTTTAATTTTTTGAGGCACCTCCATATTGTTTGCCATGGTGATTGAACCAAGTTATATTCCCACCAAGAGTGTACAACTGCTCCCTTTTCACCATCCTCGTCAGTATCTGTTGTCTGTTTTCTTAATAATGGCCATTATAGCAGGTGTGAGGTGCTATCTCAATGTGGGTTCAACTTGAGTTTCTCTGTGATTTGTGATGTCGAGCATCTTTTCATGTGCCTGTTGATAATTTTGATGTCCTCTTTGGAAAATTGTCTGTTTAGTTCTTCTGCCTATTTAATTAGACTTTTTTTTGCTATTAAGTTATATGAGATCTTTATATATTTTGAACATTAACCCCTTATACAATATATGACTTGCAAAATTTTTCTCCTATTCTTTTTGCTTCTTTTGCTGTGTGAGAGCTTTTGAGTTTGACTGTTGTTCAATTTATTGATTATTGCTGGTATTGTTTGAGCTCATGGTGTCATGTCCAAAACATCATTGCCAAGATCAATACTGAGGACTTTTCTGTACATTGTCTTCTAGGAGTTTTATGGTATCAGGTCTGTTGAGTTAATCTTTGTTAGTAGTGTTGAGGTAGGGTCCACTTCTATTGTTCTGCTTATGGCTCTCCAAGTGTTCCCAGCCCATTTGTTGAAGAGACTATCCTTTCGCATTGGGTGTTCTTGACTTCTTTGTTTAATATTAGTTACTTGTGTATGCTGAGATTTAATTCTGGGCTTTCTAATTTGTTCCATTGGCTCATGGGTCTATTTCTGTAGCACTATCATACTGTTTTTACTACTACAGCTTTGTAGTATAATTTGAAATCAGGAAACATTTTTTCCCCTCATGATTGCTTTGGTTATTCAGTTCCATGCAAATTTTAGGATTGTTTCTTCTATTTCTGTAAAAAGTGCCTCTGGTATTTTGAATTGTAGGTGGCTTTGACTAGTATGGACGTCTAAACAATATTATTTCTTCTGATCCATCTTATTCAGTTTCTTTCAGCAAATTCTGGCAGTTTTTCATTGTACAGATCTTTCACTTCTTGGATTAAATGTATTTGTATTTTATTGTTTCTGATGCTGCTGTTAATGGGGTGGTTCTTTTAATTTCTTTTTCAGATGTTTCATCATTCATGTATGCATTCATGAGTGCAACTAAGCAACAGGTTTCTGTATGTTGATTTTGTATCTTGCAACTTAATAGAGAAGTTGTTGATTAATGCCAACAGTTTTTTGATTGACTCTTTGGGATTTTCTCTGTATAAGATTATTTCATCAGCAAATAGCAATAATTTTACTTCTTTCTTTCTGATCTTGATGACTTTTATTTCTTTGTCTTGCCTAATTGACTAGTTAGGACTATCAGCAGATTTATTGGATAGGAGATGTGAGAGAGGGCATCTTTTTCTTGTTCATTTGCTCATGAGGTTCTTGCTATCAAATAACATACTCTGGAAAAGTCTCCCACCCAGCTCTTGGCACATGGTAGTACTCAATAAATGTTGCCTATAATAATAATAATTGCTTCAATTTCTATTATGTTACAAAGCAGTTGGTTCTGTTCTATTCTACTGAGGAGCTTGTTATTACATTTAGGTAATTATGTATTTTCTCAGAACTTTCAAGGTCACAAATTTTCTTCTATGGAGTAATGTGGAATAAATGTAAAATCTCTTCCAACTGAGGAGACTTCAACTATTTGGAAGAAATGTACAATGTTTTGTACTTTGGACATTCCTCCCCATTTTTCCCCTTTCTTTTGGCAGATTGCCTCTGCTTCATTGCATGCAGTATTAAGAAAAAGATAAGCCAAATGAATTAGTTTGCTCAGGCTGCCCTAACAAAGCACCACGGACTGAGAGGCTTAAACAATACAAATTTATTTTTTAACAGTTCTGGAGGCTACAAGTCCAAGATCAAGATGTCAGCGTGGCTGATTTCTTCCGAGGCCTCTCTCCTTGGCTTATAGACAGTCAGCTTCATATTCATGGGGAATTCTCCCTCTGTAGGTGTCTGTGTCTAAATGTCCTCTTCTTATAAGGACGCTAGTCATCTTAGATTAGGGCCACACTGATGACCTCATTACAACTTGTGTGTGTGTGTGTTAGTCACTTAGTTGTGTCCGATTCTTTGCGACCCCATGACCTGGGGCTTCTCTGTCCATGGGATTCTCCAGGCAAGAATACTGGAGTGGATTGCCATTCCCTTCTCCAGAGGATCTTTCTGACCCGGGAATGGAACCCTGGTCTCCTGCACTGCAGGCACATTCTTTACCATTTGAGCTACAGGGAAGTCCCATTACAACATAATTACCTCCTTTAAGACCCCCCTCTTCATATACAGGCATCACGTTCTGAAGTACAAGGACTTCAGCATACAAGTGGGAGGAGGGCACAGATCAGTCCACCACACCACACTCCAGACTCTTCTCCGGACTCTGAATCTCAAGCACAACGACCAAGGGAAAACATGACTGTTTCACCAGGGCAGGAGTGTCTGGGAGGGTCTCTCTATCAGATCCCTGTGGTTGCCCTGTCTTAATTTCTGTCCTTCCTGACAGATATTTCTCTTCTTTCCTATGCGTAACCCTGGTACCATCGTGTTAAGGGGAAGGAAATGGCAACCCACTCCAGTGTTCTTGCCTGGAGAATCCCAGGGACGGGGGAGCCTGGTGGGCTGCTGTCTATAGGGTCGCACAGAGTCGGACACGACTGAAGCGACTTAGCAGCAGCAGCAGCAGCAGCAGCAGCAGCATGTATATGTTTAATATTAATATGTGCTGTAAAGTATCAGGATACAGTGCTCAATGATTTAAAAGAAATTATCGTTGAAAACCGTTATTATAGGCAAATAATCTTTTTTGCTTGTTTAGTTTACAATTGTGATCTGTGATGAAGACCAGGAAAAAAGCTGAGTTAGAAGCAGTTTTACTGGAGCACAGGTTTTGTGTGCAAAGACAGGTGTTGCTTGGGAATCAAAGGTTACAATGGAAGGTCAAAGCCGTAATGCTTGATTCAGAGGAAACAGTTGGCGGCTCTGGCAGATACTGCTAAACGTAGTCAAGATCCACGTTTCCTCTTTTTTATGTTGTTTTTGTTTAGTCATAAGTCACGTCGGACTCTTTTGTGACCCCATGGACTGTAGTCCATCAGGTTCCTCTGTCCACAGGATTTTTCAGGCAAGAATACTGGAGTGTGTTGCCATTTTTTTCTCCAGAGGGTCTTCCTGACCCAGGGATCGAACCTGCGTCTTCTGCATTGGCAGGAGAATTCTTAACGACTGAGCCACCTTTATGGTATTAGGCTATTCTAGCTGGGCACATGGCCACACAGAATAAAGGTGGAATTTTCCAGTGTCTCTTGCTGGTACGTGTGAACGTATATGACTGTGCTCACCTGGATGAGATAGGTGCACATATTTTCTTGATGGCATAGATGGTAAAGAATCTGCCTGCAATGCGGGAGACCCGGGTTCAATCTCTGGGTTGGGAAGATCCCCTGGAGAAGGGACTAGCTCCCACCCAGGACTCTTGCCTGGAGAATTCTATGGACAGAAGAGCCTGGTGGGCTACAGTCAGTCCATAGGTTGCAGAGTCATACACGACTGAGAGATTAACACTTTCACTTTCATCATATATGCAACCTCTGAGATTTGTACATCGTCCTTCTTTTTTCTAATTGTCAATCTAGTGAGTTCTGGGTTATGAACAAGGCAACACTGCAGAGGATTACTAAGCTAAGAGAAAAAGAGCACAGACATCCAACGATCATACAGGATAGAGCTTTGGTACCAGCTTGGATGTTTGTGTGATGCAGAAAAATAAGCATCTGTCTTCTTTCAGAGTCTGTATTTTTGTTTGACCTGCAACAGTTTTTATGTTCTAAGTGATATGCACGCATGCATGCTAAGTAGCTTCAGTCTCTTATGAACCCACCCGCGTCTCTTACATCTCCTGCATTGGCAGGCAGGTTCTTTATCACTAGTGCCACCTGGGAAGCCCAATCAGTTCAGTTCAGTTTAGTCGCCCAGTCGTGTCTAACTGTGACCCCATGGACTGCAGCATGCCAGTCCTCCCTGTCCATTACCAACTCCCCAATAGTGGCCATTAATATGCTTTCTATCCTTGATTAAATATTGGGACAATAAAGACCATTTCAATGACTTCTGGTGGTTTGCTAAAGGAACATGTGTTTCAGTCTAATCGTTTTTGTTAATGCCTGATTCTATCACTTTAGAGCCAAAAATAACTTAATTTTTAATGTTGAGGATGAGAGAAGAGAATGTCTTAAGAAAATCAAACTCTGGTGCAAACAGCTCTATCACTGTGTGTATGACTTCTCAAACACCGAATATTCAATTTTCTTCCATCTTTAGGGGAAAAAAAAATAATGACATCATATTGGGCACATTATAAAACCACATACATATGCTGTAACAGTGGGAATGCTTTCCAGAGTCCAGTGCAACGAAAGAATGGAAACCATTTGCTCCAAACTCCCAAGTTGAAGCATACAGCAGTCCAGCTTTTGAGTGTGTTATATTCCTTGATTTAGTCTTTGACAGAATGTTGAAAGTAGTTGGAAATTTCTCTATAATTTCAATCCAGATATCCACGTCCATTTGTCAGAGCCAGAAAACATTTTCTGCCTGTTCTGATGAACTGTAATTGTGAGTTAGGTCTTTCTTATCTGGTAGAATAAAAAAGCTAAAAGCCAACAAACAAACAAACAAACATTTGGACCTGGACCCCGACCTAATACTTAGCTATTCCTTTTTAAGATTGATGTAGATTTTTGGTAAAAAGATTGTAAATGTTGAAATCCCTTGACAATTACATATATTTTTAAATTCTTAATGAATCTTTCTAGAGAAATTTACCTAAAAATGGATGGTCCCTATACACATCCAATGTTCAATTAGAGGAGCTTGTATTATAAAATTTAAAGAAAACCTACTCAAATTCCTTTTTTTTCCCCCTAGAGTTTTCATTCTCAGATTCCTTAGGATTGAGATTCTTAACTTGGATCCCTGAGTGGATTTCTGGGACTATAATATGGCTAGAAATGACAGGCAAAATTTCGAGAATACAGATCCATGGGTTTCATCAGATGCATGTAAGTGTCTATGACCTCCAAATAGATTAAGAATCTGTAAAGTATCAAATAATAGGTAGTAAATAAGTGTCTAATATAAGCCTAGCTCTGTAGCATTTAGAAGATTAAAGCAGTTTAATCCTGTTGGAATGACAAAAGCAGAACATCTGTTGCAAGAGTCCGTGGTTTTCAAAACTTGCTCTTTTTCCTCAAGTGTGCAAAATCCTGCTTGCTGTCTACGACACTGAAGCCAGAGCCTTGCAGAGGCTTAATGGAGGCTATAACCCAAGATTGGGATAAGAGTTTGATGTTTACTGCATCAGTTTCAAAGTCCAGCTGTAAATATACTATAGTTGAGAGATGGAGCAATATAATCTTTTCAAGCTTGAACAAACAGTGATGCATAGCCAAATACTTGGAACTGTTTGCTTATTTAAGAAGAAGTCTATTTCAAGATTTGATTACCACTAACTCAGACAACTTTTTCATCACTAAGTCCTTTCAATTCCATATCATGTGTTTCAAATTTAGTCTGCATAACTTATTTTTGTTCTACTTTTCTGTCAAAAACAATGTGGAAATCCCAGGTTATATAATTGAGGTCTTGGAGAGGCAATATACATCTAGCCAACCAAAATAAAATGAAAGCTATTATCATGAAACATGCTTAAGGAAGTCTATCCTTTGTTCGGTTATGAGTGCCAACATTTGTGATCCTAGGATGAAGTCAAAGGAAACTAAAATGGGTTTTCCTTAGTGCAACCATGTGCAGAATCGCTCCTTATTGTAGCAGATGATCTGTAAAAATATTTGTGGATTTTTAAATACCCATGAGAAGAAATCAATTTAAAATATAACAAGAATGTATTATTTTTATAATGTAGGTGGAAGCTGAAATCATTATATTCATCCTCCTTAGTTAAGTTTATTATCAGCCTTATTAAACAAGTCAAGTGAGAGACTCTTCTGCAAACCCACTCTCTTCAGGGCAGACACTGAAATGATCATTTCTTCCTTCCTCTTTCTTTGCATCAGGTTGATCACACAGTTCACTTGAGTTACTGCTAGAAGGGACGTGTTGTATGGTTTTGCACCAATAGAATAACTGAAATCCATAGATTTTTAAATTCACATATGAAGAATGTTCCAGCAAGAAATCACCAGTGTGCAGAGTTGTGAAGCTAATGACGAGTAGACAAGAAGATGGTGAGTTTGGCAATACCTGGAGCAATTTCTTGGTAGTGTGGTCCAAGAAGGGAGTAGGAGACTCATTTGATAGTCACCTGGTAGAATAAAGAAAACATTCCTCTGTGTGTGTGGGGGGGGTGGTTGGGGGGCAGCACAAAAAGGCTAACCATTACTGAACTGGCTATTTCTGTAAAATTGCCACAAAAGTGCTTACTAAAGAGAAAATGAACAGCATATGGACTCTAGTTGAGACTTCACGGAAACACCCAGGGAAAGAAAGAACAGAGGGCAGTCTTCCCAATGAGCATGGAAGAAGTAAAATGTTTCCCTAAGTTTTTCTATCCATGTCAACATTTTGGATGGAAATATGCTATTAGGGGAAGATTAGCTTCGGTTTGTTTAGAAAGAATTTTCCCGGCAAATAATCCTGGGTGAGCTTTTAATATGTAGGGCTTACATTGTCAATCATTTCTATTTGGTTGTTTTTAATACGACTTCTTTTTTACCCATGAATTATTTAGGAGTGGGTTTTAAATTTCTGAATATGTTGATTCTTGGCTATCTTTAGCTATTGATTGTATTTATAAATTGCATTTCTAATTTTAATGCATTAGTTGAGTAGTGCTTTAGAGTGAAGAATATGATCAGTTTTTGAGGATGTTCAATATGTACTTGAAAATAATATGTAAACTATATTTGTGTGGTATTATATACATGTACAGTGGGCTTCCTAGGTGGCGCTAGTGGTAAAGAATTTGCCTGCCAATGCAGGAGATGCAAGAGAAGCGGGTTCAATCTGTAGGTCAGGAAGATTCTGTGAAGTAGGAAGTGGCAACCACTCCAGTATTCTTCCCTGGAAAATTTCATGGACAGAGGAGCCTGGCAGGCTACAGTTCATGGGTTGCAAAGAGTTGGACATGACTGAGTGCACGCACATGCATGCGCACGCACACACACACACACACACACACACACACACACACACACACACACACTGGGTGCTTAGAACTCAGTTGAAACACAACAGAAGAATGTTCAAGGAAAGTAAGAAAGACTAGCAAGTCTGAAGTTATGACATGTGAGTCTTAGTAACTTACCAAGGAAAAAGTTCTGCCGTTTCAAATGCCTTTGAAAACCAATAGCCTTAGTATCTGTGCCTCAGTTTCCTCCTCTATAAAATGGGATAATAAATAATACCAACCCCCTCTAGGTCTAGTCTGAAGACAGGGTGAACAGAGGTAAAATGGGATAACAATGATATTACAATTATAAAAAAAAGGCAAAGTGGAAGTCGCTCAGTTATGTCAGACTCTTTGTGACCCCATGGACTGTAGCCTACCAGGCTCCCTCTGTCCATGGAATTCTCCAGGCCAAAATACTGGAGTGGGTTGCCATTCCCTTCTCCAGGGGATCTTCCTGGCCCAGAGATCAAACCTGGGTCTCCTGCATTGCAGGCAGATTCTTTACCATCTGAGCCATTTGGGAAAATATAATGATATTTTTGTTTGTTTCTTATGGGCACAACCACAAACTTTAACTTTTAATTTTAATACTGGATTAACTGATTTCTCTTTGATAGAAGCTCTGGTCTGAAGGGTATCTTGGCAGTCAGCATTGGTGGGATGGCACTAATTACTCATAAAGGTCATGACTCAACCTCTATGATGATGTTGTCACTGTTGTCACCTGTCTGGTCAACGTAGGTGACAGGACACCTCAGCTTCACCTGTCTATGAGGGGGTGTGTTATCTGGTCACTTACTTGACCAGATCTGTCTATGGATACCCTGGCCCCTGCTGGTAACAGAGAAAAATATCCGAGTGGTGCCTCCACACCACTTCACATCCACAAGAACCGCAGGGCACACTTCTCGTGGGGTTCAGAATGGTTATTTAAGCAAATGGTAACATAGTCACTAATAACTTGGTTTTTATTACTGCAGCTGATTAAGTACTTTCTGATGTCTTTTATTTCTACCCTACCCTGTATTATCTTTCCCACTTTTGATGTGGTCCCTACATATTTGTTCATCCTTGGTGATCTGGCTGGACGACATTTCTTAGTTCCCTAATTTGCCTTTCAGAACTCTGCACAGCTCTGGTTTGCCAATTTGGCCAGCTGTTCCCTGTCCTGCACGCCCTATGCAGTCTGTTCACCTGCCAGAATTGTTTGTTTAAAGACCATCCAGCTCCTTGGGCTCCTTTCTTCCTAACAGGTCATTTTTTTTTTTTTTTTGCCAATGCCCTAAACTTGCTGAAATTTGCTTTCCCAGAACTGATGATTTTTTTCTCATCAGCTTCTTTCCTTTTCCTTAGGAATGTTCAGCCTTTTAAAAATTATTACTTTCACAGAAGTTTCAACTCTCTTTTAATTCTTTATGAACCCTGCCATTATTGAAAATTGAATTAGAAAGGATCTTTGACTTCTGATGAATTTGGTAACAAGTAATTATCTCCAGTGGACTTAAAATCTATTTCACAGTTTGTGGGTGACCTATTTTCTATAGCAAATAGCAGGATATTTAGAAACCTGTCTAACTACCACAATGTAGTGTTAAGATGCATGTCCTCATGTAATTCTGTATTGGATAAAACAAAATAAAGAAGCTGTAAATATGTATTTATATTGTTGGCTTATCTTAAAGACACTACAACATTTAAAATGAAATTAATATCATAAACCCAGGGGAGTTTTATTTTTAATACCCATGCCCCAACACACACACTGGCCCTATTTCTATGAGTTCTTAGGAAAAGACAACCCAGGGGCTTCCTTGATGGCTCAGAGGTAAAGAATCTGCCTGCCAATTCAGAAGACACCTGCCAATTCAGAAGACACGGATTAGATCCCTGACCCAGGAAGACCTCACATGCCTTGGAGCAACTAAGCCTGAGCACCATAGCTATTGAGCCTGTGCTCTGGAGCTGGAGAACTACAACTACTGAGCCCGCATGTCACAACTGCTGAAGCCTGTGCCTCCTAGAGCCTGTGCTCCACAACAAGAAAAGCCACGACAATGAGAAGCCCTCGCATTGCAACTTGAGAGTAACCCCTGCCCACTGCAGCTAGAGAAAAAGGCCACACAGCAGTGAAGACCCCAGCACAGCCAAAGCTAACTGACTAAATAAATAATTTCTTTTTTTAAAGAGACAACCCAGAACTTTAAGAGGTGGTCAAAAAATTCCTCTGAGGGGAGGAAAATGTAATTTTTTGTAAAAGCAATTTAAGGATTATTGACTGTGGAAACATAGCGCTAAGGATTTGTCCTGGATGGGTTCAGAGTGAGGCAAAGAGAGCTAAATGGCTGTCTGTCAGGGAAGTAAGAAACTGTAGTAAATTATCGGCTAAATGCTATGGTATTCCCCACCCACCTCCAGCCTGCCATGGGCACACCTCCTGCAGTGTGACTTGTAGCTCACGCCATCAGTGGAGACATTGCACTTGCTCTGACCGATAGAGTGCAGTGAAGAGATGGCGGACCAGTTGTTCCTAAGGTTCAAGAGCCTTGAGTGCTTCTGCTTGTTTTTTTTTTTTTAATAAATTTATTTATTTTAGTTTGGGGCTAATTACTTTACAATATTGTAGTGGTTTTTGCCATACATTGACATGAATCAGCCATGGGTTTACATGTGTTCCCCATCCTGAAGCCCCCTCCCACCTCCCTCCTCGTCCCATCCCTCTGGGTCATCCCATTGCCGCAGCCCTGAGCATTTGTCTCATGCATAGAACCTGGAATGGTGTTCTGTTTCACATATGATAATATACATGTTTCAATGCTATTCCCTCAGAATGTCCCACCCTCACCTTCTCCCTCAGAGTCCATAAGACTGTTCTATGCATCTGTGTCTCTTATTCTGTCTCGCATATAGGGTTATCGTTACCATCTTTCAAATTCCATATATATGTATTAGTATACTGTATCGGTGTTTTTCTTTCTGGCTTACTTCACTCTGTATAATGGGCTCCAGTTTCATAGAAACCAGTCCAACCTCTTTGTGAACAAGCCCTGGCTAGTCCACTGGAGGATAAGAGACTGCCTGATGGCAGATTCAAATCAGCCCATTTGACCCAGCAGAAGCCCCAGGGAACACAAGAACCCAGCCTCTAAAAACAAAGTCAGTCTGCCCTGTCAGCAGATGCCTGAGGTGCCCAGCCAAGTCCAGTTCTAATTGCTTCCCAGCAAATTCATGATTCATGAGGTCAACAAATGGTTGTTTAAAATAGGTGACTTCCCTGGTGGCTCAGACGGTAAAGAATCTGCCTGCAGTGCAGGAGACCAGAGTTCGATCCCTGGATCAGGAAGATCCCCTAGAGAAGGGAATGGCTACTCATTCCAATATTCTTGCCTGGAGAATAACATGGACAGAGGAGCCTGGCAGGCTATAGTCCCTGGGGTCACAAAGAATCGGACACGACTGAGTGACTAACGCTTTCTTTTCATTTTTGGAATGGGTGGTGAAGCAATAAAAACTAATTGAAACAGAAACGTTTAAATCTCTAAGGATAGCCTCATGGGGGCCAGGAGGTGTTATAGGGGATGGGCAAGAGTCTGGGAAGGGAAAATAGGTGGTAAGGGAGGAAAGGCCAATATGTTGTGTTAGTTTCAGGTGCACAGCAACATAATTCAGTTATATTTTTCAGATTATTTTCCACACAGTTTATTACACGATGTTGAATATAGTTCCTTGGACCATACAGTAAATCCTTGTTTCTTATTTATGCATAGTAGTAATAGTTTGTATCTGTTAACCCCATACTCCTAGTTTACCCCTCCCCCCTTCCTCTTTGGTTTGTTTTCTGTGTCTGTGAGTTTGTTTGTTTGGGTACAGATTCATTAGTATCATTTTTTTTAGATTCCACATATAAGTGATATCATACAATATTTGCCTTTCTCTGCTGACTAATTGCAGTTAGTATGACAATCTCTAGGCCCATTCATGTTGCTGCAAATGTAAGATTTCATTCTTTTATATGGTTGAGTAATATTCCATTATAATGGAATATATATGTGTATACAATTTTCTTAAACCAGTCATCTGTTGATGGGCACTTGAGTTATTTCCATGTCTTGCCTACTGTAAATAGTGCTGCTATGAATATTGGGGTGAGTGTTTTTCCCAAGTGAGATTTTTCTCCAGACATATGCCAAGAGTGAGATTGCCAGAAGTCAGAGGTTCTTGATGGGGAGAAACACCGGGAGACAGAGCTGAGGTTGGTATCACAGAGTGAAGTTTTCTTCATGCTGCCCTAGCCCGAGAATCTTCTGCAAATGTCTCCCGCTCGTATTTGTCTTGGATGAGTGGCATTTTTCAGAAACCAGAGAAAAGGAGTTGCGTTACATATCACATACCTGCCATCACACAGGGAGGAAGGGAAGAAGGGAAGGGAAGGTGCCAGAGGTGAGGCAGGAAAGAATTGAACATTTAAAGGAAGCAGGCAATGACCAGAATCGTGAGGTCACTTGGAAGAATATGTCCCGCTCAAGAATTCCTGGAAATGCTCAGAGTGTTGAGTTTTTCACTCTATCGAGGTTCAAGCCAATTTTTGTCTAAACCTTAGTGGGCAAAATCACACCTGCAAACCAGAGAACTTTCAGCCACCAGGAGCTGGCATCAAGTTATACAGAGTTTCTATTGACCATACATAATGTTTTTTATTTCATTCATTTTGAAATTGTGTGGCACATCAGCTCAGAATCAGTACGAAGCCGTTTGCATTGCTTCTTTGCTAACATGTTTTTAATACATCTAGAATCAAAGGAAAAATTTCTCACCAACCAACGTGAAAAGCCAGACAACAGCAAAGCGAGTGTGAAGTCAAAACTGAATTCCTGGATGTGTTTGAAGGGACCGGAGCAACACAGGCAAGATGTGGAAGCAGCATGGTCCAGCATATTTGGGGGAATAGAAACAGTTTAGCTTGGCTGATTACAGTGGGCAGTGTTTTCAAATGCCATATGATGTCTTAGTAGTTCCAGAGTTGGTTTTCATGTTTGTTTGTTTGGTTAGTTGGTTGTTTTTAAAACCCTGCTGCCTTCCCCTCCATTGAGCCAAGAAGCTGAAGATAATTTTTTACAGGGAAAAGAAGACAAATGCTACCCAGAACAAAAGAAAGCCTCGCTCGGTTTTGCGTTTCAAAATAGATTTTTCAATATAAAGTTGGTAGATAAATAGCAGTCTCAAAAAATTAGATTTTCAAGCAAGAGTAGGGTATTTTTTTCAGACCTCTTCCAGCAGAGTTTTTATATAAAAAGCTTGGAGGGTTGCCTTCAGAGAAAAATGGAGAATATGTTTCTAGAAGGGCAAGCCGCACAAGGGAGGACTGAGTGCCTGGCAGCGTCAGGAAGAGAAGGGAAAGCTGTTGCTCCAAAAGCTTGGCCTGCTTGGAGGTTTGTGGGAAATGAGATTGGAGAGAGCCTAGAGCGGGTGCGGCCTCCAGAGAAGTTTCGAGTCCACAAAGGAGCAGGTGTGCCTGGGCTGATGGAGCTCAGGGCAGCTTCCCCAGGTCCCCACATCCGGCTTTATGGTCCCGCCCCCTCGGAGGGCCTGGCTCTGCCTCCCAGACCCTCCCGGACGCCGGAGGAGGCCAGGTTCCCAAAGGAGGCTGCAGAGATGGGGCGCAAGGGCACCCAGGGCACTTTCGGGGTCAGAGCCCCAAGGACATCAGTGGGTTAGCTCCTGGAGGCCAAGCGGCCATAGCTGCAGGTCCCTGTGCGCTCCCCACCCCTCCACCCCGCGCGCAGAGGGGGGCAGAGGAGGAGAGGGGAGGCGCTCGAGTAGCAGGAAAACTCGGAAGTCTGTAGAAATTAACGCCAAGGAGCAGTTTTTGGTTTTGTTTTTAAATCCCTTTTTCAGCCTTATTGGGGCTTCCCTGGTGGCTCAGCTGGTAAAGAATCTGTCTGCAGTGCGGGTGACCTGGATTCCATCCCTGGGTTGAGAAGATCCCCTGGAGAAGGGAAAGGCTACCCACTCCAGTATCCTGACCTGGAGAATTCCATGGACTGTATAGTCCAAGGGGTTTCAAAGAGTCGGACAGGACTGAGCGACTTTCACTTTCAAAGTGAATCAGCCATATATACACATATATCCCCTCTTTTTTGGATTTCCTTCCTAGTTAGGTCATCTCTGTCCGTGGAATTCTCCAAGCAGGAATACTGGAGTGGGTCGCCATGCCCTTCACCAGGTGATCTTCCTGACCCAAAGATCAAACCCCATTCTCCCACACTGCAGGCAGATTATTTATCATCTGAGCCACCAGGGAAGCCCATTTAGGTCACCACAGAGCACCAAATAGAGTTCCTTACGCTCTACAGTAGATTCTCATTAGCTATTTTATACATGGTATCAATAGTATATATGTGTTAGTCCCAATCTCCCAATTCATCCCACTCCTTCTTTTCCCTTTGGTATCCATATGTTGTGACTTTTTTTGTTTGTTTTTGACCAGAGTATATGTGGAGTATATTTGGAGGAGAACCTTGGGGAAGGAGATGGGGTGGTAGGTTGAAATGAGAACACAGGACAATCTCTGAAGAGGAAGGTTGGGTTTACTCTTGATAATGTGGGAATAAATAGAAGGATTTCTCCTAGAGGACATTATGCTCAGTGAAATAAGCTAGTCCCCAAAGGAGAGATAGCACACAATTCCACATCTGTGAGGTGGTCTAAAACTGTCAAACTCACAGAGGCAGAGCATACAGGAGTGGTTGGGGGTGGGGAAATGGGGAACTAGACGTTCAAAGGTGTAAAGTTTTATTTAGAGTTACACTGCCCTAAACAGTGCTAGAGACCTTTGTACCCATCATTCCTACAGTCCCAGACACTGTGCACTTCAGATTTATTCAGAGGGCAGACCTCATCTTAAGTTCTGTCCACCCACAGCACACACACAAAAGCTGCATACAACTCTGGGAGGTGTTATATGTCTAGTACCTTGATTGTGGTGCTGGCGTGACTGGTGTTTGGTGAGACCAAACTCCTCAAATTGTGCACATTGAAAGTGTGCATTCCTTGTATATCAATTGAAAGCGCAAGTGTTAGTCTCTCAGCCATGTCCAACTCTTTGCGACCCCAGGTTCCTCTGTCCATGGAATTCTCCAGGCAAGAATACTGGAGTGGGTTGCCGTTTCCTTCTCCAGGGGATCTTCCTGACCCAGGGATTGAACCCATGTCGCCTGCATTGCAGGCACATTCTTTACTGTCTGAGCCACCAGGGAAGCCCACTACATACCAATTAAACCTCAATAAAGCTGTTTTGTTTTTCAAGAACTGAGGGTTGTCTAATGCTCATGAAGTATTCTTTCATTCTTTCTCTGAAACATCAGTCCTCTGCCTAAAGGGCATAATAAATACCCTTTCTGAGGAAATGATCGACAATATTATCCCCCCTAAACAAAAGTCTCACACAGCCAGAGTGGAGGGAAGGTCCGTTTGAGCACCTCTAGGCCCCTGTTCAAAACCTGCAGAACTCGGAGGAGAAGGGCCACAGTCTTGGCTGGAACACATCTGAACATTGATGCTCCTTTCCTTCCCACCTTCAACTCTGTTGTTTTAGCTCATAAGTAGTTCAGTTTAAGAGAATAATCTGAATAAATTAACCTCAGGGATAACAGTGTGGTCACTTGTCTTCTGTTTTAAATCAGTGTCAGCAGCTGTTTATTGCTTCAAACAGGAGATGATAATTAAGGTGATCCCTTCATGTTTTATACCTTGCAAATGAAGATTAGGAATGACCATTGAAGCTGAAAAACGCAACACATTTCCTTCAAAGCAAAACAGGGGTCTAACTGTGACATCCTCCCCACGTGTGCATTACATACAAGTGAGATTTGGTTGGGGCCAGCATCTCTCTGTCACGGAGGGGATGGCAGTACAGACACAGGCAGAGGCATCTGCAAGCCGTCAGGGAACCAGGCTCACCATCTTCATGGGGCCTGGATCACACCCATAATGCAAACTGAGCAAATTCTCATGGCAGCTCCCACCCTGGGAATAGTTCTTACAACTCCAACACAAACTTTTCAAAGGCCTCCAGCCTCTTTTTCTCTCTAAAAGTGCTGAATTGTTCATAGGAGTTGCAGAAAACTCACATTTGCCTTTTAGCACAACCTAAACATCACCCAATGGAATTTATGAGAGTTATGATCATTTTTAGGCTATTTTGATACTATTAGTGGCACAGTTTTAAGACCTTACTATTTTTCCAAAAGTATGACTATGTCTTCTTAAATGCCTAATTTGCACCGACTGAATCACACACTGGGAGAACTTGGCTCATTCAGAATTAAAAATATACTGAACTGACTGAGGTAACATGAGGGGATTCTTTGTCTATGAGTCAGTGACTGTGCAACTGTTGGGATGCTTAATAAACAGAGTGCCTGCTAGAGACGCTGTGGAATGCATCTCATGTCCACTGATTCTGCTGGTAAGGATGCCCTGAACCAACTTTTTTTTTTATTATTATAGATTTGACTAGTTAGGCTGGAAAAACCTAACTTTGATGTACACACAAGATAATTGGAAACAAGGACTTGTCCAGATGTTTGTACACTCATGTGTATGGCAACGTTATTCACAACAGCCTCATGACGGAAGCAGCACAAGTGACCATCCATGGATGGATGGGCAAGCAAAACATCGCATGTGCATACAGTGAAATATTATTGACCCATAAAATAGAAGGGCATTCTGACACACGCTACAGCATGGAAAAACCTTGAAGACAATGTACTGAATGAAATAAACCAGACACAAAAGGACAAATATTGTAAATGGTGCTGCAAGGAGCACTGGGGTAACACATGTCTTTTTGAATTATGATTTTCTCAGGGTATATGGCCGGTAGTTGGATCACTAGGTCATGTGGTAGTTTTATTCCTAGTTTTTTAAGGAATCTCCATACTGTTCTCCACAGCGGCTGTATCAATTTACATTCCCACCAACAGTGCAAGAGAATTCCCTTTTATAGAGAACAGACCTGTTGACACAGCAGAGAAGGAGAGGGTGGGATGAATTGAGAGAGTAGAACTGAAACATATGCACTGCCATTCGTAAAATAGCTAGCTAATGGGAAGTTGCTATATAACACAGGGAACCCATCCCGGTGCTCTGTGACAACGTAGAGGGGTGGGATGAGGTAGGGGGTGGAAGGGAGGTTCAAGAGGGACAGGACATATGTATACTTATGTCTGATTCATGTTGTTATACAGCAGAAACTAACACAACATTGTAAAGCAATTATCCTCCAATTAAAAATAAATTAAAAATTTTTTTAAATTAAAAAAAAAAACCCAAATGGACAAATATTGTGAGTCCCTTACATGAGGTAACTAGGAAGATCAAATTTATAGAGACAAAGTGGCGACCAGGGACTGGAGAAAGGGGAGATTGGGAGTTAGCGTTTTTAAAGGGAGCAGAGTTTAAGTCTGGGAAGATGAAAACATTCAGGAGATGGAGAATGGTGATGGTTACACACAACATGAAAATACTTAATGCCCTTGAACTGTACAATTTAAAAAAATGGTTGAAATGGTACATTTTATGTTATGTATATTTTACCACAATAAAAAGTGAAAATAATTGTATACAAAATATAATGTTGACTGTGGTCTTCTAGATGAATTACATTTGAAAATTCATACCAATTTGAATTTAAAAAGTCACCATGTCAATAGAAATAGTATGAC
Organism: Okapia johnstoni; assembly: GCA_024291935.2. Taxonomy (NCBI): domain Eukaryota; kingdom Metazoa; phylum Chordata; class Mammalia; order Artiodactyla; family Giraffidae; genus Okapia; species Okapia johnstoni. The sequence goes on from CM044324.1 coordinate 27,916,088, forward strand.
TGAGAGGTCTGTCAGGAGAAAAAGCACTACGATGGCTTAACCCAAAGAAATAGTAAAAACTCACATAAATAGAAACAGTTTTGATAAAAGAAACCAACCCCTTAAACCAGCTAAATGGATAGACTAAAACTTATCCACATGGTACCCTGTGGCCACATAAATGCAGCTAGCCCAAATTGAACTGTGCTATAAGTGCGAAATACACACCAACTTTAAAGATTTAGTGAAAAACAATAATATATTTCATTAGTAATTTTTATGTTCATTAAATGTTTAAAAAGTTAAAGTCAGTTGCTCAGTCCTGTCCAACTCTTTGCTACCCCATGGACTGTAGCCCACCAGGCTCCTCCCTCCATGGAATTCTCCAGGTAAGAATACCCAGGTGGGTTGTCATTTCCTTCTCCAGGGCATCTTCCTGACCCACGAATGAACCCAGGTCTCCAGCATTGCAGGTAGACTCTTAACCGTTTGGGTTACCAGGGAAATGTTTACAATATAATATTTGGGAGACATTAGGTTAAACTAAGAATACTAAAATTAATTTCATTTGTTTTTTTACTTTTTTTTCCCTTTAGCTACTAGGAAATCTTATTTTTTATATGCAAGCAATGTGTGTACTTTATTGAAATATAACTGATGTATAACATTATATTAGTTTCAGGTGTACAGCATAGTGATACGGTATTTGTATCAACTGTGAAATGGTCACCACAATAAGTCTACTTAACACCTGTCACCATACATGGTGACAAAAATTTTTTTCTTGTGATGAGAACTTCTCAGATTTACTCTCTTGGCAATTTTCAAGTATGCAGTTCAGTATGATAACTATAGTCACCATGTTGTACATTGTATCCCCATGACTTATTTATAACTGGAAGCTTTGTATACTTTGAAGTTTTACCCATTTTGCTCACCATCCAACCCCCCCCCACCACCACCTCTGGTAACCACTGAACTATCCTTTGGATATCTATCCTATCTATGAGCTCAGTTTTATAGGGATTTTTTGCAGGGGAGGGTTTAGATTCTGCATTTATGGATCATATGGTATTTGTCTTTCTGCCAGATTTCACTTAGTGTAATGCCCTTAAGGCCCATCCATATTGTAGCAAGTGGTACTATTTCATTCTTTATTGTGGCCAAATAATATTCCCTTGTATATATTTATACCACATTTTCTTTATCTATCAACTGATGGACACTTAGATTGTTTACATATCGTGGCTCCTGTAAATAATGCTGCAGTGAGCAACAGGGTGCATGTACCTTTGCAAACTAGCCTTTTCATTTTCTTCAGATAAATACCCAGAAGTGGAATCGCTGGACTGTAGCTCAGATGGTAAAGAATCCACCTACAATGCAATCTATCCCTGGGTTGGGAAGATCCCCTGGAGGAGAGCATGGCAATCCACTTCAGTATTCTTGCCTGGAGAATCTGCATGGACAGAGGAACCTGGTGGGCTACAGTCAATGGGATCGCAAAGAGTCACACACAACTGAGCGACTAAGCACATGGTAATTCTATTTTCAATCTTTTGAGGAAGCTCCATACTGTTTTCCATGATGGCTGAACCAATTTACATTCCCAACAGCAGTGCACAAGTGTTCCCTTTTCTCGACCTCCTTGCCAACACTTGGCCTTTTGATGATAGCCTGATGGGTCTGAGATGTTATCTCATTGTGGTTTTGATTTGCATTTCCCTGATGATTAGTGATGTTGAGCAGAAAATTTTAAATTACACAGTGACTTGTCTTGTGTTTCTGTTGGATGGCACTGCTCTAGAGGTATATGGGCTGGTTCATGGTATGACAGCACAGAAGATTTCATTTCATGACTATGGGCTCCTTCTTTAAGGCATAAGAGACCAACTTTTAAGACTGTCAGTTCTGGTAACTTTCTATTCCTATGCTTTAATCTTGGCCTCTATAGCAGGCCCACTGTTTATTCTTCTCATTCCTCTCTATATTCTATTCGTTGTACCCCTGCCAGAAAAACTTTTAGGAAATCCTTTGTATACATTTTCATGACCAAAAAAATTACCACCTGGGAAGTTTGCAGGTTTCCAGGTTTGCAGAAATCCAGGTTTCCCAGAGATTCTGTATGGGTAGGTTGGGGGCAGGACTGAGACTTTCAATATTAACAGATATCCCAGACTGGCCTTATGCAGAAGCCCTGGGGAACATTGGCCTGTGGGATTAAGCCAATTCCTCAAAATATTTGAGCAATTTCTCAAGGCTCTTTTTATCTTCATAAGCTGGTTAGTCTAATCTGTCTGAGAGAGAATGGGAAGCAAATACCTAGATATTCTTTGCAAGAGAATCAGTGTCTGTCCTGAGCAGCTTTGATTGAGGGCAGGTAGTTGAGCCCTAAAGGTGTCTCCAGTTCTGTAGTTCTTTGACCCTAAACCTAATCATCATTATTTACATCCTCAGAGTGATTTCTCCAAGTGTCAGCCTGAATTTGAGGAAGTCAGCCTCTTTGATGCTGCATTCTGTAATGCTGACATCATAGTATAAATCAGTATGAACCAAGACAGTTTTGACATGTGCCCTTTTCCACAAATTATTTTCCTTGCTTTTCTACTGATTAGCTCCAGGCATCATTAGGGATGTTCATGTCAGGACTTTATACTCTCATTCTAATAGATAAAGATGATGACATTGCAGACTGCCAAGCTGAAGGCCATATTTGGCTCATGGAAACATTGTGATTTTTCTGCATGGTTGCTGTTATTCACTGCACACGTGTGCGTGTGTGTGCTCATCGCTCATGCATGTCCGAGTCTTTGCGACCCCATGGACTGTACCTTGTCAGGCCCTTCTGTCCAGGGATTTCCTAGGCAAGAATGCTGGAGTGAGTTGCCATGCCCTCCTTCAGGGGATCTTCTTGACCCAGCAATTGAACCCACGTCTCTTATGTCTCCTGCCTTAATCCCACAGAACTAGTATTCTTATAGAAGGGAAATATACCAGAGATTAATCTCTTTGTGAGCACACAGCAAGCTGGGAAAGAGGTCTCATCAGAAACCAACCTGTCATCCCTTGGTCTTGGTCTCCCAGCATCTCGAGCTGTGAGAGAAATAAATGTTTGCTGTCTGTCAACAAACTGGGTGGCTTAAACAACAGACATTTATTTTTCTCACAGCTGGCAAGCTACACCAATACTTAAAATTTTGGAGAGTGCCTATAAAAGTCTGAATTTCTCTTGAAAAATTATAAGATCTGGTACCAGTTAGCTAGAGGTGAGTAGTCATTTGTCTGCACTCCCCATTTCTCCTCAGTCTCCACAACCCCTTCTTGTCTCCCAGACATGAAGGCTAACGGTCAACTGGCAATTGTATCTGTATTATTACCTTTAATCTAGCTCTTATCATTGATTTACATTACTTACCTTCAGTTTAGTCCAGTTGCTCAGTCGTGTTTGACTCTTTGCAACCCCAGGACTGCAGCACGCCTAGCTTCCCTATCCATCACCAACTCCCGGAGCCTGCTCAAACTCATGTCCACCCTACCATTGTGAATTTAGGTTTGCAACTGATAATGTAACTAATTTATTGACAAAGGTCAGTTTTCTTCCAATAATGAAGTAGGACTTGCATTGAACTATCCACACTATCCTACCTGAACTCCCTCTTGATAGATGGTCTTTCTTTATGAGGACACTAACCAGCTATAGATTCTGTATATATATGAACCATACTGAAATACACTATTATACCTGTCGATCATGAAAATAAATTAGGACATAAATCTAAACTGTAATGACAAATCTCAACTCTGAACACCATGAACCAATTACATAATTTGCAAAGGATGTCTTTAATCAACTAATAAATCAGTGTGGCATGAACTGGCAAAAGAAAAACTCCCTTTTGTCTTGACAGATACAAATAGAGAGTAAATTACTTTTACTTGAAAATTTGAAAATAATGGATTTGGAGTATAAGGATTCTATCTGTTACATGATTTAAAGTCAGCCATGACAGTTGCATCAGAAGCATATTGAAATATTAACTTTATGTCTTGCATTTATAGAAATTAAAGCATGAGACATTTTAAGAAGCAGAAAATGCAATAACCATTTGTCAAGAGAATGGGAGCAGAATCTGGAGACACAGAAAGTAGAATGGAGAAAAAGCAAGGAAAATAATTGATTGAATGAGGGGTAATTAACATAACAGAGCAAAAAAAAATTACAAAGAAGAAAAACATGATGCTTTAAAGGAGAATAGAAGTTTATGAAACTGTAGTATATTCATCTATTGATTGGGAGTGTATTTCCATTAGACTCATTCAAGCAAAATATATAAAGTGACAGTAAATCACAATAATGTTTGACTTAGGGATCTACAGCAATAAATAAAGGAATGGATTAAAGTCATTCTTTTCTTTTCAAAACAACAATGTTGTATAAAGCAATCTGTCCGTGATTTTTGAGTTATTTTATTTGTTTTCAGTGTCCTTGGAGTAGAATCCAGCTGTTAAGACAAAAAAAAAGTTCAGAATTTCCTATGGGCCATTTCAGCATGCATCAAGTATTGTTGTTGTTGTTCAGTCGATAAGTCATGTCTGACACTTTGTGACCCCATGGACTGCAGCATGCCAGCCTTCCCTGTCCTTCACTATCTCCCAGAGTCTCCTCAAACTCATCTCCATTTAATCAGAGATGCCATCCAACCATTTCATCCTCTGTTGCCCTCTTTTCCTCCTGCCCTCAATCTTTCCCAGCAAGTTCACTGTATATACTTCAAGTATGCTTCAAGTATAGCGTACTATTCTTAGCTGTAGTTGAAAGCTATCACAAATGTCTGTTTTGTAGATTAAAATGTATTATAGGATTTTAGATGCTGAAACAACCATTCTTATTTTATATATAAAAACTTATTTATTTAGGTATGTGCATGGCATCTGGTCCCATCACTTCAAGGCAAATAGAAGGGGAAAAAATGGAAGCAGTGACAGATTTTATTTTCTTGAGTTCCAAAGTCACTGTGGATGGTGACTGCAGCCTTGAAATTAAAGCAAACTTGTTCCTTGGAGGAAAGGCTATGACAAACCTAAACAGCATATTAAAAAGCAGAGACATCACTACTTTGCAGACAAAAGTCCATCTAGTCAAAGCTATGATTTTTCCAGTAGTCCTGATGGATCTGAAAGTTGGACCATAAAGAAGGCTGAGTGCCGAAGAATTGATGCTTTTAAATTGTGGTGCTGGAAAAGACTCTTAAGAGTCCCCTGGACAGCAAAGAGATCAAACCAGTCAATCCTAAAGGAAATCAACCCTGAATATTCACTGGAAGGATTGATGCTGAAACTCTAATACTTTGGCCACCTGATGCTAAGAGCTGACTCACTGGACTAGACCCTGATCTTGGGAAAGACTGAAGGCAAAAGGAGAAGGAGGTGGCAGAGGATGAGATGCTTATCCTCTGATGCATCACTGACTCAATGGACATGAATTTGAGCAAACTCCAGGAAATAGTGGAGGATAGAGGAGCCTGGCATGCTGCACTCCATGGAGTTGCGAAAAGTCAGACATGACTTAGCACCTGAACAAAAATAATGAGGAATAATGTCTGCCTTAGAAGTTTCCAAAGAATAAAAAAAAGAAAATTCACTGGGAGTGTTTTTATCATAAAAAAGTAATTCATGTTTATTGTATATTAGTTTAGAAAACACAGATTAACAAGAGAGACAACAGAAATCATTCTTATTCCACCATTCAGAGATAATCACTTCTTTGACATCACAGTTTGGTGTGTATAAGTCATTTTCTTTCATTGTGACTGGCTATGTGTATATAATTTTTAAAATGCACTCGCATTGTTTACTCTGCTTCAGAATCTGCTTTCCAATTTAACAGTATCTTATGAAAACCTTTGTCGTGAACTATTATCCTACAACATGTTTTTATGGTAAGATTGAACCTGAATGGAATTAACCAATTTTCCCCAAATATTTTCATCTCTATAAATAATGATGTTGTGAACACCCTTGTACATAAACCCTTGCATATAATCCAAAAGGCACAAAAATGTATAGAGCTTCTGGTATGCATTGCCAAACTATCCTTGTGGAATAACTGCCCATTTAGATAGACATAAATCTAAATCTAAATGAGATAGCCGGTAGGAAGTACCTAACAGTGCCAGCATTTGGTAGCATCATATACCATGTTGTTCTCTTCCTACCCCTCTCATTGAGAAGAGATTTCTCACTTTCTGAACTTACGTATGTGAGGAACGTAGATATCTTCAGGCACTTGATGCATCTGAGGCAGCAAGGTTCTTAAATAAGTGGGTGTCCCTGCTGTTTTCATTGAATCATAAAAATGGATGTAAACTACTCCATCCTTGTCTTTGATGGAATGAGATTACACACCGTCAATTATTAGAACTATGAAATAGTTTTCCTAAGTGGAAATAAAATTTCCAAGTATTTTGAATCATTGACCTTCAAGTCCATACAAAGTCCATGCCTTAGAGAGGTATAATGGTAATTCCAAAATCTATCAAGATGATAGGATTTGTAATGTCATCTCACAAGACATCTAACCTTCCACTCACTTTCAGAGCCTAGAAGAGTTTTAAAATATTTTAGTGCAAGTCATTCTGAAAGAGGCAAAATAATAGTGACTACAAACAGCAGAATGATCGTGGCCAGGAGTTCTAAAGGGAAATCTTGCAAACTAAAGACAGTGGAAGAGCAAAGAATATCTATTTAAAATTCCTTCCACCTTAACATTCTCCAGGCAGAAATAGCCAGCTATCATGGAGAGCATATTGGATTCCCAGGATGTCCTGGGGAAGAATAAAACCTAAAAAAGAACTTGCCGCTGAAAACTTAGAATTAATGTCACCAGGTTTAAAGCAGAAAATAACACACAAAAATCCTATACAGAAATCTAGGCCAAAAAAAAAAAAAGTTGTTCTGCCATGGAGAGTGCCAAGAAATGGTCCTTTGGCCTGGAGTAGCAAAGAAATGGTGTGATCCTCGGCTTGTTTGTTCTGTTATCTCTGCATACTTTCACTCACTGCCTCTGATATTTTTCTAATAAGGTCAGAGTTTTCTGTTATGCCATTATACACACACACACACACACACAGCCAAAACTGACCTTTAAATTCAATTTCTGTTTTGTTTAAAGGTGCTATATCCCTGGTACATGCATGCTCAGTCCTGTCTGAGTCTTTACGACCCCATGGGCTGTAGCCTGCCAGGCTCCTCTGTCCATGGAATTTTCCAGGCAAGAATATTGGAGTGGGTTGCCATTTCTTCCTCCAGTGGGATCTTCCTGACCCAGGGATCAAACCCACATCTCCTGTGTCTCCTGCATTGGCAGGCAGATTCTTTACCACTGAGCCACCTGTGGGAAGACCACTACATCCAGGGTGCTTACTAATTAAAAGGAAACAACTCTTAGAAATACACGAAATGATTTTCACGCTAGCTACTGTATCTGTTCCCACAAGTTCAGTTTCCATTAAAATGGTACTGTTGCTCTCATGTGATGTCTTTAATAATCATAGAAATGAAAGTCCCACACTTGCATATGGTAAAGGAACTTATCCTTCTCAACTACTCATCCAGTTCTCTTTGTGCTGCTGCAGCTGTTTGTTTTCTACTGCTTCCTTCCCCTCTCGTGCATGCATGCTAAGTCGCTTCAGTCTGACTCTTTGTGGCCCTATGGACTGTAGCTTTCCAGGCTCCTCTGTCTGTGGGATTCTTCATGCAAGCTCTCAGGACCCTCTAATTCCAAGAATATTTAACAATCTTAAAATGATGGAGAAAGCTTCCTTTAATAATAATGTAACAATAATATATTTATTCATTTTCTATAACTGTCATAATCCATGATTTCTAGATGTGTTTTTAATATTAGTGAAACACCAGTGTCTTTAATAATAGAAATACCTACTGTTGAGAGTTTGAGGATTTACACTATTATTTAAAGGGCTTCCCTGGTGGCTCAGATGATAAAGAATCTGCCTGCTATGCAGGAGATCTAGGTTTGATCCCTGGGTCAGGAAGATGCCCTGGAGGAGGGCATGGCAACCCACTCCAGTACTCCTGCCTGGAGAATTCCCATGGACAGAGGAGCCTGGCTGGCTATAGTCCATGGGGTCACACAGAGTCGGACATGAGTTTGAGGATTTACACTATTATTTAAATTCAATTCTTTGTTAGCATTGATACCATTTCCTTGTTTCTATTATCCTCTTTTATAACCTCTTTTGAAAAGCAATGAAGATGAATTGGTGTTTTACAAAATCTTAAAATTCTCAGAACAGCCTTACCTTTTTATCGGAGAGTCTATAACCAGGATAATTTTCATCCTGTATGGGGTTTTCATTTCATACAAATTATTTACATTTAATTCAATTAAGTTTATGATCTTCTCTAGATTATGACAAACATACACAGTACTTAATATTTTTCAACAAAACCTTGCCTGCTCTTTAAAGCGTGAGATTGTCAGTTTACTGAGCAGATGTACACGAAGCTGTTTTCCTAGCTAGTTCTAGATGGGGGGACGGTTAGTTCCCAAACATTGTAGAACACCAAGGTTACATGTGTGATTCTTTTAAGTGGCTTCTCATGTTTCTATAACTTGATAAAATGCTATTAATCCTTTGTAGCCACTTTTTAAAAAGTACTTTGTATATTGAAAACAAGTTGAGAAACTCAAAGCAAGTTTATGTGAAGTAATATTATCCTTGTGTTGTGAGGTGTGCTTACATCAACATAAATTAATTCTTTCAATGAAAGTGGTGGTGTATCCTGTGAGGGAAATAAAACATTTCACTGCTTATGCCTGGGAAATTCAAAAGTGGAAATCCCACTCAGTGCTTATGTTTTTGTGATTTGTGTTATCTGGTACAGCGACAGCTATACGTGGTCTTCTCAGATGTTTGATAGCTTTAGGAGAAACTTGGAATGACCTCAGGACGTTCTCTCTCAACCCAGCTGCTGAACTCTGAATTCTGTTCCATAACCATTTGTGAACTCAGCACATCTCAGAGCTCTCCTGTGGGTTGTAAGTGATCAAACAAACAAAACTATAGTGACAGGACAGTTAGATTGGTTTAACAGAAAGGGAGTTCAAAAGACATTCATGGATGACTATAAATATACACAACGGGAAGGCCATATCTTTTATTAAAATCACCATAAATACAAAAGCATCGTTGAAATATATACATATGTATATATATATGTATAAATATATGTATAAATATATATATATATATCTGTATACATATATACAGCTGTATACATGTATATATATTCTCAAATTCCTGAAAAATTACGATCTTGGGTTTATGTGTCACCACATGGCATATCCCTAAATTAGAACAAAAATACGCATACAATTTTGGGATGAACCACATTCCCTGCATTTCTAACTTCCTGTGTTTTCACTCAGACATTTGTTTTTAAAGGATCCGCTATGAAGTGTTTCCCAATTTAGGCTTCATGGCTCTAGGAGTGACATGTACAGTGTCATGTAAAATTTGGTGGCTGTCATGTCCATTCAGGTTCAACTGTATCTCGCCTTTTCGATAGCAAGAGCCAACCTGCGAATGTTGGATATACAACCTGCAGCGGCCTCCTGGAGTTCCTCATCAGGTGACCCAACCATGTCCAGTAGAAGCTGCCGCACATGGAGGGAGAGGGGGAGGAGGGAAACAAGAATAAAAACATTAATCTAAACCTGTAAAGTCAGGCTATAGAAATAAAATTAAATATGAAATATTTTTTAAGCCACCAAAAAAAAAATGCTAGAAATTTCATGGTGGCAAAGGTAAATATAAATGGTATTTAACCAGATACAGGAATTTCTCATGAAATTCTCATCATTTTATCTCTTAGAGCTGAGCAAGACTGAAGCTCCAATACTTTGGCCACCTGATGCAAAGAACTGACTCATTGGGAAAGACCCCAATGCTGGGAAAGACTGAAGGCAGGAAGAGAAAGCGACAGAGGATGGGATGGTTGGACGGCATCACTGACTCGACGGGCATGAGTTTGAACAAGCAAGCTCCAGGAGTTAGTGATGGACAGGGAAACCTGGCATGCTGCGGTCCATGGGGTCGCAAAGTCAGACACGACTGAGCGAGTAAACTGAACTGAGACCTGTTTCTCCCTTCTTTCTTTGGTCATCTGACTTTTTCTGCTTTGGAATTTCTCTTGCATCCACTGTAGCTTTTCTACCTCCTGGGACAAGCCAGCAGCATGTCATGCCTAGACTGTTAGTTTATCCTCTTAGATTGAATTTCTCTTCATTCCAGTCTGCCCCATATGTCATGACCTAGGTAGGTCAGTCCCTTAATAGAGACTTTCATTGACTCCAGGGCAACTAACTGGAGTCCAGTCTCCTAACCTGTCCTTGAAGGATTTCTGTGCTCTGGCCTCAGCTTACCTTTCTGGCTGTTCATCTTTCTCCATGTCATCCTGTACTCCAAGTTCACACTTTCCCATTTCTTTCGCCTTGATCAGTGCCACTACTCTACCTAAAATGCCCTCCTGTCTCCTCTAACTTTCTGTTATCCACCTTTCATGACCCAGTTAACTTTTCTACAAAGCCTCCACTGATTTCTGCCAAAGTGCCAATTCTCCTCATTGGAGCTCTCATAGTCATTTACTCAAATGTCTGTTGCTGCATTTACGTTCTTTCCTTTTCCACAGATATTTGTATTCACGCTTTTTTTGCTCCTTTAGGTAAACTCTGGAAGAATCTTATATACTATATATATATATAGTGTATGTATATATATAGAATAAATACAGAATCTACTATATACTGCTTGATACAGAGCAGATGCCAAATAAATATCAAATAATTTAATTAGAACTTTTAAGATCTATCAATTATAAGCCTATCTAATAGTTCTGATAAAGACTTAAAATGTAATTTGAATTAACCATTTTGGACTCTTTGCCAGCTTGTGGCTCAGCTGGTAAAGAATCCACCTGCAATGTGGGAGACCTGGGTTCAATCCCTGGGTTGGGAAGATCCCCTGGAGAAGGGAAAGGGTACCCACTCCAGTATTCTGGCCTGGAGAATTCCATGGACGCACAGTCCATGGGGTTGTAAAGAGTCAGACATGAATGAGTCACTTTCACTTTCACAAATGTGGATAATGTCATAGAATGAGGATGTCTTGATAAGCAAAGAAATATTGTAAAGAAAAATATTGTGAAACATCTTAAATATGACAGGCTTAGGAGCTTGGCTTTTATTCTGCAGGGAATGAAAGGAAGTTATTGAAGCACTTTAATCAGGAGAGTGATGTGGTCATATTTGTATTTTAGAAAGATAAATTTTATGGGCTGTGGAGGGGAAGACTGATGGATCCTACAGTACATCAGCCCAGAGTGATATGGACTGAGTAAAGCAAAATCAGTAATAGCATAGATGGAAGGAATTCAAGGGATATTTAGGAACTAAGTTATTCAGCACATGGCCCAAGGACAGTTGGTTATCCAAATGGAAGAAAATAAAAATGGTACTTTTCATATCACACATAAACATCCATCCCAGGTAGACTGATTTAAATAAGAAAGCAAAATGTGAAATGTTTAGGAGGTTGTATATGAGACGACCTTGATCAGGCTAGGGTACTGAAGGCTGTCTGGCCTCTCTGTTTCTTGATCCCCCTCCTGTCAATGGTCTTCACCACATTTGAGCTCCCACTGCCAGAGTCACATCCTGGTTCTTATTTTTCAGCACTCTGAACAGACTAGCCTCCAAATTCCCTTGCAACAACTTCTTCCCCTCTGATTTGGCCACTGAACTTGTTTGTTCTCATCATGACCTCCAGTCCATTGGCCTATATGCTTTTACTTAAACCATGTCCTGTCTTCACTTCCTCCCATGACCAGTTTAGAGTCCACAGTCCATCTTCTGATTCTGTTACCAGTTTCTTAAACCTCCTCATGACATCCATCCAACAAAACCATAATCAACTCTGTCTTTCCCATGCCCTCAGCTCGTCAAGCCCTACTGGGGATGATATCTGCACAACAAGGCAAATGAATTCATCATAAATCCAACCTCAGCTGGGTTCTCTCACCCCCCAGCAACCTAAGTATGTCTCTCTCTAATTAGGTTACTTCCTTGTTCTTCTGGATGCTTATTTAAAAATCCTCATTCTTTTCTAATTGCGAACTCTTCCTCAGCAGACAACTTGTAAGGGCTCCTTTACAAGCTTGCCATAAGCCATTAGACTGGAGTTGTTCCAACCAAATCTGCAAACCTCCCTACATCTTGGGGCTTCCCAGGTGGTGCTAGTGGTAAAGAATTCACCTGCCAGTGCAGGAGATGCAGGAGACACAAGAGACGCGGGTTTGATCCCTGGGTCGGGATGATCCCCTGGAGTAGGAAATAGCAACCCACTCCAGTATTCTTGCCTGGAAAACTCCATTGATTGAGGAGCCTGACATGCCCCATTCCCTGGGGTCACAAAGCTTGGGACATGATGGAACACACATGCATGATGCTACATTAAAAGCTTGATTTCCACAAGCAAATGTAGAAATAGTCTAGTGTCCAACTGCCCTGCATATGTTGTGTAAGAAGTTGGAGGGAAAGAGATTTGCAAAGACCATCTACAGAGAATTCACCTAATGCCTCCCTCCTAGGGCCAGCCTACCTCGCTCTGCTCTAGTCTCTGTCTCCCTTCAATAGTTTTTTGTTGTCGTTGTTTTTAAACCTGGGGAGAGGTGAAATGGAGTTTGCTACTCAGGTGGTGAACCCAACTACCTGAGTAAGGAACTAGACAGCGGCCTTATGCTGTTCAGCTCCCCTATGGAAAAGGGTGCATCAAATAGAGGTCAAAGTCAGGCGCTGAGATCATAGCTGCATGGATTTGTATCCTGATTCATCCACTTACTGGACAAGTTATGGAACCTTTTGGTTCTGCCTTCTCAAGTGTTTAATGGGAAGATGGGTCATCTGAGGGTCATTGGGAAGATGAAATGAGACCGTACACACCTTTAATAGAAATGCTTTTCCACCTGTGTTCACCAGCTCTCTCTTTCTTTATATCTTTTGATCTTTCTATCTGCCCCCTTCCCTCATCCCGTTTTGTGTGATTGTTTCCTGAGCCTTCTGGGGATCCAAGTGTGCCGCATATGAAAGGAAAACTCAAACATGTAAAGAAGCACAGGCAGGGGGAGTTTATACCGGCAAGGGCAGAGGAGTCCCTGTGGGAGAGGAGAGAACCACAGGTGGGGAAGGAGAGGAGGGAGGCGAAGGGAGGCAAGAGCTCCCTCCCACCCTGTTTGAAGAGAGTTTGGGAGTACAGGGGTTATTTTGGGAGCAACTTCAGAGAGAGAGAATGCTGAGTGGAGCAAAGGTAGGAGATTTTTAAAGAGCTTCACAGTACATGCTTGTGCTCTTCAGCTTCAAAGACAGTGAAACTAGGGTAACAATTACTTTCACTTGCTCCTTGCCTGCCAGGCTTCTGTGTCTCAGACTTCACGTCCCAGTCACGAATGGACCGTGAGCAGCTTGGCTCTATACAGGTTACACATTCGAATCCCATAAACCCAGGGCCCAGGACAAGGTTAAGTGCTCTGTAAATGCTATCCATTATCAGAGTGATGACTTCACCAAGTCTAAAGTCTGGTTCTGGCATTTACTCTTTGGAGCCCAGCCCAGGTTAGTTTGAGGGTTAGTGTGAGAGAGAAAAGGGAGCAGGAGTTTTGGCCCTGGGATCAGTCTGCCCCCGTCAGCACTTTGTTCCCGGGGTACCAGTGGTCCAGGCTTCACGTGGCATCACCATTGCCCCCACTGCCTTGCAGACTGCCTTAGAAAGCAGCCCCTCTGGCTGATGCCTGTCAGAAATAAACCACTGTTTTGCCCTCCTCTCCCCAGACCTGGTGGTGGTTCTGTGGTTCCCTCTCTAGATTTCCAAGAGTCAGAGGCATTTATTCCCAAGCTCTTGATGCCAGTTACATAATTTCATATAACATAAACCAATGAAGGGTATGTGTAAAACGTCTGGCATGCTGTGGGCACCTGGGTCTTTGATGGAGCCCACGGTGTGCTTGCTGGCTGTTCCTGGAGTCTTCCAGACAGGGTTTCTGGAGGCACGTGCACCGGACCATCACACACATTATGTCAGAATCTAGTGTTTCCTCAATGCTGGTGCCTTTTATGACTCAACTCCATAAACGACATTGTTACCTAACTTCTAGTCCTGAGTTCCTCAAAATGACTCCTACTCCTTGCAGAGTTAACTTTCCCTAAGTTTCTTGCATTAACCATGAGGTTTCCCTCCACATCCAATAATGGTGGTTAGTGAACGTTTAGCCTAAAAGCTTGATCAGTGGAGTCCAGCAGTCCAGACTTTAAATGACTAAAAGGCAGACAAGGGTTGAAAGTTTTAAAAATAGATGAAAGGAGAAAAGTATGGCTTAGAAAGGTACGTGTGGTGGGCAGTGAGAGCAGCTTCCTTAAACAGAACTTCAGTGACTCATTGGCCTCAGGCCACAGCTTACCTAACGTTTGTACAAGCGTGAAATGATTTTATTAGCTACCAAGCTTACTCTGTGCCAGGCACTGGGATTCTTTCTTTATTGGTTAATTTTATCCTGCTCTGGCTATTTTCCTTAGCCAGGAACATTCTCAATCAAGGGTACAGAGATGGAAGTGTAAAATTTTCTGCATGCTAGAGGCCTGGGGAAGGGCATGAAAACCCACTCCAGTATTCTTGCCTGGAGAATCCCACAGACAGAGGAGCCTGGAAGGCTACAGTCCATGGGATTGCAAAGAGTTGGACATGACTGAGTGATTAAACACAGAGGTATGAAGGGCTTGACACCTGAGAGGCATTGCTAGGGCCCTCTTTTGGTGATGCTGCTCTGTGAATTTACCTTCCCTGAACTTCATTTTGCTCTCAGTAAATGCAACTCATTGCATTGTTAATACACCCAGAGGCTGTGCAGCTAACTCCGCTTCACAAATTGTTTAGGATGTGTCACCTTTTCCAAACCACTCTCTGAACAACACGTGCTGGGTATGTGTCTTGGTTTCCAATCAGGTTCAGGAATAGAGGCTTTTATTTTTCTTAGGAGCTTCACAAGCAAACTAGGCCACCCAGAGGAATGCTTTCAAATGGCTCTAAACAGCCACATAATGGAAACTTAGGGCAAAATCTTGCATTTGCAGGGCAGCTAACAGAAAGTAAGGAACAGCATGACTAACACACACGGCAAGGGGAAGGTGGTATGCAATTCTTTGCAATCATTAATTAACAGGAGTGTTTTCCTTAGGAAGAGGGCTTCCCTGGTAGCTCAGGTGGTAAAGAATCCACCTGCAATGCAGGAGACTCCAGTTCAATTCCTGGGTTGGGAAGATTCCCTGGAGAAGGGCTAGACTACTCACTCCAGTAAAAAATCTTGCATTTGAAGGGCAGCTAACAGAAAGTAAGGAGCACCATGTTTTCAAATCACTAACACACAAGGCAAGAAGAAGGTGGTACGAAATTCTCTGCGGTCATTACTTAACAGGAGTGCTTTCCTTAGAAAGTGAAAGTTGCTCAGTTGTATCTGACTCTTTGTGACCCCATGGACTATACAGGCCATGGAATTCTCCAGGCCAGAATATTGGAGCAGGTACCCTTTCCCTTCTCCAGGAGATCTTCCCAACCTGGGATCGAACCCAGGTCTCCCACATTGCAGGCAGATTCTTTACTAGCTGAGCCACAAGAGAAGCCCAAGAATACTGGAGTGGGTAGCCTACCCCTTCTCCAGTGGATCTTTCCAACCCAGGAATCGAACCGGGGTCTCCTGCACTGCAGGTGGATTCTCTACCAACTGAGTTATCAGGGAAGCTTCCTTAGGAAGGAGAGATGCAAATTGGGTACAAGCGATTATGGAAGTGGTATGCATTTTTTTCTGGTATATATTTTTTGATTTGTAGACTTTTTCCAACTATAAAAACATTTAAAATCTTATGAGGAGGAAAAACACCTCAGGTTTACTTTTTTGAAGTGTTTGTTCCTTTCAGAAACTTTCCTCGTTTTCACCTCCCCCTCCCCCATACACACCCAGGTCTTACATTTATTGGCATTGGCAGTTTCATATATGCACTGAAGGAAAACCAGCTCCCTTGCTTCAGAACTTAATTGCACAGAGTGCTTTAAAACATCATTCAAACACATAACTTTTTACAGTGTTGGCGTGAACAAGAACAAGGGGAGGGGCAACGAGAGTGGTCTGCGGACTGGGCTCACGCGAGCGCTTCCTCCAGTGGCAGAGGCTTTGATCACAGGCACAAACCCTTGGAACACAGCTGTGACCCGAACTTCACATCCCCCTTGGAAGGCGAGACAGAGGTAGCAAGGGAACCCGTGTCTGTGTCCAATTTCTGCTTTTACATCTAACAGTTCATGACTTTTATATAATATTTCAGTTGTATGAAAAGTATGTACCAATTTGAGTGATAACAGATTTTCTTGTGGTTTGACTTGACATTGTTTGGGCAAACCCAGACTGGAAATTGGAGTGCTCATTAGAACCAGAGGAGCCCTGAAATACCTGCATGCACACCGAGCTCAGCGGGTTTTCCAGGCAGTCCTGGCATTCCTAGAGCTGATCTGAACCCATCTTCTGTTGTCTGTTTACCAGGCAATGAGGTGAGGTTTGCATGATCTGGGAATGAGTGAGGCCTTTGGATCATGTCCTGCAGGCCCCGGGGTCCCCAGGATGTCCAGGCGGCTGGGCTCTGCTGCAGAGGCTCCCAGTGGACACCTACCCCCATGCTGAGCCTTGGTAATTCATTTCATATGGCAGTTCCCCAGAGCCATGGACCTCAAAACACATTTTACATTTGATGGTGGGGGCAAACCTTTGATTCTCTTTGGTCAGTGAAGTGAAGCAAGCAGTTTGCCCTTTTGTGGTGTCTGTTTGCCTCCAGGAAACAGAAGTGCATGCCCTGTGATCTAAGATCCACGTCCACACAGTTTGGGAGGGGTCTGTTGGTTCCATCTAGTGCCCTTTCTGCATAGACAAACATTCCTTCACACTGGAGTAGGCTTGTCCTCTGGTTTTTCAAGTTCTCTTTTCATGAGCCTTCCACTACAGAGTTTCTGTGCCCAGAAACACACCACACCACACCACACCCACACCCACATACACACACAGGAATACTACTCAAGCATAATAAAGAATGAGGTTTTGCCATTTGTGATAACATAGATGGGCCCTGAAGGTGTTATGTCAAGTGAAATAAGTCAGAGAAAGACAAAGACCATCTGATTTCATTCACGTGGAATCTAAAGACAGAATGAACAAACAAACAAAAACTCATAAATACAGAGAAGAGATTGGTGGTTACCAGAGGGGAAGGGGGTTAGGGGGTGTGTGAAATGGGTGAAGTGGGTCAGTTGTTTGATGATGGATGGCAGCTAGGCGTTTGGTAGTGATGTCTTTGTATTGTATACAGATGTTGAATTATGTACACCTGAAACTTAATGTTATATACCAGTCTTTCAATAAAACATGACAGAGATGGAATATGCAGAGGTTAGAGGAAACAGCTAAAGTCAGAATTTCCAGCTTCTGAAAAAGACAAAATGGGATCATGAGTGCAGTGGGTGGGAAGAGCCTGGAGAAGAAATGCTGAAATGCCAGAGAGATGTTCACACTGAACGTAGCTACAGGTGAATCTGTAGGTGTGGGAAGTTGAGGTAGTTGCAGGTGTACATTATAATTTGACACCTGTATACAATACAAAGTGATCATCGCCAAGGCCTAGTTACTTAACCCATAGCCTTGTAATTTATAATTTCATGTAGAAGTATTTTAAAACAATAAGAGACATCCACTCTTCAATAGAAAACAATTACCTTAATTATATAAAGGCATTTTCAATGGAAGGATTTTGTTTTGGTTTACAACTTTGCTCTAGGAAATGGTAAGAATTTATAAAACCTGAGATAAATCTATAAAATTGAATCTTATCAAGCTAAGTAAGAATTCTAAATTGTTTAAGAATAAGGCCAAGCCAAGAACCATCTAAATAGAGATATATTAAAATGGATAAAAATATTCCATAACAATATATTCCACAATAACAACAATATAGTCCACAATATTCCATAACATTGTTGCTGTCCAAGGACTATTGTATAGCACATGGAACTTTATTCAATATTATGAGGCAGCCTGGATGGGAGATGGGTTTGATGAGAATGGATACATGTATACATATGGCTGAGTCCCTTTGATGTTCACCTGAAACTACCACAACATTGTTAATTGGCCATACCGCAAAACAAAATAAAAAGTTTAAAGTTACAAAAAAAAAAGCCAACATGTTGTTGTTGTTCAGTTGCTAAGTCATGTCCGACTCTTTGCAACCCTATGGACTGTAGCCCGCCAGGCTACTCTGTCCATGGGATTTTCCAGGCAAGAATACAGGAGTGGGTTGCTATTTCCTCCTCCAGAGGAACTTCCCGACCCAGGGTTTGAACCCTTGTCTCTTGTGTTTTAGAGTCAGTCTAAATTCTTAATGTTATCTTGTTTGCATTTATATGTATCTCTAAAAAACTGGCACATTATTAGAAGGAATTCAAAACTAAAAACATGTTAGTATTTAAAAATACCTTATTGGATTTGGAATTCATTCCTCACAGGAGTAAATACGGAAAGATATCCAAAAGAAACGAAGCCAAATATTTGAAGAGGGGAAAAAAACCTTTAGTTAAACCACTTTCCCAACTTTATTTTGATTTCTTTTTAACTTTCAGAAGCAGATTAATATGGAAAAATAAAGCACAAGCCTGGAGGAAAGAGCCACAATTTTTCTTCTTCAGTGTCAAAGAAATAGCTTTCCTGCTCCTACTAAATTGGAACTAAGCTCATAAGGTTGAAAATAAATGACTAATTTCTTGGGAAATAACCTTAAGTGAAAGAGTCTTTTGGCCCAATGAGTACTTTTCTTAAACTGCAGTTGACTTAACCTCGTTCTCAAGGCCTCCTCTCCCTTCCTTCCATCTCACTCTGTCCGTATCAAGTGACCTTAAAAGTCGGTCTCGTCGATTGCTACCCATCTCGGAAATGTTTTCCTTCTCTGATACAATTTGTAGGCAGAAATAAGTCAAAAGCGATTGTGCTTTCTTCATTTCTCTTTTAAAAACTTATCTCTGATGTCTAAGATCTTTAAAAAACGGAACCGAAACAATATTACCACAAAATTTCACAGACATTTTTACCAACTCTGAAAAAAAACCATGATTACCCTCTAAAATGTTTTAATGCATCACTAAATGCTAATTTTCATCTTCTCCTGTTGTTAAATTTATACAAAATGATACTTCCTAGTCTCATCTACATAAGAACTTCAAGTTTCAGTGAAAGAAACAATCAATTTTATAGCAGAATGATCTCTTCCTCTTCTGGCAACAACCCTGTTCATTTCAGAGCCCATCTTGCATTATTTTTTACCAACTTTAGCTGTTCAGAACCACAGAGCTGGCTCTAAGCATGGTATCTAGGCCAGTGATTAAAAAATTTTTTTTCAGCAGCAGAACTCTTTTCCTTTCCTTAAAAAAAAATTTACCAAGTATTTATCACTGTGAATTACTGTATTAACAATATATAATCTCATTTCCAGGCATATTCAGAAGCAAAGTTTACAAACATTTATCATAAAATATTAATAGTAAGTAGTAAGAAAAATATAATTTTGTTAATCCTGGAACTATCTTGCAATATTAATAAGAATATTTAGGCCTGAAAGCTATTGGTACAAACTGGAATGACGAAATACATCTTTACCAAATGCAGATGCATTTTGTTTTTGTATCACATATATCTCTTCTAATTTTTATTAGCAGTGCCTTGAGTTGGGAGAAATTTTAACATCTAGATGTACCATGTAAAAGTAATACCTATATAATTTTTTGAAAACTGTTTCAGTTTAAATGGAAGCATTCCTTAGCTGTGCAATGATTCTTAGCATCTTTCTTTTAAATGTAGTTCTCAAAAAAGGATAAATACATTAAACTCTGAAAAGTTTTGATATATTTTCTGGCACATCTGCAATTGGTTATCATAAACTTTAAATGACTTAGTAATTTCTTTCCTAATATATAAATTCATATACTTGTCCCTAAAGTTCTAGAAAGACTTAGGAATAGAAAGTCCTAGAAACTTTTAAAGAGTAGAACTCTTTTTTCCCGCAAAACAAAAATTCAACTCTTCTATGAAATTCACAGGTACATAAACATACTATGTCAGGCAAAAATGGAACATCAAGAGGGGATGCAGGGTGTGGGTTCCTAGAACTCTTCTTGTTCCCTCTTGCTCCCCACACGGAACCTCAGGATCTGGACCACTCATCTCCATAACCTTTGACCCTGTCACCTGTTCATTTCCATCTTCACAACAGCACAGCTCCCTTTGCTGCTCACTCCACACACATCTTCTCAGTCCACACTCACTCCAGCACCAGTTGCCCCACCATCCTAAAAACGGTCTTTCCCTCAGTTCTGATGGTCTCAGCTAGACAGTTTGGAAAAGAACAGTTTAAGCACACCCTTGGCTCAGTTTTAAATGAGTGACAGACTTGTCTTATGCTTCTTGGATTTCAAAATTTGTGTTTTTAGGCTCAATCTTTAGCCCAAAATTTCAAATTATGTACCAAAGTGATTTATCTTAAGTGGTACAAACGCAAGAGTTGTATCAAGGAAGGGCTTTGGGGCCCCCTGAAGTGATACATGTAGAACATTGTTTCTGTGTGACTTGAGTCAAAATCCTCCTGAGGGAACCCAGCTGGACCCGCATCCCTGAGCCTGCTCCAGGACCGACCCAGAGCTCCTAATCCAACATGTCAATACAGTCATCCTTTCAATCTCACTTTAAAGTCAATGTGGAGCCCAGGCACTAAAGTAGTTCATCTGTGTCAATACTTCCTTTGTGTTCATCTAGCTTTCTTCAATGTGTATCTTACATGTCTGGTAAGATTTTCCTTTTAATTTCTCCCCTCTCACATCTTTTTGGCTGTGATGAGCACAGGTGGGCAGGTCTTCGTCTCCTTGGCAACCAGAAAAAGACTTGGCTGTTCACCTGCAAAGTGATGTGAAAGGCACAGTGAGGAAGTCATGGGCTAGCCCTCGAGGAGGGCAGGGGATGCAGAGTGAGCCAAGTGGTGGACGGCAGTCCAGGCGAGCAGCCCTTCCTCTGTCCCATGTCCTCAGACTCAGAGAACAGGTGTGGGCTGTATCTCTCCCCTTTTACAAAGCAAAGCCTAGGCAGGACACAAGCTAAAACTCAGGCAGGCTTTTTCTCAGTTCATCACCCGGTCTCTATCAGAAATGACGCTCCCCACCCATCCCACCATAGAGATCCAGGAAAGGCAGGGAGGCTGGCTATCCCTCGAGAAGAAAGGGGGTAATAATAACAATGACCAACATTTCAACCAGCAGTTAGTGCTCACCAGGTATGAGGCACTATCAAAGCGCCCTGTACATACTAATTCATTTAATGCTCTCAACAAACCCAGAGTTAAATAATATTAATATTCTAGTGTTACAGATGAGGAAACTGCAGCCCAAAGTTACAGACCTTGGGAAAGCCAGGATTTGAACAATTAGATTCCATGCTTATACCCATTATGAACACTGCCTCCCTTGGCATGAATGTCCATGGAGAAGCAGCTGGTCTGGCCTGGTCCCTGGACTCCTGGTGCTGGCATTCTCCGAGGCCATCATGCCCACACCCAGGGCTGAAATCTGTAGTCACAGTCAGCTGCCTCTGCTTGCAATGATCCCACTCAGAGGGTCCTCTTTGTTTCTGCGAATGCTCCCTGCGGGTGCCCTGCAGACCAAGTCCAGGCCCTACCAGGGGCTGATCTTGTAGACGTTTGTCTCCACCAGTGATGCACCATCACCCTGGCACCACGTTGACCTGCAGTATGCTCAGAGCCTCTCCTGAAGATTGAACCCCTTCCTTTCATCTGCGTATCCTCAGTGGCTATGACAGTCCCACACTGCTTTGAAGTTACGATGCTCTGCGTGTTTCAGCTCCAGCAACAAACAAGGCTGAGACGGTTTTGAAATTACTCCTCTGACCTTCCAGTCATACCCCTTTTAGAATGTACTTGAGCTATTTTTCTCTGGTACAAAAGGAAACTTGTCAGTCACTCTTTCCACTCTTTTGGGCACAATGTCTGAATCTCTCTGGTTTAATATTCCTAACAGCTTACTTGCGTTCACAGGCTGCGCTCCACTGTGTATGTTGTTTTTCAAAGTGTTCCATAAGATTCTTCCCAGTACTGACCCTGGAAGAACGTTGCCAAGGACGGCTGCTTCCTCTGTCTACTCTGTCTTTTGTCCCTGTCCCCTTGTCATCTTCCTCACCCACAACAAAGCTTACCCTCCCCCTGCCCCCTATGTTGTTCTGCCTCAAACACACATACACGTTTCTTTTCAATCACTTCGGTGTAGAACTTTGTCACAAATGTCCTAGAAATCTACATAATGGCCGGTTTGCTCCTTTTGGGGGCAATCAAAGAGTCCATAAACTACCTGTGAGCACATTTCAAGGATTACCCAAATATATTTAACCAGAAATGCTCATTTTCCCCCTCTAGCCTTACTGCTTCACATGTAGGGAAAAATGACTTAATGATGCATTTCAAGAGGATACGGTGCAAATCTTATTCTCCATTAGCCAATGGTAGGTTAAAGCTCTCATGCAGCAAAGCTGAACATCTCTTTTCAGCCTGTCAGTTTATTCTGACATAAGCCGTTGCTGAGAAAATTAAACTAATGAACATTAGAGGAATAACTAACATAAACAATTTCAAAAAATTGTTTCAATAAAGTTGGAGGGTATAAGAAGAAAGTATCAGGGCAAAATGGCTCTGCCAATCTGGCAGTGGCAGGTGGAGTCTATGATGAAATTTTTACCTTACTGCAACAGAATAGCTTTCTCCTTTGCCCAGCCATGATTTTGAAGCTTTTCATGTACCACAAAAGACATAATAGAGGGCAGTTAAATTCACTCCGCACCCCCAGCTACATGACCATGGCATATTTGGAGGTGACTGGGAGGTGCATTCCCAAATATGGTGCAGTGCCTTCTAAATTTACAGTCTGATTTCCTGCTGCCAGTTATGACTGCCAAATGCTTCTGACAGTGCGGCCAGTTTGTGGTGTCCCTAAAAATCATCAGCAATTTGAAAACATTAGCACCCGGCAATAGTCATACTTTGCCATCATTGCCTGTATTTATCACCTCACTTTTCCAGGGGACAAATTGAAAAAAAAAATCAAAGAGAAATTTTCTACTCAAGCAGCAGGGAAAAATACAGAGTTGAAAACCAAGGGCATTAGAGGAACTCAGCCCTTTTCTACATTGTCCATAAATTAAACAGTTTGAGCTCTAGGGCTTAGGTGGCTATGGCAAAGAGAAATATTATATGTTTCCCCGTCAGATCCTTTTCACTTAGTCTCCACATTTGCAGGATATTTGGATATTTGGATATCACGGTTATGTGGCAGGACTGAAAATGGGGAGAGGTTCATTGCTTCATCCGACAAATATCTACTATGCTCTGCTGCACGGCATAAACCGTGCCTGGGAATGCAGAAGTGGACCAGATAGACCTGGCTTCTGTCTTCAGCAGTCATGGTCCCCTGAGACCCACAGTCCCATCATGACAGAAAAGAAGAGACACACAAGTCTCAGGAGATACAGATGGGGGCAGGGGGTAGAAGGAGATATCCCTGAGGTACAAGAGGGAGTCTGAAGCCTGAGAGATGGATATGGAAACACAAAGTGTGGTGTGGGGGGCTGAAGGGCATTTCAGGCTGAGGAAGGGCAGTGGGGACACCTATAAGGGACTTACAGAACACAGACATGTGATGTCCAGCTCTCCACCCCGCCCTGTTCTCCACGTGTACATCCTGGCTGGTGGTTGCCTCCAAGGGCATGTTTTTCTTCACACAAAAGTAGCCAGAGCTTGCCAAGCCATGTCCCTTGAATGTATTACTTTGAGTCCAGGATAAGCAGTTTTCACATAACAACCCGCAAACCCTAACCCTAACCCAGTTTAGTGGTTTAAACAACCTAGAAGCTTGTCTTCCCTTGTGTAACTCTGCAAATGGTCAAGGGCTGGTAGTGTGGCCCTGCTATCTTCAACATGTTGGCTAAACTCTGAGTCTAAAGCTGCCCCAGTGGTCTCCACTCCTCAGCCATCGAGTTAGGAATGGGACCCAGGGATATGCATGCATCTTGATGTGTTGCAAGAAACACAAGTTGCCCACATCACTTCCTCACACATCCTGTGCTGGAGAACTCAGTCACGTGGTCACAGTGAGGGTCAGGGGAGGCTGAGAAACGTGTTCTGTGCTGTTATGAACATGGTGGGGGAAGGAAGAGGCAAGAGGGTGGCAGAGAGGCAGGCAAGACTCAGGTTATGCAAGGTCTTGCTCAAAGGAAAGGTTAGTGTTATAAGAAGTGCAGGGACAGACTTATGAGAATTCACTTGCAGAAAAGGATGGATCATGGTAGACACAAGCTAAGGTTCCCAGTGAGTCTCCCTTTTAATTATGTGTCTTTGTTCAGCAACAATCCAAATTCTGCATTCAGAGGATGCATATCTGAGTCACACAGCCTTGAAGGAACTACTTAAGAGCTTACGTTTCAACAGAAAGGTTTTGGTGGATACAGACAGAAACCTGAAATATCCTGTATTATTCAGTTTCCCCCGTCATGATCTTCGGACATTCTCCGAGTTTATGTACAGGCCCAGGTCCCAACAAAACACACCCCTTTTAAGGTGCAGAGGTGACAGCATCTGTAGATAACAAGTGTGGCCTGCACCCTGGCCAAGCCACAGGAGGACCAACCCACTCTCAGGGGTGGCACAGACCTGCCAGCAGCCTCTCTGAGGAGCGTCTGATCCCGCCAAAGGTATAGGATCCATCCACGTGTCACTCAGCCCCTCAGGAGAAATGCTGCAGGAAGCCAGCCCCTTAGATTGTGTCTACACTGAAAACCCTGAGGCCGAGGACCTGAGAACTGCCATCTGATCTGGTTCACTGCACAAGAAAAGGATTTGATTCCCAGGAAGAGTGCTTTAGACACCTATCCCACACCCACAGCCTTCACCAGTCAAAATTCTGCTCCTGATAAAAACAGCAGCAGCATTTGAATGTACCCCTGGCAGGCAGGCTCTTAATATGTACAAATCACTCTATATATATTCATTCTTCTCCTTTCATCCTCTCTGTAACTCTCTGAGGAAAATATCATCATCCTTCTGGAAGCAGTCAGGACAACTCAGGGCATCAGGGTGCCTTGGCAGCTGTACCCAAACCAGGACTCAAGCCCAGGTCTAGTCTGGCACCAAACACACGCTCATTTCTCTGTACCCTGTGTTATTTAATGGGTAGTTTTCTCCCTCAGATTTATCCATTTTCTAAATTGGATTAATGAACAACCTTTGGGATATCTGTCTAAATTACACTTGTATATAGTATATTATGGATCTGAGCCACCTGAAATGATTTTTTTTTCAAAACCTATCTAAATGTGCATAAAATCACTGACTATATCCTATAAAAAGTTCTCATTCTTGCAGAATGGTTCATGGTAGCTTTAGTGCCTACGTGCTGTCAGGATCCTTGCTTTCATGGTTCACTATCAAATCATTCTTTTTTATGACAGGCCATCACTTCTTTTAGGATTTCAATGCATATGAAAAATATGGGTAAGCCATACTTGGTTTGCATTTCCCTGATGACTAGTGGCATGGAGCATTTTTCACATGCTTGTGTTTGCCATCCATATATCTTTGCTAAAGTGTCCAGAAATTTTGTGAATTTTTAATTGAGCTGTTTATCTTCTTGAATTATAAAAATTCTTTATGTAATTTGTATAATACAAGTCTTTTGTCAGATATGTATATATATATATATATGCATACATATACTAGTGGCTTTGATTTAATTATTACAAGGGTTACCAATTAATTAAATTCTGATTCATCTATTATTAAATTAATTGAACAGTTAACAGAGTTAAAACTTGAAATGGTGCTAAACCATGGAGGACCAATTTAATAAAAGTCACACCTAATGAAGATAGTTAGTGAATCATGACTCAGCCTGGGGCTTCTTTTACTTGGCCCAGTGTTTTTGAGACTCATCCGTGTTATGGAATGTGTCACTGTTTTATTCCTTCGTGTTGCTGAGTAATATTCCAATGGCACAAGGGCACCCACAGCTATTTATCCACTCACCTGTTGAGGGATATTGTTTCTGTTTGGGTGGCTGAATAATTCTGCTGAAACTATTCACAGAGAGGTCTTTGTGTGTATACACATTTTCATGTTTCTCTTAGGTAGATATCTGGGAGTGAAAGTGTGGGGCCATATGGCATGCTTAACTTTCTGAGAAATTGGCAAACTGTTTTCCAGGGTGCGGATAGCTGTACCATTCTGCATTTTTGTCAGCAGTGTGTGAGGGTTCCAGTTCTTCTACATCCTTATCAGCTCTTAGTATTGTCAGTCTTTTGAATTTTAGCCGTTCTGATAGGTGTATGGTTGTGTCTTGTGAAGTTTTGGTTTGCATTTCTCTGATGGCTAGTGGTGTGGAGCATCTTTTCATGTGCTTGTGCTTGCCATCCATATATCTTTGCTGAACCATCCAGATACTTTGTGAATTTTTTTCTTTTGAACTTTTAAATTTGTCCTGGGGTATAGCTAATTAACAACGCTGTGATAGTTTCAGATGAAGAGCAAAGGGACTCGGCCATACGTATACACGTATCCATTCTCCCCCAAACCTCCATTCTCATCCAGGCTGCCACGTAATGTTGAACAGAGTTCCCTGCACTATAGAATAGGTCCTTGTTGGTTATCCATTTTAAATACAGCAGTGTGTACATGACCATCCCAAACTCCCTATCCATTCCCCTGGCAACCTTAAGTTCATTTTATAAGTCTATGAGTCTCTTCCTGTTTTATGAGTAAGTTTATATCATTTCTTTTTAGATTTCACATATAAGGGATGTCATATGATATTTATCCTTCTCTGTCTGACTTACTTCATTCAGTATGACACTCTCTTGGCCCATCCATGTTGCTGCAAATGGCAGTGTTGCCTTCTTTTTAATGGCTGAATAATATTCCATTGTACATATATACCTCATCTTCTTTATCCAGTCCTCTGTCAATGGGATTTAGGCTGCTTCCATGCCTTGGGTGTTGTAAACAGTGCTGTAGCGAACACTGGGGTGCATGTATCCTTTTGGATCATGTGTTATGAATTTTTAATTGAGTTGTTTATCTTCTTCTTGAGTTGTAAAAATTCTTTACATAATTTGAATAATTCAAATCCTTTGTCAGATACGTAAATACACACACACACGGGCATACAAGGGGCTTGCCCTTTTGCAGAAAAGAGCTGGACCCAGTGTTGCTTCAGTCAGGCTCTTGAGGCTCCCCTTCTAGATCCCAGACAAGCCCCACTGTGAAGGTTTCCAGGACTTGTTCAAGCAAAACTGAGGGACATTGTGGCACAAGAAAGGTACATGTCCAGATATATATGATAATTTGTTGTCAACACACAATTTCACTTTCAACAGACCAGCACCTTTGCTGTCTCTCCCAGTCACAGGGAGGACATCACATGTCCATCTGTGCTTCTCCGGCCATGCACAGGCAGCTGGCTCTCCAAGATGTGTCTCTAAGTGACCAGGCACCACAGCTTGGATGAGTGTTTCTACCCTTCTTTGGCCAAGATGACAATGTTCAAAGAGGCTTTTATTTTTACTTCTCTGCATGCAAATTAGAATGAAAAATAGTGGGTCGACATTCTGACATGAAGTTTCATTGGCAAGTAACTGACAATCTAAGAAAAAGGACCTTAGAAATTTATTTTCACAGAAATTTGATCAGATTTCCCCCAATCAGAAAATCATGGTCTAGTGAAAAATATCAACATTTGCAGTAGTCAGTGTGCAGATTTTAAGTTACTTCTTACAATATTCAGAGGTATAAATACTAAGCCCCGAGTTGTAAAGAGACCCCCTCAAACTGCATGTCGATTTTCCTTGCTGTAAATGGAGCATTAGGAGGGCTTTTCTGATTTTTTTCCTCCTCAGGGATTCAAACTTTAAACTTGGGTTATAAAGAATGTTGGCTTAAACTTTAGAAATATTTTTCTTACTTTTACTCACAGGTAAACAAAGACCTAGAGAATGAAGTGATTGAAAAACCGAAAGCATATTGCAAACTGGGATATTATGAACAAGTCTTGACTTGTTAACCAGAAGTGTAAGCCATTCTGTTTGATCACTCCCAAACCACAGACATTGTTGTTTTAATTTAAATATGCATACATTATAATTAAGCTGATTTTTAAATACGTAACTCTGGTTGAGCACATGTATTTTTAAATTTGTGTCCAAAGGCATTCCAAAGGGAGACATCTTACGTCATGGCAAGGGGTTGCAAAATAGAGAGATCACAGCCTCTATGAACTGAAAGGCTTTGTATTTTTTTAATAAAAAGAAAAAAACCTGATTGATCTTGAAGGAAATGAAAAAAAAAGAAGCCTTAGAAGGGACTGTTAATGCATGCATAATTTCAGTACCTTAAAGACTTCAACTCACTAATTCAAGCTCTGTTTACTCTCTCTATATAACAGGATTGCTGTTTTCAAGGGAAAACAGAAGATATTTTCTGAGTGCCAAAAACTACTTATTCATGAAGTCTGAAATACCATTATTATTATTAATTCTTATGTCTAGCATCTGTGAATAGCTTCTTATACGAGAAAACCATTTTGGGTCAGCTGGAGGCCAAAAATAATGAGCTGGCCTCCTGCCTTTGTGCACTGAGGCCAGTAGCTGCCAATTAATAAAATTGATTTTTTTTCTTTTTTGTTCCCGAGACAAATTTCAGAAAGTGAAAACAAACAGTTGTTGGTGCTTTTTCTAAATTTCCAATGGAAAAGATGTATTTCTCACAAGTTTAAAGACTGACAGCACTGTAAGTAACCAAACAATTACGAGAAGCTGCTCGGTATATTTCTGTGGTTTCAAAAAAGGGCCAAGTCGGAAGGAAAAAACATTCCCGGCATTTTCTGAAGCTAGATAAATACAGAGAAGAAATACAGATGAAACATGGAACTACTCTCTAGAACCCCTGCCAGATTCCTCGACTTTTTGGCAGGCTGATTGAATTTGGCAAACGCAGCCAGTAGCACTCTTTTCCATTAAAAGGAGCAGCGTATACTTTATTTTACCATACTGTTTGTGCATTTTTGACCCTCTCAGACTGACTCTCTTTTTTAAGAAAGTGATTCTTTCTGCAGAGTTGGCTGCAATTGCATTTATTTGAAATGGATCATTTATTACCAAAAAAGCTGTGGGGCAAGAGCTACTGCTGAAGGGCTCGACGGACGTGCAGTTCGACAGGAAAAGCATCTTTTTCTGAGACCAGGAGAAGCTTTACCTGTGCCAAGAGCATCTTATGCCAACCTAGCACCTTGATAGCCAGATCCATTCAAATTTCAGGAGTCCCAAACCGTACAGTTCAGGCAAGAGAAGCTACCTGGTCCTGTCATTTTCTTTTATATGTGATCAGAAAACTGTAATGAAGCCTGATGTTCCTAATTTTGGTGACATGATTAGGTTAAGAGAAAGACTAACTCTCCGGCCCCAAATCTGAATTCTGTGGACTCCAACACACCTTAGCCCTAAATTTTTTTATTTGGCAGTGATTCCATAGTCAACTTATTAGGATGTATGAATAACCAGCTCTAGAAATGTGATATTCAGGAACAGATACCAAGGTCACAGTTTCTGGCTTCACCCAACTCAGGAGGGGAGGTGCACATCTGAGCGTCTTGCATGCACTCAGATGGCAATGACTTTTTGTTTTTACCCTTCATTGGTTTCCTCTAAACTAAATGAAAAAAATGTTTATAAATAGTGTGTTCACTTTTTGCTGTGAAGTTTTTGAACACAGCACGATGGACAGATGTTTGGTTTTTAAACAGCCCCAAATTCAAGCAGCCTTTGTATCTGGATATTGATTTGACAGTAATTTGAATATATTATTGTTCTGATGTTATTTGTCACCTTGTGTATCATTCTTAATCACAAAGCAGCAGCTAATTTAAAGAAAAGGAAAAGCATTACCTTGGTGCGAGTGCCAGGTAAACCCTGTGGTTTCAATTTAAAGTTTGGAGCCAACAGTGACAGATATAAAAATAAGAATCTATAATTTGCCAAGTCTAAAATCCCAAAACCAACATGTGAAAGCTTCACAGGTTTATATGTGCATAAATTGAAGACTGTTTTGCATAGCATTTTAAATGGTGAAGGAGTGTCTTTTCTTAAACTTCGGTTGACAGTATAATAGTTTAATCACAAAGTATTTGACAAAAAAAGAGCCAAAAGTTACTGTTTTAAATTTCAGAATGCTAAATCCATACCAGCAGTTGGCAATAGCTAGATCTGGAGTATTTTCAGTAAAAATTATAAATAATTACCTCTCACATTTTATGGTCTACATCCATTTAACTCACAAAGCTTGCTCTATGAAAGAGTTCTTTAATAAAAATAAAATACTACTAATAAATAAAGCTAGTCAAAGCTGTTAGCAGAATTTATCATTTTAACAAAAAAGGCACATCATTTTAGAAGTGTTGGGTACATTTTTGAAAGACTTACAATGATAATGTCATAACAAAAGTATATATATATATATATATATATATATATACACACACACACACACACAAGTATATATGTGTACATATATGTACATATAAAACTCTAAATACAGGCAATAATAGCATGATGGATAAAAGACAGTCCATTGACACAGAAATTTCTCATGTTGGTGGGTCCAGAAATCCAAGTCGTGCCTTGTCACATTGGTGTGCCCCTTTCTGCTGCCTTCCCAGCTCGCCAGGAACACCCCAGCTGTCCTCGTCCCTCATCCCCAGCGGCTACCTTGGCAGCCATTTGGTAAGAGACTGCCCTGTTTTCTCATCCACAGCTGATTTGACTAAGGGTAGGTACTTTTCTCAAACTGTGCCAATCAGATTCCTTTCTCTGAGATTTTTGAATTAAAGATGAGAATAATATGTGGCCTCCCTGGGTGACTGCAGAGTAAACCTAGCAGAAACAGTGGAGACAAATGTGGAAAAACAGAGACAACTCTCAGAGAAAGAATAAAATGAAACAGATACAGAAAGGAAGTGAGAACACAGAGGAAAGAAAAGATGCTACAAATGCTGAAGCTCTTTTCCCACCCAGCATCTTCTTAGGCTCTGCTGCTTTCTGGCCCATAAGATGTCACAATGCCTGTGGTTCCCCTTTGGAGCCCAAGTTTATCTGAGTTGTGTTGCTTGAGATTTCTGGAATCTTAAATGGATCCTGCATTCTCTCTATGGGGCATTCTATCTATGGGACATTGGGCACATCACTGAGACTGTTGAACTAATGCTTCCCAATCTTTAAAACAGGCATGGTAATGTCAGGATCATGGGGTGACTATGAATATAGTGAGAGAAAGAATAAAGCACCAAGCCCAGCAGAAAACACTAAGTCATTGGCTGAAATTTTAAGAAGAGATTATCCTGTAATATGTTATAAAAATATATACAATTATTCATATTAACTAATCATTAGTCTAGCATGCTGCAATTCATGGGGTCGCAAAGAGTTGGACACGACTGAGCAACTGAACTGAACTGAGTCTAAGAAAAGCACTGCAATCTCTTATTATTAAGTCTAACAGTCTAATATTTGCTAACTTTTCATTTAATGGAGAAGGAAATGGCAACCCACTCCAGTACTCTTGCTGGGAAAGTCCCAGGGACCGAGGAGCATGGTAGGCTACAGTCCACAGGGTCGCAGAGACTGAGTGACTTCACTTTTCACTTTCATTTAATGGATAACTCCAAATTATCTGGTGAAATTTAAAATGAAAATGGACTTGCAAGCAACTGTTATCACTATTACTGTTTCCCTCTTTATAGCACTCGGTCTGTGCTTGTGTCCACCAAAAAGTTATGTCAAGGATGCTCATAGAAGCACCCTTTGTAATAGACCCAACTCATTCTCACTCTGGGCTTCCCTTGTGGCTCAGCTGGTAAAGAATCAGCCTGCAATGTGGGAGACCTGGGCTCGATCCCTGGGTTGGGAAGATCCCCTGGAGAAGGGAAAGGCTACCCACTCCAGTATTCTGGCCTGGAGAATTCCATGGACTATACAGTCCATGGGGTCACAAAAAGTCAGACACGACTGAGTGACTTTCACTATTCTGAGTCTAATAGGTAGAGGGTTCTAAAAAAGAAATGCTTCATGTTCAAATTATCCATTCACAAATTTTTCAGAAGTTGGATAAATACTGTATAATTTGTGACCAAATGTTTGAAATTATATATAAAATAATGTATATTCCCTAGAATAAATTAGAAACTGGTATCTAAAATAAACTAGAAAACCGTATCTGGAATATATTAGAAACTGGTGTCATAGTTAAAAAGGAAAATAGACTGAAGCCACTTGTGGAGTATAAAGCCTTAAAAAGAAAATAGAAAGAGCCCATCTGCACACAAATCTGTGTGTGAAAATCCTGAGGATTAGGAAAAGATTCAGCTGGATAAATAATAATAATAATTTGTTTCCTTGGAAAATACTGCAGTGGATGAACACCATTGTAGTGGATGCTGTGGGATGCTACACAGTGTAACTGAGTAGAGTAGTAACTGGTTGATGAAAAGCAGCTCTTCATGTATATGATTACTTGAGAGGTAGCTATAAATGTTAGCACTTAAACTTAACAAATTAAGATTACTAGTGGACTAAATGTGGACTAGTTCATCAAATTTCAGGGCATTTGAACAAAAGGGTGTCCTTTTCAACTATGAAGTCAGTAATGCTGGGGAAGATAAAAGGTTGTTTTATATGGAGAGTAGGAGATTTAAGGATTTTCTTGTTTAAATGGTGGTTTGGGATAAATATATAAAATGCCTAAGAAGGGCTTAGGAAAGTTATAGTGACCACACGGTCTGATCCCTAACCAGAAATTCTAGCAATTTATAGAAAAAAGTTTTATAATCGCATAAAAAGCACATCTAAGTCAACTTTGCAGAAAGTGTTCAAGCTACAACAAATTGGAATAGCCAGTAAAGGCAGGAATATTGCAGTATTGTTTGGTTTCTTTTTCTAAGTTTGCCTGAGAGGATGCGCCTTATCCAAGGCTTATCAAACTTGACTGTGATATGAATCATCTGGAAATCTTATTAAAATGCAGACTCTGATCCAGTTGGTTTGGAAAAGGGTCTGAGATTGTACCTTTCTAACAAGCACCCTGTGCCGCTCTGTGCCTGGGACCACACTTTGAATAACAAGCCCTTAGTCCTGGGGCGCCAGGAGAGGCCGAGAGCCAGGAAGGGCCCCCGGCCAGCTGCCTCCAGGCCCCAGTTTTGTCCATTAACAAATATTGAGTGTTTTTCTGATGACAGGAAGAAAAGGTTATTCTGCAGGATAATCATACAACATACACTTTGATATCCTTTCAAAGGCAATTAAGTTAACTGGATTGGCCAGGACTGGCACACTGTCAGATCCTACATTCCTATTTTCAAAGCTGCTAACTTTGAAGATGGTATTTAAAGCAGGTAACACATAAATTCAGTCTTGTCTCAGCTAGAGGAAATTTTATTTTTATAATATTAGCAGAAAATCCTCCTTGTCGGAACTTCCCTGGTGGTCCAGTAGTTAAGAATCCACCTGCCAATGCAGGGGATATGGGCTCAATCTTTGGTCTGGGAACTAGGATCCCACAGGCCAGAGGGCAACTGAACCCCTGCGCCACAACTACTGAAGCCTGAGTATCCTAGAGCCTGTGTTCTGCAACAAGAGAAGCCACTGCAACAAGAAGCCTCCCCAATGTAGCTAGAGAGTAGCCCCCAATTGCCTCAATTAGAGAAAGCCCACACATCGCAGAGAAGTGCCTGTGCACCACAATGAAAACCCAGTGCAGCCAAAAATAAATTACAAGTTAATAATAAAAAAGTCTCCCTTGTCTTGTCTTTGATGAGAAGCAAATAAAGCATCCTAGACAGACTGTCTTCACGCTGGCAGAGGTCCTGGAAAACAGAGTTCCACAACTGCCTGCCCTCCCTAATTTCACGCAGACAGGAGCCACATGATTCCTGTTCACCATGATATCACACCCCAGAGAATTCCGAGTGCACAACCAGCATTTTGTGGGTACGAAGGATTCATCATTATCAGGGCTCTCTAACCTTTACCTTTGAAGAGGCTGAGTTCTGAGTATCAGGGAATGACAAATGTCAGTGATGGTCTGGTGCCCTCAGTGGATCAGTGGTTCTTAAACTTCCATGTGCTTCCCCATCACCTTAGGAGCTTGGTTAGAATACAGTTTCCTGGTATTGTTTACAGAGTCTCTGTGTCAGTCGATTTAGGGTAAGGACTACCAAATATGCATTTTCAACAAGCTCCATATTGTTTCGAGATGGGCAGACTGTGGACCACGCTCTGGGACAGGATGCTGTAATGGATCACAGTACACTCAAGTGGCCCAGGAGTGGGGCTGCTCCTGATACTCAGAACATTGGGTGAGCAGATAGGAGAGTTTTGACTCACAAGATGTTGTATGACTTTAAGAATGGACACTCTCATTCATGATATGCTAAGAGGTCTGAGAGTTTTACCCCAAGTTTCCAGGTTAAATTTAGATCTTGAATGTAATTTCTTTGATTAGGGATTTCTCCTTTTATAATGTCATAATTAGTAGTATTTATAATGCCTAGAAGTATGCCCCTTGGTGGTAAGAGATGCTTTTAAAAGCAAAAACAATACAAAGATCTTGGAAGTTTGGAATATAACTCATGTAGACCTAAAAACCTGCTGTAGATTAGCAAAAAAGTTTAAATTCAGCACAAATCTTAATGGAACTGTATTTTAGTTCCAATTTTCTTAATTTTAAAAATACCAGTATATACATACACACAGAGCATAAAATGCCATTCATATTAACTAAATTAACCAATATTAACTAATATATTATTACCTTTGGAAAAGGCAGCTACCCTTATTAACATCTAGCTCAGTTGGTAAAGAATCTGCCTGTAATATAGGAGACCCCGGTTCAATTCAGAAAGATCCACTGGAGAAGGGATAAGTTACTCACTCCAGTATTCTTGGGCTTCCCTTGTGCCTCAGCTGTTAAAGAATCCGCCTGCAATGTGGGAGACCTGGGTTCAATCCCTGGGTTTGGAAGATCCCCTGGAGAAGGGAAAGACTCCAGTATTCTGGCCTGGAGAATTCCATGGACTGAAGAGTCCATGGGGTCGCAAAGAGTCAGACACGACTGAGTGACTTTCACTTTCCAAGATTAGAAATGTAATTTTTTAAATCACAAAATCATCTGGTTTTAAATCTACATACTATAATTCTTTCTGGTAATAATGTTTAATTGGAATACATTAAGAATATGAAAGAGCTTCAAGGGTAGCATGAGAGGCTGGAAAACCATGAAAACGAAGGAGAAAATTATAGCATTTTGGACATAATTCAAGAGAGGATGTGAGGGTTAGGCTTAGGAACAGGCACTCAACCACCACAAAGCAAGCAGGTTCTCTGCCAAGTCCCACTTCTGTTCTTGCCTCCCCAGCAGCTACTCTGCCCCATAAAGCAGTTCCTCAACCAGACTCAGTCCTTCAGTCACAGGCTTCAGCACCAGCATCTACACCCAGGTGTGCCCTGGGGGACTTAACTTGACCTTGCAAGGGGGTTGAAGAGAAGAGATTCTGCAACCAGATTCCTTGGGTCCCTCTTTCTCATGACCTGGATGATTTGGGGCAAGTTACTTAACCTCTATGAGATTTTGTTTCTTTATCTATAAAGGGAGAAAAATGATCATTCCTCTCTCCCCGGTTAATGGAGAAGACTGAATGAAAGAATATGTGTGGATGTGCTTTCAGAACAGAATCTGCACACACAAAGCTGAGTAAGTGCTTCTGCTTTGCATGCAGCTACCCTCGCATCTTGTCCCACCTTTAGCTTTCAGGAGGTGGTGGGTTGTTTTGCAGGGGGGAGGGAGGCTGGGAGGGGCTGGGGAGAGTGAGTGAGCAGACACAGGGTGGATTCCTTCCAGTGAAGCAGAGCTAGTGTGGAAGAAGACACATGTTCTGTTAGCTCAGACCCTCCGAGATACTGTCAGTTCTCCCCAAATGCTGCCCGAATGCTTGAAAGACCACTGATCACCTCAAGGGCAAAGGCATTGCCTAAAGCTCTCCAAGGAAAACTTAGACTAAAAAAGAGTCATTCTTATATCAGATTTTTATATGCAGTATACTTGTCAGAATACAAAGAATTAAGATTAGAATTCTTATTTTCTACTGGAGAGATGCTTATTTTAGAAACCTTCTATCAAATGAAAGCAAAGTGCAAAATAAATGTGAAGAGGATGTCTCCTATTAGGTTGCATAAACAACTATTAAAGGACAACATGGCTTCAGGCAGTAATTTTCAATTCTTTTTAAAGCAGCCAAAGCTTTTATGAAGCAATCTCCTACACAAGTTTAATACACAAAATGGAAAAAATAACTGGTCTGACTAACAAGGGTGACTACACCCTGCCTGCCCTGCTTCCCCATGGCCTGACTACCGGGTGCTGACCTTTCCCTGGGGGAACTCTAAGGGTCATCAGACATGGTTTGAAATTCACTCATCTAGTGAAAACAGCACTCAACTAGACATCACAATCATTAATGATGTTATGACCTCTATTGACTGTAGTTTCAGGAACTTCACTTACCTGGCTCTTTGTTTTCTCATCTGCAAAACATGTGTTTAAAATGGATAACTTGCCTCTGCCAGCTATCACTTTCCATGAATTTATTACACAAGAGAAAATCTAAAAGGAAAATAAGAAGTCTGCTTCATGCCAAGATAG
Organism: Okapia johnstoni; assembly: GCA_024291935.2. Classification (NCBI taxonomy): domain Eukaryota; kingdom Metazoa; phylum Chordata; class Mammalia; order Artiodactyla; family Giraffidae; genus Okapia; species Okapia johnstoni. The sequence goes on from CM044324.1 coordinate 27,953,064, forward strand.
GGTAATAGAGACTGGATTTGCTTTCCTGTCTCAAGTAATGGAAAAATGTAAAAAACAATGGCCTTCAAGTCATTGGACATCAGACGCAAACAAAGCACAGTGATCGCTGAGGAAAGAGAAACAAAAATGATAAGCCCGAAAGGGTCTCCCAGTCTACTGCCTAGAGAAAATTTACGGCCTGGAGAGACTTTGCTGCCTGGAGAGTGTTTCCAGGTTGCAGCACAGGAAGAGAGAACTCACACAAAGCTCAGCCATCTCCCTGAGCTGAGAGTCAGAGGGGGGAGTCTGGGGGACCACAGTGACTCGAGTCTTCAGGGCAGGTTACTAGAGGGGAGAGGCGAGACCTCTGGAGACCTGCATCAGTGCCCCTGGACCTCTGGGGCAGTACTGATCATCACCTGTGTGTTGGGAGACTACTCGAGGACGGGAAAAGGACCACCTGGAAGATGGAACAATCTCTGAAGTTGACCCACAGTCAGGAACAGTGCCTCAGAGTAGAAGACGTCATAATTTACAGGGTGTCAGGTAGAATAACCAAAAGGATCTTTTGCCTGGGAAGCGGGGAAGAATGAGATCTACTCTATTCCTGCCAAAACAGCATAAAAGCATAACTGAAAGGACCAACTTGTGTCAAAGTCACATAACCACACCCCAGAGCAAAACTCAAGGATACTTTTATAAATACAAGAAAAAGATATCCAATACTCAACACCATTAAAAATTCATAGTCTGATGTCCAATGATTCATGATAAATAGAAAAGTCAATTAATTGAAAGCAACCCAGAAATGATATTAGAACTGTAATTAGAACTCAACTTTGTACATGCAAGAAGCCAGAGAGAAGACTCACCATATTAAGTAGAGATATAAGACTCAAATTGAATTTCAAGAGGTGAGAATTATAGCATCTGAAATGTAAAACTCACTGAGTGTAAATAAAGGCTAATTAACATTGCAAAAAATTCTCCTTGAGGACAAAGAAATAGAAATATCGGAAATTAAAACACAAAGAAAAAGGACTAAAAAATCTAACACCATGGGAAGGAGCTGTAGGAAAACTTGAAGCAGCCACATATCAGTGGAAATGGAGTTTCCAAGGACAGTAGAAAGAGACGGAGAAAAGGAAAGTATTTGAAGAATGGTGGTTCAAAAATTTCCAAATTTGATGAAATTAAGCCCACAGATCCAAGAAGCTCAACAAACCTCAAGCACAAGAAACATGAAAAAAAGTCACCAAGGCACATCATAATCAAGTTGCCCAAAATCAGTGAAAATAATACAATTTTAAAGTAGCCAAAGAAAAAAGACACATGACACATAGGGGAAGCAACATAAAGATGACAGCAGATTCTTTTCAGAAATAAGGCGAGTGAGAATAAAATGGGGCAATGTGTTTAAAGTTCTGAAAGGGAAAAAAAAGTCAGTGTAAAATTCTACACCCAGCAAAAATATTTTTCAAAAACAAAGACAAAATAAAATCTTTTATAGACATAACAGAAGCTGAAAGAATTTATCATCAAGAGAAGTGTACTCTAAGAAATGCTAAAAGTGCTTTGGGCAGAAAGAATAGGACACCAGATGAAAATCTGCACTACAGAACAGAATAAGTAATACTTTTTTCCTGTTGGTTTAAATACCTGTAAAGGGTAACTATTTATAGCCCAAAATGAGAACACTGTATTGTGGATTTTATGGGGTCGCAAGAGTTGGACACGACTTAGCGACTAAACCACCGGGAGTCAAGTGCATGGCAACAATAGCACAAAAGTTGAGAGGACAAAAATGAACTTATGTTGTCTGATTCTTAGGCTATGTTTCTATGTATGCTGTAACTTGAAGTCCACTACTATGCTGAATTATATATGTATACTTCAAAGGCTAAGGCAATCATTAAAATACAACAAAGAATCATAACCAGTAATGCGACAAAAGAGATTAAATGGAATAATAAAAAACTTAATAAACTCAAGGGGAGACAGAAAAAGGAAAGAAAGAACAGATGGGAAAAAGAGAAAACAAGCAAGATGATATATTTAAAGCCTGTCATGTCAAAAGTACATTAAATGTAAATAGTATAGGGTCTCCCTCTTACACCCACAAAGGCAGAGGTTGTGATTTGAATAAAAAAGCAAGTGCCAACTATATGCTGACTATAAATAACCACTTTAAACAAAGACATACAAACAGATAAATGGATAGAAAAAGCTATAGAATTTAGCATGCTACTAGTAACCAAAGAAAAAATATCAGGGTTTCTATTAATAGTAGAAAAGGTAGATTCCAAAACAAAAAATATGACCAGAGATAAAAATCATGTCATAGTGATAAAGGATCATTGATAGGATATACTATCCCTAAATATTTATGCAACTAATAAGGGAGCGTCAAAATATGAAGGAAAAAAAACTGATAGAACTGCAGGTAGACATTGGCAAATCCACAATAACTGGTAGGACAAGTTATTACAAAATCAGTGAAGATGTGGAATACTTGAATAACAATATTAACCAACTTGACTTTATTAAACTTTATAGGACACTTTACCCCAACTACACCAGAATACTCATTTTTTTCAAGTGGTCATAGACTATTAACAAGACAAACCATGTTCTGGGATATAGAACAAGTCTGAAATGTTTTAAAAATATTCAAGTCATACAATGTGTGTTCTCTGACTAAACCCAATTAAATTTTATAATTTAATAACAGAAAGAATCATATATAAAGGATCATTTATAATTTAATAACAGAAGGATCTGTGGATCAATAACAGGAAAGCCACTGGAAAAATCCCCAAGTATTTAGAAACTAAACATCACATCTTTAAATAATCCACAGGCCAAAGAGGAAACCAAAAGGGAAATTATACAGTATTTCTAATTTAACTTATGAAATGAAACAATAAAAATGAAAATATAACTTATCAAAACTTCTGAGATGCAGTATTAGGGGAAAATTTGGACAACTAAGCACATTTATTAGAAAACAAGAAAGGTATCAAACCAATTACCTTAGTTTCCACTTTAAGTAACTAGACAAAGAAGAGAAAATGAGGCCCCAAAGTAATCAGAAGACAGGTAATAGAGAAGATCATACAGGAAATCAATGAAATAAAGAGCAATATAGAAAAATCAATAAAACAAAGGCGGTTGTTTGACAAGATCAATAAAATTGATAGACTTCTACCAAGATTGATCAGGATAACAAAAAAGACAAAAATTACCAAAATCAGGAATGAAAGTTGTACTATAACTACAGATTCTATATATATTAAAAGGATAAGGGAATACTTGAAATAACTTTCGGCCAAAGCATTTGACAATTTAGATGAAATGAAATAATTCATTGAAACATACAAGATATCAGAGCTCACTCGAGAAGAAATAACATGAACAGCCCTATATTGATTAAAGAAACTGGATCTTACCAAACATTTAAGGAAGAAATAATGCTGCTGCTGCTAAGTCGCTTCAGTCATGTCCGACTCTGTGCGACCCCATAGACAGCAGCCCACCAGGCTCCGCCGTCCCTGGGATTCTCCAGGCAAGATTACTGGAGTGGGTTGCCATTTCCTTCTCCAGTGCATGAAAGGGAAAAGTGAAAGTGAAGTCGCTCAGTTGTGTCCGACTCTTAGTGACCCCATGGACTATAGCCTACCAGGCTCCTCCGTCCATGGGATTTTCCAGGCAAGAGTACTGGAGTGGGGTGCCATTGCCTTCTCCGGAAGAAATAATACTAGGGCTATAAAACTCTTCAGGAAAATTGAGTAGGAAGAAATACTTTCCAGCTCATTCACTTAAGTCAGCATTATCCTGATAGCAACACAGAGAAAGACATTATAAGCAAAAAAAACACCACTATAAAAACAAATATAGATGCAAAACTATAAGCAGCATGTCAGCAAGTTAAGTTCAACAATATATGAAAAGGATAATACATCATGACAGAGTGGTTTACCTCAAGAATGCTGAGTTGGTTTAACATTTGCAAATGAATGTAATTCTCCATAATAACAAACTAAAAAAATCATAAGATGATATCAATAGATATACAAAAAGCACCTGACAAAGTGAGCATCTATTCTTGATAAAAAAAATTCTCATTAAAGTAGTAATAGAAGAGAACTTCCCTAACCTGATAAAGACTACCTCTGAAGGACCTACTGCTAACATTAAACTTAATAGTAAAAGAGTGAATGCATTACCTTAAGACTAAGACATCTGCTCTTACTGCTTCTTTCCAACATTATGCAGCGTTTTCTGGCCAATGCAATCAGGAAAAAAAGAAATAAAAACATCCAGATTGGAAAAGAAGAAAGTCTTTATTTGAGATGACAAGATTGTTTATGTGAAAAGTTGGCAAGCCACAATCTGTTTTTGTATGGCTTACAGAATATAGAGTAGCTTTCTGATTTTTGTATGGCAAATAATAACAACGATGGCAACAATAAAAGAAAGAAGAATCTGCAATATAGACTATATGCCACCCATAAAGCCTAAAATATTTAATATCTCACTTTTTTTCAGTATCTGACTTTTTAGAGAAAAAGTCTGCCTACTCCTGGTCTAGGTAGAAAATATGACAGATCTCCAAAAACCTATTAGAGTAAATAAATAAGTTAGTTTTGCAAGATTGCAGGATGTAAGATTAATATACAGAATCAATCACATTTCTATATAATAGCAATTAACAACAGAAAATGAAATTCAAAAATACTGTTTACTGTGGCATCAAAAAATCTTGATGACATAGGGATGATGTGAAAAACCCATTTGATGAACACTACAGAATGTAGCTGAGAGATTTTAAGCAAGATCTAATTTAATGGAAACATAGTTATTTTTAATGGGTCATAAGATTCAGTATTGTTAAGATATCACTTTTTCCCCAAAGATCTACAGATTTAATGTCATTCCAGTCAAAAATGTCCAGAAGCATTTACTGTAGAAAGTAATGAACTGATTTTAAAGTTTGTATGGAAATGTAAAAGAACTAGAATAGCCAAAACAACTTTCAAAAGACAATAAGGTAGGAAGACTTATACTATGTAACTTTAAAGCTTTTTACAAAGCTGTGGTAATTAAGATAGTGTGGTACTGGCAGAAATATATATGAATACAACAAGGGAACAAAACAGATACGTATTCACTGATTTCTTTCCCCATAATTGCAAAAAGAAATCAGTGGAGAAAGGGAAATCTTTTCAACAAATGATGTCCTTATGCCTTTCCCTAAATTAACTTCAATTCACACCTAGCATCATAAACTAAAATTTACTCATAATGGGTCATAGACTTGGATGTAAAACCCAAAGTTATAAAACTTTCAGAAGAAAACACGGAAAATCCTTGTGGCCATGTGTTAGGCAAACATTTCTTAGATGTAACACCAAAAGCATGATTCACTTTTTAAGATCAATTGGATTTCATCAAATTTAAGAATGTCTACTCTTTAAAAGACACTGTTAAGAAAATAAAAAGACAAGCTACAAACTGGGAGAAAATATTTGCAAATTATGACTATGGTAAAGAACTTGTACCCAGAATATACACAGAACTCTCAAAACTCAATAATAAGGAAACAAGCAGTGAAATTTTTAAATGGTCAAAAAATGTGAACATTTTCCCAAAGGAGTTATGGAGGTAGCATATAAACACATTAAAAGGTATCTTATATTACTAGTCATAAGGAAAATTGAAATTGAAGCCATGAGATACCATTACACATCTATCAAAACGTCTCAAATAAAAAGACTGGTCACACCAAGTGTTGGTAGGGATGCTCCCAAACCCTGCTGGTGTGACTGTAATACAGCATGACCACTTTGGAAAACAGATTTGGCAATTTCTTCAAAAATTAAACATACATGTACCACATGATCCAGCCTCTCACTCATAGGTATTTACCCAAGAAGAGTGAAAGCATATGTCCATACGAGACTGGGACATGAATATCTACAGCAGCTTCATTTGTAATAACCTAAAACGGGAAATAACTCAAAAGTCCATCAACAAGTGATTTCAGGACAGACAAACTGTGCTATGTCCGTACAATGGAATACTCCTCAGCAATAAGACTGAACCAGTGACACGTGTTAAGAACAGAGATGAAGATAAAAACAATTCAACTGAGTGAAAGAAGTCAAACAAAAAGTCGAGCACATATTGTATGACCCTATTTATGCTAAAGTCTAGAATATGCTAACATATAAAACCTAGTATATTGATAGAAAGCAGATCAGTGGTTGTCCCAAGACAGGGAGGGGCAGGAAAGAAGGTTCGCCAAGGGCTAGCAGGAAACTTTGGGACATCATTATCTTGATATTTTAATGGTTTCGTGTGTGTGGGGTGTGTGTCTGTGTCTTTGTGTGTGTGTGTGTGTGTGTGTGTGTGTGTGTGTGTGTGCATAGTACATACATATAAATGTCAAAATTGACCAAATAATATACTTTAATTATATACATGTATATGTTAATTACACGTAGAATTTAATAAAGCTATTACATTTGTAAGTTAAAAATAAAAATAAAATGAGGAAACCACTTGACACATAAATAATATTAAAGTTAAATATGATAAACTAAAACCTAACTTACTGGAACCCTACTCAAATAGAGGTACTCTTCCCTCACTCTGCCACTGCTGGGACTACTCCAGGTTGCATTTCTGCAGCCTCTTCAATTTCCTGCCTTTCAGAAAGATATTGGTAGTTTTTATCTGCCTGGTATAGACATCTGCATAAACAAAAAACCCAGTGTCACTATGGGGAAGGCAGTTTCATGCCTCTTAAAGGCACTCATCATCTTTCTATTTGATCACTTTTCTGTCTCAAGAAAGGGCTCGTCTTGCTCAGTTTTTCCGCAACTTCTTCCCCTCTTTCAATCATTTTCTTAAGTTACAGTTTTGTTATGATCAGCAGATGACTTTGATATATCTCCTGGATGTCTTATATTTTCAGTATAGTTGCCAACAGCTCTGCTTCCACGTTCACAAGGTTTTGTGATGACACAGACCGTGGGCTGATACTTGGGAGAAGGAAGTCTGCATGAAACCACAAAGGGATAAGAACTGGATTATTCCTGTCCCACTGTATCCATCAGAGCAGGGTATTTACTAGTTCCTATAGAAGAGATTTTAACCTGGAGAGGCTCTACTGCAAAGATTATTTTTTAACAACTCTTTATTTTATATTGGAGTATAGTCAGTTAACAGTGTTACGATAGTTTCAGGTAGACAGCATACAAGGATTATTTTTCATAACTGAATTAGGAAATCCTTGTTGACTGCTTAGCAGTGTTTAAACACAAACCCTTTGGTAACCTGTTCTTTCTTTGGCTCCCAGAACACCTGGTTAACCTGCTGACTTCCTAAGTTCACTGTGATGGCTCTTCCTCGTGGTTTACAGGCTCCATGACTGAAAATGTAGACATTTCCCAGGCTTCTCTAAACGCTCTGCCAAAAACATCTTATCCACCCTCCATCATGGCTTAATACCTCTCCAATGACATTTCCTGATCTTCCCTCTCTTCTGTTCTCAGGCCAATGCTGTGGAATAAGAAAACCACTAACCACCTATGGAGAACTTGAAACATGGCCAGTCCAAATTGAGATGTATCATAAGTGTAAAAACATTCACCAGATTTGGAGATTTAGTACCAAAAAAAGATAATGTAAAACATTAGCATTTTCCTTCAATGATTATATGTTGAAATAATATCTGGAGTATAAATAAATAAATAAATAAATAAATAAATATCTGGGTTAAATAAAATATATTACTAAAATTAATTTTGCTTGTTTCTTTACCTTCTCTTAAACTGGGGTTACTAGAAAATGTAAAATGGCATATGTAGCTCACATTACATTTCTACTGGATAGCATTGCTCTAGACTGAGAGCAACTCAAGCTGACCGTTTGAATGGAACACATTAGAAACTGAACTCAATCTATTCCAGACCCTCAAGCCTGCTCCTTCGCTGTTACTACAGAATAAACACCAGTTGGCATGAGACAGATACACTGCATAATGGCAGCTGCTACTGTTGAGGAAATTGTACAGGGAAACAGCTAACTCTAGAATAAACTACTTAGGAACAGGGTGACAGGATGACTCTGGTAATTGTCAAGGAACCTGTCCACATTGCTCACAAGCAGCTGCTACAGGAGTGTTTGCAGGTCTAGGAAATAAAACTGCACAGCTTTCCCTCAGGGATTGGTTCTAAGACTCCCGTGGATACCTAAATCCATGCATGTTCAACTTCCTTATATAAAATGATGTAGTATTTACATATAACCTACACACATTGTCCTATGTACTTTCTAAAAACTTTTTATTGAGGTATAGTTGATGGTTAATGTTATGTTAGTTTCAGATGTACAATACAAATGATTCACAATTTGAAAAGATTATATACTCATTTATAGTTATTACAAAATATTGGCTATATTCCCTGTGCTGTACAATATACGTGTGCATGCTAAGTCACTTCAGTCGTGTATGACTCTTTGTGACCCTATGGACTGCAGCCCATCAGGCTCTCTGTCCATGGGATTCTCCAGGCAAGAATACTGGAGTGGGTTGCCATGCCCTCCTCCAGGGGATCATCCTGACCCAGGAATTGAACCCGTGTCTTCTGCGACTACTGCATTGCAGATGCATTCTTTACCACTGAGCCACCAGGGAAGACCAAAATGTATCCTTGTAGTTTATTTATTTTATACATAATAGTTTATATTAATGGGCTTCCCTGGTAGCTCAGGTTGTAAAGAATCCACCTGCAGTGCAGGAGACCTGGGTTGGATCCTGGAGTTGGGAAGATCCTCTGGAGGGCATGGCACCCCACTCCAGTATTCTTGCCTGGAGAATACCCATGAACAGAGGAGCCTGGATGGCTGCAGTCCATGGGGTTGCAGAGAGTCAGAGACAACCGGGCGACTAAGCATAGTTTGCATTGCTGCTGCTGCTGCTGCTGGTGCTAAGTCACTTTAGTTGTGTCTGACTCCTAGAGACCCCATGGACTGCAGCCTACCAGACTCCTCCGTCCATGGGATTTTCCAGGCAAGAGTACTGGAGTGGGGTGCCATTGCCTTCTCCAACAGTTTGCATTAATATTTTTTAAACCTTCACCCCTATTTTTCCCCATTTCCTTCTCCCCTCTGCTAACTGCTAGTTTGTTTTCTGTGAGTCTCTTTTTTCTTATACTCACTAGTTTGCTGTCTTTTTCAGATTCCATACATAGGTGATAACATACAGTATTCACTTTTCTCTGTCTGACTTATTTCACTTAACATAACGCCCTCCAAATCCAACCATGTTGTTGCAAATGACAAATTTTCATTCTTTTTTATGGCTAAGTAATATTCTATTGTGTATATATATACACATATTGTGTATATATACATACCACATCCTGTTTATTCATCTGTTGATGGATACTTAGGTTGCTTCCTTATCTTGGCAATTGTAAATAATGCTGCTATTAACATTGGGGTTCATGTATCTATCAAATTATGTTTTGATTTTCTTTAAATATACATGCAGAAGTGGAATTGCTGGACCATATGGTATTTCTATGTTTACATTTTGAAAAATCTCCATACTGTTCTCCATAATGGCAGCACCAATCCACATTTCCACCAACAGTGCACAAAGGTTCCCTTTTCTCCACATTCTTGCCAAACTTGATATTTGTGGTCTTTTGATGACAGCCACTATGACAGTATGAGGTGCTATCTCTCTGCGGTTTTGATTTGCATTTCTCTGATGATTTGTGATGCTGAGCATCTTTTAATGTGCCTGCTGGCCATCTGTATGTCTTTAAATCATCTCTAGATTACTTATAATATGAAATACAATGACCCTGATGCTGGGAAAGATTTAGGGCAGGAGGAGAAGGGGGCAACAGAGGATGAGATGCTTGGATGACATCATCAACTCAATGGACATGAGTTTGAGCAAACTCAGGAAGATAGTGAAGGACAGAGAAGCCTGGCGTGCTGCAGTCCATGGGGTTGCAGAGTCAGACATGACTGAGTGACTGAACAACAACAAATACAATGTAAATGCAATGTAAATAGTTGTAAATACAATGAAAATGATATGTAAATATTTGCCAGTACATGTGGCAAATTCAAGTTTTGCATTTTGGAACCTTCTGGAATATTTTTTTCTGAAATTTTCGATCTATGGTTGGTTGAATCTATGGTTGTGAAGTAGAACCCACCAATAAGAAGGGCTGACTGTCAGCATTTGACTAGAAAGGTGTTGTAGCATTTAGGAACAAAAACAGTCAGGAATTTGCCAAATTAGAGGATAAAGTTCATGTGCATTTGAAGTCAGAAATGTTAGCATGGTAGCAGTTATACAATGCAACACATTGACTGCAGGTACTGTAATATCCGGATGTGCCTATGAGAGCTGGACCATAAAGAAAGTTAAGCACCAAAGAACTGATGTTTTTGAACTGTGGTGCTGGATAAGACTCTTGAGAGTCCCTTGGACAGTAAGGATGTTAAAACAGCCAATCTTACAGGAAATCAACCCTGAATATTCATTGGAGGGACAGATGCTGAAGCTCCAATACTTTGGCCACCTGATATGAACAGCTGATTCATTGAAAAATACCCTGATGCTGGGAAAGATTGAAGGCAGAAGGAGAAGAGGGTCACAGAAGATGAGATGGTTGGATGGCATCACCAATGTAATGGACATGAACTTGGGCAAACTCCAGGAGATGGTTAGAGACTGCATGCTGCAGTCCATGTGGTTGCGAAGAGTCAGAAAGGACTTGGAGATTGAATAACAACACGTGCCTATATTTTCTTGCATTGTCTTGGTTGATGGAAACTTCCTCTTCACTTAGCCCAAAACCTGGAGTTAATTTTGACTCAACACTTTCCTTTATTCCTCACATCCAAGAAACTATCAAACCCCACTGGGTTCTACCAACACCCAGTACACTATCATCCACAATTTTAACTCTTTAAAACCAAAGAAGGGAGACACAGGTCCTCAGGGTTCCCCCATGGCTGCATGAGGGAGAGCCCAGCATAAAGAGAGTCTCTGTGTCAGGACAGAACAGCTTACAATAAGCTTATAAGAATCATATTTTTATACTCATCCTCTATTAGAAATAGCAGGTAGTTGGGAATGCAAGTGAGCAAGGCAGAGAGACCCTCAAGAGACCCTTAGCTGACCTGGGAAGGGGTCTCAAGGGCAACAAATCCAACTTTCTTTGTTGTTCTCTATCCTGTCCCCTCACCCTAATCATTTTTATTACTTTATTTTTTGATTTACATAAGCTATGTGGGTGGGTGAACATGGGTTCAACACTTTTCATAGCACAGCACAATTCGTAAATGATTTTAGATTACCTATGGACTTGTGTTAGAAGAAATAATTGAGACTTGCATATATAGCTGGTATATATGGAAATTGAAGGGTAACAGGTTCAGTTCAGTTCAGTCACTCAGTCATGTCCGACTCTTTGCGACCCCATGAATCGCAGCACGCCAGGCCTCCCTGTCCATCACCAACTCCTGGAGTCCACCCAAACCCATGTCCATCGAGTCGGTGATACCATCCAGCCATCTCATCCTCTGTCATCCCCTTCTCCTCCTGCCCCCAATCCTTCCCAGCATTAGGGTCTTTTCCAATGAGTCAACTCTTCGCATGAGGTGGCCAAAGTATTGGAGTTTCAGCTTCAACATCAGTCCTTTCCATGAACATTCAGGACTGATCTCCTTTAGGATGGACTGGCTGGATCTCCTTGCAGGCCAAGGGACTCTCAAGAGTCTTCTTCAACACCACAGTTCAAAAGCATCAATTCTTTGGCGCTCAGCTTTCTTCACCATCCAACTCTCACATCCATACATGACTACTGGAAAAACCATAGCCTTGAGTAGATGGACCTTTGTTGGCAGAGTAATGTCTCTGCTTTTTAATATGCTGTCTAGGTTGGTCATAACTTTCCTTCCAAGGAGTAAGCGTCTTTTAATTTCATAGCTGCAATCAGCATCTGCAGTGATTTTGGAGCCCCCCAAAATAAAGTCTGACACTGTTTCCACTGTTTCCCCATCTATTTCCCATGAAGTGATGGGACCAGATGCCATGATCTTAGTTTTCTGAACGTTGAGCTTTAAGCCAACTTTTTCACTCTCTTCTTTCACTTTCATCAAGAGGCTTTTAGTTCCTCTTCACTTTCTGCCATAAGGATGGTGTCATCTGCATATCTGAGGTTACTGATATTTCCCCCAGCAATCTTGATTCCAGCTTGTGCTTCATCCAGCCCAGCGTTTCTCATGATATACTCTGCATATGAGTTAAATAAGCAGGGTGACAATATACAGCCTTGACGTACTCCTTTTCCTATTTGGAACCAGTCTGTTCCATGTCCAGTTCTAACTGTTGCTTCCTGACCTGCATACAGGTTTCTCAAGAGACAGGTCAGATGGTCTGGTATTCCCATCTCTTTCAGAATTTTCCACAGTTTATTGTGATCCACACAGTCAAAGGCTTTGGTAACAGGTAAACATTATTAAATTTGAATTCTGAGTAGTCTAGAAATTCTCTTCTTAAAGGAACTGGCAATTGTCTAAGCATGGTATATGTCTGACACTTTACCAGGTACTTAACTTTTATAGCTTCATTTTTTAAAAAGTCTTTGCACTTTTTAAAAAGGCTGTGCATATTAGACTATACTTATTCAATAATAGAATACATAATTTTAAGTTAGAAAATCTTTTTTGAAGTGTGAACATGATCACATAGAAGTGATGGCATTTTTACCATTCTTTAGCAATTTGAAGTTAACGTTCCACTATATTTTTTATAATTAACTTTAAAAAATTGGTGCTTAGTTTAAAAGGTGCTTTTTGTGTCAGGTTTTTTTTTTTTTTGCTTGAAGAAATCAATATGGCCTAACTTGTGTGCTGTAAAAATGGATTTATAATGGAAAAGCTGACACACTTGGGTTTAATTGGGTTTAATTTCAGAAAAATTAACATCATATTCTTCAGCTCTAATAGGTTTAAAGGATAAATTAAAATCATCACTTCAAAAAATTGCCAGCTGGCATTTTAAGAATCTTATTCCTCTGAAGATGTTTTGTAAGTTGAGTTAGTTACTCAGTCGTGTCTGATTCTTTGCAACCCCATGGACTATAGCTCACCAGGCTTATCTTCATATTCAGCACATATAAGTTTGAAAGATACATTAACTGAAGATTTTATTAGCTTTTGTTTAAAAGATTAAGCTAAACTTTGACATACATTTCAAAATGTAAATGCCTCTGGCTGTCGTAGGCTCCAAACTGAGACACCGGACAGTAAAATTACATTGTACAAGGAAACAAGCTGTAGAAAAGAACTGTCAGTTGAAATCAATTTTTCCTAATATTTGTAAGCTATTCATGTACTCTTAAGCATTTTTATATACATTGTCATAAAAATACTCCACTTAGAAGCTCTAGGTGGTTCCCAATGTACAGATACATCAAAGCCTATGCACAGAAACCTTCCTACTGAATATTGTTAAAGGCAAAGCAAATTTGACGCGCAGTTTGTTTTCTTTAAAAAAAATGTCTTTGAATTGGCTCTTTGCTTATGGGTAAGACTGGCAAGACTTGTCTAGCTGCTGTGTAGTTGGTGCCTCTATTATACAAGTGCTAAGTAAATAAAACATTAAACAGAATTATGAATATCACTGATTGTTCATGCACTATATATTTTGTTTGAAAAGTGTTGTTTGCTCAGTTGTGTCCAACTCCTTCAGACTCCATGGACTGTAGCCTGCCAGGCTCCTCTGTCCACGGAATTCTCCAGGCAAGAATAGCCATTCCCTTCTCCAGGGGATCTTCCAACCCAGGGATTGAACTGGGGTCTCCTACACTGCAGGCGGATTCTCTACCATCTGAGCCACCAGAGTCCCTCCCTAAAAATATATGTTTTGTTTAATCCAATTCGAATTATGGAACAATTACTTATTTAACTGAGTACATATTATATTCTTTGATTTAGAAGGAATCTATTTTCACACAACTTTCCTGCAGGACAAACCATGATAATGGTTAACACATAACCCATCCCCAGTCGTGATGCAACAAGTGGTTAGTTTTGTATGTTCAAATACCCCTTTTAGTAAAAACCTTCACATTACTTAAGTTTCTTTCCAGTGTACACTGACTTAACTTGGACTATCGCACAAAGTTGATCAACAGTACCTTCACGGCGCCATTCTCGTGCATGGTGATGCAGTTGTCGGCATCTTCCGAGAGCTGGTACAAGGCTTGGGCTGTTGCTCTGTGCACGTTGGTGTCATTCGATTTCAGGTACCGCACCAAGGGAGCCACTGCCTTGTGCTCGCCAAAGGCTACTCTGTTTCTGCCCCACATACAGCAACGTGAAATCGTTTCTGCTAGGTGACGCCTCAGTTTGTCATTATTCTGCACAAGGAAAACAAACTGTGGTATGTGCATCGTAATGACCCTGTGTTGTTTATGCTGTAGATGAGGGGTCCCCAAAACTGAACAACAACAAACCTCTAGGCTCTAATGCCTGATGATCTGAGGTGAAGCCAATAAAAGAAATAAAGTGTACAATAAATGCCAATGTGCTTAAAAGTCAAAGTGTTAGTTGCTCAGTCCTGCCTCACTCTTTGCAACCCCATGGACTGTAGCCCACCAGGCTCCTGTGTCCATGGAATTTTCTAGACAAGAATACTGGAGTGGGTACCATTCCCTTCTCCAGGAGATCTTCCCAATCCAGGGATTAAATCTGGGTCTCTTGCATTGCAGGCAGGTTCTTTACCATCTGAGCTACCAGGGAAGCCCTTGAATCATCCTGAAAGCATCCCCAACCCCCACTCCTGGTCCATGGAAAAACTGTCCTCCATAAAACCAGTCCCTAGTGCCAAAAAGGTTGGTAACCACTCTTAGATGTTAACTACCCACTGGCTACAAAGTTGGTGTCTTGATGGAAACTAGTATTTTGGTGGGTCACCAATGGATCAAGGTTTAATCCTACATTTTCTTTTTTTGAACTGAATGGAATACATGCAGGCAAAGGTGATCAGATGTCTGGCATTAGTTATTTGTTCAAGGCTCAATTTCCTTTTTAGTAAGTCTACTCACAACACAGAGCTACAGATCAGCAAGTGGTCGAATAATAAAAAATAATTAAGGAATATTGGGCATTCTTAAGGGACCCTGTCAGATAACTTGGATAAGTGGATTCATTCTACTTCTTCACCCTAGGAATACTTACACATCAGTAATATACCTTGGTTCCTAAGAGAGAGAAGACAGTGCAGTAAACAAGGTCAGGTGTTGAGTCTGCCATTTTCCTTTCTGATTGTGTGTGTGCTAGTAGCTTAGTCGTGTCTGACTCTTTGCGACCCCATGGACTGTAGCCTGCCAGGCTTTTCTGTCCATGGGATTCTCCAGGCAAGAATACTGGAGTCGATTGCCATTCATTCTCCAGAGGATCTTCTTGACCCAGGGATCGAACCCTAGTCTCCTGCATTGCAGGCAGATTCTTTACCCTTTGAGCTATAGGGAAGTCCTTCAGTATCGTTTATGTAGACTATATCCTTCTTTTTGGATGTAATTACTTCATACAGGTATAATACAACTGAATAATGCTCTAATTTTCTGTTTATTAATTATATTGTTCTCTTGATTAAGGACTTGGGAGTCCTTAACTGGCAAGATATTCTTAGGAATTCAGTATTAGACTGGCCCAAAAGTCTTCTAGATCAAACCGGCTTCCAATCACTGAATTTCTGCCACGTGGCAGACTTTTCTGCCAAGTGGCAGACCAAGCCACGCTCAAATACCTATGGTCATGGTGAAGTCATTATCTCTGAAGCCTCCTTGTTCTATCTGGCACAGCTCTGGATAAAGAATACAGTGATAGCCAAAATCTTCTAGCTCAAGAGTGCCATCGACACAGGCTTGCTAAACTTAGAAAGGAACATTTAACTTCTAAAGTTGGGATGAATAGTTATCTTAAGGCTCATAATAATGACAATGGTGATATGATAGTTAACACTTCTATAGTAACATTTATACTTGCCACTACTTTACTTGCCAATGATAAATGAAAAATAGCCTCTATTTTTACAAAGATCCTGCATATTAACATTTTATAGTTTGAAATATACTTTCATGGTTATTTGTCTCAGAGAAATTAAATGAAATTAAATGAATTCACTAAATTTCATACCTAATAAGTGATGGATATTAAACTTGAATCCAGGTCTCTGGATTCTAAGCTCATCGTTTTTGCTACTACTTATGACAATATGCATTTTGAAATAAAAAGATGCATTACTTACTGTATTTGCTAGCTTGGACAGTAAAGGAACAACTCCATGATCTGTGATAACAGCTAAATTTTCTTGATCTTTTGCTATGTTGGTAATAACAGCACATACACTCGCCAACACTTCTTTATTATCTGATTTCAGTAAATTGACAACAAGTTCCAAACCACCAACAAAGGAACGAACCATTTCTCCAGCATCCTAGATAACAATAAAAATAAAGATGATATAAAAAATAAACCTATATTTAGCATTTTTTAAAAAAGCACAAAGTAATGATAAGGCTGTGAGTTGTACCTTTGGTATGAAAAAAATTCAGTTTATTTATATGTTATATAATTTTTATATATGTATGTATATATAACACATGCTTCCCTGATGACTCAATGGTAAAGAATCCACCTGCCAATGCTGGAGATGCAGGTTCGATACCTGGGTTGGGAAGATCCCCTGGAGAAGGAAATGGCAACCCATTTCAGTATTCTTGCCTGGGAAATCCTACAGACAGAGGCGTCTGGTGGGTTACAGTCCATGGGGTCACAAAGGATCATACAAGACTGAGGGACTAAACAACAATATACAGCACATACACAGACAGTTCAGTTTCAACAAATGGGTACTGAACAACTGTTACATGAGTCAGTGTGATAACTACTGGAGATACAGAAGTTAACAAAACACAACTGAGTCTTAATTAACAAAACACAATTGAGCAAGGCAAAGACAATGGGAAGAAGAGATGGGAATGTACAGATGAAAAAAGGGGAAGAGTTCATTTCCTTCAGGACCAGGTCGAAACAACATTCACGTATTCTCCCAGTCTCCCGTCTTACTTCCCAGTATGTTGTTGTTGCTGTTAGTCACTAAGTCGTGTCTGACTCTTTTACAATCCCATGGACTATATCCTGCCAGGCTCCTCCGCCCAAGGGATTTCCCAGGCAAGAATACTGGAGTGGGTTGCCACTTCCTTCTCCAAGGAATCTTCTCAACCCAGGAATTGAACCTGTGTCTCTTACATTGCAGGCAGATTCTTTAC
The DNA here is from genome assembly GCA_024291935.2 of Okapia johnstoni. NCBI lineage: Eukaryota > Metazoa > Chordata > Mammalia > Artiodactyla > Giraffidae > Okapia > Okapia johnstoni. The sequence goes on from CM044324.1 coordinate 27,970,421, forward strand.
CACCTAGCCACCTGGGAAGCTCTACTTCTCATTATGCTCTTCTGCATAAACAATACTCAGGACTCGAGGATTATTGCTGTTCCCTAAAGTACCAAGTTATTTTCTTTACCTGGAGTTTAGGCCTACCCAACTACAAACTCCTGCTGCATTCTGAAAATCTGACATCTTTTAATAGCAGCCTAAATAACAGCTCCTCCATGATGTTCCCCATTCCCACACCAGCCTTCCCTTCTCAGTGTGGTCACTCCCTCCCCTCTACATTCTTGTAGGTAGTTTTCTCCAAAAATCCATTTCCTCATCCTCTTGTGTTTGCCAAGTCCTGGTTTTGGTTGGTTGTCTAATTCTCAGACAAGTATCAGGAGAGACTGCCTCTGACCTGGAGCTTCAGCCTGTCCTGGAAGTCTCTTGCCCCTTGTCAACGATTCGCTTAGGAGCAGCCTACATATGGCCCAATTATAGCACATGAGCTCTGGATGACAAGTCAGAAGGCTTCTGGAAGGGTTTTCCTATTTATAACAACACAGAATGGTAGAACAGGAGGAGGACAAGAGTCTGGTCCTTGGAGACACTGCTGAGATGCTGAGTCAAGTAACACTCAAGTCTGACCTGGCTATTTAGAACCAAAGGAATCTATAGCCATTTGTCCATCATATTGTAATAATTTTCTTATGGGTCTTTTCCCCATTAAGACATGAGTTCTTCAAGAACAGTCACCAAGTGAGTCAGAAAGAGAAAACCAAATATTGTATATTAACACATATATGTGGAATCTAGAAAAATGCTATAGATGATCGTATGTGCAAAGCAGAAATAGAGGCACAGAGGTAGAGAACATATGGATACCAATGGGGAAGGGGAGGTGGGATGGACTGGGAGATTGGGACTGACAAATAGACATTATTGATATCGTGTATAAAATAGGTAACTAATGAGAACCTACTGTATAGCACAGGGAACTCGACTCAGTTCTCTGTGGTGACCTAAATGGGAAGGAAATCCAAAAGGGCGGGGATATATGTATCTGCATAGCTGATTCTCTTTGCTGTACAATAGAAATAGAAATTAAATAATAAAATGTAATAAAAATTAAATAAAATTTAATTTTATTAAATTAAATATTCAATAAAAATTTTTTTAAAAAAGGAGAGACACCTGGCCTTTGACTCTCACTTGGGATATCTCACTCTGTCACTCAGAGGACTTTTAATAAATGTTTGTTGAATTATGAAAACATGAAAGGAATAAGGGGACTATAACTTTAAGATACTTAACCACAGTCACACACACTAAAAAGAAGAGTGCAAATGCACTGGCCTGCCAGTCTAGTGACTTCATGGTTCTCTGAGAGCAGTTATCATGGAGCTGTGAGCCGCAGCACGGGGGCAGCACCAGGACAAGCACCAGGACAAGTAGCAAAAGTGACCACACCTGCCTCCGACCTGGAACCTCCCTGAGGCGTGTGATACAAGATCCAGCGCACCCGGTGTCAGCAAGGTCATGGGGCGGCTCACCGGGGTCTCATAACAGTTTATACTGATAACCTGTGCTATACTCAGGGCTACAGGCCCCTCCAGAGTTTGTCTGTTTTGAAGGTGAGCTTTCCTTTTTATTTTTTCATTTTTAGATTCAAAGGTTTTAGACACATGACTTCTTGCCTCACATAGTTTCTATGGAAAGGGAGACAGTATACTTGAGAATGGAAAAAGTAATTCCTCTGCCAAAACTGTCTTTCACTAATGCTGGGCGGCTGGGCAAATTCACTACATTTTTCACCTTCTCACATATCTTAAAAACTAGTCTTTGCCAGTTTCGCCACTGGTACAATATTGGTTATAGGCAATTCAACTTTTCATCTATAATGGAAAAATCTTTAATAATAATGATGATAATGATGATGACAGTAATAATAGTAGTACAATAACAAGAGCCTTTTTTTTTTTTTGCAGTTTACAGAAGACTTCTGCATACGTTATCTCTTCTGGAGTCCACAGCTCTGCCTAAGGAACCATGGCACCCTCATCTTACAGACAGGCAGTCTGAAGGCTCATGCACAGTGAGTGACAAAGCTAAAAAAGCAGATCTCTTGATTTCTCATTTAGTATCTTTTCACTACACACTGTGTGCGTGGACTTGGAAGTACCAATAGTTGAAGTTGTCATATTAAAGTTAGTTTATAAACAGTCAGAAGAAGCCTCCCAATTTAGAGAGTTAATAATTCCAAAAGGGATGAAGCTATTTGCCAGTGACATTTCCTAAGACAAAAACTATAATTAAAAAGAGAATATGAAACACCTTCATGCTGCTATTAGCTTGAATAGTTGAGTAAGTAGGGAAAGGGGTCAAGTTCAAATTAAACAAAATTAAGTATTTAATATTAAATATTTTTGGTTAAAATTCAACTAATAGGAAAACATTAATGCGGATTATTATTTACAGACTAATGAATAAAACAGAAAACTGGATGTTTGGCACACAGCAAGTAAACTAATAGGCTTGAAATTCCCTCTTTTGCCTCCAGCAAAAAGAACCGGCAGCTTTCTGATGAGGTGAGATACATACAATGCAACTTTAAAGCACATGCAAGGCAAGTGTAACGTGACTTAGGCAAAAATTTTTGACCAGAAGGGCTATAAAAACACTACACTACTCTAGGCCATATAGAGACCATATGATACATAACATTTGAAACAGATTTTAAAATAGCACACTGCATATAAAAAAAATTTCAAAAATGCTACATTCACATTAGAATAGCATGTCAGAGAAACTAAAACTGAACAGGCAAATCTTGTCCTAAAGGTAAATTCAATAAATTTCTTTTCAAATTCTAAATATACCTCTGTATACTCAAGAACAGTTAGTTTGTGAGCTCTATCATAGTAAGGTCCTTGTTCTGTTGCTAGTAAACAAGTCCTACAGCTTAAATATACACACACAGACATATACATACATACACACACACACACATCTATATATATACATGATTTGGAATTACTTGACACTTTCAAATATAGTCCTTCAAAACTGGAAAGTAGAACCTCAATTATTATTCCTTTCCTTCTGAACTTAAGGAAAAATAAATTGATTTTTGGTAAAATAAATGATGCAGTGGTTCAGTCTAGATCTATGTAGCAGAAAATGTATTAAACTTTCAAGGTGGCTTTATCCAATTAATTTACAAAGGATAAATTTTTTTTTAAGTTAATGGTTCTGATTTTTCTCTATTTCCTTAGCTGAATTTAAGATAATTTTTAAAAATATCACAGTCAACTGTGATTTTTTCCATTTTACTAACCCTTGTGTTGATTCTACTTTAGATGCAATTCTATTAATGAGAAAGTCTAAATTGTGAAGCATCCTTGTGAATCTGTCTGCAATGCTGGAGACCCACGTTCCATCCCTGGGTTGGCAAGATCCCCTGGAGAAAGGAATGGCAACCCACTGCAGTATTCTTGCCTGGAGAATTCCATGCATAGAGGAACCTGGCAAAGAGTTATACACAATTGAGCAGCTAACACTTTCACTTTCACTACTGTGTATTCAGAGGCTTATAGAGGTAATCAAAGGACATTTTTAACCGATGACATATTTTAAAGAAGTTTATAAGTACAAGATGCTAAATAATATAAGACATATTATCATCTAGTAGCTATTATACGCAAATCAACTGTGCATATATAAGTTTATATGTTTTAATTTTAAAATACATATATTTAAAATTTTTCCCACTTGAAATCAGTAACCCACAGATTAAGATGTGTAGAACAGTTTCTGGTTAAGAGCTAATCAGTGAATTGTATAGGTCAGGCTAAGAATAATACTTAAAACCATAAACTTAAAAAAATTAACTGTATGAAATACTACACTCTTAAAAAAAAAAGAGTCTCTAATTTATGAAGAGGTTCTTCTCCAACAGTTTACTTGTTGGGTCTGTTACATTATATCTTCCTGTTAAACAAATTGGGTTATGAAGTTTGCCTCATCTGCCACATTCACCAGACCTCTTGACAACCAATTACACTTCAACCATCTTGACAACTATTTGCAGGGTAAGCTCTTCCACAACCAGCAGGAGGCAGAGTTCGCCAAATCCTAAAGAGTGGATTTTTATGCTACAGGAATAAGCAAATATTTCTCGTTGGCAAAAAGGTGTTGACTGGAATGGTTCCTGTTTTGATTAATAACGATGTGTTTGAACCTAGTTAGAATGATTTAAAATTCATGGTCCAAAACCACCATTACGTTTGCACCCACCTAACACCTGCAATGAATCCTCATGCTCAGGAATGTTCTAACATCTGAAACTGGCTCTCTGGTCTTCCTCCTCTTCTGTGTACCTGTAACTGATTTTCATAGTAAGTGGTTTTCATTGGTCTTCCCTCTCATTTATCAGCTTCTCTGAGAACACACCTAGAATTTAGCAGACGTGGTCTGACTGGAGCAGAAGTTGCCAGATTTCTCACCTCCAAGAGCTCCACTTGGTGCTTCTGCTGGGGCAGCTACTTAAGCAGGTACAGGACCAGTGAATTCATGTTAAGCTCTGCAATTCAGCCAAAACCCCTACATCTTCTACAAGTGAGTTACTGTATAGCTAGCACTCTCCTATCCTGCATTTGTGAGGATTCTAGCTGCTTTTTATTGTATAAATTGGGTTGGATGATTTTTCACATAAAAGAGATAAGCTTTTGATTAAATTTCACATGGTAAAATTGATTTCTGTTTAATACCGTCCTTTGAGAAACCAATAAGCTACCTAGGATATTTAGAGGTAAATAATTTATCCAAGCATTCTCATCTTAAAAAAAAAAATTCCTTAAGAAGGTAAAAATACAGTTGTTAAGGCAGTAGTTCCTAAACTTTGTGGCACATTAGCGTCACCTGGGAGACCTTTTAATGTTCCATCAGCTCAAGTTGGCCAAGTGAATCAAAGCATGTGGGGGTGGAAGCCAGCACCCATAAGGTCTTTAGGTGACAATTCCAATGTGCATCAAAGTTTGAGAAGCCCTGGTTTAAGACTTTAAGTCACATAGTGAGAACAGCTGGGAGCATAGCTTGGTTTCATTACTATGGGCTGTATTGCTTTGAGCCGCTACCCAACTTCTCTAAGTTTCCGTTTCCTCATCAGTAATTAAATAATACACTTGTAAATAACCACTGAGTTAAAAAAGAAATAACTATTTCCTAAAGAAGAAAATAGAAAAACAGTAGAGAAAAATCAATGAAACCAAGAGTTGGCTACTCAAAAAGATCAACAAAACTGACAAATCCTTAGATAGATTAAGGAAGGGGGGAAAAAAAGACTCCAAATCCAAAATGAAAGAAGGTACAAGACAATTTAGAGAAATAAAAAGGATTGTAACAGAATGCTATCAACAATTGTATGCCAACAAATTGGATAACCTAGAAGAAATGGTAAATTTCTAGAAACACATTCTAGGGAAATAACAATCAGCCAAAATGGCAGTGGTCAGGCTCTCTCACCCTATGTTCTCTCTCTCTCGTCCCACATTGTTTACAAAGTCTGTAAACAATGACTTTGCATGGTTATGATGCAACAGCTGATATCATTTATAGCAGAATGCAAGCGCATCATGCCTACACATAAGCACCACGTGAAAAGCCTTTGCAGCCCACTGCAGAAGCATCAACCATTAGCAAATAAAGCATTTTGGCCTTGCTGCTGTGAATAAATACTGTCTGCAGTCCCTACGGTTCCTCATAGGGACTTTTTCCAGCTTTCCATTTACTTTCAGCTTCCCTGCTTGTCTACTCTGGGTTTAGCAAACAATGAGACACATATAACCTACACAGACTGAACCATAAAGAAATAGAAAATATGCATAGATCTATAACTAGTAAGGAAATTGAATCAGTAGTCAAAAACCTCAAACAAAGAAAAGCCCCAGGACCTGACAGATTCACTTGCAAATTCTACAGAACATTTAAATAAGAATTAACAGCAATCATCAAACTCCTCCAAAGAATTGAGAAGGAGGTACCACTCCCAAATGCAGTGTATAAGGCTAGCATTACTTTGACATCAAAGCCAGATAAAGACAATATAAAAAAGGAGAACTACACTCCTCAACAAAACACTAGCAAACCAAATTCAGTTGGATTATACCCCATGACAAAGTAGAATTTATTCCTAGAAAGTATGAGTAATTCAGGGCTTCCCAGGTGGCACTAATGGTAAAAAAAAACAAAACCCTTCTGCCAATGCAGGAGATGTAACAGACGCTGGTTTGATCCCTGTGTCAGGAAGATCCCTTAGAGGAGGGCATGCCAACCTACTCCAGTATTCTTGCCAGGAGAATCCTATGGACAGAGAAGCCTGGCAGGGTACAATCCATAGGGTTGCAAAGAGTTGACACAATTGAAGGGACTTAGCATGCATGCATGGGTGATTCAGCATAAGAAAATCAATATACTGCCCTACATTAACAGAATAAAGGTCAAACCCATAAGAGCATGTCAGTTGATGCAGAAAAAGTATTTGACAAAACTTAATATCCTCATGATTCTTTTTTTTTTAAAGATCAACAAACTAGGAATAGAAGAAAATGATCTCAACATAATACAGGCCAAGTAGGAAAAACCCACAGCTGAGATCATACTCATTGGTGAAAGAGTGAAAGTTTCTCTCCAAGATCAGGAACAAGTGTGCCTGCTTTCAGGGTATACAGCCAATTTTTTATAGTAACTATACATGGAATCTAACTTTAAAAAATTGTGAATCACTGTGTTGTACACCTGAAGCTTATATCATATTGTATCATATTGTAAACAACCATATTTCAATTTAGAAAAATTAAAAATACTATGTGCCCAGAGAGATGGAGGGACACAACATTGCATCAGAAACTGGGGTCCTAGTCAATGTCCAAGTCTGTGCACTGTGACGGCACAGTTTCTGATGGTGGTCAAGTGCAGGGTGTGTTCCTGGCAGTTCTTGGCCGAGCTGGAGATAATTATATAACTTAATGGATGACATTTTTCATTTAACAAAGTAACTGGTAGCTGATAAGCTGTTGTTCAGTCGCTAAAGTTGTGTCCGACTCTTTGTGACCCCATGGGACTGCAGCATGTCAGTCTTCCCTGTCCTTTACCATCTCCCAGAGTTTGCTCAAACTCATGTCCATTGAGTTGGTGATGCCATCCAACCATCTCATCCTCTATCGCCCCCTTCTCCTCCTGCCTTCAATCTTTCCCAGCATCAGGGTATTTTCCAATGAATCAGCTCTTCACATCAGGTGGCCAAAGTATTGGAGCTTCAGCATCAGTCCTTCCAATGAATATTCAGGGTTGATTTCCTTAGGATTGACTGGTTTGATCTCCTTGCTGTCCAAGGGACTCTCAAGAGTCTCCTTCAGCACCATAGTTTGAAAGTATCAATTCTTTGATGCTTAGCCTTCTTTATGTCATCTGTACATGACTACTGGAAAAACCATAGTTTTGACTATACATACTTTTGCCAGCAAAGTGATTTTCTCTGCTTTTTAATATGCCTTCTAGGTTTGTCATAGCTTTTCTTCCAAGGAGCAAGAGCCTTTTAATTTCGTGGCTGCAGACACTCTGCACAGTGATTTTGGAGCCCAAGAAAATAAAATATGTCACTGTTTCCACTTTTCCCCCATCTATTTGCCATGAAGTGATGGGACAGATAAACTGTACTTTCAAATAAAATGGTTAAATGGGGATGTCCCTGGTGGTCCGGAGGCTAAGTCTCCAAGCTCCCAAAGCAGGGGATATCCTAAACTAGCAACCTCATTGCAGCCCTCTTCGGAACAGGGGCGGGCTGAGAAGCCTGGAATGGGAAGCAGTCGCAGGGCAGGAGGGTAATCCAGATGAAAGCAACACATCTGCCCCACAGATAGTGGTCCTTTCAGCTGGGATCTGAAGACAAGTTTACTCACACCCTCACTTGTTGTGGCGCTTTAAGTCCCAAGCTGAAAATCAGGCGCACAGAAAAAATATCTGTAATACAGTTCACTTTAGTTTACAGGATTTTAGAAACCGTGGGCTAGGTAAGGAGCATACTTGGAACTGTTTGGTGACTTGAAAATAATAGCCGACCCTACGTAGGTGGGCCACCAAACACGGATTACGTTTTAAACAGCTTTTCAGTGTTGCAAGAACCTGTGCAGCTTCTTTGGCACATGGTGGACAGCGATACATTCTTTGGCCCAAACGTGACCAAATGTGAGCTCCTTAAGCCGTGTCTGTGGCAGTCGTCTCAGTGTGAAATTACAGCTCTATGTACTTCTTGTCCAGGTTCTCTCTGGCTTCCTCATTGGGCATGGCTCATTGGGCAGCTGAAGTTAAACAGAGGGTGATGTCAGATTCCTGCCCGATTTCATCAGCTGTGTTCTGTCACACCTGTAGTCAGGAAGCTAAAACTGCCCAAGCTTGTATTCTGCTGCTGCTGCTGCTGCTGCTGCTAAGTTGCTTCAGTCGTGTCCAACTCTGTGCGACCCCACAGACAGCAGCCCACCAGGCTCCGCCATCCTTGGGATTCTCCAGGCAAGAACACTGCAGTGGGTTGCCATTGCCTTTTCCAAGCTTGTATTCTAATCTCTCAGAGATTAACTTTTTCTCATTTCTTTTGGGGAATAGCTCTCAAACATCTTCTAATTGTCTTCTGTTTGGGGCAGATCCTGAGGCCACTGGTTTTGAAGTTACTAGAGATTTTTTCCCCTCTGAGATCAAAATTCACAACCAAATATTATTTTCTAAACAATAGCAAAATTGGGTTTAGGAAGGTAACAAGGCCAAGTGATTGCATAGATACATTACTGATTTGGTAGACAGGTTGAATTTTCTTCCTAGCGCGACAGCTGTTTTAATTATAGAGAGTATCTATTTCAAAATAAGAAACCTGTTTCCCATCTAGTTCACAAGAAAGTGGTGACTGCAAATTAATATGAATTATGTGAATCATTTCTTATAAAAAGGCCAATAGAACCTGGTGGGCTACAGTCCATGGGATCGCACAGAGTCAGACATGACTGAACGACTAACACTTTCTACTTTTTATTAATAAAATCTTTTAAAAGTCATTAATGAAAAGGAACAGAATTAAGAAAATTAAGTACTATCTTACAGCATTCACAAAAAGAAAATATTAAAAAAGGCAGTCATAGTTTAAAAAAGAAACATGTTCTTATCAATGCTGGAAAAATGCTTGAGGTAAGTGGTGTAACATAATTATACATTCTTTATGTGAATTCTGTAATTTTTCATTATCTTATTGTTCACAGAGCAAAATTTGAGTTGCTTTTCTGCAGCAGGAAATTTTGGTTCTTAAGAACAAAGAATACATGGATCTTTGCCAGATTCAGTTTTTGCATTCTTTACATCACAAGTTCATAATGCTGAACACCTGTTCAACCACTGTTTTTCTCCAAAGTGTGTTTGATCATTCAGCTGGAAAGGGACAGCTTTTCACTTCCATTTACAAATATCTCGCACTTTTTACAAAGTAGCTCTTCATCTGCAGCCAGACTTGCAGCTTATGAATTTTACTAAATAACATCACTACAGAGGTCACATCTTACGATCTCTGTCCTTTTTAGTAATCTTAACAGGAAAACAACAACAAACTTTCCTTAAGTCTTAAATAAATCCTTTTAAATAAAACTACTTAGAAAGATATGCAGTGAATTTTTATACTTGGTTCACTTTTAGTTCAGCCTCTGTTCTTCAGATCTTGAGAGACTGAAGAACGTTGGGCAGCTTTTAAACTGAAGATGCTTATTTCCTATCTTAAATACTCTTTAAAGTTTAAGACCATAAAACACACTTACATTTCACACCCTGATTTTTCAATCATATAAGGTATGGACAGATAATTATTAGGCTGGTAAAACATTTACCTTTCACTTAGTAGATTTTTTAATCACCAATAACTGATCAAAAACTATAATATATAGACTTCCTCCAGAATGGAGGAATATTTGAAGCTTCTAGCTGAGACACTGGCCTCCTGGGAAAAATGTCAACATTTTGTATACAAAAATCCCACATTCCAATTGTTTAATACATCTAATTACAACATAATACAATGCAAGTCCAGTGGCAGCTTACGTGGTGACTCTTAAATTTGTCAAAATTATCCCACGATTCATTACTGAACTACTCTGTTGCCTCACTCATTCACTGATAGGGAGCTTTAAATATTTCCCAGCAACAAAAGAGGCAGTCCATTCACTACATGTAATTTTCACATCTCATTTTCTTAACAGATCTGAAAATGTGTTCTCATGGATATGCTGTTAACAGTATAAAAAATGGGTAACATCTGTCTTCAACAGCTGACATCTCACTACATCGACTCCACATGGACACGTACGTAGTGTGCTTAGCTTTTACGATGCCTGACAGATGTTCAGGGACCCTGAAGTAGAAATGACCTGTCTGAAGACATGCCTTCTACTTTCTTCCCACTGGGGCTGCCCTTGGCTATAACTGACAATAGCTGGTTTCTGCAGCATTGCTGTCAGTGCCATTAATCTAGACAAAGAAGTTATTTATTTCAAAATGATGCCAACTCCTATGATTCATAAGTTAATAATTCTAAAGTGACTTGCAAAAGTATCTTACGTGAAAAATGTGGAAATGCTTTCTTACCAAATAAAAGGAAATTTTTCCTAGAAAGCTGAGTCATAAACTTACCTGAAACAAGGAGATGTGAGGAGGAGGGGGAAGGAAGAATGGGCCAAAATATTTGGCAGGACCTCGTCTGATTCTGTTATTTCACTGTGAGCAGGATGCCTGGCATGTTCAAAGTGTTCCCTGCCTCTATTCTCCCACAGAACTTACTCTTATTTGAAAACAATTTAAATTCACCTCCAAACAAGAGAATATACAAAAAACTACTTGAAGATTCTAAATTGAACATAGCTAAGTGGATTAACCTAGAGAAGGGAATGGCTACCCACTCCAGTATTCTTGCCTGGAGAACTCCATGGACAGAGAAACCTGGCTGGCTATAGTCCATGTGGTCTTTGGTGGGAGGGGAGGGCAGTGGAAAGCAGGAGAGGTTCAGGAGAAATGGAGCTCTCTATGGAGGCTTGGGTCTAGAATGGTCCTTTGGGCCAAGGGCTTAAACACAGACAAGATGGGTTGTTTTAAAGTTTGAATGTGGTTAAGTTTAAGTTGTTAGCAAAGGAGACTGGTTGGGTATTCAGGACAGAAATCCTGGGCAAGAATAATGAATATGAAAACATTGGAAAGTCTTTTAAAGACAATTACAGATAAGTATGCTGATTTAGAGTTGAAATCCATAGGAATAAAGGATGTAATTAACATGTAATAACAACATTAACAGAAATGTTATCCATACAAAATGGTACCTCACCAATGATAATATTAAATTCCTATTTCCAATGATGATTTAGAGTTAACCGGCATCTCTAACAAGCTTTTCCAGGAAAAGGAAAGACCTTTGATATGTTTTTACCTATTACTTAACATGCTTTCCTAATCATCTGATAGTTTAGATTCAGATTGTTACTGTGACAATACCATCTTTTATTTTAATGGCTTTTATTTTATGCCATTACTTTTAAAGAAATTCTTTCTTAATAATTTGATAAAAATTGAAAGCCATATTATAATACAAATTCTTATTTAGCAAAAATTCTAATGATTTATTTGTTCATTATGATTTCTATAACTCATGTTATTCTCTTTCTTATAATCTTCTGTTTTGCTGGAAAACATTCTAAAGTAAATTTTTTTTCCAGAAAAGACTCATGGAGGATAACTTTCCTGAATCCCAACATTTCTAAAAGAACAATGTCTTTATTTCATCCTTACCCTACACTCACTCAGGTGCTAGTTTTGCAAGATAAAGAATTCCAGGATAAAAAATGTTTTCCTTTAAAGACAGAAAAAGTTTTGTTCCATTCATTTTAGAATTCACTGTGAATGATGTTAAGTCTAATACTGCTGTGATTCTTGTTCTTATATAACTTTTTCCTTTCCTTTAATTTCTGGAAATGCCAAATTTGAATTTGTGTCTAGGTATAGATAAATTCATTTTCCCTGTTTGGCACTAAATGGATCTTTCAACCTGGCGACTAGAGTCTTTCTTCATCTTCAGCTTATAGAAACCACCTCCCCCTTTTATAAATGACTGCTCATCCCATTTGCTTTCTTATTGTGTGCTTGCAATTCCTATTTTCTTTTTACATTTACTTTACATTTTTAGTTGTTTACTAGACTTTATCATCCAGATTAATTACTCAGTCATATCCCAGTACCACACATAACGTAGTATTTGTCTCTTTTATTAAATCTATTGTTTCCCAAATATACTTTTAATTTCCAAAAGCCCTTTCTTAATCTATGAATACTTTTTATTTAGCCATTTTGGGCTTGGCAGTATCCCTTGGGTCATTCTAAGGATGTTAATTTTAAAAATTTAATTTTGTCTTCTGTTCCTCTGAAGTTAGTTCTGCTTATCAGTCTTGGCTTGTCTCTACAACCAATTAGCTTTTCTTAAAGATAATTAAGATCATTAAAGATATGAAAGATTGTTTAAGGAGGATTAAGATCTTTCTTAAAGAATATCCTTAAAGAAATCCTTCAAAGATGTGTGGCAACCTTTCTTCAATAGGCTTCTTTCTTGCTCTCTAAATAATATCATTTATATTTTGTAGTTTAAAAAAAATTTTGGATCTTATATAGCGTAGGATTATATTGTATCTCTGCTTCTGGAACGTGCTTTTATTTTGGTCAGTATGTTCATGAGATATACTGATACTGATGCAGACATTGCTGAAGTACGTTCATTTTTCACTGCTGCACTGGATGACATTATGACTGTGCTGTCATCTTGTTATCCATTTTTCTATAGGCTGACATTTGAGGTGTTTTTATTTTTCACTTTTTTGTTGTTATTAAAAAAAAAAACAGTCCATTAACCAGTTTGTGATAAGTCTTTTCTAAATTTTAGTATATATCACAATTCACTTTTTACAAGTACTTCTAGTCACAAATATTAGGAAGATAGTTAGAGGCATGTTCAATTTATTACAGGAATTAAATGCTTTCTGTAAAAATACTCAACAGAGAAATCTCTAGACTTTACATCTAGTCTTTATTAACAGATAAGAAAAGTGCAATTCATGACACTATGTGACTTTTTCAAGGTAACAAAGAACTTAGTGATTTTTCATAGTAGTAAATCAGGCAGTAAGTAAGATAGAAGTTATCCTGGGCTTCTGGAAGTAGCAGTAATGCAATTTTCTTTTCACCCAAGAGATAAGAACAGTACACTTTCCTTCCCCTTGCTGTACCTGCAGTATTTGTTTCAATCCCACCAGCCAGGTAGAACACGGTAAGCTCTGCCATCTTAGCCCAGTTTCATTTGACATCTAAAAACTGACCAGGAAAAGGTATTGCTCAAAAATTATTTTGGCACAAAAGTTCAGTATTCTTTTTTTCAGGTAAAAATCTGACCATAAACGAAGTGAAAAGCAGTTGGTGACCTGTGATAACATCATTCACCATGGTATTAGGGATTCTAGGATGGACTGACTTGCGGTCTCTTCTTACCTTTGCATTCTGGATGCAGGGACAGAGGGCCCAAGCTGCACTGGCCTTCACATCCGGGTGAGGATTTTTTAGCAGGGACCACAACAAACGGACTCCATCTAAGCGATCAATTATCCTATTGTGAAACAAGCAATAAAAAAACCCAGAGGTATATACTGTAATTAGTACATAAAAATAAAATTTAAATGGCCTATCCACACAATTCTAATTATTTTTTTCTCCTTTTGACATTTTGCTTAGCTATTTTTTTTTTCAAAACTTTAACAACAGCAAGGACTTAACATGCTCTTGATTTGCCAGTTCTCTGATTTCAGTTTTATACTCATGATGCAGAAAGCAAGCTCTATAATAATTATGATTCACATAAACTAAAAATCAAGCCATGTAATTTTTTAATTAGCTGTATACAGACTGTTGCCTGAATGCAAAAATACTGGTTTCTTTCATATAGTAACATCTAAATACTTTCCAAGACAAATATTTACGCCTCAGAACTGTGCAGTTACCTTTTTTATTTGGTCTATGTTTAATTGACTTACCGTACGGCATGACATATTTTAAACTCCTCCAGTCCTAATCTAGCACTAGGAATTAAAATCATTACGCCACACTGCCTCCTTTGTTGGGCAGCAATAACACGTAACTTGTTTTCCATGTGCTCGCTTCCCAAAGAGACTAACATTGCAGACTGTGTTATAATTACTTAAACACACTGTAATCAAAATATTTTCTTGACTAGCTGAAAAATGAATTATCATCAGAGTCATCTCCACACCATCTGTCTTCTGTTTATACATCAATCAGTCCAGGGAGCATAACCTCGCATTAAGGTCTGTTGAGTACTCACAGTTGAGAAGAAGGCCAAACAAAACTTAATATCCTTTACAAACATGGCTTTGTTCAGAAAGATATACTAAACTATGAGCAGATGGAAAAAGATAAAGAATATCAAAATTCCTTTGATTTTAAACCTCAAGTTAAATACATGTAGTACTTAGCCACAGATAGAATAAATACTCCTAGCTTAGTGCCATTCAAATTTTTTCTTGAAAATTGACTAAAAATACTACATTTCTTGATTATCTGAGATGAGTTTGCCAGAAAAAAGAATGTATTATTCAAAGGGTTCCAAGTTGGATATAAGATTTCCATAACCTTAAAAAAATTGGTAGTGCAAATAGCTTATAGTAAGATATAAACTATCTCTTTAAAAGATGATCTTTAATGAGAAAAAAATGCATTGAGAAAGTATTTTAACCCCATGTTTAACTAAATAGTTTTCTAAAACTAAAGCTCTCTGTCACTATCTTGCTAAGGGAAATTAAAGTTTTTATTTCTCAATTTACAGAAAGTATAAAGAAAGATAGTGAATACACTGTACTTCACAATGAAGGATTTACTTTACCAACTTAAAAAAGCTTACTGTTTTACACATGCCACTGAAAACATAATTAATGGAGATCCCTAGGTCTATATGTATTTTTTTTCACGTGTGATTTCCCAAAGAACAATAGTGAATGATAATCTGTCCTACTCTCTCACCAATGTAGTCAGTACTAATATTTGCACTAGGAATATCTAGCCATACAATGCAGGACATAGCTTCTCATTAGAGTGGAAGTCATTGGGATGGCACATATTTTCAGTTTTAAAGAGGGATAATTCAACCCTGGAACCCTACCCCAGGCAAAATTTCGTAAGTAACAATAAAAATTCACTGTTCATTCTAAAACCAGATATACTGTCCTTGACTGTCACCCCAAACCCTAGACAATTCCTCAGCTGCTTAGTTACAATGGATGAGGACTGTGACCTCATTACAGATGACTTAAAAGACAGCATGGTACAGAGTAATTACCTGAGATGAAGAAAACATTAAAAAAAATGCAAACAGAGGAACTAACAAAGTAAAGGGCAGCAAACTTCAGAGTTTAATCTTGTTCCTCCATCTCCCTCGTCCTCTGCATCGAGTCACACTGGGGATTTACTTCACAGTAAGTTAAGTATCTCCCCCACTTCTCTCTCTCCCTGCCAGCACCCTAACTGTAGTCTCTATTACCTCATATGGGGATAGATACAGCAGTAACTTGGTTTTATGTTCTCACTTTATCTCAATTCCAATCCATCCTATAGATCCCAGTGAAATTAATCCTGCTGAAAGAGTATTTTAGAGCTTCTGCAGTATCTCCTTGCAAGCAAGGCCCCAGGGATATTCATTCTGTCCATCACACCAGCCAACACATTCAATTAACGCTTGGTGAACAGTTCACAACTGAGAGATCACTCCCAGGGGACAGTCTCGGATGGCTTCCCACTGCCTGCATGGTATTCACACCCTAGTCTTGAACTCAGTATTTAACATTTCCAATGAGCTGGTTTATTCCTCCCAATTCCCTATATTCAGGTGTTCGCTCATAAAACTCTGTGGCCACCTACTAAACACTAAGTGCTGAGCATATAGAAGTAACAGATACACTCAATTCTGGTTGCTCAGGATAGTTACATTGTATAAAGTCACAGCAAGCAGTGAATTTATAAATATCAAATCATTGCTCTCTGGGGAATATGAAGTTTTGTTCCTAAGAGCCTCTGGTGAGAACATTTTCATTAACTGATCAACATATAATCTTGTTTTATGTGTGTTTCTGTTTAAAGACACTTTCCTTAATAATACATTGTTGATTCATTAACACTGAACCCAGGAGCAATCCAGCACACACATTTTTCTCTGTAAGGCACATGGCAGTCTTCTTGTACTTTGGCATTAGACTTAGGGGCCATTTCAAACAGGAAGATCACCAGCTCAAAGCATAAAAATGCAAAACATGTGGCACTAAATATTATGAGGATGACACATTTACAAAAGGAGAGCGGAAACAAGAAGGCAGACTACGGCCCTGTTCAACTCCAGCTGGAAACACGTGCATGGCATAACTGCAAAAGTGCTATAAGGATTAATTAGGGGGATCACAGATACATTTCAGCAAGATGTGAACACATGAATAAAGGCTCTGCAAATAATAGGGATTTTCACTGTCCTTCAGGAAACTGCAGTCTAGTGAAGGTGATAAAGAGACCATTACAATCTGTTCTGGTAAATGCTATAGGACAGTGGTCCCCAACCTTTTGGCACCAGGGACTGGTTTCATGGAAGACAATTTTCCCATGGACCAGGGGTTGAGGGGATGGTTTCAGGGTAATTCAAGCACATTACATTTATTGTGCACTTTATTTCTATTATTATTACATCAGCTCCAACTCAGATCACCAGGCATTAGATCCCAGAGACTGGGGACCCCTGCTAAGAGATGTGGGCGTGAGGTTCCATGTGAACACAGAGGGAAGACACTGGTTAACTCACAAGTCACAGAAATTCTCCCAGCTCTAAACCTTTGCCCACACCACCTCCATCTTTTGCTGTGACAATGGATATTTTAAGGTCTACAATAAAACCTCTCCTCAAATCCTCTGGCTTCTCCCTCCTCTGAGAGCCTTTTGAGTTTTGCTGCCCTCGTTTCTGGCTCTCATCATATACTGCTTTGCAGTGTGGTCATGTGTGTATGCATCTTATCTCCCCAAGTGCCGTGTAATCTCCTTGACAGCAGGAATCTGCTACTGCCCACCATGCTTAGCACACGTTCCTGAGCCAGTGAATATTGGTTAAATGGACCTGAAACAGAAGTCTTTGCCTACTTCTTTTTTTGCTGAATCAAAAATCTCTCCTGACACAAATACACTCATTTTTAACCTCATACTTGAAAAGCAAATGTTCAAATCCAAAATCTAACCAGTAAATTTTTATTTGGAGTTCCTTCTAGGTTGAAAGTGCATTTTCATAGATCTTCTTTACAACTATATTGCTTTTTGAATATGCAATGATGGGCTTATAGGTGGTATTAATTACACCACTGTCCATTTTCAACAGGTCTTTCTCCTTTTGTATAGTTCTTTAATTTTACTAGCATCTTGCTCTGATTTCATTTCCAGCAGTATGTTAACTCTTCCTGTTTTTATTTTCAGCAGAATTTTACATTAATACTTTGATATTATAAAAACAAAACTGAATTACATGTTTCCAAAATCTTCAGCTTTATCATAGAAATCAAACTGTGGGCTGACAAAATAACAGTTCTTAAAAGATGAATACATGTTCATACTCTGGCTCTTTATAAAAAAAAAAATAAGAAAAGACACAGCAGCTTGTTATGAGTCTCAGTTTCTTTTGTTATGTTAACTCTTGTTAGGATTGTTAAGAAGTCTGGCTGGCTTGCCTGCCCACCAAGGCCACATATATGAACAAACGTAGACAGTTGGCACCCACACGGCCAGTATGGCTGAAGTTGCAGAATTTCTGTCTGGCAATGCCAGTATATCTATTTTGAAACCATAATTTGGCATCGTGTCTAAAAATGTCATAACATTTGCAAATTGTGCTGATAAATACCATTGTCAGACAATGGCTCAACCTAAATGCAGTTAGCCTGAAAGGACATGATGTTCTTAAGCCACATTATAAATTTCAACTGAAATCTATACGTTTTAAAACCACGTTGGCAATTCTGCAAAAATGGAAACATAAATGCAGGTCAGAATTAATGATTGTGACAAAAACTATGATTAGAAAAAAATTTAACATTTTTATAAAAACTCTCAAAGTTTTCATGTTTCTATCTCTATGTATTCTTTTAAAGAGACTATAGGAGACCATATAGGCAGCTGCGTGGTGCTGAAGCAGCGGCTGTGTGGCACTGGAGCAGCTGTGAGGAGATACCCCATGTCCAAGAGCAAAGGAGAAGCCCAAGCAAGATGATAGGAGGGGTGAAATCACCTTTAAAATCAAACCCCATACCCGCCAGAGATGCTCAGAGGGCTCAAAAATACCTTGTCCACCCCAGGACGCAAGACCCCACAGAGACTGAGACAGAACTGTGTTTGGTTGTCTTCTGTGGAGGTACAGGTCAGCAGTGGACTGCTAGGGGCAGGGGCTCTGGGTGCAGTAGACCTGGGTATGGCATAAGACCTCTTGGAGGAGGTTGTCATTAACCCACCATAGAGCTGCCAGAACTTACACAGGGCTGGGGAAACAGACTCTGGGAGGGCACAAACAGAACCGTGTGTACACCAGGACCCAGGAGATAGGAGTCGTGACCCCACATGAGACTGACCCAGACTTGCCCACAAGTGTCCAGGAGTCTCTGGCGGAGGCATGGGTGGGCAGTGGCCTGCTGCAAGGTTGGGGGCACTCAGTGTGGAAGTGCATGCATGGGACCTTTTGAAGGAGGTCACCATTATCTTCATTACTTCCACCATAGTTTGTCCTCAGGTCAAACAACAGGGAGGAAACACAGCCCCATCCATCAACAGAAAATTGGATTAAAGATTTACTCAGCATGGCAGTTGCCCATTTGAATAAGACCCAGTTTCCCCCTCAGTCAGTCTCTCCCATCAGGAAGCTTCTACAAGCCCCTTATCCTTCTCCATCAGAGAGGAGACATACTGAAAACCACAATCACAGAAAACTAACCAAACTGATTACATGGACCACAGCCTTGTCTAATTCAGTGAAACTATGACCATGCTGTGTAGGGCCACCTAAGACAGACAGGTCATGGTGGAGAGTTCTGACAAAACGTGGTCCACTGGAGAAGGGAATGGCAAACCACTTCAGTATTCTTGCCTTGAGAACCACATGACCAGTATAAAAAGGCAAAAAGATAGGACACTGAAAGATGAACTCCCCAGGATGGTAGGTGCCCAATATGCTATGGAAGATCAGTGGAGAAATAATTCCAGAAAGGATGAAGAGACAGAGCCAAAGCAAAAACAACACCCAGTTGTGGATGTGACTGGTGATGGAAGTAAAGTCCGATACTGTAAACAGCAATATTGCATAGGAACCTGGAATGTTAGGTCCATGAATCAAGGCAAATTGGAAGTGGTCAAACAGGAGATGGCAAGAGTGAACTTCGACATGTTAGGAATCAGTGAACTAAAATGGAAGGGAATGGGTGAATTTCACTCAGATGACCATTATATCTACTACTGTGGGAAAGAATCCCAGAGAAGAAATAGAGTAGCCATCATAGTCAACAAAAGAGTCCGAAATGCAGTACTTGGATGCAATCTCAAAAATGACAGAAAGATCTCTGTTTGTTTCCAAGGCAAACCATTCAATATCACAGTAATCCAAGTCTATGTCCCAACAAATAAGGCTGAAGAAGCTGAAGTTGAATGGTTCAATGAAGACCTACAAGACTTTCTAGAACTGACACCCAAAAAAGATGTCCTTTTCATTAAAGGGGACTGGAATGCAAAAGTAGGAAGTCAAGTAATACCTGGAGTAATGGGCAAATTTGGCCTTGGAATACAGAATGAAGCAGGGCAAAGGCTAACAAAGTTTTGCCAAGAGAATGCACTGGTGGTAGCAAACACCTTCTTCGAACAACATAAGAGAAGACTCTACACATGGACATCACCAGATAGTCAATACTAAAATCAGATTGATTATATTCTTTGCAGCCAAAGATGGACAAGCTCTATACAGTCAGCAAAAACAAAACCGGGAGTTGACTATGGCTCAGATCATGAACTCCTTATTGCCAAATTCAGACTTAAATTGAAGAAAGTAGGGGAAACCACTAGACCATTCAGGTATGACCTAAATCAAATCCCTTATGACTATACAGTGGAAGTGACAAATAGATTCAAGGTATTAGATCTCATAGACAGAGTGCCTAAAGAACTATGGATAGAGGTTCGTGACATTGTACAGAAGGCAGGGATCAAGACCATCCCCAAGAAAAAGAAATGCAAAAAGGCAAAATGGTTGTCTGAGGAGGCCTTACAAACAGCTATGAAAAGAAGAGAAGTGAAAGACAAAGGAGAAAAGGAAAGATATACCCATTTGAATGCAGAGTTCCAAAGAATAGCAAGGAGAGATAAGAAAGCCTTTCTCAGTGATCAGTGCAAAGAAGTAGAGGAAAACAATAGAATGGGAAAGACTAGAGATCTCTTCAAGAAAATTAGAGATACCAAGGGAACTTTTCATGCAAAGATGGGCACAATAAAGGACAGAAATGGTATGGACCTAACAGAAGCAGAAGATATTAAGAAGAGGTGGCAGGAATACACAGAAGAACTATACAAAAAAGATCCTCATGACTCAGATAATCACGATAGTGTGATCACTTACCTAGAGCCAGACATCCTGGAATGTGAAGTCAAGTGGGCCTTAGGAAGCATCCCTATGAACAAAGCTAGTGGAGGTGATGGAATTCCAGTTGAGCTCTTTCAAATCCTAAAATATGATGCTGTGAAAGCACTGCACTCAATATGCCAGCAAATTTGGAAAACTCAGCAGTGGCCACAGGACTGGAAAAGGTCAGTTTTCATCCCAATCCCAAAGAAAGGCAATGCCAAAGAATGCTCAAACTACCACACAATTGCACTCATCTCACATGCTAGTAAAGTAATGCTCAAATTCTCCAAGCCAGGCTTCAGCAATACGTGAACCGTGAACTTCCAGATGTTCAAGCTGGTTTTAGAAAAGGCAGAGGAACCAGAGATCAAATTGCCAATATCCGCTGGATCACTGAAAAAGCAAGAGAGTTCCAGAAAAACATCTATTTCTGCTTCATTGACTATGCCAAAGCCTTTGACTGTGTGGATCACAATAAACTGTGGAAAATTCTGAAAGAGATGGGAATACCAGACCATCTGACCTGTCTCTTGAGAAACCTGTATGCAGGTCAGGAAGCAACAGTTAGAACTGGACATGGAACAACAGACTGGTTCCAAATAGGAAAAGGAGTATGTCAAGGCTGTATATTGTCACCCTGCTTAGTTAACTTATATGCAGAGTACATCATGAGAAACACTGGGCTGGAAGAAACACAAGCTGGAATCAAGATTGCCAGGAGAAATATCAATAACCTCAGATATGCGGATGACACCACCCTTATGGCAGAAAGTGAAGAAAAACTAAAGAGCCTCTTGATGAAAGTGAAAGAGGAGAGTGAAAAAGTTGGCTTAAAGCTCAACGTTCAGAAAACTAAGATGATGGCATCTGGTCCCATCACTTCATGGGAAATAGATGGGGAAACAGTGGAAACAGTGTCAGACTTTATTTTCGGGGACTCCAAAATCACTGCAGATGGTGACTGCAGCCATGAAATTAAGATGCTTGCCCCTTGTAAGAAAAGTTATGACCAACCTAGACAGCATATTAAAAAGCAGAGAGATTACTTTGCCAACAAAGGTCTGTCTATCAAGGCTATGGTTTTTCCAGTAGTCGTGTATGGATGTGAGAGTTGGACTATAAAGAAAGCTGATCACCGAAGAATTGATGCTTTTGAACTATGGTGTTGAAGGTGACTCTTGAGAGTCCCTTGGACTGCAAGGAGATCCAACCAGTACATCCTAAAGGAGATCAGTCCTGAGTGTTCACTGGAAGGACTGATGCTGAAGCTGAAACTCCAATACTTTGGCCACCTGATGCAAAGAACTGACTGATTTGAAATGACCCTGATGCTGGGAAAGATTGAAGTCAGGAGAAGGGGATGACAGAGGATGAGATGGTTGGACGGCATTACCGACTCAACGAACATGAGTTTGAGTAAGCTCCGGGAGTTGGCAATGGACAGGGTGGCCTGGTGTGCTGCAGTCCATGGAGTCACAAAGAACTGGACACGATTGAGCGACTGAACTGAACTGAACTGATAAGAGACCAAGTACCTAGGTAGTCCTTATTATGGAGAAGAACTCATTCTCAATAAGCATTAAGTAGAAGTTAGTCATCATTACAGTCATCAGATACTAGTGCTGTCATAGTGAACCTCTACTCAAGTGCTTTCATTAAAAAAACAAAATAAAAACAGGTAAAGTGGCTTAACTAATGCTATATAATGTTTTTACTGTATAAGCAAATACAACAATTTATCTTTTCTTACTTTCATGAAAAAAAGGCAAATGGTTTAGATGAGTGCATTAAAGACAGGTGAGGGAAGGTTCACTCAAAGCAGAAATAAAATGAACCAATGCAAATGTTCATACGCGTGGTCACATCCATACAACCACCCTTCTGGATATAAAACAATTATTTTGTAACAGTGGCCTGATGAAACTATAAACATCCCTAACCATTTGGAGTAGTAAAATAAATTCTTTCTCAAAGTAGTTAGACATTGTAAATCATTACTGGATACATTTACATCTGTATTTGAGGGGTTTTATGATTATGACTTATATGACTGTGATCATATTATTATGATATGTATTATCACTGGGGGCTTTCCTGGTGGCTCAGATGGTAAAGAGTCTGCCTGCAATGCAGGAGACCTGGGTTCAATCCCTGGGTCAGGAAGATCTCCTGGAGAAGGGAATGCTGCTGCTGTTGCTAAGTCGTTTCAGTCGTCTCCGACTCTGTGCGACCCCATAGATGGCAGCCCACCAGGCTCTGCCGTCCCTGGGATTCTCCAGGCAAGAACACTGGAGTGGGTTGCCATTTCCTTCTCCAGTGCATGAAAGGGAAAAGTGAAAGAAGTCGCTCAATCGTGTCCAACTCTTTGCGACCCCATGGACGGCAACCCACCAGGCTCCTCCGTCCATGGGATTTTCCAGGCAAGAGTACTGGAGTGGGTTGCCACTGCCTTCTCCGGGAGAAGGGAATAGCTACCCACTATTCTTGCCTGGAGAATTCCATGGACAGAGGAGTCTGGTGGGCTACCATCCATGGGGTCACAAAGAGTCAGACATAACTGAGCGACTAACACTTTCACTTTTTCTTTTTTCATGATTATGACTAAAGTGGGTACTCTTCAAAAATAAGAAAATAGACAAAGGAATAAATTTAAGAGTAATCAACACATAAGTGTGTATCCTGTTTATTGAAAGAGCATAAGAACTGTGGTGTTGAAGAAGACTCTTGAGAGTCCCTTGGACTGCAAGGAGATCCAACCAGTCCATCCTAAAGGAGATCAGTCCTGGGTGTTCATTGGAAGGACTGATGCTGAAGCTGAAATTCCAATACTTTGGCCACCTGATGCAAAGAACTGACTCACTGGAAAAGACCCTGATGCTGGGAAAGATTGAAGGCAGGAGGAGAAGGAGATGACAGAGGAAGAGATGGTTGCATGGCATCACCGACTTGATGGACATGAGTTTTAGTAAGCTCCGGGAGTTGGTGATAGACAGGGAAGCCTGGCGTGCTGCAGTCCATGGGTTCACAAAGAGTCGGACACAACTGAGTGACTGAACTGAACTGAACTGAAACTAGATAATTATAAATCATTTATTCAAATACCAGGACTACTACCTAGAATCACGATATTGGGCAAATATTTAATCTCCTGAAGCTTGAATTTCCACATCTATTAAAATCAGGTCATATTACCTTACTAATGAGATAGCCAATATAATTACAAATAGATATGCAATTAACATTAGTTTCATTCCCAAGGTTGATAAACATGCAGATAAACTTAAGATTGATCTGTGGTTCTATCTATATCCAGTAATTAGGCTAAGTCCAGATTTAAAGTGGATATTTATTCAGAGTATACTATAAGCTTACTAATATACACTAGAAATATCAAGTATTGAACCAAAAAATTCTGATTTTATTCAGGCATACAGCCTTACTTGAGTATATGAGCACCACATTATCAGTAGAGATAGAAAAGATAATATAGTTGATTTGGATTTGAATTCAGTTAAATCAATTTGCATTGACATTCTATGTGATCAGTGAAATAAATGGTTCTACTTTAGACAACAAAGATTTATCATACACTATTGATTAGAATATTGCAAGAATTCTACATTCTAGTGGTGAATTTCAATCCTTATCTCAGCTTCATCAGGAATGTGAGAATGATATGCATATAGACTAAGAGAAATGAAAGAGGCACTTGCAGGCTAGGAAGGTCAGCGGACAGGGAAGGAGGTGACGTGGGCAGAACCAGAGGGACAAACACTGAGAAGTGGAATCACTTGGTAAGGATTTTATATGTTTTTAAACTTAAATATATATCAACAAACTATCTTCCATAAAAGTTATGTTAATTTGATTCCCATAAACAGATCATGAGAATACTAGTCACCATCAGCTATCTTATATTTTACTATTCTATTAACTGCAAAAAATTTTTGGTCTTATATTTCTCCTCCTTTCTCAATATGAAAAATTTCACACACGCTTAAGAGTTTTCTTAAAAACAGTAAAATAAGCACCAATAGACACCGCCTTCAAAATTTGATCTACTTGTGTCATCTATCAGTAGGAGTATTCATTCTTTTAAAACTGTTTGCAAGTAAGTTACAGATACAACAGCGTACAACTAAAACTTTCACCTTTTAAAAATAAGCACAATCTTTTGCATTATCATTATCCTACTATTACATTTAAGAAAGGTAAAAGTAATTCCCTGATATAATCAAATATCTAGCTCAGATTCAAATATTCCCAATTCTCAAAACTTCCTTTAGAGCTTTTAAAAAAGCAAATGAAACCTGGCTTCAAACAAGGATCATACACTATGTTTTTGATATATCTATTTAGTCTCTTTTAATCTAGAATATTTTTTTATAGCACTGACTCTTTTAAAAGATGAAGACTGCTGTAGAAAGTCCCACTGTCTGAGTTTGTCTGGTTGCTTCCTCATGGTCTCATTTGACTTTCCCCTCTTATCTCTGCGACTTCCCTGGTGGCTCAGATGGTAAAGTGTCTGCCTACAATGTGGCAGACCCGGGTTCAATCTCTGGGTTGGGAAAATCCCCTGGAGAAGGAAATGGCAACCCACTCCAGTATTTCTGCCTGGAAAATCCCATGGACAGAGGAGCCTGGTAGACTACAGCCCATGGAGTCGCAAAGAGTAGGACACAACTGAGTGACTTCACTTTCACTTTCTTATCTCTGCACAGATCTTTCTCAATTGAATGATGCAGCTATATCCTAGTAAAAATAAACCCATCAGAAGTCAAAAGTACCATACAAAGAAAACACATTTAACACATCTAACCTACTGAACATTAAGCTTAGCCTGTGCACATGCATGCTCAGTCGCTTCAGTCTTGTCCAACTCTTTATGACCCCATGGACTGTAGCCCAGCAGATGGCTCTGTCCATGGAATTTTCTAAGAAAGACTACTGGAATGGGTTGCCATTTCCTCCTCCAGGGGATCTTCGTGGTCCAGGGATTAAACCTGAATCTCCTGCATTGCAAGTGGATTCCTTTACCACTGAGCCACCTGGGAAGCCCTTTTACCCTGTTAGAAGAACTAAATTAAAAAAAAAAAGGGAACATTAAATGTTGGTACCAATGGGAATGTAAAATTGTACAACCACATTTGTGTACTATCTGGGAGTTTCTAATAAAGTTAAACTTCTACCCTATGAATCAGAAATTCTACTCCCAGAACAGGCAAAACTAACCTATAGTGATGGAAATGAGAAAGTGGCTGCTTGGGGTTAGGGTGGGGACTGACTGGTAAATAGCATGAGAAAGTGCACTTTCTCGGGTGAAGGACATGTTTTACATTTTCTTTTGGCTGGTGGTTATATGATTGTATACAATTGTTAAAATGCATCGAACAGAACAGTTAAGTATTAAAATAACCTATAATTTTGAGCAAAAAAAATCAGACAAAAATAAACACATGCTACATGCTTCCATTTGTTCCCAAATAGAAATAAAACAGAACTATACTTTGTAAGGAGGCATTCTCAAGTGTAAAATGTGTAAAACAAGGCAAGATAAAAATTACCATAAAAGGTAAGAGTGGGCTCTCCCCAGCCTGCAGGGAGATGGGCACGGGGTGGGCTGGGAGAAGGACAGGCAGCTAGGGGGTCTTGTGGGGTGACAACAATATTCTGCTTCTTGGCTTGTGGGGCAGGTACCTGAGTCTTCCCCTTTTAAAATTTACTAATGTATACACTTGCATCATGTACTTTATGTATACAACATTTCACAAATTAAAAGTTTAAAAAATGTGTTTTAATTTCATTGTAAACACACACACATACTCTCTCATACACAGGAAATAGTACTGAACAACTAATTTATTCAGCTATTGAACTTATGCACATGTCACAACTGGATGAATAAGATATATAATGCAGATAAATAAAATCCACATAACCTTCAAATTAAACATCCTCAGAGCTTGTTTAAAATGAGAAAACTAAGACTCAGAAGATAAAATGATTCACATAATTACTTTTCATGTGGCATTACGGTATCTCAGTTAAATTCATATACTTTTAAAAGTATGCAGTTGAAAAACAAATAACCAAAAAACGTAAAAAGGAAGGAAAAATGTTCTTAATGACACAAACATATGAAACATCTACTCTATATCTTGCATAAGCCCTAAAAGGTCATAAGGACTGGTTTTGTGGTAAATGAAATTTCTGGGCGGCCTGTTTGTATGCAAACAAGCATAGCTTTACTTTTTCTCCCCTTTTTAAAAAGAACAAATAAACCCAATGTAAAAAAAAAACTATGTAAATGCAACATAATTATGTTTAAACCACAGAAGACAGGAAATTCAGAGTTACAGATTCCATGGTAAGTTTTAATTCTATCCTTGTGCATATGTTTTAGAAAAGAGTCTTTCATTACATGATCACATAACACTGGACTATGTAACAATCAGTTCAGCAAATGTTTATTTTATAATGTGTGGAAGGAAAATATTTTATAGGATAAATTGTAGGAAATTGGTATATTATTTAGCCAAATTGTTATGTAAAACTTCTTAGAATCTTGGGCATTTACAGAATATTAATATAAATATTTTTCTTGATTATCTTCTAAAAAACATGAAATTTAACCCTTTTGTAGGCTCAGCAGTAAAGAAAGTGAAAGTGAAGTCGCTCAGTCGTGTCCAACTCTTTGCGACCCTGTGGACTATAGCCGACCAGGCTCCTCCGTCCACGGGATTTTCCAGGCAAGAATACTGGAGTGGGTTGCCATTTCCTTCTTCAGGGGATCTTCCTGACCCAGGGATTGAACTCAGGTCTCCCGCATTGTAGGCAGACACTTTACCATCTGAGCCACCAGAGAAGTAAAGAAGCTGCCTGCAATGCAGGAGCCACAGAAGCCGCAGGTTTGATCCCTGGGTCTGGAAGATCCCCTGGAGGAGAGCATGGCAACTCACTCTAGTATTCTTGCCTGGAGAATCCCATGGACAGAGGAGCCTGGTGGGCTACAGTCCGTGGGGTCGCAAAAGAGTCGTACATGAATGAAGTGACTTAGCATGCATGTAGGCAGGCACTTCCAGTTGAAAGCTCATCTGTAGGTTTAAGGTTACTCTAAAGTAATGAAAAACTTGAGACATTAGAACTTTAGCATGTTTTGAATCATGTATGGCAGGAATTCTGTCTTAAAATTAACAGCAGAGACTGAAGTGAACCATGAGGATCTACAAGTTCCTAATAAGTCCGAAAAACAGCCTTTATCATCACTATTGGCATTTGCCAGGGCTCCTGACAATTCATATAACTGAAATTTGAATTTTTCAAAGGGAGAAAAAAGCATTTATCCTGATTTTTCTGCATTAATTCTATTTCGGGTTAACCAAATGATTAGCAATGAACTCTAAGATAAACCTGGAGATGCGGGTAAAAGCATTAGATTATAAAGGTCAAGAAAAATTTTTCAAGGCCTCCAAGCAAAAAGATCAAAAAACTCACAAAGAAAAACAAATTTGACTAACATCACAATTTTCACAAGAAAGGTATGAAGTAAGGCAACAATGAAGCAGACTTTTTTTCTAATTCAAGAAAGAAAATGGGAATCAAGAATTTTATATCTAGCAAAGCTGAAATAAAGAGAAGAGCAAATATAATAGAATATGAATAATTATAAAATATTATGAGACCAAACATCAATGAATGTATGTGGGTTTAGCTCAATTATTAAAACTATGTTGGTGTACAAACTAATTTGGTGCACAAAGCAAGACCCATCTATAGACTACATAAGATAGCACACCTAAAAGAAAGTGGTTCAAGAAAGACTAAAAACAAAAGGTAGGCCAAGATATTCCCAGAAATGGAAAATATATGAGAGCAGGGGTAAAGATTCTCATATCAAAGTAGAAATATCAAGCCAAAACTCATTAAACATGACAAAGAAGAGCTCTTGAAATATTAAAAGCTATAATTCACAATGATTAGAACATTTATGCACCAAATAATATAGAGCCTGCCTTTAAGAAGCAAAAGCTATATGCGCTGTAGGACAACACAGGTAGAAGCACGCTAATAATGCCATCACGTTCAGTATGAGACATACCATGTGCATGAAAAATAATTAGTAGGGATAGAAGGCTTATGTAACATAATGAAACAGATCTTAAGAATATACATCAGATTCTACCCTCTGTTGTATATTCTTAAGATCTGTTTCATTATGTACCCTCTGTTGACCTCTGGTGGCTCAGGTAGTAAAGAATCTGCCTGCAATGTGGGAGGCCCAGGTTTGATCCCTGGATCAGGAAGATCCCCTGGGGAAGGAAATGGCAACCCACTCCAGTATTCTTGCCTAGAGAATTCCATGGACAGAGGAGCCTGGCAGGCTACAGTCCATGGGGTCCCAGAGAGTCGGATATGACTGAGTGACTAAAATTTCACTTCACTTCTAGCCTCTGTTGAAAGGGAATATATCTTCACCCAAAGCACCTATAGATGTTTTGTAAAAATTCATCTTATATTAAGTCATAAAGGAAACACCAGTATGTTCCATAAAAAGTAGAAATAAAACACTCTGAGTAAACTGCAACATAATAAGAAATAAAAAATAGCTAAAATAAACAAAAAATAAAAAGCTTCCTTTTTGTGGAATTAAAAAAATATCCATTAAGCAACACATGGTCTAAAGGGAAAATACAAATTGAATTTAAAGAATTTCTTAAAAATAATGATAGTGAAATCACTACATATCAGAATCTACAAGAGACATTTAAAGAAGTGTCAAGGAAAAGTTCATGGCACAAACTACTTTTATTATTATAAAACGAGGGAATTCCCTAGCAGTCCAGTGGTTAGGAGTCCACACTTCCACCACAGGTGGCCTGGGTTCAATCCCTGGTCAGGGAATTAGGATTCCACAAACTGCACAGCACAGCCAAAAAAATAAAATAAAAATAAAATAAAATATCTTCTAAGCTCAAAAAATTAGAAAAATAGCTACCAAATAAATTCTAAAAAGACAACATAAAGATAAAAGAAATTTATGAAGTAGAGAATAAAAACACAGTATACCTAATTAATAAAACTTTTTTTCAGAAAAAATCAAAATAGGGAAACTATACCAGATAATTTGCTCAGGGAAAAAACAGGAGAAAGCGCACACACACAAACACAAATTGACAAGTGGGAAATAACCATTGAAAAAAGACAAAGTTTAAAAATCATAAGACGTTGCTTTTTAGATCACTGTTCAAATAAATTTGATAACGTAAATGAAATTGATCGTTTTATGAGGAAACGCAGATTGCCAAAACTGACCCCATTCAAGCAAAAAGCATAAATGGATCAGACTTCATAGAAGAACTAGAGGAAACCAATAAAGAACTAATGAAACACAAACAGATTGGGCCCACTTGACTGCACAGTATACTTCCACCAAACCTTTATCCCATTGTTCAATAAATTATTCCAGAGCATTGAAATAAAAGAAAACTTTGTAATTTCTTTTTGAAGCAGATATAGTACTGATACCTAAATTTGATAAAGATAGTTTTTTTAAAGAAGAAAGGAAGGAAAAGAAACAAACTACAGACCAAAATTAACTCAAGGATATCATTATGGAAATACTGAGATTAGCAAACAGAATCCTATACCACATTAAGAAATCAGCACATCATGACCAAGTGAAACTTATTCCCAGAATGCAAAGTTGGTGCAGTGTTTGGAAACCCATGAGTATTATTCATGATGCTGATAGATATAAAGGGAAAATCATACGGGAGCAAATGGAGCATAATCTCCATAAATGCTTAGAAAGCTATCTGACAAATCTAATACCTATTTCTTTTTTTTCTGTGAAAAGTCTTTTCAATACCTACATGTGACTTAAAAACCACTCTTCAAAAATAAAAATTAAGAGGTTTTGAAAAATATGATAAAATGTGTATACCTTAGTCCTCAAGACATTATTTCACCTAATAAAATAGCACTAAAGGCATGTCCACTAAAACCAGTAATCGCCATTACTAGTCAGCATCACGGTAGGAAATCAGCTAATGAAATCAAACAAGAAAACAATCTAAAGAATAAGAGTTTATAAAGAAGACATAAAACTTCCTCAGGAATATCCTAGGGAAGAATATAGCAATTTTTAAAAATTAAGCCCTGGTAGCAGGTATATTAGTCTTTGTGGGTTATTTGGTCTTTGTACAACTACTCATCTCTTCCATTTGTAACATAAAAGTCACCAAAGACAATACATAAATGAATGAGTGTGAGTATGTTCCAATAAAACTTTATTTACAAAAACAAGTTTGGTCCATGTGCTACAGTAAGTCAACAACTGTGCTAGAGAATCAATAATAAAGTGAACTTGATAAGAGAATTCTGTTAGGTAATAAAGAATTAATACACAAAATCCAATAGTTCTCATAGAGATAACCAACTGAAGAACATAATGGCAGTGAAAAAAAAATTATACCACCAATAAGGAAGATTAAATACTTGGGAATGAACTGAACAAAAAAGGACAAAATCCACATAGAACACTCTTCAAATTCTAAAACATTAGACTTGAACAAATGAAATGTTTCTATAATTTCACCATGGCGTGTAGGATGTTAAGGGCGTATGGGAACTCTATTCCACGCACTCTATACTCTTGCAACTTTTCTGTAAGTCTAGTGTTATTTCAAAACAAAAGTTTAGTTGGTGGGAATGTAAATTTGTGCAGCCACTATGGAGAACTATATGAAAGTTCCCTTAAAAACTAACAATTGAGCTACCATATCATCCTGCAATCCCACTCCTGGGCATACATTGAGACAAAACTATAATTCAACAAAATACATGCACTCCAATGTTCATTGGAGTACTATTCACAATAGCCAAGACATGGAGCAACCTAAACATCCATTGACAGAGGAGAGGATAAAGAAGATGTGGTACATATATACAGTGGAATACTTACTCAGCAATAAAAAGAACAAAATAATGCCATTTGCAGCAACATGGATGGACGTAGAGATTATCAAACTAATTAAAGTAAGTCAGGCAGAGAAAGACAAATATTCTATGATATTACTTACATGTGGAATCTAAAAAAGAATGATACAAATGAACTTATATTTACAAAACAGAAACAAACTCACAGACATGAAAACAATGTCATGGTTACCAAAGGGAAAGGTGGGGGAGGGATAAATTAGGAATTGGGAGTAACATATACACACTACTACATATAAAATAGATAAACAACAAGGACCTACTGTATAGCATAGGGAACTATACTCAATATTTAGTAATAACCTATATGGGAAAAGAATCTGAAAAATAATAGATATTATATATATGTATATATATATGAATCACTTTGCTATACACCTGAAACTAACACAACATTGTAAATCAACTATACTTCAATAAATTTTTTTTTTTTAATTTTCTAAAGGTAAGTAAAGAGCGTGAGGTATGGAAAAGAAATTTTAGATGTTTAAGTTTTTAGCTTCGATACTTTTTAGTCGTTTGAAACTTTATAGTACTTTATGAGAAAGTTACATTCCCCAAAACATAAGCGTTAACAGTTTTTTGCAACGTTGGTGTGATTTTTATATACTTGAAGGACAAATTACCTCCAGATGAATTCTGTACATATCAAATAGGCATTAACAAGTCAACAAAAAAGGAAAATCCAGCATGAATAAATCTACTTTTTCATGAACCTAATACATCAGGATACCGGCTGTTCCATGTCAGGTCCTCAGGAAGGGCATAATTAATATGAAACTATTTATATTGAGTCTTTAAGTAGTCTGATGTACTGAGAAAAGTCAGTAGAGTTTTCTGAAATCACTAGTGTCTTAAAAACAATTTTTGATGCAGTAGCTAAACTGTTATTTTTAACATGTTTTGTATTCTTACTGAAAAATAGACCCAGGAAGAGACTCGTGCATTCTATCACAGAGTTAATAAAACTCTGCTACGTGTATAGATGTCCATCCTCATATGCCACACCGAAGTTTTGGCCACAGCTACAGACATCTCAAAAAAGAAACATAAAACTGCTGATCATTAAAACAAGTTCCTAACCTATGAATTATTTAAGACTTACACAAGGGAGAGGCATGTGTCATTTCCTTACCATTTAACCTGAAGCTTGAAGACTCGATAAATCCTACAAATCTAGCAATAATAGCCACGTCTGAAATATGACACCACATGTAATGCTGTTGGATCCTTACCAAACTCAAAACGCTGTTTTCTAAAACTGACTGTGTGTGTCTCTAAAAATATCTGTAAGAAAACCATATCCACAAGTACAAGATGGTCCATCAACCTCCTTGTTCCACAAGAAAGACCAGTTTAGTCTTTATCTTATGAGACTCTGTCACAGAATTTGACACTTTTGACCACATTCTCCCCTTAGACGCTCTCTTCCCTTTGTTTTTTTTTCAGTAACTTGTTCTTCTGGCTTCCCTCACAGCTGGGGCTGTTCTTTTGCTATTTCTTTACAGGTACCTCTTCTCTGGTCCACTCATTCTCCTTAGAAGATCAGGTTGAATAGGATTCTGTTTTTGTCTTCTTTTCCCTTTTCTTTCTCTTCCTCACAATCTCACAGATATTCATCACTTAAGTTGCCAAATGTTAATAATACTACATGCCCAACCCACATTCTATCCTAAGTTTTAGACATGAATGAATATCCAATTGACTAGCTATCATCACCACAAAAACCTCAATGTGTACTGAATATAACTGAATCCATCATTCATTTCGTGTACTTATAAATGTTTACTGAGTGCCTATCCTGAGCCTGGGACTGGGTTAGACAATGAATGTATCATGATGAACAAACTGGCTTTGTTTCTGCCCTAGTGAAGTTCATTCTGCCTTTAACATTCCTCCAGCTACATTCCCTATATCAGTAAGTGGTACAAGCATCCATCTCATCTATTCATAGTTATCCAAGTCAGAAATCTAATTATCACCCACGACTCCTCCCTCTTCTTTGCAACTCATGCTCATTCACCTGGTTTTATCTACTATCTTATTTTGTTCTTTAATTTGTTACTTTTTCATTCTTTAGTATTGTATATTATATTCCATAAGCTATTTTATTTATTTATTCATTTATTTTTATTTTTTTAATTTGTTTTGCCATACATTGACATGAATCCACCATGGGTGTACATGTGTTCCCCTTCCAGAACCCCCCTTCCACCTCCCTCCCCATCCCATCCCTCCGGTCATCCCGGTGCACCAGCCCCGAGCCCCATATGCTTAGTGTAAACCACCTTCACCTCTGGCCCACAAGGGTTTCGTAAATAAGCTACTCTGTTTCAGGTTATGTCTAAAATCCTTTAGTAAACTTCAACCAACTTTAAAACAAAACCCAAGCTTAGCACAATACACAAAGGCCTGAATTATAATCACCTACTGACATGTCTATGCCACACCCTCAAAGTTCCTGATTGCAGCTGAGAGGACCCATTCAACATCCTCTTATTCTTGGTTTGTAGCAAGTTAAATAACATGATTAATTTGATATAAGAGAAACACAGAATGGACTTGTCTAGATAAGTACAGATACTAGACGCTCTGACTTTAATTTTGTATTTGTGTTATTATTGGTTTAAATTGCTATTAATTAAAGCTATTGCTATGTGAATGATACTAGCCAACACTTACCCAGCACTATTATCAAGTACTTTACATACATTAATTCACTCAGTCATTACAACAATCCAATGACAGGTACCATGACTATCTCCAAGTTATATATTAGGAGCTAAGGCACCAAGTACTTTAATAATTTGCTGAAGGAAACATAATAAGTGGTGAGACTGGCATTCCAGGCAACACCTCCAGAATCTATACTCTGAACCACTGTACACTATTCAGAAGAATGTGAGATTGTGTAAGGTACTAAACAAGAACTTTATTTTGTTTTAAAGATGATACATATTTATCATACCAATTGTGTAGAAAATACAAAAAAGAAAGTACAAAAGATCCCAAATACTATCATGCAGAAATAATAATCATTAAAATTATTCCAGGGCTTCCCTTGTGGCTCAGTGGTAAAGAATCTGCCCACTAATGCAGGAGACATAGGTTTGATTCCTAGTCCAGGAAGATCTCACATGCCACAGGGCAACTAAGCCCATGCATCACAACTACTGAACCTGTACTCGAGAGCCCTAGAGCCACAATTTCTGAGCCCACTTGCTGCAACTACTGAAGCCCACGCCCCCTTGTGACTGTGTGACACAACAAGGGAAGCCACCACAAAGAGAAGCCTGCACACCGCAACAAAAGAGTAGCCCCTGCTCGCTGTGACTAAAAAAAAGCCCAAGCAGCAACAAAGACCCAGTAGAGCCATGAATAAATAAATAAAATTATTTGTAAAAAATTATTTCAGCTATCTCTTCATGCCTACAGCTAGATAAAAGGATGTATGGATAGGTGAGAGAGAGAGAAATGGATGGATGGATGGATGGATGGATGGATGGATAGACACATGGATAGATAGATAAAATTTTTGATGGACAGAGAGGCCTGGCGTGCTGCAGTTCATGGGGTCGCAAAGAGTCGGACACAACTGAGTGACTGACCTGAACTGATTGATTTATTTATGTGCAAGACAGAATTTGCACACCTACTCATCCACTCTTCTCTTTTTGTCAGCTGTATTATTATATTTCTGCTATCAATATCTATTGGAGAAGGAAATGGCAACCCACTCCAATATTCTTGCCTGGAGAATCCTGTGGACAGAGGAGCCTGGTGGGCTGCCGTCTATGGGGTCACACAGAGTTGGACACTACTGAAGCAACTTAGCAGCAGCAGCGGCATCAATATCTATAAAATATAGATGATTCCCCTAATTATAATTCCACCACTGTTTCAATTGATCACTGGGTATTTTAGTCAGTACCCTACAGCTTATTCAAGGGAACAATCTGGCTCTGTAAGTCCGATTGGTCACCTTGCGGTTATTTATAAGCACATTTTACTCTCTCATCACTCATGCACAGCAATTCTAAGAGATGACACTCTCCCATGACTTCTCAGCATTCCTTCTAACACTCTCGAACAAAACCTTTCAGCCTTGAGGATTACTTACATCATACTTTCGGGCTCCATCGCACAAGCACCAACTGCTTTTGTGACATTGACAAGCAGAGCTTGGTTTATCCCAACAAGGAGGTTCACAAGTGGCTGGATGCCACCACATCTCCGGATGATGACTCTGTTCTCAAGTTCTTGGCAGCATTCTCCCAACGCACCAACCACGTTCACGAGCACTTCCTCCGGCTGGTCAGTTAAAAGTCCCACCAGGGTTTCAATGGCTTTGTATTCCCGAAATCTGAGTTCATCACAAGCAAAAGAGGGTAGGAAGGGAAGGAAAGACGTGAACAGTGTTATTTCTGATATAAAGTTAGCTGATAGCAATCTTAGTGATAATATTAATAGCTAAAATGTACTAAAGGCTAACTATATGCTCATTCAATCATTATAACAATTCTGTGATATGGATACTATTATTACTCCCATTTTCAAAAGGCTAATCTGAAGCTTGGTAAAAAGTGAAGCCTGCATACACACCCATTGTCTGTGCTCTTAAGTACCACACTGTACAGCCTCTGAGACAACTACAACTTCTTTCAAATCTGAGCAGTGACAATCCCAATGCCATACGGGTTTTCCCTCACATTTCAGGAATTATTTTACATGAACAAAGCAAAATAAATCATCATTGTGTTAAACAGAACATGTAAATTTCTTGTCAAAGAAAATCATCACCCTGAGATAGGAAAAAGCTTGCTTAGAACATCCATCATAGAGTGTGCAAACTCTAAAAATATATAAAAAGATAAATTCAAAGATTAAAATCAATCAAATGATCATAAAGTTTACAAATACTTTAAAATTCAATGAAAGCGTATTTGAAAATGACTACACTTGAAGATCAATTGGTTAGTTGGTCTTTAGCTGACTCATCTTGTTTATCTTTAGAAAAGAATAAAGCCAGTTCCTTGTCTAAAGATTCTGTGGGAAATACATTCTTTTACCTTGAATGGTCTCTACAGGAAATATCAGGGGTGCTTCTCATTTAAATGGCTGCCCATGTGCAAAACAGCCCACGGAACAGGGAGATTACGTCAGCCCCTTCCTGCTATTAATGCATGGAAATCATTTCTGGGTGGTGGGGTGAGAAGCAGGCACTTTCATTTCTAAGAATCCCTTATTTCTACCAATTTATTCAAGAATGTGCAGCTTTCAAAATTATAGGAGTAGCATTAGAATCAACTCTTTATTAAAATAGCATTAAAGTGGAAGGATGTGCTTTGATGGCCATAGCTTAATACAGAACACTGAATGCCTTCTCTTACTTGGTCACATTCTCTTTGCTGATGGAACACTTCCATATGGCCCCTGTGACAGCGGCCAACCGCTCTTTGTTGTCAGTGTTGTTGAGGAGGGAGGCCAGGGGTTTAAGTCCTCCATGCAGCCTAACCAGGTCGCGGGTTTCCTCGTCTTCCGCACACTACACAAAAAGCCAAGTCAGACGCTGTCATGATCAAGGTTTATCAAGCTTTCAGTGAAGAGGCTGCCAATCTAGTTGCCATGAAACTACTTTTCAGAGAGTGTCATTTTCTGAAGGAGCCTTCAAGTAAGACATACTTCTAGTCTATATTGGCCACTATCTGACAGTGTCTCTCTTCCTTTACGTGGTTTTGGCAATCTTAGCAGTGTCTGTATGCTGGGTTAAGCTCCCAAGCCAGTTCTGGGGTAATCTGGGCTTTTACTAAGCCAGAGGCAAGGTCAGTGAGGAACCTAGAAAACCACATGCATGGCTAGAGAATTTCTGCAGTGATGTAACCCATAGCCTTGGGAAAACACAATAGGGAAGACAGACGAGAGAAGGGAGTTCAGTCAGATCTTCAATGACCCCCAAAGTGAACAATTTCCCCAACAGAGCCCAGAGCAGTGGGTTGTATGGACAGCAACCGACATTTTGTTCACGCATTTATCCGTATGTTTGTGTTATCCTTTGAAATAACATAAAGACTGCATAGATGTTTCCAACTCATGACCCTTCCCAGTTTATAAAGCCCAAAGATGACAAATGTAGCAGAGGTTTGATATTGTTCTAAGCGTACAGTTGGTCTCTAAGGTTGTGGGCTGCATGTCATGTACCATATGTGCCATGTACAGCCCATGGAAGGATTTGAAGGGCATTATGCTAAATAAAGTAAGTCAGAGAAAGATAAATACTGTATGCTGTTGCTTATATGTAGAATCTAAAAAACATAACAAACGTGAATATAACATAAAGGAAGCAGACTCACAGATCTAGAGAACAGACTAGTGGTTACAGTGGGGGAGAGGGGGATCATGGGGGTGAGTGAGGGGGAGGGACAAGGTACTGGGTATGAAACAGGATTAAGATGCACTGTACAACATGGGGAATACAGCCAATATTCTGTAATAACTGTGCGTGCTAGTCACTTAAGCCGTGTCCAACTCTTTGCAACCCTATGACTGCAGCCCGCCAGGCTCCTCTGTCCATGGGATTTCCCAGGCAAGAATACTGGAGTGGGCCACCATGCCCTCCTTGAGCGGATCTTCCCGAACAAGGGATCAAACTTGCATCTCTTACATCTCCTGCATTTGCAGGTGGGTTCTTTATCACTAGCACCACCTGGGAAGCCCTGTGATAACTGTATATGGAAAGTAACCCTTAAAATTATACAAAAATTAAAAATACAAAAGTTTATGATATATCCCTGCTATGTGTGGGCTGTTTCCTCTCAGAACTCAGACATTGAGGGCCTCACCGCCCCCCCATGTCAGAATGTGATGAAGGTAGTTACGGTTATATGAGATCATGGAAGTGGGCTTGAGTCCAGAATGCCAGGTGTCCTTATAAGAAGAGGACGTCAGGCCACAGAGGAAGACACGTGAAGACAGAGGGAGGAGGGCAGGGGAATGTGAAGATGTCCATCCACAAGCCAAGGAGAGATTGCCCAGAAGGAAACAACCCTGCTGACACCTCCCCTGAGACTTCCAGCTTCCAGAACTGTGAAGAAACCTCCTTTCTTGTCATTGAGCCACCCACTGCTCATGGAACCCACTTCAGCATCTTTGCCTGGAGAATCCCCATGGACAGAGGAGCCTGGTGGGCCACAGTCCATGTGGTCACAAAGAGTCGGACACGACTGAGCAACTAACGCTTTCACTCATGTACAGTTACGACAGCTCCAGAAAACTAACACAACCCTTCACTGACATGAACCCTCCTCTGACTCCATCTTTCTGGCTCATTCTCTCACTTTGCACATTTAAAATGTGTTCTTCTAGGAAATCTACTCTGATTAGGCAGAAACTAATCTGCTTGTAGCCAGCCAGAGACGAATCTGTGAAGGCCAGCTCTCCGTCCCCTTTACCATTCTAATCTGGTGTTTTGGTATACTATGGAGCTTGTAACCCACAAAGAGTTAATGAGGATTTAAAAAAGCAAATAAATAAAAAGATAAAATTAATAAAAAGATAAAACAGGGATACACACACTCATTCATCTATCGCGTCTTGGTGGGAGATGTATTTCCCAAAACTATTGTTTGAATAGGACATATGAAAGGCAACACAGAGCCACCATGTACATATCTGGCTATTTGACACAAAGCACGTCATAACAGAATAGTGGTTCTCAGACCTACATGTGCATCAAAATCCCTAGAGGTTCTTATAAAGAATGCAGATTCCTGAGTCCCACCCCCAGACAATGGGACCTCATGAAACAGCACCTTAAACTCCATGCAGGAGAGCCACTGTACCTGGTAGATGGCCATG
Organism: Okapia johnstoni; assembly: GCA_024291935.2. NCBI lineage: Eukaryota > Metazoa > Chordata > Mammalia > Artiodactyla > Giraffidae > Okapia > Okapia johnstoni. Next base: position 28,010,034 of record CM044324.1, read on the forward strand.
GCACAATGCTCCTGCAGCTGTTCATTTTCACTGTTCAGGTTCTTTACCAGATTTTCAATTATCCTTTCAGCTTTGATTGCAGCTCGGTAGTTTTCCTAGGAAAATCAACTTTAATAGTTATACAACGCATAAATATGCATAAATGTAAGTGTCTATTCACATTTATTAATAACAACACTGAACAAACTTTCTTAATAAACACCATAGTCTGAGCTTAACATACTGATATAACAATAAGAGAATTCAGTCAACATTTAAAAAAATATATCATCCAGGTACCAATGTAATTGGGCTTCCCTGGTGGCTCAGTCAGTAAAGAATCTGCCTGCAATGCAGGAGACCTAGGTTCAATCACTGGGTCGGGAGGATCCCCTAGAATGGGAAATAGCAACTCACTCCAGTATTTTTGCCTGGAGAATTCCATCAACATAGGAGCCTCGCGGGCCACAGTCTATGGGGTCACAGAGAGTTGGACATGACTGAGCGACTAACACCAATGTAATTAATTTTCTACCTGATTAGAAAATCTCTTGCTTTTCTAAAAGAATGGTGACTTCTTAACAAAAAATTCCTTAGCAGTTATGATAACTTCATAAATTATTTTTCCACTAAAGGAAGTCAAGGTAAATTAGAGCACAGTGAACAAAGCTGGCTTGGGTACCTCTGAGGCACATTCTTGCAACGTCCCCACCACTGGGATGAGCATGTCTTCATGAGAAGTCTTCAGGAGCCGAGCCAGCAAAGGGATGCCTCCTGCTTTACGAATGGCCTCTTTGTTCGCATAGCTCTTGCTGCAGCTCCACAGCGCCAGCGCCCCACAGCGGGCTACCTCCACGTCTCGGGTCTCATACAGGCTGGACTGAGCAGGTTCTGTAGAATGCTTCCCACAGTCAAGCAGAGCGACCTACGAGGGCAGATCAATTAAACACAGATGGGGATCTTTAAACCATTCACAACAGCCAGGACCTGGCAGCAACCTAACTGTCCACCAACAGAGGAATGGATAAATAAGATGTGGTACATCTATACGATGGAATACTACTCAGCCATAAAAAAGAATGAAATTGGGTCATTTGTAGAGGCCTGGGTGGACTGAGAGACTGTCATACAGAGTGAATTAAGTCAGAAAGAGAAAGACAAATATCATACTTATATTTACATATATATGTGGGTATATGTGTTAGAAAAATGGCATAGATGATCTTATTTGCAAAGCAGAAACAGAGACATAGATGTAGAGAATAAATGTATGGATACAAAGGGGTTGGTGGAATGAATCGGGAGACTGGGACTGATATATATATATACATATACACACACACTATTGATACTATGTATATAAAATAGATAATTAATGAGAATCTACTGTATAGCACAGGGAACTCTACTCAGTGCTCTACGGTGACCTAAATGTGAAGGAAATCCAAAAAAAGAAAGGCTATATGTATACAGATAGCTGACTTTCTTTGCATACAGAAGAAACTAACACAACCTTGTAAAGCATCTATACTCCAATAAAAATTAAGTTAAAAAAATAAAATACTATTTGAAAAGAAAAAGACAACCCATCCTGCAATCACCTCAGGGTTGCTACTAAGCTCACCTCCCTCAAAAATAATCCTTTAAGAAATTAACTTTCAGCAGTCAAAGGAACAAACAGAACCTTCAAAACAATGTCCTACAGATTTGGGAGCTTTTACATTTCCTTCCCACATGGAATTTAATCCCCTCAAGATAGCATTTTCTTAATATGGCTCTAACATCTAATGAGGAAGATTTGCAAACCACATCCTGATTCCCGGTATCTCAGAAAGTAGGCTCCCTAGAGCCATGAGAACTTTACAGAGAGAACTGAAAAGTTCTCTGGCCTGTACATGCTTAAAACCATGAGGCCTTTCTGGAGGACACAGCCATCACCCTGCACTTTCAAAACCAACTAGACCAAATGCACAGCTGTCAGGACCCTCTCTCCTCTCTGCAGTAACCAATCACTGAAGCCCTCAAGGGAGAGGCAAGGTACATGCATACAGCGGGGTGTCAGGCTGCCCATGAAGGACAGGGTGTGAAGCCAGCCACCCCGAGCTGTCTTTATCCCCCACAGGTCTCCTCCATTCCTCTCTCACCAGAGACCAAATTCCATGGATACTGCCCACTTAATCTTGACTGCCGTTTAGAAGGGAGCAGCCCAGACTAAGCAGACGATTTCTAATTCCACTGATTCCTAATTCCAAGATCACAGAGAGAGGACACTGCCTTTAATTAGTGCTCACTCATGGTCTAATTTGGAGAAGGAAATGGCAACCCACTCCAGTATTCTTGCCTGGAGAATCCCAGGGACGGGGGAGCCTGGTGGGCTGCCATCTATGGGGTCGCACGGAGTTGGACATGACTGAAGCAACTTAGCAGCAGCAGCAGCAGCAGCAGCATGATCTAACTGGACTTCTCAGATGGCTCAGTGGTAAAGAACCTGCCTACCAACGGAGGAGATGCAGGAATCTCGGATTTGATTTCTGGCTCAGGAAGATCCCCTACAGAAAGAAATGGCAACAGACTCCAGTATTCTTGGGGGGATAATCCCATGAACAGAGGAGCCTGACAAGCTACAGTCCATGGAGTGGCAAAAAGTCGACTGAGCACACATACACATGCACATGGTCTAAACAGTATGGCCCAAGGACAAGGGTGGAGGCTACTTAGTGGCTTTCAAGTAACTTCTGGGCACAGGACAGCAGGATGATGGGCTTGATCACAAGGAGAACCTTCTAAAAGGACCTGCCCATTGGTTACTCCCTCCTTAACTGTACCAAGTCCCGTCTCCATAGCTCACTGGATAAGACTGTGCGTGATCCCCATGGTCCTCCACCTTCATCTCTCACTGCTCAGCCCATTTCATCCTGGGTCTGGCCACGTTACACCACCTACTTTCCAAACATGCAGTGTTATTTTCTAGCTCTGGGCTTTACCAGCACAGCTCCATCTTTTAAATGCTTTTCCCTGATGTGTCTGCCTAACACATACCTGTTCACCTTTCAAGATGCAGGTGACATCTCCTCTCTTCAGTCTCTCTTTTTTAAATTTATTAAACATTTTTTTCTATCTTTATTAATTAAGTAATTTAACTGTTAAAAATTTTTATTGAAGTATAGTTGATTTACAATGTTATATTATTTTCAGTTGTACAACATTCAACATTTCTATATACTCCATTTAAAGTTATATATTTAAAATTAAAATTAAATGGATGTCATTATTTTGATTAGGTGACTGCAACTGTCCAAACTCCAGTCTACAACACACGTTGCGTAAGATGCCCATAAAAACATTTTAGTGTTGTATCATTCTTATGAAGTAGTTTCGGTGGACAGTCACACCAGCCTATCACATGAATTCATTATTTAAGCAGAATAATGATAATCACAGTAATAATTCCCTTTCTCCCCAACATTTTATTATGAAAATTTTCAAATAGTCGTGAAGGCTGAAATATTCATGTGGCGACATCCACACATCCATCCCCTAGGTTCTATAATTAACATTCTTCCACATTTGTTTCATTACATAGCTATCTATTCATCCATCTATCCAGCCACAAGTCCATCTTATTTTTGAGGCAAATAACTCTAAGCTTTAGTGCTCTACAGATTACAAGCGAATACACAGCATCTCTTTCAGGAAATTTCTGAACATGTTTCACCATGTATACATTCACATGAAATCTGCATTAATTCAATAGCTATTTCTTAACTGTTAATGTGCCTGAGGTCCTCAGTAAGGTGCTGAGGATGACACTGAGATGAATAAGACATGTCTCTCGTTTTGAAGAAACTTAAAGTAGGAAAGTGGTGACATCATCCAGTGTGATAAATGCTGTGGGAGTGACTCAAGATGCAGTGAGGATGAAAATGCACTTCCATACTGCATGTTGTAAATATCCCTCCTGCTGAGGCAGGGACCCTGAGCCAGCTTCTTTCTTCCAGTGACAGTTACTGAAATAATCATGTTTTCTGATTATATATGTGACATAACAAACTGGCCAATGTAGAATAGTGGGAAAGAAATTTGGTAGTCATTTCAGAGAAAACCCCGTAGGAACAATTTTGTGTATTTCAAGTGATTTTTCTATACTTGTTAGCTAAGGTCTTTAAAAACCAGGATCATGGGTATCATTAGTTTTTAATCCTGTGATGATTTTATATAATATTAAACATACATTTGGGGCTTCCCTGGTGGCTCAGATGGTAAAGAATCTGCCTGCAGTGCAGGAGACCCAGGTTCAATTCCTGGGTCAGGAAGATCCCTTGGAGAAGGAAATGGCAACCCACTCCCATATTTTTGCCTGGGAAATTCCTCTGTTCGAGGAGTCTGGCGGGGTACAGTCCATGGGGTAGCAAAGAGTTGGACATGACTAAGTGACTAACACTTTCACTTTCACACATAAATGTATTCCTTGTTACTAAATAAACTTCTAAAATACAATACTGACAGCTGGCAACGGATACTTCTTATGGATGTGTCACATACCGTTTTAATAATCTCGTCCCGTAAAACACGTTGTTTTCAGTTGTCACTTCTGTAAGTAACAGTAGGATGAGTGTCTGCAGCTCAGTCTCTGTGGGGACAATTATCTCTATCTCCTCCTAGGATGTGGGTCTCCAGACGGCGTCCCACCGCAGAGGGTTTCATCCATTGTCACCCTCTTTTTTTCAAACTGTTTATTTAATATTGGACTATAGTTGATGAACAATGTTGCGGCAGCCTCAGACTGAGTGAAGTCTGACCCCCTCAATATGAATGTATCCCCAACTGTGTGATAGGTGAAAATGACACCTATTTTTAAAAATTCATTATTTCTTTGAAAAATTACGTTGAACATGTTTTTCTGGCTGCTTGCCAATGTACGTACACAAAAATAATTTTCAAGGGCATGTTACACAAGAAAAAGATTCCCAGAACACAGCCAGGGGTTACTGAGTGTCCAGGAGGAGCAGGGAAGGACAGGGGATGTCCGTCCCCATGAGTGGCACCTACTCACCAGTTTGTTGATGCCTCCGTGGTGTCTCACCACCCGCCGGGCTCTCCTAAACTTGGCAACATTCGCAATTGTCTCAGCTGCCAAGCATTTCAGACTCTTATGTGGAGAATCAAGTATATTAACCATAACTGGTAAGCCCCCAAGGTCAACAATATTACGTCTGATTTGAGGATTATGACTGATTTCCTTCAGGATTTTTAATGAACCAATCTAAACGAGAAGAAAAAGTTACAGATGAATGGGTGCTTGATGCAGAACCAGTGCTATATTTTTTAAAAATTCCAAGTCTACCTAAAATCCTTCCCCAATTAAGTTTTTTTAAGGGAACTGTTCCTATTCCCAGGTGTTATACACATCCCCAGATTCCCTACATTTTCCTGCAGTTAAAAAAACAAACATTCAACATTTAAGAAGCATAAGCTAATGGAAAGGAGCCAAAAAGACAAGGAAGAAAAACAGAGAGTCAACAAGGGTAGCTAATTGTAGTAGAAATGAGTTATCAGTAAAAAATAAAGACCAGCAACAAGCAACAGGAAGGGCAGATGCCCAGCACTGAGAAGAGAACCACGTGAAGGTGTGTATCAAGGCTCCTCGTCCACTGTGATCAAGACACTTACCTTACATTTGACTTCATCTGTCTCAAGTAAATTTATTAAAATTTCAAGGCCTCCAACATCCCTGATCGCCAACTGGCAGGTCTCTTGTGCTAAGTTAAAATCCTTCATTGAACACAATGCAATCACGGTAGCCGTCTGATTTCCTCCCTGCAAAGACCCACGGCCACAGAAAGGTTAAATAAGATCACACTCCCATAGAATCCATGAACTGGGAAGTGCGTGTTCCCATACACAGCATGTTTAGTTTTTTAAAATTCTCGGAGTAGGTTATAATTTGTTAAAGGGATCATGCTGAGCTAAAGCACAAAAAAGCTTTCCAGGGTGTCATAAAACATTATTCCAATTAAGAGTCGCCGTGTTAAGGTGGTCTGTCTGCTTTAAACAGCTACGACATCAGGTGGAATTATGATATTAAATAGAGCCGGGGGCAAGCCTTGAGAGAGATTCTGAGGAAGGGGAGGTTTACATGGGGTTACAGGCAGCCCCTGAACTGTGTGTGCTGCGGCGCAAACTGTGTCTGAAGATTATTCTTACAGACGTGCACAGAATAGTCTAGAACACAGAAAACATGAAGAAAGCAAACTGCCTGGTAGGCTGCACAGTGATCCATGTGGGATGGAGAATAAGCAGGGTGAGGCTGTGGGGCTGGGAAAAGAGGAGGCGATTCCACTAAAACCTGGGAACTGATGGGTGGACTGAAGGAGAGATAAAAGATTGTTTCACTGTCATGAATGAAATGCTGGCCCAACAACACGCAAATCAATGTCTGTTTAGCTAATCACCACATGTAAAGAGCAGTGGGGAACAGCTTCTTCAAAAAACCCAAGAGATGTAAAATTTTTTTAATGATGATCAGTGAATCAGGCCTGCCAGGAAATTAAATAAGAATTCATTGCCGGAATTAAGTAACATCCACTGGTCATTAATGCTTTGAAAACTTTTTAACAACATAGCATATATTACTTCTACATACATATATTATTGTTACTGCTATTGAGAGTGGCTGCTAAATAAGAGTTCCTGGAATAGTTACTAAGACAGAAAAGCAATACTTCTAATGGAGCCAAGAAAAGGCTATTTTTTGCAAAAGTGTTCATACAAGACAGCCTTGGGTTTCTACGTCGAAACACAGTAGCAATGGACTAAATACATCTTTTTCTTTTTTTGAGGGAAGACATCTTTAAATTATATTTATTATCATTTGCTAATCATGGCTTTATATTGCTATATATTATATATATATGCATATATATATTATATGTGTAGGTAGATAGACTTAGCACAAAAAAATGGAAATTATACTCAAGCTTCCCACCTTCATATCATGCAAATGGACACATGCCAATCCTCCTATAAATTCAACACAATATGTTTATTTTAAAATAAGAAACTAAAGTGGGATCTGTAGAGGGTGAGTATCAAAAAGTGAAGAAGGAAATGTTTAGCCTTCAGAGACTCTACTTGCTCCTTTCCAGAATACTCCCTCCACGTCTCTAAAAGTGCTCTGGACGACATTTCTGCTTTTCCTTCTAATTTTCCCCCTGGGTAATCTAGGCTGTCTTCTATATTCAAGATTAAGTTTAGAATGACAAAAGCCTTAATTTTATTACTTACATATAAAATAATAAGTTTTGTTCTTAGAGCTTTTAGCATCTTTTTCTCAATAACAAGAGAAATTTTAATGCCACCAATTTTCCCACAGTTGGTTTTAAAACACAAAGCACTGCGTCCTCTATCATTACTGTTAGTGTCATGAACCCCTGTTTGGGACACAGGACCCCACACACCAGCTCCTCTGGTCTCTCTCTTAGAAAAGGGTAAATATTTTATAAACCATAAGAGAGAATCTAAATATTAACCATAATTAACTAAGGAAAATAACATAGAAAAAAGAAAAGCAAAGAAGGTAAGAGAAACAACTCATTAAACAAGGCTCTTTTTCTGAATTTAAATGGTGAAAAGGAGGCAGAAAGTTTCTCCCAGGCACCTGCAGGAACAGAGCTGGGTTCTTAGATTAAAGGCTGGACAATGGAAGCTGAGAGCCTCAGATCAAGAGGACTCATCAGGCAGTGGCTTCAGACTCAGCGCAAGCAGGAGTCTGAGCAGGAAGCAAGTAGTTGTCCACCAACGTGTCCCGCCCCAGTCAGGCCAGGAAAGTCCTTCCCACCAGGTCCAACTCCCTGAAGAGGAATTTCTGTCCTGCTATTCCCAGTCATACATGATAGGGAACCTTCCTGACTCCCTATTCCTGTGTCTAGTTTCTTTGGTAGCAGTTTTCTGCTCAGACATTCAGCACCAGCTTGGCTTCCTCTTTCAAGTTCTTTTCATTTTCCTCTTGTAGAGTATTTCCACCTTTCGAGTTTTACTTCATTATTTACGCTATAACGGATGACATAGACTTTTAAAAGTCATGTAATTGCAGCTGATGCCCAAAACATAAGATCTTGTATTTTGCTGAACTATCTTTAGGCCAATTTTGAAACCAAATGATGGAAAATATACATTTATCATTAAGAAGTTAGATCTTTATAGAAAAAAAAATTTTTTTTTCTGTAAATCATCAGCTTTTTCTGAAAATCTGGAAACATATTCATAGGCTTGAGGGATTTTTTTAGAACAGTTTTTTATGAGGGAAAGTTAGTTTTTCCACATTTCAGGATTTACTTCTACTCTTGTCACTGACCACATTCCCCAAAGGATTATAAATCTTTCAGAATGAATACCAGCGGATGGGAGCCAAAATATTCAATGTACAGAGCCACAAACGTTAGCCAATTGCTATTCTTTAAATACCAGCTATGTCGAAGGACTTTCAAATGTCCATTCTACTTTGACCAGACGCCATAAACATCTTACTGAAGAGAAGTAGTACAAATATGCAAATATGCTCCTTTTAAATTAAATCTCCCCTGAGAATGTAATTAGTTGCCAATACTTATTTTCACATTTTATCACATATTTACATTTGTGAGGCTTTTTAAGAGCTGGAGAAAAACATAGTAAAGTATTATTTTACTAGCTTCTGAAGGGTTTTGAAGAATGGTTCCAATAAGTTTTTCCACGTCTTGAATTAATGCAATTCCTTTGCTAGTTGTCCTCCTTCCTCTCCTGCTTCTTAACATCTCCAACCTCTGCTGGCCTTCAGATATTTTACAGTTCATGCTCCTTTCCATGACCAGCAGGCCCTCATTCGTGGCTGCAATCACGCTTCAAACACGCCAAGACTGGGTGAATGTTGCTTCTTGCTTTTCTCAAAATTTCTTCTTAAAAGATGAATAGAGGATTTAAAATAATAATAATAATAATGTTTTCCTGGACTTAAATAAAATTTTTGAAATAAATATTACCCCATCCAGTAGAGAGTCATCCTCCCTTACTGTTGATAAAGAAGCAATACATATTATCTAAGTTGAGATGAAGAATGTATTCAGGAGTAAAACAGAGAGAAAGCTGCCTGAAATCACTTTTGTATTCTTTCATTGAACAAATCTACTTACTATTTACTTAGCTACTTGCCAAGTCTGATGCCAAGCCCTGGAGACATCCTGGGAAACAAAAACAGACTTGGGCTCTGACTTTATGGAGCTCACAGTTTAGTAAAGAAGAACGCTTTTAATTTTCTAAAGTCCATTCCAGTAAACGGAAACTCTAAGTCTGAGCAGTGCCGTAAGGGAGAGGGGCACAAGGCCAGGGAAACCCACACCAGGGAGGCTTTAACCGGGCCAGGGGGCATCAGGGAAGTTTCCCCTGAGGAAAGAATGCCTGGGCTGAGGTCTGGACAGAAAGCAGGCTCAGGTGATTCATCAGGTGCTGTAATGGCTTTGAGTAACCCAGTTCAGGAAAGGATGCCAGAGTTGGCAGATGGCACTGTGATGGCAGACACACTCACAGGGTCATCCTTCCTGGCATCCTGTGAGACCCAGGGAGACAGCACGGTGGGCAGGGGTGGCAAAGGGAGCACAGGTCCCTCTGTTCCTGTCCCCACCGTCCACAATCAGAAGGTGGCAGGTGAGACCTGGTGTGTGGTGACGCAACCATCACAGCCATCCAACTGGCTTCCAAGGTCCTCAGCAGTTTTTCCTCCAAACATGCCACTCATCGAGCGAGAGCCATGATCCCTGCCAGTGACTGTTTATTAATGATGACGGGGGCAGGCACCCAGCACGGAGCTTGGCTCAGAGACACTCCTCGTCTCTCAGGAGCAGAAATGGTCAAGAGTCAGAGCCCCGAGTGAGTGGCACAGAACCACGTAAGCTGAGGTAGTAAAAACATATCGCTTTGCCTTCTGTTTATTTGCAGACAGATTTTATGCTGAGATTTGGCACTCATAAACCTGGGCCACAAGAGATGAGACTCAAAAGGAAACTGCAAGGAAAAAGAGAAAATACTGTTCCAGAAGAAAGAAGAAATTAGGCTCAGATTGTTGGATTGCAGTCTTGCTAAGAATTTTATTTTATTTTTTGGTCAGGAATGGTTAAGGAACAATGCAAGGATTCCCTACGCATTCTTTTTAAATCATCATGGAACATTTACAGAAATTGATGATTTACTGGAATATTACTGCAATGAGGAAAAATCTATAGGAAATGTAACAGTCTTTCCAGAAAGATTCATAAGAATGAACTGAATACTTATGATAATTAATAAAAGTAGCTCAGCAAAGTGACTGGATACAAAGGCGATGTTAAAAAATGAGTAGCTCGCCATACATTGAGATTAACAAATCAAAATATGCAATTTGAAAAAAGTTCCCATGCCAGTATTGGCAAAATAATAGTAGTAAAAATATCTATGAGCGAATCTCACAAGAAATGTGTTGTAAATATATCCAGGAAAAGATACGAAGTTTTACTGAAGTATATTAAAGATTAAATAAGTGAATGGTCATACCATATTTCCTAATAGGATAATTCAACATTATTAAAACTGTAATTTATCCAAAAGTAATTTACAAATTAATGTAAGCCAACCAAAATCCTAGCAGCATTTTTTAGCTTTTTTAAAAAAAACTTGGGAAAAAAAAAACAAAAAACCTTGGTTCTGGACTCATTCTCAAGATGATCTGGAATGGAAAATATGCAAAAAGTAGTTTAAAATATTTTAAGAAAACTCTGGCCAAATATTTAGATATACCAAAGCTATAATAATTAAAACAGCATGGGAACATCCAAATAAATCAATGTAGAAAGATCTGGACACAAACTCTTAAAGTGAAAGGACAATATTTGATAAAAGAAGCAACTCAGATCACTGAAGGAAAGAGCAGATGCACCTGTCATCTGGCTTTGACATATGACAAATTGAGAGAAATTTGTACATATATTTGATTAATTTGGATTAATTTGCATCAAGAATCAAAAGACATCCACACAGGAAAACAGGCAAAGTACACAATACAACTACTTGACATATATGAAAACTCTATCAATCTCACTAACAATCAGGAACTTGCAAATTCACATAAGATACATTTTTTCCCCTATAAAACAAAAAAAGACTGCGGATTAAAATTTATAACAGTAAATCTTAATCCTAGGTGAGTAATTTTAATACCCCAGGGAGATTTTAAACACTATCAATGCCCAGACCCCATTCCAAACCAATTCAATCCAAACTTCCATGAATGGTACCTGGGCATCAGGTCTTTGTTTTATTAAGAGCTGGGCTGATTTCACTGTGTGTCTGAGGTTGTAAACCTTTGATGTTATTACTGCTGCTGCTGCTAAGTCGCTTCAGCCGTGTCTGACTCTGTGCGACCCCATAGATGGCAGCCCACCAGGCTCCGCCGTCCCTGGGATTCTCCAGGCAAGAACAATGGAGTGGGTTGCCATTTCCTTCACCAATGCATGAAAGTGAAAAGGGAAAGTGAAGTCGCTCAGTCATGTACAACTCTTAGAGACCTCATGGACTGCAGCCTACCACTCCTCCGTCCATGGGATTTTCCAGGCAAGAGTACTGGAGTGGGTTGCCATTGCCTTTTCCACATGTTATTACTGATAGACTGTAAATGCATGTTTACTTTCCAAAGGGAGTTATCAAAAATTTTTTATGTGGTTGATTACTCATCATTATATTTCCCTCTAAAATAAAATTTAAAAATGCAGTACTTCTCCAACTTCACCGTGCATATATTCTTTTTTAAAAAACACATCTTTACTGAGGCATAATTGCTATGCAAAAATAGTACATATATTTGATGCACACAATTTAATGAGGATGGACACATTCATATACCTGTGAAACCAGCACCACAATCAAGACAATTAATATACTCATCAACTCCCAAAGTTTCTTTATGACTCCCCATTTTTTGTATGCTAATAGAGCATGGCAAACCACTCCAGTATTCTTGCCTGGAGAATCCCATGGACAGAGGAGCCTGGCAGGTTAAAGCCCATGGGGTCACAGAGTTAAACAGGATTGAGGCAACTTACATACAGCACAACACAATGTGAGATCTCCCCCTTACATTTTTTAAGTGTAAACAGCGTTGTTAACTGCAGTTACGATGTTACAGAACTTGTTCACCTTGCATAACTGAACTTTTACACCCGTTGAACAACAACTCCCCATTAGAACTATCAACATTTGAAATGTGCACACTCTTTCACGCAAGCAATTCTATTTCAAACAATTCATCCTATGGAAATACATACAACGTCCAAAGCATACATAAAAATATTTGTGGCTGCATCATTAGAACAAAAATTGATTTGGGGAGAAAACCTAAAAGGTTATCAACAAGGGACTTGTTAAATTACTGATATATGTATAATGAAATACTATGGAGCAATTAAAAGGAGTAAGGTAGATATGAAAGACCACCATGACATAGTATGAAATATTGAGACAAAAGTTACAATGCAGAATCACAGTCTGACTTCATTTTATGTATAAAAGTTACATATGTGTATGTATATACACAAACTTCTGGAGAGAGTTCACTTTTATTCTTTTGCATGGCTTGAATAGGTACAATGAGCATATGTCAATGTGTTATTTTATAATATTCTAAATACAGAGGAGATAAAGGATGGACCAGAGGAGGAACACAAGCCTCTGCCAGGCTCTGTGTGCCATGGAAGTATCAGCAGGGCATTGCCAGCCAGACCAAGAGCTGGATTAGGATCCACAGCCCCTGCCATCAGGAAGTTCAAGGGCTAGTGGATGAAAAAGGGACAGAGAATTTCTAGACATATGTGAAATGAAACACCATTTATACCAAATCTGGTACCTCTTACTCCTCAACCCCTACACTTAGAAATTCTTCAGCCTTCAAACTTCTGTAACATGTGTTTTTAACCCAACAAAGTAAAGCAATCCACTGGATTACATAAATTGGGAAAAAGACAAAAACTTCTTTTCTCTATTTAGCTTCTCAAATAACTTTGGGTTGGAGGCATGCTTTGAGGAATAAAAAATATTGTTGTTGCAAACACATCAGTCAGCAAATTCCCTGAACAGATCTGTTACATTTTCAGATCATTACACAAAACTGCCTTCGATATCAATATTCTTTCTAATCAAAAATCATGAATTTCTAGATGGTGGTGTTTATGCTCTAATTATGCTCTAGCTGGACTAGTTAGTGGTACATGTTTTTGAGAGAATGAATAGAGTTAAACCTTTAAGAGACCTCCCTGGAGATTTTTTGTATTGTCGTTTTTCAGTAGTTAAGAGGATGTGATTGCATAATGCAAGCTAGGAGCCATATACATGGTTATGATTCAATAGTGTATTTACCATACCCATATAGTTATCTTTACTTTTTTTCCACTCTTTTTTATTTATGATTGCCCTGAGGCAAAGCAAGTTTAAAGCTCAAAAACTGAAAACAAGTTACTGTTGTATCTGTAGAGCTCAGAGGGTGAGGCCCCTTCACCACTTCCACCGTATCTTCTGCTATAAAAATAAAAGATGACTAATCCTTTCTTAGTGGGCATTATACAAGTTACACACATCTCAATCTGAATAAGTAAAATTCTTACACTACACTATTTAGAGATTTCTCTAGTGGCTCAGACAGTAAAGAATCTGCCTGCAATGCAAGAGACCAAGGTTTGATCCCAAGTTGGGAAGGTCCCCTGGGGAAGGGAATGGCTACCCACTCCAGTATTCTCGCCTGGAGAACCCCACGGACAGAGGAGTCTGGCAGGCTGCAGTTCATACGGTCTCAAAGAGTAGTATACAACTGAGCAACTAACACTTTCACGTCACACTATTTAAGAAAATGTAAATGCAGACCCTACTGAGTAGGAATTTCATTAGAAAATGGAATTGAAATATCTTCTGATGACTATCAGGTAACTTTTTTTAAAGGCCTCCAATTCTTTCATCTTGGAGACTATTTTTAAAATCAACTCATAACAGTGTCAAAACATATGTATTAACTTAAAGCATATTTCTCAGGAAAGTGGTATTAATTTTCCTTCTCAACTACTGGAGTTTATCTGGATGCATAAGCAGTGACCACTGTTTTCCATTTTTGGAAGATTCTTTTTAATAATAATAACACTGCACTGTCACATTCTTCTCCATCTCTTTAAGTAAAAACTTAGTGCACTCTGATACTGCCTCCCAAAAATGAACACTGAATTCCTTTGTGCAGAAGTAGTCCATGCGTAACTAGTCACTTACTCAGAGTGAAAAAAAACCAAACAGGAGAGAAAATAGGAGTGTTCAACAGTAAGGCCTTTGGGTCTCCTGGGCTCTGAGCTTCTGGACAGAGGGACAGAGCAACCAGGCAACGAGCAATAACCATAGACTCTGGACGCCTTCCCGGCCCACAGCCACCTTCTGTGTGGCCTGGAATGAAGTATTTCTCAACTTTTCCACCAATGAAACAGGGATCACACTACCTGCCACTCCATCCCCAAAACCAAGTAATGGGAAAGGAATTTAATTAACTGTAATTGATGCAAAGTACATCAAAATTCCTCTGATGAAAAACCATATAACTCCCAGCTTCCACTTAGGAGAACTCTCTAACCAATGAAGGCCGTGTGTGTGTGTGTGTGTGCGTGTGTGTGTATGTCTATGTGCATGTCTTAATCAATTCATGGAAGATCATGCAGGAACTGAGCCCCACAAATGCAGTCTTTAACAAAGGTTTTCAAGTCTGAAAATGTCTTTGCCAAGAATACTCCTCCAGAGAGGAAATCGAAACATTCCAGGGAAAGAGCCTGGAAAGTCTCTTTGCAAGCCTCCTGGGATTTCTGATGTGACATCCTCTATTAATAGATGTTGCACTGAAGTAGAGTCCTGGTTACTGCTGAGCTGGGGGTACCACCAAGTATCTTCACATCTCATGGCCTGAGGATTCAGAGTTTGTGGATACATAACAGAAGAACCACCAGCAAGATCCTTGGCCCACATGAAAGGTGAAATCAACACAAGTTTAATCACACAGAATAGATAAATTAGTCGCTAGCTCTCACCAACACATCATGGATGGCGGAAGAGGATTAATATGTGATACCTCGCCATGATCATAAGCTGTCACTCAGCAGTCCACGCCAGCTACTCTCCATTGAGTGACCTGTGATCAGATGCCATGGTCACCCTTCTAGAACTGGGGAACAAAGTTTGCCCCACCATCATACTCTAGGCTGATACCACATTTCTGAATTTAAAAAGCCCTTCTTTCCCCAGCCTTCATATATCTAGCTCTTCACAGTGTTAACATGTAAGGAGTTATCAATTGAAGGGAAAATGACTTTAAAGTACACATTTTTTTCTCTTATTGCTTCAAACTTTAATTTTTTTGTCTTCCTTTAATTAATCTTTTTAATCCACTAATTGGTTTCATAAAATTACCAAATAAAATGTTAACTTTTTTAAAGATTTTTTTTTGATGTGGACCATTTTTAAAGTCCTTATTGAATTTGTTACAATATTGTTTATGTTTTGGTTTTTTGGCCACAAGGCAATGCAGGATCCTAACTCCCAGACAAGGGATCAAACCCACACCTCCTGCATTGGAAGGTGAAGTCTTAACCACTAGATGGCTAGGGAAGTCCCCAAATGTTACTTTCTTTAAGATTAAAAAAAAAAAAGACCAAAAAAGCAATCTGCTTATAAGGTGGCAAACTAATATTTAAAGGCTGCCATTTAACATAAATATTTTGATTCATAAACACTGTGTTAGTTGTATGTGCTAATTCAAGTGCTATAGTTTCTGATTAGCTTGTTAAGAGGACACGTTCAATCATGAATAAAAAGACACAAACAGGCCCATCTGCTCCACAGTTTCCTAAGCCTTTCATTCCTCTACCAAAAAGGTAACCCCATTTCTGATGAATAATTGGTGCGTCAACCCTTTATTTCCAACTACCGTACGGACCTATTTAGATATTTTGCTCTCTCCAAACTTAATCTGCACCACCCCAGACCCTCCTGACAAACTGGCCTGCCTTCTCTCTTGGCCCTTTCCTGGCTGCTTCCAAGAACACTACCCCATTCCAAGGCCCCAGCACTCTCCATCATGGCCACACGTCACTGACTTCCGCTCTTTCCACTAGGATTCATTTTGCAAACCACCTGCTGCTGAACTCAGCTTTTTAAAGCAATGTTTTTATCTGCCTGCTTCCCCAGATTGGACTCTGATCAAAATCTCAGGTGCAGAAACAGTCATCCTGCAGGGAGGAGTTATACTTGGGGAAGTGGCCCTGGGGATTAACCCCAGATTCCTCCATTAGGGCTGCAAGTACTCAAGAATAAGCCCAGAGGAACAAAGCACTTCCCAGTAGGGCTCCAAATCTGCTTGCTAATGTCATCCCAGATGAGCCTGGGGCTACGGGCGCAGAGGTCTTATCCTCAAATGACATCCCTCCAAAATGCCCACAGGGTAGATAGAGCAGGATTCTAGACCCAGCCTCTGAGATCCCTTCCAGCTATCTAAAAGTTCACCAACCATTTTCTAGTCTCCTCTATGTTCTCTTGAATTTCCTGATCCTATAGTATTAAATTCCATACCCAAACCACCTTCAAACCCAAAAGAAATGGATTCCAACAGGCTTTCAACTCTGGATCCAGAAATTCATTCTTCAGTTTTAAGGATACTTACACCAAGGCACGTCCCACGTCCGAGGTCAGGGACGGCGGCCGAGAGGAGCAACCCCACGTCCAAGGAGCGGCGGCTGCGCGGGTGCAGGAGGGCCGAGAGGAGCTACTCCACGTTCAAGGTCAGGAGGGGCAACCGTGAGGAGATACCCTTCATCCAAGGTAAGGAGCAGCGGCTGAGCTTTGCTGGAGCAGCCGTGAAGAGACACCCCACATCCAAGGTAAGAGAAACCCAAGTATGATGGTAGGTATTGCGAGAGGGCATCAGAGGGCAGACACACTGAAACCATAATCACAGAAAACTAGCCAATCTTATCACACGGACCACAGCCTTGTCTAACTCAATGAAACTAAGCCATGCTGTGTGGGGCCCCCCAAGACAGATGGGTCATGGTGGAGAGGTCTGACAGAATGTGGTCCACTGGAAAAGGGAATGGCAAACCACTTCAGTATTCTTGCCTTGAGAACCCCATGAACAGTATGAAAAGGCAAAAAGATAGGATACTGAAAGAGGAACTCCCCAGGTCAGTAGGTGCCCAATATGCTCATGGAGATCAGTGGAGAAATAACTCCAGAAAGAATGAAGGGATGGAGCCAAAGCAAAAACAATACCCAGCTGTGGATGTGACTGGTGATAGAAGCAAAGTCCGATGCTGTAAAGAGCAATATTGCATAGGAACCTGGAATGTTAGGTCCATGAATCAAGGCAAACTGGAAGTGGTCAAACAGGAGATGGCAAGAGTGAACGTCGACATTCTAGGAATCCGCGAACTAAAATGGACTGGAATGGGTGAATTTAACTCAGATGACCATTATATCTACTACTGTGTGCAGGAGTCCCTTAGAAGAAATGGAGTAGCCATCATGGTCAACAAAAGAGTCCAAAATGCAGTACTTGGATGCAATCTCAAAAATGACAGAATGATCTTTGTTCGTTTCCAAGGCAAACCATTCAATAACAGTAATCCAAGCCTATGCCCTGACCAGTAATGCTGAAGAAGCTGAAGTTGAATGGTTCTATGAAGACCTACAAGACCTTTTAGAACTAACACCCAAAAAAGATGTCCTTTTCATTATAGGGGACTGGAATGCAAAAGTAGGAAGTCAAGAAACATCTGGAGTAACAGGCAAATTTGGCCTTGGAGTACAGAATGAAGCAGGGCAAAGGCTAATAGAGTTTTGCCAAGAGAATGCACTGGTCATAGCAAACTGCTACTGCTGCTAAGTCACGTCAGTCATGTCCAATTCTGTGTAACCCCATAGACGGCAGCCCACTAGGCTCCTCCGCCTCTGTGGTTTCCCAGGCAAGAGTACTGGAGTAGGGTGCCATTGCCTTCTCTGGGTCATAGCAAACACCCTCTTCCAAAAACACAAGAGAAGACTCTACACATGGACATCACCAGATGGTCAACACCGAAATCAGATTGATTATATTCTTTGTAGCCAAAGATGAAGAAGCTCTACACAGTCAGCAAAAATGAGACTGGGAGCTGACTATAGCTCAGATCATGAACTCCTTATTGCCAAATTCAGACTTAAATTGAAGAAAGTAGGGAAAACCACTAGACCATTCAGGTATGACCTAAATTAAATCCCTTATGATTATACAGTGGAAGTGAGAAATAGATTTAAGGGGCTAGATCTGATAGACAGAGTGCCTGATGAACTATGGACAGAGGTTCGTGACATTGTATACGAGACAGGGAGAAAGACCATCCTCATGGAAAAGAAATGCAAAAAAGCAAAATAGCTGGCTGAGGAAGCCTTACAAATAGCTGGGAAAAGAAGAGAAGGGAAAAGCAAAAGAGAAAAGGAAAAATATATTCCCATTTGAATGCAGAGTTCCAAAGAATAGCAAGGAGATAAGAAAGCCTTCCTTAGAGATCAATGCAAAGAAATAGAGGAAAACAATAGAATGGGAAAGACTAGAGATCTCTTCAAGAAAATTAGAGATACCAAAGCAACATTTCATGCAAAGATGGGCTTGTTAAAGGACAGAAATGGTATGGACCTAACAGAAGCAGAAGATATTAAGAGGAGGCAAGAATACACAAAAGAACTGTACAAAAAAGATCTTCACGACTCAGATAATCACGATGGTGTGATCACTCACCTAGAGCCAGACATCCTGGAATGTGAAGTCAAGTGGGCCTTAGAAAGCATCACTATGAACAACGCTAGTGGAGGTGATGGAATTCAAGTTGAGCTATTTCAAATCCTCAAAGATGATGCTGTGAAAGTGCTACACTCGATATGCCAGCAAATTTGGAAAACTCAGCAGTGGCCACAGGACTGGAAAAGGTCAGTTTTCATTCCAATCCCAAAGAAAGGCAATGCCAAAGAATGCTCAAACTACCGCACAATTGCCCTCATCTCACACGCTAGTAAAGTAATGCTCAAAATTCTCCAAGCCAGGCTTCAGCAATACGTGAACCGTGAACTTCCAGATGTTCAAGCTGAATTTAGAAAAGGCAGAGGAACCAGAGATCAAATTGTCAACACCTGCTGGATCATTGAAAAAGCAAGAGAGTTCCAGAAAAACATCTATTTCTGCTTTATTGACTACGCCAAGCCTTTGACTGTGTGGATCATAATAAACTGTGGAAAATTCTGAAAGAGATGGGAATACCACCTGACCTGCCTCTTGAGAAACTTGCATGCAGGTCAGGAAGGAACAGTTAGAACTGGACATGGAACAACAGACTGGTTCCAAATAGGAAAAGGAGTACGTCAAGGCTGTATATTGTCACCCTGCTTATTTAACTTATATGCAGATTACATCATGAGAAACGCTGGGCTGGAGGAAGCACAAGCTAGAATCAAGATTGCCAGGAGAAATATCAATAACCTCAGATATGCAGATGACACCACCCTTATGGCAGAAAGTGAAGAAGAGCTAAAGAGCCTCTTGATGAAAGTGAAAGAGGAGAGTGAAAAAGTTGGCTTAAAGCTCAACATTCAGAAAACTAAGATCATGGCATCCAGTCCCATCACTTCCTGGCAAATAGATGAGGAAACAATGGAAACAGTAGCTGACTTTATTTTTTGGGGCTCCAAAATCACTGCAGATGGTGATTGCAGCCATGAAATTAAAAGACGCTTACACCTTGGAAGGAAAGTTATGACCAACCTAGACAGCATATTAAAAAGCAGAGGCATTACTTTGTCAACAAAGGTCCATCTAGTCAAGGCTATGGTTTTTCCAGTGGTCATGTATGGATGTGAGAGTTGGACGGTGAAGAAAGCTGAGTGCTGAAGAATTGATGCTTTTGAACTGTGGTGTTGGAGAAGACTCTTGAGAGTCCTTCGGACTGCAAAGAGACCCAACCAGTCCATCCTAAAGGAGATCAGTCCTGAGTGTTCATTGGAAGGACTGATGTTGAAGCTGAAACTCCAATACTTTGGCCACCTCATGTCAAGAGCTGACTCATTGGAAAAGACCCTGATGCTGAGAAGGATTGGGGGCAGGAGGAGAAGGGGACGACAGAGGATGAGATGGTTGGATGGCATCAATGGACATGGGTTTGGGTGGACTCCGGGAGTTGGTGATGGACAGGGAGGCCTGACTTGCTGCGGTTCATGGGGTCACAAAGAGTCGGACATGACTGAGCGACTGAACTGAACTGAAAGGATATGATGCATATAAATGTACCATCTATTTTTGCAAGAACGACTCGTCATCCTGCAAGTACACACTCAGAGCATGGCAATAAGTGCAGCTGACCACCTGGTCTGTGACCACTTTTCTCTCACTGGCTCCTGTCCTGATGCCGGGAAATGTCTACCTTCACCTTTGATTCTGCTGCCAGAATTTTCTTTTTCTAAACTTTACTGAGGGATAACTGGCAACTATAATTGTATATCTCAGCAGTCCCCAACCTTTTTAGCACCATGGACCAGTTTCATGGAAACCAATTTTTCCATGGACCAGGAAGGCAATGCTTTTGAGATGATTCTCATAAGATGCATGTAACCTGGACTCCTCACATGCGATGTTCACAATAGGCGTCGCACTCCTATGAGAATCTAGTGCTTCCATTGAACTAACAGGTGGCATAGCTCAGGTCATAATGCAAGTGATAGGGAGCTGCTGTAAATACAGATGAAGCTTTACTCACTAGCCTGCTACTCACCTCCTGCTGTGTGCCCAGTTGCTAAGAGGCCATGGACCGATACAGGGGACCCTGATACATTGGGAATCCTTGGTATATCTAATGTGCACAGTGTGTTGCTTTGACAACCACAAACACTGTAGAATGAGTGCTAAGATAATCAACTTGTCCTGCTCTCCACGATGTCAGTAGATTCCTTTGAACCAGTCATGTCTTCAGGAAGACTATCAAACTTTAATTGTCAACTTTAATTCTAATTTCCCATTTTCCCAATTTCTTGACTAATTTTTCTCAGGATTCAGGAAAACATAAAAGAATTTTCTGAGAAGTGCTTAGAACTGCAGCTGAGATGATGCCAACAGAGGAAGTGGACATATTTTTCTTTTAGGAAAAACTTTTTTAGCTTACTTATACCTACCACACTGCTCACCTGGAGGCAGGGAGGACCTTTTCTGAATTCATGAAAATGTGCATATAGGCTGTTTGAGCTGTCAGCCTGGGATGACCTCAAAGGTACAGGAAAAGTACCCTTTAGTAATTTAGGAGTCATGTAAATTTCTTTAAATATGCAAAGCCTCGCAAATGCAGGAGGACAAGCTGAGGGAAGTCAGAGTATTGTTTTCATAAGGACTTCTGGGTGGTAGCTTTAGACAGGGCCTAGCTATTATCAAGATTCACTGTCCAACATCAAAAATTAACATTGATCTGGGTTTGAGCAAATCATTATCCTTGCCACACCCCACATTTGAGGACTTAAATACAATATTATATGGGTCATTTATTTATTATTACAAAATGTTTTCATACATGGCATCTCACTTAAGAGAGCAGCAGAAATAGACCAACGCATATTTTAAGTACCTACAATGTATCAGACATCACACCACATCTTTCAAGTGTGTTTTCTCAGTCCTTAAAATAATCCTAGAGTGGGTATTACTAATTTTACTCCATGGGTCGGAAAGATTAAGGCTGCAAACCATAACTTTTCAACAGTCACACATAGTTAGTGACACAATCTAGAATTCAGTCTAAGTCCAACTTCAAAACCCCTTGGTCTTTCCATCATGCCATATTGCTAGTCACACAATGGTGTAAGTCACAATATCTGATGGCTGCCATGGTCCACTGCCTTCTCCCCACATAGGGGAGAGGGCTGGTACCAGGCAGCCCAACTGCTCCATGAGGACAAATCTCACTATCCTCAGAGTAATAAGACCTTCCCATGTGCACACTTAAATAATAATAGGGATAGTTACTACCCTTACTTGAAAGAAATATATAGGAAACTTGAAAGCAGAATATATATTTTTGGGAAAAAATTTAAAATAAACATTGCAAATACAGTATAAAAGGTCTCTCTCTCACCTTCAAATATTTCACCAGCTTCTGAATTTGCCAATATTCTGATGGCAAATCTGCATTTGCTTCCTGACGATGATCAGGTTGTTCTTCATCTTCCTCACTTTCTGAGGAGCTGTCACTAATAATTTCCTCAATTTTTTCAGTACTCTTACTAGGAACAACAACAACAACATATAATAAGTATGTTTATGCTACAGTATGTTTATGTTACTATTTCAGCAACATACATTGATACATAAGCTATGGATAAGATACCAACACCTTTTGAATTGTGGAAGATCTTTGTTAACATCTACATGAGGGGATGAAAAAACACATGCCTTTATAGCAGGTGCATTTCAATGTTATTGCTATAGTGCAATAATAATAAAAAAAGTAGCAAAAATTGAAAAAAGTATTAGGTAAATGACCTAAGACTCCCACTTGTCATAGTGATTAAATAACTTAAATAATATGTGGCTATTTATGTTTCTTCTATTTCTTTACTTGAAATTGAATATAACTGAAAATTCAGTTTTCCGATTACACTGGCCACATTGCAATTGCTCAACAGTCATGTATGTCTAGTGGCTACCACACGGGACAGCTCAGAAATAAACCATTTCTATTATTGCAGAAAGTTCAGTTGGGTAACACTGCCAGTGCCCCAAAGGGAAAGGCATTTATTTCCTTTACCAAAGAGAGTTCACTTTATTCCACCGTGCTCTGAGGCTTTTAACTCAATATCAAGGTCATGGACACATGGAACATATTGAATTCACTCTTATTTTCTTTCTTTCTCTCTCTATCCCCCCAGGTGTGCTCTCCATAAACATCTTTTTTTCCCCATTGGAAGCATAGTAGGGGGACGGGTAGTTGTCCAGTTTCATTAATTGTAAAGGTTCTACCATTCTCTTAATTTCTCAAAGACTTTTTGGCACAGAGAGCTCCAATTCTTGTACTTTCAAAAGGCAGAATGATACAACTGTGCTCTCTGAGCCACAGTTCAGTGAAATCCTGAACCAAAGTGCCTGAACCAACTCAAGAAGCCACATGAGCTCAGTGTCAGTTTCATGTAGTCTCTTGTCTAAAAGATGTCAGGAAACCTGAATTGGTTACAGAGGAAAGTCTGATAGATCAGATTAGTAGACCTGGAAGGCATTATACTAAATGAAATTAGTCAGAGAAAAACAAATACTATATCATTTCACTTATACGTGGAATCTCAAAAAAAAAACCCCAAAAAACAGAAAAAACAAAAACAAGCAAAAAACAACCAAATTCATAGAAATCAGACTTGTGGCTACCAGAGTTGGAGGGAGGAGAAATTGAAGGAAGAAGGTCAAAAGGTACACAGTTATAAGATAAATAAGTACTAATGATGTAATGTACAACATGTTGACTACAGTTAACACTGCTGTGGTGTGTATTTGAAAGTTGCTTAGAGAGTAAATCTAAGTTCTCATCACAAGGAAAAGATTACTTGTAACTATATAAGGAGATGGAAGTTAACTGAACCTGTTGCAATCATTCCACTACATATATGTTATTAAGGGGTACACCATAAGCTTTGACTGTGTTCAGTTCAGTTCAGTCGCTCAATCGTGTCCGACTCTTTGCGATCCCATCAGCTGCAGCACGCCAGGCCTTCCTGTCCATCGCCAACTCCAGAGGTTACCCAAACTCATGTCCATCGAGTCAGTGATGCCATCCAGTCATCTCATCCTCTGTCATCCCCTTCTCCTCCTGCCCCCAATCATTCCCAGGATCAGGGTCTTTTCCAATGAGTCAACTCCTCGCATGAGGTGGCCAAAGTATTGGAGTTTCAGCTTCAACATCAATCCTTCCAGTGAACACCCAGGACTGATCTCCTTTAGGACGGACTGGTTGGATCTCCTTGAAGTCCAAGGGACTCTCAAGAGTCTTCTCCAACACCACAGTTCAAAAGCATCAATTCTTCGGCCCTCAGCTTTCTTCACCGTCCAACTCTCACATCCATACATGACCACTGGAAAAACCATAGCCTTGACTAGATGGACCTTTGTTGACAAAGTAATGTCTCTGCTTTTTAATATGCTATTTAGGTTGGTCATAACTTTCCTTCCAAGGAGTAAACGTCTTTTAATTTCATGGCTGCAATCACCATCTGCAGTGATTTTGGAGCCCCCAAAAATAAAGTCTGACACTGTTTCCACTGTTTTCCCATCTATTTGCCATGAAGTGATGGGACCGGATGCCATGATCTTAGTTTTCTGAACGTTGAGCTTTAAGCCAACTTTTTCACTCTCCTCTTTCACTTTCTCCAAGAGGCTCTTTAGTTCTTCTTCACTTTCTGCCATAAGGGTGGTGTCATCTGCATATCTGAGGTTATTGATATTTCTCCTGGCAATCTTGATTCCAGCTTGTGCTTCTTCCAGCCCAGCATTTCTCATGATGTACTCTGCATGTAAGTTTGAGTCTGTAGATCACAGCAAACTGTGGAAAATTCTTCAAGAGATGGGAATACCAGACCACCTGACCTGCCTCCTGAGAAATCTGTATGCAGGTCAAGAAGCAACAGTTAGAACTGGACATGGAACAAAAGACTGGTTCCAATTTCAGAAAGGAGTACATCAAGGTTGTATACTGTCACCCTGCTTATTTAACTTATATACAGAGTACATCATGCAAAATGCCTGGTTGGATGAAGCACAAGCTGGAATCAAGATTGCCAGGAGAAATATCAATAACCTCAAATATGCAGATGATACCACCCTTATGGCAGAAAGTAAAGAGGAACTAAAAAGCCTCTTGATGAAAGTGAAAGAGGAGAGTGAAAAAGTTGGCTTAAAACTCAACATTCAGAAAACTAAGATCATGGCATCTGGTCCCGTCACCTCATGGCAAACAGATGGGGAAACAATGGAAACAGTGAGAGTTATTTTCTTGGGCTCCAAAATTACTGCAGATGGTGACTGCAGCCATGAAATTAAAAGACACTAGCTCCTTGGAATAAAAGCTATGACAAACCTTTTTAACAGCATGTTAAAAAGAAAAGACATTATTTTCTGACAAAGGTCTGTCTAGTCAAAGGTATGCTTTTTCCAGTAGTCATGTATGGATGTGAGAGTTGGACCTTAGGGAAGGCTGAGAACCAAAGAATTGATGCTTTTAAACTGCAGTGTTGCAGAAGACTCTTGAGAGTCCCTTGGACATCAAGAAGATCAAAACAGTCAATCCTAAAGGAAATCAATCCTGAATATTCATTGGAAGAACTGATGCTGAAGATGAAACTCCAATACTTTGGCCACATGGTGCAAAGAACTGACTCACTGGAAAAGACCCCAATGCTGGGAAAGATTGAAGGCAGAAGGAGAAGGGGGCAACAGAGGATGAGATGGTTGGATGGCATCACCGACTCAATGGACATGAGTTTGAGCAATCTCCAGGAGTTGGTACTGGACAGGGAAGCCTGGCGTACTGCAGTCCAAGGGGTCTCAAAGAGTCAGACATGACTGAGCAACTGAACTGAACTGGAGAAAAGACAAGTCTCAATTCAGTAATCTAAACTCACATCTAAAGAAACTAGGAAAAGAAGAGCAAAACAAGCTCAAAGCAAAGAGAGAAAAGAAACTAATACAGAAAATAATGAACAAAACTGAAAACAGAAACTAGAAAAATCAATTTTAAAAAACTGCTTCTTGAAAAGATCAATAAAATTGACAAACCTCTAGCAAGACTGACAAGGAAAAAGAGAAGACACAAATTTTCCATAACAGAAATGAATCAGGTATATCATATCACTACAGATCCTGCTGACAACAAAAAGATAATAAAACTATGAACAACTGAACACAGATTAAACTGATAATTTAAAGAAACTGATTCCTTTAAAGGTACAAATTACTGTCACTTAACCAATATGATCCATCCTAAAAGAGATCAATCCTGGGTGTTCATTGAAAGGACTGATGTTGAAGCTGAAACTTCAATACTTTGGCCACCTGATGCGAAGAGTTGACTCACTGGAAAAGACCCTAATGCTGGGTAGGATTGGGGGCAGGAGGAGAAGGGGACGACAGAGGATGAGATGGTTGGATGGCATCACTGACTCGATGGACATGGGTTTGGGTAGACTCCGGGAGTTGGTGATGGACAGAGAGGCCTGGCGTGCTGCAATTCATGGGGTCGCAAAGAGTGAGAAACGACTGAGCAACTGAACTGAACTGAACCAATATGAAGCACATATTTTGAACAGCACTACAGCTACTAATAAAATTAATTCATAACTTGCAAAGCAAGTGTCTTCAGTTTCAGATGATTTCGCTGGAGAATTCTACCAAGCATAGAAAAACTAACACCAATTTTACACAATCTCTTCCAGAAAACAGAAGAGAAGTGAACTCATTGTATGAAGTCTGATATCAAAACTGAAGTGCATACAGACACAAAACACTGCTATTGAATATCCCTCATGAGTGTAGATGCAAAAATTCTTAACAAAATATTAAGCACATATAAATATATATATGTAAAGAAGGACCAAGTGGGGTTTATTCCAGGAATGCAAGGCTGCTTCAGAATTCAAAAATCAACCAGTGTAATCCACTACAGTAACAACCTACAGAAGAAAAATGGCATGATCATACCAATTGATGAAGAAAAAGCATGTGACAAAATTCAACACCCAGTGGTCTTAAAACTCTCAGAAAAACAAGAGTAGCAGGGAACTTCCTCAACTTAATAAAGAATATCTGCACAAAAACTATCATCATACTTTCTGGTGGAAGACAGAATGCTGTCCTCTTAAGACTAAGAAAAGGGAAGGAAGGACTTTCACCTTGATCACTGATAGTTAACACAGTACTGGTGTTTCTACTTCTGGATGTAAATCTAACAAAACATGTACTGGACTTTTATTCTGAAAATTACAAACTGCTGGTGAAAGAAACCAAAGCCTTAAATAAATAGTCATACAGTCTACACAGTAAAGATATCAATTTTCTCAAAATTGATATAGGGTTTCAGTGTAACTTCTATAAAAATCTTCAGTTGTTGTTCAGTCACTTAGTTGTGCCTGACTCTTTGCGACTCCATGGACTGCACTATGCCAGGCTTCCCCCTGTCCTTCACCATCTCTCAAAGCTTGCTTAAACTCATGTCCATTGAGTTGGTGATGCCATCCAACCATCTCATCCTCTGTTGTTGCCTTCTCTTCCTGCTTTCCATCTTTCCCAGCATCAGGGTCTTTTCTAGTGAGTCAGCTCTTCGCATCAGGTAGCCAAAGTACTGGAGCTTCAGCTTCAGCATCAGTTCTTCCAATGAATATTCAGGATTGATTTCCTTTAGGATTGACTGTTTTGATCTCCTTGCAGTCCAAGGGACTCTCAAGAGTCTTCTCCAACTCCATAGATTAAAATCTTCAGTAGGTTTTTTTTTTTTTGGTAGATATAACATGATCATTCTAAAATGTATGCAGAAAGGAAAATAGCTAGAATAACTCAAAACAATTTTGGGAAAAATAATAAAGTGAGAGGAATCACTTTACCAGATTTCAAGAATTACTATAGAGCTATAATAATCAAGATTGTGTGCTATCGATGAAGGGCTAGATATAAAAATTAGCTGAACAGAATGGAGACTCAGAAATAGCCCCACCGAGTACACCCACCTGATGTTTGACTAAGGTGAAAAAGCAGGTCAAGGGTGGAAGGATAGCCTTTTCATCAAATGATGCTAGAGAAACTGAACATCAGTAGGTTACAAAAAAGAATCTTGACCTATATACAAATTTTATATAAAATTAAGCTAGAAATTAATACGAGCCTTTAATGTAAAATTATTACAACTTTTAGGAAAAATCACTGGAGATAATCTTCAGGATCAAGGGCTTCATGAAGAGTTCTTAGACACAACATCAAAAGCACAATTCACAAAAGAAAAATTGATAAATCAGACTTCATCAAAATTAAGAACTGTTCTCCCAGAGGCCCTATTAAGAGGAGGAAAAGACAAGATACAGAGAGGGAGAAAATATCTGCAAACTAACATATACAACGAAGGATATCCAAGAGAGATAGATGAAGAACTCTCAAAAATCAACATTTTTAAAAACAAATGATTCAATTAAAAATGAGCAAAAGACATAGACAGACATTTCACTGAAGAGCATAAACAGATAGCAATAAGTTCATGACAAGATGTTAACATCATGAGCCATTAGGGAAATGCAAAACTACAATAAGCTGTCACTGCACAAATTTTTAGGACAGCTAAAATAAAACAACAAAACCAAATGTTGGTGAGGATGAGGGGAACTGAGTCTCTCATACATCACTGGTGGGAACACAAAATGGTGCCAACACTCTGGAAAAGCTAAGTAGTTTCCTAAAAAGCTAAAAACACAATTACCATATATATCAGCAACTGGGCATTTATCCTAGAGGGATGAAAATTTTCATCTGTACAAAAACCTGTATGTGATTGTTTATACCAGTTTTATTTTTAATAGCCAAAAGCTGCAAACAACTAAAACGTGCCGTAACATGTGAAAAACTTAAAAAGCTGTGGTATATCCACACAATGGAATGCCACTCGGCAATTAAAAGTGACAAACTATCAATACATGCAACAATTAGGTGGATCTCAAGGGTATTATGGTGTTGGGAAAAAAGTTCACATAAAAACAACGTATGAATCTATTTATATGGCAGTCCAAAATGACAGAATTATGAAAACAGGTGAATGGTTGCTAGGAAGTGGGGATGATGGGGGAACAAAAGTGGCTGTGACCATAACAGGGTAGCCGGAGGACATGTGTGGGGTGAACCGTTCTCTAGCCTGGTCGCCACGGTCACCATACAAAATCACACATGATCAAATGACACTGAACTATACATTGTACCAATGGAGGGAAAGAGCAAATTAGCCAAGATGGTGGTGGTCAGGCTCTCTTGCCCCACAGCCTCTCACTCTTGCCCCACATTTTGTAAATACATGGTTATGTGACAACTGACATCACTTACAGCACTGTGCATCTGTATAACGATGTACCCACTTGGCCATGTGCCACTTGTGTTCTGTATACCTGAAAAGCCCTGGAGGCTGCCTTATGTCTGTGTTACATCCGTGTTATGGCCTCATTAGGGATGTGTTATGGCTGTGTCTGCTGGGTCAACCACAAGAGAATACAGCATGTCTGCTGCTACAGCTGCTATGCCAGTCAGGAGAGAATAAACGTGTCTGCAGTTTCTACGATTCCTTAAGTTTTCTTCCAGCTTCGCTCCTTGCCTACCCTGGGTTCAGTAAACAGTGATACAGCAAAACACATATACATTGTACCAATGTTAATTTCCTGGTTTTGATCTTGTACAGTAGTTATGAAAGATGCAGGATTTAACTGTTGGGGGAAACTAGGTGAAGGGCATATGGGATCTCTCTGCACTATCTCTGCAACTTTCTGTGAATCTACAAATATTGAAAAGTAAGAGCTTTTTAAAACTTGTCAAAAAAATTCAATAATTTATTATGCCTAACTTACCAAGATGGCATATATGTTGTAGAGTGTCTTAAAGTTTGTTTTCTTTCCAACTGTGCAAATTTTATAATATGAAATTCCTGCCATCTCTCCCTGCCTCCCAAAAGTAAAAGCGGCTGAACTTTCTCCCCAGATATGTCACTTTTATTGTCAAACTGAAAATTGAGTAAGAATCTTAACAGTTGGTCTTTGACTAATGGCTGTTTTAATGAGAAATAACATATGTCACTTTAGGATTAGCAGAGCCATTGGTGATCAGTAAGTAAGGCTCAGAAAGATGACAATTTTGCTATGACAGAGGCAAGAGATTAGCTAAGAGCCCAGTTTTGCTACCATTCCCTGGGTTGGGAAGATCTCCTGGAGGGGGAAATGGTGAACCACTCCAGTATTCTTGCCTGAAAAATCCCATGGACAGAGGAACCTGGCAGTCTATAGTCCAAAGGGTTGTAAAGAGTTGAAAATGACTGAGTAATTGAACACACATGCAGTTAACTGCTTTTTGCATTAAATATATTTGTTTACAAACAGTTAACTAACACCAGTAGATCACTGTATTTAACTCCACAATGGGGACACACAGTTTTCTGGGGCAGGAGCCCACTGTACCCCTCTTTGCCTGGTCAAGCAATAAAGCTATTCTTTTCTACTTTATCCCCCCCAAAATAGGTCCACATTGAAAATTATCCTATATATTTAAAGAAACCCACTATTACCATTCTTACAACATTTCTACTATACCAATATAGATATCATAAGACCCTAATGTGAAAGTAAAACACCATTAACCAGTATTAACTAGCTGTTATGTAGGAGTGGCTTTAAAGAACTGATCCTCAAGTGGTAAAGAACCTGTTTGCAATTCAAGAGACTCAGAAGACATGGGTTCGATCCGCAGGTCGGGAAGATCCTCTGGAGAAGAAATGGCAACCCACTATGGTATTCTTGCCTGGAGAATCCCATGGACAGAGGAGCCTACTGGGCTACAGTTCATAGGGTCGCAAAGAGTTGGACATGACTGAGCATGCACACGTTAACAGAAACTCACCGAATTAACTGTGCCCTTCCAGGTGAAAGAGATGATCTGGACTTTTCAAGTCTTCCTCCATGTTTTTCTACTTGGGTGTCTCTTAGTGTACTTCTGCTCCTAAAGAAATATTAATTGCATTAATTACTTTATGCTAATAGAATATTAAAAATAAAAATGTGTACAAATATTCCATCATTATCATGCACCCGAATGATGTGTTTTCCTGACAGAGAATGACCATGAGTTTCAGTCTCATCTGACACCTGAGAGGTCCCTTCTGTCTTGCAAGCAAAGCCATGCATTTTATATAATGGAGAAACACTTGTCCATTATCTCTTCGTGCCAGAAATAGGTCTTCACAGGCTGCTATCGCTGGAAAGGTCCTTCAGTCTATGTCTTCTGCCCTGAGTCCCAACTGCCTGTGTTCTCCTTACCCACCCGACATCACAGCAGGACCTGTGTCTGACTTTCTGGACATTCTCAAGCTTAGTACGCTCCTTGGCACATACTGGTTTGCATTAAATCCTTGTTTAGTAAATTCCTAACTGAAAAAATAATAAGCACATGGAAAAAGCAGTATTTTATAATTCATCCCACAGTTAACAGATGAGCCCATACACTTATCCTTTTCCGACTCACCCTTTCAAAGAGAGCCAAAAGGTCAAATACCCCCAAATCAGGGAGAATCAGAGGAGGAAGGTGTCTCACCTCCCACAATCTCCTTCTCTCAGCTCTCTAAGTCTGTGTCCAAAATACAATCACCTGTGGTTCTTGGAATCCCTATAGGTGAGTGCCCTCATGTGACCAGTAGGGAGCCTGTTCTTAAATCAATAAGGGGACAAAATGGAACACTAAAAGTAGGCTGAAACTTGTAACCCATTTTCTAAAGCTTCACAAAGTGCTCTAGGTGCTTCTGAATTCTTTGGTGTTGGTAACATTGGCCTTTATTCTTTGCTTTGGCACCAGTTTACAAAGGGTCCTGAATGGAGCTAGGCTTGTATATTTCAGACTTTCATAAAACCAGTGTCCACCTTACTCAGGCCTGTCACATGTTTTAGATTCTATCCTTTTTATAGTATTCACTAAGTTCTCTTAATACACATGGTACCACCTCTATGAAGTTTCCCTTAATTAACTCCACATGATTTTATATTTATTTTTTCAATTAATTTATTTAATTGGAGGCTAATTACTTTACATTATTGTAGTGGTTTTTCCCATACATCGACATGAATCAGCCATGGTGTGCATGTGTTCCCCATCGAGAACCCCCCTCCCACCTCCCTCCCCATCCCATCCCCCAGGGTCATCCCAGTGCACCAGCCCTGAGCACCCTGTCTCATGCATCGAACCGGACCAGTGATCCCCATCACATATGATAATATACACGTCTCAATGCTACCCTCTCAAATCATCCCACCCTTGCCTTCTCCCACAGAGTCCAAAAGACTGTTCTTTACATCTGTGTCTCTTTTGCTGTCTCACATATAGGGTCATCGTTACCATCTTTCTAAATTCCATATATATGCATTAGTATACTGTATTGGTGTTTTTCTTTCTGGCTTACTTCACTCTGTATAATAGGCTCCAGTTTCATCCACCTCATTTAAACTGATTCAAATGCATTCTTTTTAATAGCTGAGTAATATTCCATTGTGTATATGTACCACAGCTTTCTTATCCATTCGTCTGCCGATGAACATCTAGGTTGCTTCCGTGTCCTGGCTATCGTAAACAGGGCTGTGATGAACATTGGGGTACATGTGTCTCTCTCAATTCTGGTTTCCTCAGTGTGTATGCCCAGCAGTGGGATTGCTGGGTCATATGGCAGTTCTATTTCCAGTCTTTTAAGGAATCTCCACACTGTTGTCCATAGTGGCTGTACTAGTTTGTATTCCCACCAACAGTGTAAGAGGGTTCCTTTTTCTCTGCACCCTCTCCAGCATTTATTGTTTGTAGACATTTTGATAGCAGCCATTCTGGCTGGCGTGAAATGGTACCTCATTTTGGTTTTGATTTGCATTTCTCTGATAATGAGTGATGTAGAGCATCTTTTCATGTGTTTGTTAGCCATCTGTATGTCTTCTTTGGAGAAATGTCTGTTCAGTTCTTTGGCCTATTTTGGTTTATTTTTCTGGAATTGAGCTGCAGGAGTTGCTTGTATATTTTTGAGATTAATTCTTTGTCCATTGCTTCGTTTGCTATTATTTTCTCCCATTCTGAAGGCTGTCTTTACACCTTGCTTATAGTTTCCTTTGTTGTGCAGAAGCTTTTAATTTTAATTAGGTCCCATTTGTTTATTTTTGCTTTTATTTCCAATATTCTGGGAGGTGGGTCATAGAGGATCCTGCTGTGGTTTATGTCGGAGAGTGTTTTCCTCTAGGAGTTTTATAGTTTCTGGTCTTATGTTTAGATCTTTAATCCATTTTGAGTTTATTTTTGTGTATGGTGTTAGGAAGTGTTCTAGTTTCATTCTTTTACAAGTGGTTGACCAGTTTTCTCAGCACCACTTGTTAAAGAGATTGTCTTTTCTCCATTGTATATTCTTGCCTCCTTTGTCAAAGATAAGGTGTCCATAGGTGCATGGATTTATCTCTGGGCTTTCTATTTTGTTCCATTGATCTATATTTCTGTCCTTGTGCCAGTACCAAACTGTCTTGATGACTGTGGCTTTGTAGTAGAGCCTGAAGTCAGGCAGGTTGATTCCTCCAGTTCCATTCTTCTTTCTCAAGATTGCTTTGGCTAGTTGAGGTTTTTTGTATTTCCATACAAATTGTGAAATTATTCGTTCTAGTTCTCTGAAAAATACCGTTGGTAGCTTGATAGGGATTGCATTGAATCTATAGACTGCTTTGGGTAGTATACTCATTTTCACTATATTGAGTCTTCAATCCATGAACATGGTATATTTCTCCATCTATTTGTGTCCTCTGATTTCTTTCATCAGTGTTTTATAGTTTTCTATATATAGGTCTTTTGTTTCTTTAGGTAGATTTATTCCTAAGTTTTTTACTCTTTTTGTTGCAACAGTGAATGGAATTGTTTTAATTTCTCTTTCTGTTTTCTCACTGTTAGTGTATAGGAATGCAAGGGATTTCTGTGTGTTAATTTTATATCCTGCAACTTTACTATATTCATTGATAAGCTCTAGTAATTTTCTGGTGGAGTCTTTAGGGTTTTCTATGTAGAGGATCATGTCATCTGCAAACAGTGAGAGTTTTACTTCTTCTTGTCCAATCTGGATTCCTTTTATTTCTTTTTCTTCTCTGATTGCTATGGCTAAAACTTCCAAAACTATTTTGAATAGTAGTGGGAGAGTGGGCACCCTTGTCTTGTTCCTGACTTTAGGGGAAATGCTTTCAGTTTTTCACCATTGAAGATAATGTTTGCTGTGGGTTTATCATATATAGCTTTTATTATGTTGAGGTATGTTCCTTCTATTCCTGCTTTCTGGAGGGTTTTTTTTTTTATCATAAATGGATGCTGAATTTTGTCAAAGGCTTTCTCTGCATCTATTGAGATAATCATACGGTTTTTATCTTTCAATTTTTTAATGTGGTGTATCACATTGATTGATTTGCCTATATTAAAGAATCCTTGCATCCCTGGGATAAAGCCCACTTGGTCATGATGCATGATCTTTTTAATATGTTGTTGGATTCTGTTTGCTAGAATTTGTTAAGGATTTTTGCATCTATGTTCATCAGTGATATTGGCTTGTAGTTTTCTCTTTTTGTGGCATCTTTGTCTGGTTTTGGTATTAGGGTGATGGTGGCCTCATAGAATGTTTGGAAGTTTACCTTCCTCTGCAATTTTCTGGAAGAGTTTGAGTAGGATAGGTGTTAGCTCTTTAAATTTTTTGTAGAATTCAGCTGTGAAGTCATCTGGTCATGGGCTTTTGTTTTCTGGAAGATTTCTGATTACAGTTTTGATTTCTGTGCTTGTGATGGGTCTGTTAACATTTTCTATTTCTTCCTGGTTCAGTTTTGGAAAGTTATACTTTTCTAAGAATTTGTCCATTTCTTCTAAGTTGTCCATTTTATTGGCATATAGTTGCTGATAGTAGTCTCTTATGGTCCTTTGTATTTCTGTGTTGTCTGTTGTGATTTCTCCACTTTCATTTCTAATTTTGTTGATTTGATTCTTCTCCCTTTTTTTCTTGATGAGTCTGGCTAATGGTTTGTCTATTTTATTTATCTTCTCAAAGAACCAGCTTTTAGCTTTGTTGATTTTTGCTACGGTCTCCTTTGTTTCTTTTTCATTTATTTCTGCCCTAAATTTAATGATTTGTTTCCTTCTACTAACCCTGGGGTTCTTCATTTCTTCCTTTTCTAGTTGCTTCAGGTGTAGAGTTGGGTTATTTATTTGACTTTTCTCTTGTTTCTTGAGGTAAGCTTGTATTGCTATGAACCTTCCCCTTAGCACTGCTTTTACTGAATCGCATAGGTTTTGGGTTATTGTGTTTTCATTTTCATTCATTTCTATGCATATTTGATTTCTTTTTTGATTTCTTCTGTGATTTGTTGGTTATTCAGAAGCATGTTGTTTAGCCTTCATATGTTTGTATTTTTAATGGTTTTTTTCCTGTAGTTGACATCTAATCTTACTGCATTGTTATCAGAAAAGATGCTTGGAATGATTTCAACTGTTTTGAATTTACCAAAGCTAGATTTAAGGCCTAGGATGTGATCTATCCTGGAGAAGGTTCCGTGTGCACTTGAGAAAAAGATGAAATTGTTTTGGGGTGAAATGTCTTATAGATATCAAATAGGTCTAACTGG
The DNA here is from genome assembly GCA_024291935.2 of Okapia johnstoni. Classification (NCBI taxonomy): domain Eukaryota; kingdom Metazoa; phylum Chordata; class Mammalia; order Artiodactyla; family Giraffidae; genus Okapia; species Okapia johnstoni. Next base: position 28,045,524 of record CM044324.1, read on the forward strand.
TCCATTGTATCATTTAAAGTTTGTGTTTCCTTGCTAATTTTCTGCTGAGTTGATCTATCCATAGGTGTGAGTGGGGTATTAAAGTCTCCCACTATTATTGTGTTACTGTTAATTTCCCCTTTCATACTTGTTAGCATTTGCCTTACATATTGTGGTGCTCCTATGTTGGGTGCATATATAATTGTTATAACTTCTTCTTGAATTAAGCCTTTGATCATTATGTAGTGTCCTTCTTTGTCTCTTTTCACGGCCTTTATTTCAAAGTCTATTTTATCTTATATGAGTATTGCTACTCCTGCTTTCTTTTGGTCTCCATTTGCATGAAATATTTTTTCCAGCCCTTCACTTTCAGTCTGTATGTGTCCCTTGTTTTGAGGTGGGTCTCTTATAGGCAGTATATATAGGGGTCTTGTTTTTGTATCCATTCAGCCAGTCTTTGTCTTTTGGTTGGGGCATTCATCCCATTTACATTTAAGGTAATTATTGATAACTATGATCCCATTGCCATTTACTTTGTTGTTTTGTGTTCGAGTTTATAAACCTTTTCTGTGTTTCCTGTCTAGAGAAGATCCTTTAGCATTTGTTGAAGAGCTGGTTTGGTGGTGCTGAATTCTCTCAGCTTTTGCTTGTCTGTAAAGCTTTTGATTTCTCCTTCATATCTGAATGAGATCCTTGCTGGGTACAGTGATCTGGGTTGTAGGTTTTTCTCTTTCATCACTTTAAGTATGTCTTGCTATTCTCTTCTGGCCTGAAGAGTTTCTATTGAAAGATCAGCTGTTATCCTTATGGGAATCCCCTTGTGGATTATTTGTTGTTTTCCCCTTGCTGCTTTTGACATTTGTTCTTTGTGTTTGATCTTCGTTAATTTGATTAAAATGTGTCTGGGGTGTTTCACCTTGGGTTTATCCTGTTTAGGATTCTCTGGGTTTCTTGGACTTGGGTGGCTATTTCCTTCCCCATTTTAGGCAAGTTTTCAACTATTATCTCCTCAAGTATTTTCTCAGGGCATTTCTGCCTTCTTCTTCTGGTACTCTTATGATTCGAATTCTGGGGTGTTTGACATTGTCCCAGAGGTCTCTGAGGTTGTCCTCATTTCTTTTCTTTCTTTTTCCCTCTCTGCTTCATTTATTTCCACCATTCTATCTTCCACCTCATCCTATCTTCTGCCTCAGTTATGCTACTGTTCGTTCTCTCCAGAGTGCTTTTGATCTCAATTATTGCATTATTCATTATTGATTGACTCTTTTTTATTTCTTCTAGGTCCTTGTTAAACATTTCTTGCATCTTCTTAATCCTTTTCTCCAGACTATTTATCTGTAACTCCATTTTGTTTTCAAGATTTTGGATCATTTTTACTGTCATTATTCTGATTTCTTTTTCAGGTAGACTCCCTATCTCCTCCTCTTTTGTTTGGTTTGGTGGGCATTTATCATGTTCCTTTACCTGCTGAATATTTCTCTGCCTTTTCATCTTGTTTAGATTGCTGTGTTTGGGGTGGCCTTTCTGTATGCTGGAAGTTTGTGGTTCCTCTTTATTGTGGAGGTTCCTCCCTGTGGGTGGGGTTGGATGAGTGGCTTGTCAAGGTTTCCTGGTTAGGGAAGCTTGTGTCGGAGTTCTGGTGAGTGGAGCTGGATCTCTTCTCTCTGGAGTGTAATGAAGTGTCCAGTAGTGAGTTTTGAGGTGTCTATGGGTTTAGTGTGACTTTGGGAAGCCTGTATATTAAGGCTCAGGGCTATGTTCCTGCCTTGCTGGAGAATTTGCATGGTAAGTCTTGCTCTGGAATTTGTTGGCTCTTGGGTGGAGCTTGGTTTCAGTGCAGGTATGGAGGCTTTTGGATGAGCTCTTGTCAATTAATGTCCCCTGGAGTCAGGAGTTTTCTGATGTTCTCAAGTTTTGGATTTAAGCCTCCTGCCTCTGGTTTTCAGTCTTATTCTTACAGTAGCCTCAAGACTTCTCCATCCATACCGCACCAATTATAAAACATCTAGGTTAATGGAGAAAAGATTCTCCACAGTGAGGGACACTCAGAGAGGTTCGCAGAGTTACATGGAGAAGAGAAGAGGGAGGAGGGAGATAGAGGTGACCAGGAGGAGAAGAGGGGGAGTCAAAAGGAGAGAGACAAATCTAGCCAGTAATCAGTTCCCTAAGTGTTCTCCACAGCCTGGAATACCCAAAGAGATTCACAGCCTTTGGTAGAGAAGAAAAGGGGGAGGGAGGAGATAGAGGTGATCTGGGGGAGAAAAAGGAGAGTCAGGGGGAGAGGGCAATCAAGCCAGTATTCACACTCCTAAGTAAAAATGGGTACCGAAGATTGGATTCTTAAAGGTAAAAAATTGATAACAAATACCAAAAATCAAAGATTAAAAATCTAGAGTAGAGGTTAGACTCTCAAAAATAGAATACTAAAATAATAAAACAAAATCACAAAAATTGTAAAAAATATATACAAAATTTGCTTTAAAAAGAGGTGTTTTTTTGCAAGGTAATAGTAGGCTATAAAAATGAAAATTAAAGGAGTAATAAAGGGATTACAATTTTTTTTAATTAAAAAAATTATAATAGTAAAATATATCTAGGAATTTCTCTAGAGCTGTTGTGGGCAGTGTGGGCAGTTCAGTTTCAGATAGTTCCTTGTTCCAGCTTATATTTCTCGAGGTCTATAGGCCCCTTCCAATGTAGTCAGTGCTAACTACAGGGTTTTAATCTGTTGCACCTGTCACTTCCCTCTGTTTATTTTGGCTTCTTCTGTTTGCAAGTCTCTTCAGTGTCTAATTTCCACCCTGACACAAGAGGGCAGAGGTGGTCACTTATTTAGGCTCACTTTTTCAGTTGTGCTGTGCAGAGGGAGGAACACTGCAAACAAATATCACTGGTGTGTGTCTGGGCCACACTGGGTTTGCCCCCATTCGTGGCGTGTGTGCCTTCCCAGTCTACACTGCTCAAGCTCCAGGTTGCTCTGCAGGGGAACTTTCTAAAGCAGGCCCTGGGTTGCATGCACTTCCCAGGTCTAAGCCGCTCAGGTTCAGGTTCTTGGGTACTCCACAAAGGCACAGACTCAGTTGGGCCTGCATTTTGTGCCCTTCCCTGGTCCGAGTAGCTCAGGCGACCGGGTGGTTGGCAAGCGTTCTCCCCTGGTATTCACTCAGTCCTTTGTTCTGTGAGCGGGCCTGGTAGTGCCTTAGGTTAGAGCTTTTTGTGAGGAAGTTCTCTCTCTCTCTCTCTATTTCCCCCTCTCTGGCTATCCCACAGTTTGGGTTACTATCTCACATTAGCTCCCTCAGATTGTCCTCAGGGCATTCAGGCCCAGTCCTTAACCTAAGCAATGCAGCCCACGCCTCCCTGTTCAGCCCCAGCTTGCTGGTGGTGGACGCGAGCATCTGGGCTACTTCTCTGCTGGGAGTTGTGGTTAGGCGCATAATCTGTGGGTTTTATTTATTTATTTTTTCCTCCCTGTTATGTTCCCTCTGAGATTTCAAAACTCCCCATAGACCCGCCAGTGAGAGGGTTTCCTGGTGTTTGGATACTTCTCCTCCTTCACAACTCCCACCCCGGGATGGGTCTCCATCCCTAACTCTTTTGTCTCTCCTTTTATCTTTTATATTTTGTCCTACCTCCTTTCAAAGACAATGGGCTGCCTTTCTGGATGCCTAATGTCTTCCACTAGCATTCAGAAGTTGTTTTGTGGAATTTGCTCAGTGTTAAAATGATCTTTTGATGAATCTGTAGGGGAGAAAGTGGTCTCCCTGTCCTATTCCTCTGCCATCTTAGGACCGCCCCCTGATTTTATATTTAATCACATAATTTAACACTTACTTAATCAGGTCCCTACCACAATGTTTACATTCCCCCATGAGATTCCTCCATGTGTTTTATCATCATTTTCATGTGTTATTTGTCCTGACTCACCAAGCACATGGAAGTGAATTGTGCTCTCCTTCCGTGGTCCTCTATACAAAAACCCAGTTTGATGTCAAATCTTTCTGCTTGGAACATGAAGAGGGGAAAAAGGAGCCAACCTGTAATTACTTTGGAGGGAGGTGTATGTATATACTTTGTATTTTCCTCCGATGAAATAAAGTTATGTGAAAAGTTAGATAAACATGTGGTAGGGAAGTATGTATCAGAAAACCCATTATGTTAATATCTACCTACTCTTTGGAACTGAAACTGGTCCTCCAGTTTAAACTTGGCTCTAATCTCTTGGTCAGTTGACTCCTTCCCAGATTAATTCGGTTCTTCTCCTGTGTACTCTTGCGGGAAGTAATACTAGCTTTACGTGGAGCGGCCACTTCCTCCTTAGGTGCCTCATTAGGCTGATCCTTTTGTGGTTGTCCACTGAATTTAACTTCCTTCAGTTAATAAAAAATGAAGAAAAAGAGCATATTTTAATAATGATACCATTTCTGAATTATCTCATGCTATCTGAAAATTCACCCTGGTGATAAATTAAAGATGTCTCAAGATGCTCTAAAACTTATGTTGCTTAGCAACACAAATTGAGTCTTCAAAACTAAGCCCTCTACTGGAGTTAGGCTGACAGTAATGGGATGATCCTAAACTCACAGCTCTTATGCAGCCCACACAGATACTGCAACAGGGCTGGGCTGACTTGCTCCTCACCATCACTTGAAAAAAATTATACTCAAACCCTATAAAGGCTGAGACGCATCTTAGTCAAATTGCTGAGACCAAGGATAAACAGATCATCTTGCAGGTAGCCAGAAATTAAAGACACTTTAGACAGAGGAAGAAACATAATAATTAAAAGAGACTTCTCTTCAGAGACAATGCAATCCAGAAGACAAGGGAGGGATACAGTTAAGGTGATGAAAGGGAAAAAAATTCACATCCTCTCAACTCAAAATTCTATACAGAAAAAAAACAATGTTTTGAAAAGAAGGATAAACTAGACATTTACAGATGAAGAAAAGCTGAGAGAATGCACTGTCAGAAAGACCTAGGATAAAAATTGTTCATGGAGCTCTTCAGTCAGAAGGAATCTCATACCAGACATGGATCTACATAAAATAACGCTGAAATGATAAAAATAAATATAAAAGATTCTTTGTGGTGAGGGGCTACTAGCATGTCGAAGTAAATGCATGACTACAATAGTACAAAGGACTGGGAGTGGCATTTGCAGCCTCTTGTAAGGTTCTTAGACTAGTGGTAAAACTACAGTTGTTCAAAGGCACACTCTATAAACCAGAGACATATATGTCCAAGTGAGATACTTTTAAAAAGCAGCATAACTGATGAACTAATAGCATAAACAAAATGGAGTCATTTCTAAAAGTTCAATTAACCCAAAAGGGGAAGAAAAAAAGGAGACAAAGAATAAATGACACTAATAAAAGCAAACAGTAAAATAGTAAATTAATTTAACTCTATCAGTAGGCACTTTAAATGAAAGTGATTTAAAGACTTCAATTAAAAGAAATCATCAGATTGCATGTAAAAGGAAAACCTATTTGTAGTCTAAAAGAAACCACTTTATATATAAAGATATAAATAAATTATAAGTAAAAGCCTGAAGAAAAATATTCTATGAAACCAATAATCAAAGCTGCTGCTGCTGCTGCTAAGTCGCTTCAGTCGTGTCCAACTCTGTGCGACCCCACAGACGGCAGCCCACCAGGCTCCCCCATCCCTGGGATTCTCCAGGCAAGAACACTGGAGTGGGTTGCCATTTCCTTCTCCAGTGCATGAAAGGGAAAAGAGAAAGTGAAGTCGCTCAGTCGTGTCCGACTCTTAACGACCCCACGGACTGAAGCCTGCCAGGCTCCTCCATCTATGGGATTTTCCGGGCGAGAGTACTGGAGTGGGGTGCCACTGCCTTCTCCAATAATCGAAGCAGAAATGTCTATAGTAACATCAGACAAAAAGGGACTTCAAAACAAATAATATTATCAGAGGTAAAGAGAGAGACACATAATGACAGAGCCAATTACCACCCAATTCTAATTATGTTCACAATAGAATTTCAAAAGACATAAAGCAGAAATAGAACAGGAAAAACAGATAAATCCACAATTAGGAAACTTCAAAACTCCCCTCTCAGAAATCAACAAAATGAGCAAAACAAAACTTAATAAGAATATAAAAGACCTGAGGAAAACTATCAACCACCTGAATGTAACCGACATTTACGGAACACACCACACACAGCAGTAGAATATACATTCTTCTCAAAAGCACAAGGAAAAATTCACGAAATTGACCAAATTTTAAGCCATAAAACAAACATCCACAAATTTAAAAGAACTGAAATCATATAAAACACTTTCTCTTAATAAAATGGACATAAGCTAGAAACTCATAAAAAGATATGTGGAAAACCCTCAGATATATTGATTTGCATGAAAACATATCAGAGTCTCTGGGATACAGTTCATATAGTGCCGATAAAGAAACTCATAGCATAAAATTTCACATTAAAAAATAAAGGTCTCAAACCAATTCCTAAGCTTCCAACTTAAGAAATTAAATAGCAAATTAAGCTTAAAGAGAGCAGAAGAAATAAAATTATAAGAGCAGAAATAAAATAAAATAGAAAGAAAACAATAAAGAAAATCAATGAAACAAATAATCGCTCTTTGAAAAGACCAATAAAATTGATCACTTCCTTCCAGACGAGTTAAGAACAAAGAGAAGATATAAATGACCAGTATTAGGCGTGAAAAAGGGATCCTCCAGAGAGCAGATCTCTAGACATCAGAAGATAATAGTGGAGTAGTATTTGATGTCGATACATTAGGTAAGGTAGACAAAATGTACAAATTCATTGAAAGCCACCAATGCTCAGCAAGAGAAAGAAATATGAATAGTTCTGTATCTATTAAAGAAATAAAGTTCTCAACACAAACCCTTTCAACAAAGAAACCTTCAAGTAGAGATGGCTTCCTTGGTAAACTCTACCAAACATTAACAGATAAATAAGACTCAATCTATATGAAGAATTCCAGAAAGAAGAAAAGTAGTGAATACTTCCCAATTCACTTCAGGGCACATTACCCAGATATAAAAACCAGACAAAGACATTAAAAGATAACTACTAACCCATATCCTTCATGACTACAGATTCAAAAATCCTCAGTAAATAAGACATCATGACCAAGTTGGAATTATCCTGGGATTCAATATTAGTTCACCATTCAAAAATCAATGACCATATCAACAGACTAAAGAAGAAAAATTATGTGATCATCTCAAGAGATGCAGTAAAATCACCACCTCTAAGCAGTAATGGACTCATTTCCCATGGTGTAAGTTGAGGCCCCATGGTAAGCATGTCCTCCTGGCCAGGTGAGCGTAAGCAGAGACTCAGCGGGGAGACCCAACTTCCACTCACTGCCCAGTGGTGTTGAGGCACCCTACACCACCAGGTTCTCAATGGAGTCTAAGCAAGGACCTTGGATTTTTACATGCACTTTGCAGTACCCCAGACCTACACCATGAGACCTACACTTAGAGAAATCCTGCTAAAACAAAAGACTTCCATAAAATCCAAAGTTTCATAATATAATCCAAAAATGTCCAAGACACAATTTCAAAAAAAAATCACTCATCATACCAAGAACAAGGAAATGTCACAACCTGAATGAGAAAGGATGATGAATAATTGATGCTCATACCAAGATAAAATAGATGATGGAATAATCTCAAACAGATATTGGAGTTAGATTTTAAAGTAGCCATCATAAAAATGCTTCAACAATCAATAATAAGACTTGAAACAAATAAAAAATTAGAAAGTCTCAGCAAATAAACAGATGATATAAAGAACCAAATAGAAATTTTGAAATAGAAATTTACAAACCAAAATAACTCACTGGATAGTTCGGCAACAGGATGGAGAAGCGAGAACCCGTGAACTTGAGGACAAACAATAGAAATTACCCAATTTAAACCACAAAGAGAAAATACATTGAAAAAAAATAAACAGGGCCTCAAGATCTGTGGTACAGTAGAATAAAATCCAACATTCATGTTATCAGAGCACCAGAAGGAGAGGAGAAAGAAGGCCAGAGAAAATGCTGCTCACGGAAGCTAGAGAAAGCCTGAGCTCAGCAACAAAAACCCATCACAGCCAAAAATGAAAGAATGAATGAGAATAAATAGTTTTTTTTTAAGTAAATGATCTAAACACACCATGGATATGATACATCAATGTATAGAGTTTCAGGAAGTGGATTTTAATAATGACTCAACTATATGTTGGAGAAGGCAATGGCAACCCACTCCAGTACTCTTGCCCGGAAAATCCCACAGATGGAGCAGCCTGGCGGGCTGCAGTCCATGAGGTCGTTAAGAGTCAGACACGACTGAGCGACTTCACTTTCACTTTTCACTTGCACGCATTGGAGAAGGAGATGGCAACCCACTCCAGTGTTCTTGCCTGGAGAATCCCAGGGATGGCAGAGCCTGGTGGGCTGCCGCCTATGGGGTTGCACACAGTCGGACGCCACTGAAGCGACTTAGCAGCAGCAGCAGCAGCAGCAGCAGCAACTATATGTTATTTACAAGAAACTCACTTTAAATATAATGATATAGGTAGCTTGAAAGTAAAAGAAGGGGAAAAGATATACCATGCAAACATTAGTTAAAAGCAAGCAGGAGTACCTATATGAACAGTAGATTAGCCTTCAGAAAAAAAAGAAAATCACCAAAGACAGAAAGGGACAGGACATAATGATAAAATAGTCATGAAGAAAATGTAACCCTAAACGTGTACACAGAACTGCAAATACAAAAACAGAACTAAGAGGAGAAACGGACCAATCTACAATTATAGTTGGAGGATTTCAAATCCCTCTCAAAACTGATAAAATATCAGCAAGGATATGAAGAATTCAACCACACCAAAAACCAAATTCATAAAGTTGTTAAGAGTTTGTTCTCTGAATACAGTGGAATCAAATTAAAAATGAATCATGTAACGGGAAAATGTAACACTAAGTAACAAACTTCTAAATAATCATGGGTCAAAGAGGAAGCCTCAAGGAAAAAGAACATTTTATGAGGTATAGTTGACTTAAGGGAATCTTTTTAAATACAAAAGCTGACTGAAAATGAAAACGAGGATAATAAAACACCAAAATGTGTGACAGGCAGGTAGGTGAAGTTCTGCAAGGAGAATTTACAGCACTAAATAAATACTCACCTAGAAAGAAGAAAGCTCTCAAGCCAAGACTCTAGGCTGTTACCCTAAGAAACTAGAAAAAGAAGAGCAGTACAAACTCAAAACAGGCAGAAGGGTATAAAAACAGACACATCTCTGAAGTGTCAAGGCTTTGCTGAGAGCAGGAAAGTGAAGTGTTCCCAACATCTTACCACTGCCATGCCCCAGAGAGGTGCTCACTGTGTCTGAGAGACAAAATGTTTAAATGTGTGTCCAAAGGACAAATAGCTTCTCTACAGATGAATGTAGACTGAAGAGAATTCTTTCTCTGAATATTAATCATACCTGAAACCACCAAAGTTCCTTTCAATGCAAGTATGACTAGATTAAATGTATGTTTTTTTTAAAAAAAAAAAGCTAGAGAAGAGTAAATGAAACCAAAAGCGACTTCTTTGAGAGAACTGAGTAAAATGAAGGACTTCTAGCCAGATGGATCAAGAAAAAAATAAAACACGATGATTACTATCAGGCACGAGACAGGTAACAATAGTTGCAGCTTCCACAGTTGTTAAAAGGTTAACGAAAGAATACTATAAACAAGTTTGTACCAATCAGTTCAACAACTTTAGATGGAAGGGATACACATTCCTTTAAAGACAACCTAGCAAGCACCCTCAAGAAGAAATAGAACCTGTGAGACCCTATAACTAGTAAGTACATTGAATTTGTAGTTAGAAACCTCCCCACAGTGAGCACTGCAGGCCCAGATGGCTTCACTGGTGAATTCTACACAACAGTTAAGACAGGACAACAATTCTAAGCACTCTTCCAGAAAACTGAATGGGAGATAAAATCTTCCAACTCATCCTATAAGGCCAGTACTAATCTGATACCCAAACCAGACAAAGATATTGAAGAAAAGAAACCTACACATTAATAATCCACACATTGATAATCCTAAACAGATGCAAAACTTCTTGATAAAATGTTAGCAAATTAAAATTTTAAAATAAATAAAAAGGATAATATACCCTGCACAAATGAAGTTAGTCCCAAAAATGTAAGGTGGGTTTCTCTTTCAAAACTCAATATAATTCACCATGTTAAACTAAAAATAAAATAAAATGACTAATGCAATAGGTACAGAAATATCATTTGATAAAATCCAACATCCAATCCTAATAAAGTTCTCAACAACTTTGATAGAGGGGAACTTCCTCAACCTTATAAATTTCATCTATGAAAAGCTGACAGGTGACAATAATTAGAAACTGAAAGTTTTCCCTTTACCACAAGGAACAAGAAACCACGTCTACTCAGTTCTGTACCAGAGGTTCCAGCTAGCGCATTAAGGAAAGAAAAAGAAATACAATGATGGAAATTGGAAAGGAAGCAGTAAGATGATCTTTATTCAGAGACAGTATGATCATCGCTGCAGAAAACCCCTCAGAATCTACAAACCAGATGAAACTATTAAGTGACTTTAGCAAGGTTTCAGGATATGAAATCAATACACAAAAGTGTATTTTATATAGTAGCAACGAATAACCAGAAATTGAAACCTTAAAACTATTGTTTAACAATAGCCCCAAAATAGGAAATATTTACAGATGTTTCACAAGAGATGTATAAGACGTGTGTTGTAAGTTACAAAACAGTGCTGAGAGAAACTGAATAAGATGGAGAGACACACTGAGTAACATTAAACAGGTAGAAACACTGAGTTCCATGACCTGGAAACTCCAATGGTGTTAACATGTCAGTTCTTAAATTGATCTATAGATTCGATACAGTATCATTCATAATTCCTTCCAGGTTTTTATGAAAAAACTGACAAGCTGACTATAAAATTCAAATGGACATGCAGAAGACCCATAATAGCTGGCAACTCTGAAGAAAAACAGCAACACTGGAGGATTGACAACACCTGACCTGAGACTGACTTACTATGGGAACCAAGACAGCATGGCTCTGATGTAAAAATAAACAGATCAGTGGACTAGAAATACACCCATATAAATGGACAACTGGGCAAAGAAAGGACAATTCTTTTTCAACAAATGATGCTGGAACAATTAGGTGTCTGCAAGCAGAAGAAAAAAATGAACTCTGATCCATACCTCACACCATATACAAAAAATATGCTAAACTGGATCATACGCCTAGATATAAAACCTAACATTTAAAAACTTTTAGAAAAAAAACACTGGAGAAAATCTTTGTGACACTGGGTTTGGTAAAGCTTTATTAGATACATTACTCTAAAAAATTAGTAAGTTGAACTTCATCAGAATTGAGGACATTTGTTCTTTGAAAGACTTTTTGGAGAATGAAATGACAAGCCACCACCTGGGAGGAAATATTTTACGAATCCTGTCTCTGAAAGAAAATATAAGCTTATATGTATGTGTGTATGTACGTAGGTAGGTAGGTATATATCTCACAATGAAATAATAATAAATCAAAAACCAATAAAAAATGGGCAAAAGATCCAAATATACACTTTACTACTTAAGATATATGAATCACATCCAATAAGCATATGAGAAGATGCATTCAAGAAGTGCAAATTAAAATTCAGTGAGATACCGGTACACACCTATTAGAAGGTCTAAAATAAAGGACTGACAGTACCACTTATTGACAAGTATGTGGCACAGCTGTCAATCTCATGCACAGAGTGGATGGAAAATGTTACAATCACTTTGGCAAGCAATTTACCAATTGTTTAAAAAGTTAAACAAATAACCACCACATAACCTTGCCATTTCAGTGCTAGGTTTTACCCAAGAGAAATGAAAGAATATGGTCTGAAAAAATATAAACACCCAAAACAAAACATTAAAAATACAAAAGTTTAAATTTTAAAGATTTATACAATGTTTGGAAGACAAAGCAAAGGTGTATTTCCAGAAAGTGGGGTTGTATATATGAGAGAAAAGAAAATCAGATCAACCTCAGAGGCCCCAAAATCCAACTAGAATCTCATAAAGAGAACAAAGAGAACAGAGAGGAAAAAAATGATTAAAGATGTAATACAAAAATATTTTCCAGTTCTAAAAGACATATGTCATCATTAATGAAAAACAAACAGAAACCAGCACCAACCATATCATCATGAAAATTACAGAACATCAGGGATAAGAGAAAATCCTAAAGGCTCATTATATGGGAACAGCCAAAACAAACAGGTCACATAGAAAAATGCCTTTAAAATTCTAAGAAAAAAATTATTTTCAAACTGTCATTATAGAAACAACAACTAAGAGAGAAGAATAAAGACATTTTCAAACATGCTAACCCTCAATTTTTCTCCTCCTATGTGCCTCTTTTACTCAGGAAGCACTACCAAAATGATGGGGTACACCAAGAAAAAGAAAACTGATGAGACGATGAAGGCCATATATGGAAAGCCCACAACTAACATCACATTCAATAGCAAAAGCCTGAAAGCATTTCCCCTAAGATGAGGAGTAAGACAAGGAATCTACTTTCACCACTTCTATTCAGCATAGTTCTGAGAGTTCTAGCCGTGGAATTTGGTAAGAAAAAGAAATTTAAAACATCCAAACTGGAAAAGGAAATGTAAACTATCTCTGTTCACAGATGACATGATCTTATATGTAGAAAAACCTAAAGATTCAAAAGAAACTGAATTAAATGAAGTTGGCAAATTGGCTGGATTCAATTTTGAATTTCACATTCAAAAATTACTTCTGATTTTAACACTCAAATATCAGCTGTATTTCTTTATGCTAGCAGTGGACAATGAAAAAGAAAATTAAGAAAACAAGTCTATTTGTAATAGCATCAAAGAGAATAAAATACTTAGGAAAAAATTCAACCAAAAAGGCAAGACTTGAACATGAAAACTACAAAATACTGCTGAAAGAAGTTAAAGAAGACATAAACAAGTGGGAAAACGTTCCACATTTGTGGGTTAAAAGACAATATTATTAAGATGACAATGCTATACAAAGCAATCTACAGAGTCAATACAATCCCTATCAAAATCTCAATGATGTTTTTCTCAGAAATAGTAAAACCAAGACTAAAATTCACACAGAAAGTCAAGGGACGCCAAATAACCAAAACAGTCTTGAGAAAATAAGGACAAAGTTTGAGGATTCATACTTCCTGATTTCAAAACTAACAGAAAGCTATGGTAGTCAAGAGTATGGGACGGGTATACAGATACACATACAGACCGATGGTATTGGATTGAGAGCCCAAAAATAAACCTTGAAATTTATAGTTAACTGATTTTTAACGAGGATGACAAGACCATTCAGTGGGGGAAGAATAATCTCTGAAACAAATGGTGATGGGAAAACAGAACATCCACGTGCAAAGGAGTGAAGGTGGACCCTAACACTATACACAAAACCTAACTCCAGACGAATCGAAGACCTAAACTTGAGAGAACTAAAATGAAAAATTGTAGAAAGGTAGAAAACTTAAGGGCAAATCTTTATTAAGACAGATTTAGCAATGGTTCTTTAAATATGATACCAAAGGCACAAGTAACAAAAGAAAAAATATAAATTAGATTTTATCAATATTTAAAATGTTTGTATACCAAAGGGCACTATCAAGATGAGTAAAAAGATAACCCACAGAAAAGGGCAAAACATTTGCAAACCTTCTAATAAAGAATTAATATTCACAATATATAAAGAACTCTAGCTCAAAAATGAGACAATTTATAAAGTGGACAAAGGATTTGAATAGACATTTCCTCAAAGAAGATATACAAATCACTAATAAGCACATGAAAATATGCTCAACATCACTAATTATTAGGGAAATGCAAATCAAAACCACAATGGGATACATCATGTTCACACTTACTAGGATATCTATAGTAAACACAAACACACAGAAAATATCAGGTGTTGGTGAGGATGTAAAGAAGCTGGAATCTTCATACACTGCTACTGGGAATGTAAAATAATTCAGCTTATGTGAAAACAGCTTGGCGGTTCCTCTAAAAGTTAGATATAATTACCATATGAGCCAAAAAATCAACCCTGATGTGTCCACCCAAAAGAACTGAAAACAGGGACTCAAAGAGAGATTTGTACACCAATATTCATAGTACTTTTCACAATAACCAAAGGTGGAAAACCCAGTGTCCATCAAGAGATGAACAGAGAAACAAACTGTGGTACATACATAAATGGAATGTCATCCAGCCATAAAAAGGAATGATGTTCAGATACAGGCATGTCACTGATGAACCTTGAAAACATTATGGTATGTGAAATATGCCAAACACAAAAGGACAAATATTGTGTGAGTCCACTTATATGAAATATGTAGAATATGTAAATGCATAGACACAGAAAGTAGATTAGAGTTTACCAAGAGCTGAGGGGAGAAGGAAGGAAGAGTTACTGCTAAATGGAGTTATTGCTTAGTTTCAGATGATGAAGATGATTTGGAAATAGTAGTAACGGTTGCACAGCTTTGTGCATGTACTTCATGCCACTGGATGGTACACTTAAAATGGTTAACATGGCACATTTTATATTTTATGTATATATGTGTTTTATGACAGTAACAACAACAATGGAAAACTGGGGTTCAGGAAATAGGTGATCAAAGACCAGGAAACAAAAATAATTCATGAAATGATGACAAGGAGCCATGCTAGGCTGAATGACAACAGTCTGGCAAGAAAATAGAGCAGAAGCAGCAGACAATGAACCTGATCAATGAGCTCTTGTACAGGGGGGTCTATAGAGTTGCCATCAGCCTGAGAATCAGCCCAGAGCATAAGTGGATCATGTTAGTATTCTTAAAATTTCGTTTTTTACCTACATCAGCTTCAACCAAAATTTTATTTCACAAAATATCACATTGACTAATTTCTTTGTTCAGCACTATTTTACAAACCATGGGAGACATAAACACTGCCCTTATGCACATATAGTTGACACACTTATCAAGGCAATCCAAGTAGGTAGTAATCATGGGATTCCCGGAAAGGATGAAAATAATCAAAACATGTAGGCTTTATTACCAGGACTCAGTCCTTTGTTCTCAGTGTAATTAATTCAAAACGGAAAATGAAAAAGTCCTATTTAGAGAGCACTTTGAAATATCATTCCTGTCACCTAAAGAAAACCAGAAACATTCTTAAATTGCTACATTTACAACATGTATTACTTTATATTATATTGTGGAAAACACTCCAATAATTGAAAGTACTGTCCAACACAAGGCAGCACTAGTCTCCAACTTTTTATACTACAGAAAGTTGCAGCCAAAAACTATTATGCTATAAAAGTTCAAAAGAGACTGTAAAACTTACCTGTTTAGACATATTTTCTGAAAATATTGCTGATTTTTCTTTTAAAAGTGTGACAAGGTCTTTATAAATTTCTCCTTTTCTCTCATAATTAATTTGCCCTTCATCATCTGTTTTGCCCTTTGGGAGAAAAAGTTTGGTGCTGGAATTAATGGACTAGCAACATAAGAACCTGATCAATAAATCACAACCCAACCACAAGTAATGCTTTCTTCTCGAAAGGATCCATGTGCTTGTCTTTACACATGAAACGTATAGGCAAACCCTTCCCTCTAAATGCAATATAAATTCATTTATTTATTCACTCATTCAGCAAGCCTTTACCAAGGGCCTCCTAGACACACAGGGCTCACTGCTACAGCAGAGGCCTGAAAGCCCCTCCCCTTTGCCCTCCTGTTCTGTGAAAATGCATTACGACTTCATGAGCCTTTGATGAAGTCATAAAGGCCTCTGAGGTGAGAATGTCACCACACAAAAGCCTATGTTTATGTTGGTCACACCCTGCTCTTATTCTGTGTGGAGCATGATTACTGTAGGCTCATTTTCCAGGGGTCTGACCTCCATGTACCATCTGTCCTTCTTGTCTCTTTCCTGTTCCTATATCATATATGTGTGTTTGCATATATATATATATATATACACACACACATACACTATAGTGTGTTACATATATAACTGTGTCTGTGTGTGTATATATATATATATATATATATATAAAACTGTGTGTATGTATATATATGTAATTTCCCAGGTGGCTCAGACAGCAATGCAGGAGACCTGAGTTCGATTCCTTGGGTCAGGAAGATCCCCTGGAGGAGGGAAAGGCAACCACTCCAGTATTCTTGCCTGGAGAATTCTGTGGACAGAGGAGCCTGGTGGGCTTCAGTCCATGGGGTCACAAAGAGTCACACACCACCATACACACACACACACACACACATATATATACATATGAAAAGTGAAAGTGTTAGTTGCTCAGTCATGTCTGACTCTTTGTCATGTCCCCTGGAGGAGGATTGCCATTCCCTCCTCCAGGGGATCTTCCCGACCCAGAGATCGAACCCACACCTGCTGCATTGCAGGGAGGTATTTTACTGACTGAGCCATCAGGGGAGTCCCCTGTATATATATATATATATATATATATATATATATATATATATATATATATACACACATATATACATACATACATATATATATACACACATACACACACAAATATAAATAGTTATACATATAAACTGTAGTGTCTAATACATTTCCTTGTCATTACCGAACAGCTTCAGTTCCTTGTCTTCCATTGTTTAAGCTGAGGAACACCCAGGTATTTCCATATCGAACAAAGTTGTATGTGCATCAACAGCCTTTTATAGAAGCAAAAGCTTCTCACCCTACTCTGAAAGGCCAAAGAAAAGCACTCCTCTTTTTTTTCAATCTCTTATTTTCCAATTGGATATTCTGCTTTTCTTAAAAACAAACTAAAAGTAAAATCATATTTAGGTTGTCTGTCTCCTTTGTGCAGAAACAAGCCCAGGGTCACACTGACAAGATGAGCACTAAAAGGCGGGTCAGAAGACATGCCTCCTGCCACTAAGAACACGGCCCCGCATCTCTATACCCACCCAGGCTGAGGCGCGAGTACTCTCCAAACAGTCCTCTGGGAAGGCTGGGTCCCCCGTTAAGGAGTTGGATCCTCCCTGCGGAATTTTGCTGCGAATCCCAAGTTACATGAAGACAGCGAGGGCAGGGCTTTGCAGAGAAGAAAGCTGAGCTGCTCCTTCCAGCCAAGTTCAGTAAGTAGGTATGGGCCTCAACATCCAGGGTTTAATCCAGGAGATTCAGAAGGCCATGTGCCACCTCCCTCAGGTGGAGGGCCACCCACCCACACTCTGCTGACACTCGGGCCAAAGTCTGTAGAGCTGTTTCTCCATTGCCAGGCCGGCTGAATTTCCGTCAGCAGGAGGGGAGAGGTCGCCAGGGAGGCTAGACAAGGCAGGAGGGATTTGCTCCCTCCCATGTCCTCTCAGAGTCACCCAGCAACGGCCCCTCACCCCACAGTGGCAGTTGCTTCCAGTAGCAACAGTTAGTTCTAGTTTCTGGGGGCTTTTCCCAGAGGCCCAGAACCAGGCTTATCAGGACCCCTCAGAGATACCAGCAACAGCTGCTGAGGCCCCTCCTCAGAGACCCGTTTTGGTCAAATCCCACTCAGCCCCTGAGATGCCAGTTGCTAACTGGACAGCACCCACTCTTCAGGGCCTCCAGCTGGTTTCAGGGAGATACCTGGGCTCTGAGGGGACCAGCACTGCCTGGAGGTGACTGTTCTGCAGACGTGTGAGCCCCAGCTCTGTGGGGACCCTCTGAGCATCTAAGGGACCACCACCAAATGCAAGCAGGGCCCACTCTTCAGAGGCGTAAGTCCCAGTTCTGTGCAGGTGCTGTCTTGAGATGCTGAGGTCCCAGCACAGCCTGGAAGCCCCTCCCTGGGCAGCAGGGTCCCCTCTGCAGGAGCCTTCCTTTGTGGACCCCCTCCTCTCTTTTGTTGGTCCCGTCAGCACTGAGGACAGAAGCCAGTTATGGCTTTTGTATTACCTCAGAGCTCCTTTTTGACTTATTTTTTTCCCTCTAATACTTGTATCATAAATCAGCAAACTGATCACGTTAAAAAGGTTTTAGTTTTAGACAGCAGAATGGGTCACTATGAAAGTCATTTCCTAGAACACTGACTTGAGGACCTGTAGGGGACACTAAGGCAGCAAACACAGCAGACAGATCTGCTTGAATCCCACAGGACAGTCCTTCACTTGACTGGTTTTGGGGTTCAATCCTGGAGACATGCCTGCACTTACAGATCAACCTCAGGAGCAAAGTCAATACTGGTTTTTTAAAAAAATTACTTACACCATTTAAAAACACTCCTTCTTTGCTGCAAGTGACACACAAAGTTTCAGCATCATGAGGTTTCACCAGCACGTAACAAATTTCGCCTTTAATCTGTCTCCAAGGTGGGGCTCGACATCCATTTGAAAATTCATAATCTGAAACCAATTATCACACCAGTAAAAGGAGCTCCTTAACCTCAACTTGTAACATAGCTTGGCTTCAAAAAATAGGATTGATATTTCAAGTTTTTGTTTCTTAAATATTTAGCTATTGAAGCATTTTGAAAGTGTAATTATGAAGATAAATAGAATGTAACATGAACCTGAAGTGTACTCGATTGATTCCAAGACTGTCTGTTCTCCCTTTCCTGAGAACTGTTTAAGCAGCTCTATGTCATTCTTCACAGTCCCTGGATTTAATCGTATTTCTCTGAAATAAATGTTTAAGAAATTCATTTTAAATACTTTAAAAGAGAATCCACAGAAAACAACATGAAAACATTCTATTATATTGGAGAATATCGTTTTTGTAATTAAAATATCAGTTAAATTACACATCAACAAAATTACAGTGAATTTTAACCATGTTACAATCTCATAACACTGCCAGACATTAAAGAATTAGTGATTTGCATTTAATGCTGAGAATGTTGAATGTAACACTTAAATACACTCATTTAAATATTCACTTCATTTCTTAATGAAAGTATCAAAGTACTAGAAAAGACTAGAAAGATAAACAAGTTTTAAATCTGACAAACTCTACATGATAAGTGTATTATAATTTAAAAATTTATCTAATGATTTAAGAGACTTTGGGGATAAAAAGCCACATAATGGCTTCAGAATTGGATGAAATTATACTAGAATGCTTTAGCCATATTAGCTGAAAATTTAACTATTTGGAACTAGAAATATTCATGCAAGAACTAAAATTTTATTCCAAATAATCTAATGTTAAATCAATAGCAAACACTTCTAAACATTATTTTTCTTGTGTTTTCCCCTAAAGCTCTAAAAGTACTTTTTATAAACAATTTTCAGAGGTTTATTAAAAAAAAAAAAAAAAAGACTCACAAGGAAATATGTTTCAGAGAATGATTGAGTAAGTGCAGATCCAGCTGCTTGAGTTGCAAGGCAATCTTCATCTTAATCTCACTTTCAGGATCATCATCTTTGGTAATTTTGTCAATACTAGATACAAATGAGTTTCCATTTTTTTCATTTATTATATTATAATCCAAGCCCAAGATTTTTTCTACCGGATTTCTGTTTGCTGACCAAAAAAGTAAATTTTGAAAATTATCTTCTTGTTGTCTATTACTAGAGCCATATAGAATACCAAGTCCTTTGGAGCCCACTCAAGTGTGTTTATTTCATTAAGCTTTCTCTGACTGACCCAATTTGAATTAATCTCTATTTCTCAGATTCTATTATACTTAGAAACTTTCTTACTCCTCTTGAGATGTTCACCTTGTGCTATAATGTCATGTATATATGTTATCACCCTAATAGGCCAGAAGCCAAGAGGTCTGTTTCTTTTTAAGTTGACTATGGGGCCTTATTCAGAATAGGCATTCAATTAATACATCCAGAATTGATTTGAAGATAGAGAAATATCGGTGTCCTTAGAAAAATGATCACTAGAACTGTGTGTGTCTGTATCAGTGAACAGTATTCACAAATGTTTTCTCTCCAAAATAGCATGTTTTTCTCAGTCTACAGATCTACTGCCAATCTTTTCCACCTGTTTGAACTGCTTATATTTCCAATGTCTTTAGATGTTAACTGGGAAAACAAATATAACCAGTATTTACATAAATGCTAAAATTACAGTGAAAATTTTAAATTCCAACTCATGACCAAGGCTGAAAGTTGAATCTAGAGATGTTGAAAACATAATTTAATAAAGGCCAAAATGGGGCTTCCCTGGTGGCTCAGATAGTAAACAGTCTGTCTGCCTGCAATGCAGGAGACCAAAGTTTGATCCCTGGGTTGGGAAGATCACCTGGAGAAGGGAAAGGCAACCCCCTCCAGTATTCTTGCCTGGAGAATCCCACGGAGAGAGGAGCCTGGCGGGCTACAGTACATGGGGTCACAAAAAGTTGGACATGACTAAGCCACTAACACTTTCAAAAAACTATACGGTTGAAAATGAGGGAGAAATG
Source organism: Okapia johnstoni (assembly GCA_024291935.2). Classification (NCBI taxonomy): domain Eukaryota; kingdom Metazoa; phylum Chordata; class Mammalia; order Artiodactyla; family Giraffidae; genus Okapia; species Okapia johnstoni. Next base: position 28,066,008 of record CM044324.1, read on the forward strand.
GGCAAAACCATGTTTAGGAAGGAGAAATTTAAGTCAGAATGAAAATATATATGCCATTTGGATTATGGAGGGGGATGCCCATGGGACTAATTCAGAAAGCATGACCTGATGGACATGAAGAGACAACAGCAATGGTTTTTAACTTTCCCACAGGAAATGGACTGTTAGCAGGAGAGGCTGGGGGCTGTTAGAAAAACCCGCATGGGGTGGGGTACGGGCATCATGAGAAGGAGACCCAGGGACCAAGCACCTAGTGAGCATCTCCATTCATCAGCTTACAACTGTCATCTCTAAAGATTATGAAGAGAAATACTAGGTGAATTCTGGGGAAAGACACAAGCTGACTTCCAAATTGCCAGGTACAATTTGGACCTAAAACTAAGAGCTTTACCTAGAACTCGTACAGAAAGGGAAAAATGCAGCAAAGGTTGCATATTTAGCCAGATTGGGTATACAACACTGTGGATTTAAGTTTACAGATTAAGTTGAATTTAATGAATGGGTTGTGCCCTCAATTAACTCTTCTGAAGTTCAGTTTTATTCTCAAGATTTCATCCCTCCTCAGAAAAGTAGCTTTGATGTATAGGAAGAGTAGACAAGACATAAAAAGAGGCTGCTGTCCTAAGGTTCACATCTTTCAAAAAATCAAAAGAATATAAAATGACCAACTTTCCACCTCACAGACATGATAGTGGCAAAGAATGATGAGAGACAGAACCCACATACATTATGCCTGGGAACCACACGTCACATGATCACAAAGAAGCAAAGAACACACATGACATAATTACCTACTATTAGGTGTTTCTACTCATAAGAAATATTGAAAGCTCAATTTAGCAAGTAATCATATTCTGTTTTGCATGTTAGATGATTAAGCAATAAGAAGAACATTCTATAACTTCAGTGAAGAGGAAAAATATTTACCACTGAATGAAAGTAACGATTCACAGAAAGCTGTGTATTCGGGCTGAGACAAATGGGAAGTGAGATTATTATGGGTTGTCTGCTAAAGGAAGAGGCTACATTCATTTTAAGGGAAACTGATCACCATCTGGTATAGCAGAATGCAAGAGGATGGCTCCTAATGCTGGCCCTGGATATCTGTCTCTTTCCCTGACATGAACCTTAAAGGCCTCAGGTCTTTCCAGAAGCTAAGAAGGCTTGCTTTAAACCACACAGAGAAATTAGAAATCTAAAAGTTGACTTATGGTAAATCATTAGGGTTTTCATTTAAAGTGGAAAGCTGATATGAGCATAACATTTCAGTCAAGAAAAATTAAGGACATTTTTATGAAGTTGAACTTAGTACTTTTTACCTTTTAGCTTAGAGAACTTTTTCAAGAGACTATAACAAATGATTCCCTCCCCAGTCCCTAAGATTATGTTTCTGAAAGTTCAAACCACAGACTGGAGTATAAATATCACCTTCAATGCATGCTTGTGCTTCCTTCAGCTTCATATTTTTAGCAATATATAACACACGTGATAGCTGCCCAAAGCTCCTAATTTTAATTTGTGGTACAGAGAGATATAGCAAAGGCGCTCCATTTTTATCAACTTCTTCTGATTTGACTGTTGTTCCACTAAAAAATGAAAAAAAAAATTTTTTTTCTTGAAGCCTTAGGGTTACCCGAATGCCAGTAGAAGTTAATTTAAGACATCTCAACACATTACTTCCATGTCTCGTGACAATAGGTCTTGTTAGAAGCTCATCTATTTTCCCACTTTCATCCACTTTTAGGCCCTTAAATCCCCAAACTTCTTTAGAAACATGATATATCCAGGAAAAAAATTTTTAAGCAATCTCCTGAATACCTATGTGAACTCACAGTTTTTGGTTTTGTTTTTCTAATAATGCATTGGACATCCTTTCTAAAATCACTAGTTCTGTGGGAATCATTTATGTTTTGTGAATTTCCAATGTTATTTCATTTATAAAATTTTTACACCACAGTAATTAGTGGTTAGGAACTTTCTTGGCTACTCTGTTTCTGAGCCCCCCCCAAAAAAAAAGTGCTATGAAAAAAGACAAACTAGATCCCCTCTGTGGATTATTTTCTCCCTCCAAACCCCTAACTTAGTTTACTTTAGGATAACAAGCAGTTTTTCTAACTAGGCTTTTTCCTGATCAGAAATTGGTAGCTCTCTTAGATTGGTATTTTTCCCATTTTAACTTTTTTAGGTTGTCATTTCTAAAATATTAAGATTTTTTTTTATGGCCATGATATAGCTATACTACTTACAACATTACTTAAACTGCCCAGTTTTTCATTACATACTGATAATCCCTAGTAAAACTGTCCACATTTGATATTTTTTTATTTTTTTTTAATATGTATTTATCTATTTATTTGGTTGTACTGGGTCTTAGCTGAGGCATGTGGGGATCTAGTTCCCTGACCAGGGATGGAACCCTCACTCCCTGCTGTGCTTAGTCACTCAGTCACGTCCGACTCTTTGCGACCCTAAGGACTATAGCCTGCCAGGCTCCTCTGTCCATGGGGATTTTCCAGGCAAGAATACCGAAGTGGGTTGCCATACCCTCCTCCAGGGGATCTTCCCAACCCAAGGATCAAACCTGGGTCTCCTGCATTACAGGCAGATTCTTTACCGTCTGAGCCACCGGGGAAGCCCTGCATTGGAAGGCAAAAATCTCAACCACTGAACCAAGAGGGAAGTCTCAAGACTTGCTATTTTAAATTGTAACACAGATAAATAGTTGTGAGATGTTGACAGTTCATCATAAAAAGTAAATCGACAGCCTAAGTCAATTTATTACTATTTCACTAAAATAGAAAGAGGGTCGAAACTGGGGGGGCAGGGGGTATCCAAGGAATCTTATGTGGCAAAAGGGACTATGCAGATGGCTGACATTAAAGACTGTGAGATGAGACGACTGCTCTGGGGTATCTAGGTGGGTCAATGTAATCAAAGGGATCTTCAGAAGAGGCAGGTAGCAGGGTCAAGTCAGAGATGGTAACATGACAATGGAAACAGGGGTCAGTGATGCGGGCCATGAGCCAAGGGATACAAGTGGCCTCTAGAAGCTGGAGAAGGCAAGAATGAAGGAACATAGCCCTGCCCACACTCATTTTTAGAATTTTTGTCACCTCCAGAACTGTAAGATTTAAATCCATGTTGTTTTAAGCCATTAAGTGCATGGCAATTTGCTGCAGCAGCAACCAGAAGGGAAGACAGGGGCTTTATTAGTCTCCCCAACTGCTCTGTTCCCAGGACCCTTGAAGAGTAACTGCGCACAGAAGGTGTTCGACAGATGCACGAGGAATAAATGAAGGAGCAAAATGGTTTTAGATTTGCCAGTGCTGGGCATAATTTACAGAATGTTTATTTTCCCTGGAATAAAGCTTTTGAAAGAACTCCCTTAGGACTGAGGAGTGGTCTTAGAGGCCTGTACTGGGGCAGGGCCACTGGTGCTGAAAGGACAAGGAGAGGACGAAGTCACAGGCAGAATGAATACCCACAGCATTAAGCTCCTGAACTTGAGAAAGGGAAACTCCTGGGGAGACCAAGAGAATGGCAGGGCATGGGGACATGTCTCATTGTCCTGCCAGCTGAGGCCTGCAGCTGAACAGAGCTGGAGGAACTAAAACACCGGCGACGGAGAGGATTCTTGAAAAGCAGGCTCCCATTTCAGGCTCGCAGTCTCTAGCCCTGAAAAAAGAGCTCTTTGGAAGAAAACCACTGTAGCCATCTTGATAAGGTTAAGAAGAATGAAAGAAAGAATAAATGAAATCCACTGACCTGATCAAGAGACTTTTAAACTGGAATTGAGGAGGGAGCTAAAAACACTCAGCTTATACAACAGAGAGCAGGAAGAATGTTTCATTTATTTAATCCCCAACGTCAAGTTCCACGTCCAGAAAACAGTAATTACTCCACAGATATATGTCTGAATAGTAACATAGGAAATAAGGCTGTAGTTGAGAAACTATTCAGTAATTCTCAGGGATGAGAAGCAAAGAGTTCAGTAACGGAATTTCAGGCCACTGATCTGTGACTTTGAAATTTTATCAAAATACAATCATCATTGTCTCATCAAACAATACCATTTTAAGGGTGGAGATCACATGTTTCAGCCCTTAGTGGTATTGATTAGAAGATTAAGGACCATAAAGGTATGAATTGGGTGTTAAATGTGCATTTCCAGGAGAGGAGGCGTCCTGCTCCAACGTCCTGATGTCTCATCCACACAGAACTTATACCAGCATGTAATTTCTCCCAAACCATTTATTTATAATCACTGAGACACAGCAGATAGTTGTTCACAACTAACATACAGCAATATTAAAGCAGACATGATTCAAAAATCCTAGTTCTACCAGAGGGGAGGAAAGAACAGGCAACATCATTTTCACCAAGTGATTCTGAATGCTTACCCAATCAAAAACTGCTTACCCAATTAAAAAAAATATGGATACTAAAGGGGAAAGAGAGGTGGAATGAACTGGGAGATTGGGACTGACATATACACACAGAGGATGAGATGGTTAGATGGCATCACCGACTCAATGGACATGAGTTTGGGTAAACTCCAGGAGCTGGTGATGGACAGGGAGGCCTGGCGTGCTGCGGTTCATGGGGTCACAAAGAGTCGGACACCACTGAGCGATTGAACTGAACTATGTATAAAATAGACAACTAATGAGAACCTACTGTATAGCACAGGGAACTCTACTCCATGCTCTGTGGTAACCTAAATGGGAAGGAGTCCAAAAAAGAGGGGATGTATGTATATGTATAGCTGATTCACTTTGCTGTACAGTAGAAACACAACATGGTAAAGTAATTATATTCCAATAAAAATTATAAAAAAGAAAAGAAAAAAGGCAAAGGACTTGAACATACATAGCACTAACAGACATTTACAGATGGCAAATAAGCAAATAAAAAACTATTCAAAAATAACTAGCAATTATACATATTCATGAATCGATTATTTTTCAAATTCTTTTCCCATTTAGGTTATTACAGAGTATTGAGCACTTTGCTGTACACCTGAAACTAACACAACATTGATAATCAACAATGCTCTAATATAAAATAGAATTTTTTAAAAACAAGAAAAAAATGCCCAAGCTACTCTGGAGAGACTCTAAGAAACTAAGTTCTGGGTATTACCCACAGATAGTGTCACTACTGAGTGCTGTCACCTGTCCTTAATTTACAGTGATTTGGGCTTCATTCTGAGGTGTTTTAGGAAGATTATTAATCTCATCCTGTGTGACAAGAACAAAAACAACTGGAAACAGTGATTAAGGAGACCTACAATTTCCATCAAAATGAAAGCAGAAATATTTCCTCCTCACCACTGAATGTGGAGAGATAACACAGGATGAACAGGTGCACCTCGGCAATGAGTCTAAAGAAGATAACAGAATCGGGCCAGTGCTGTGCTTATCTTGTCAACTAATAACCAACTGCACAAAAGGAAAGAAGACGGTGGATGAAATATAAAACTTTCTCATTGTGTGACTAAAGGATCAGTTTCGGCGTCAGATGCCAACAAGTCTAGCTCAGAAGAAGGCTTATCACACCTGTGTTGACGGCTACAGAGTGTGCCCTTGGAGATGCACAGCAGCTGAGAAGTAAGGCCACAAGTAAAAGTGTGGTCTCCAAAATATCTGCAGAGATCAGCAAAAGTGGGGGGGGGGGCATCGCTTGGCTGCTTTAACAGAGTTTTGCTATAGGTGAAATTGCCTTGCTTTGGAAGAAGAGGGCTGAGAGAATGAATAGCCCCAAGAAGAATCTGCCTTTGTTCTGAAACATCCAAGGATATTACTATTTGGTAGAGACATGTGCGGAAACTCCAGACTTAAATCCTCATGATGACTTAGGTATCCACATGGTCTTACAGATATGAATCTTGACTAGGGGGCTTCCTCCACTTTAAATAAATGAATAAATGTGTTCTAAGGCCTGCAGCTAAGCAAAAGAGTGCATATGAACCAAAGAGCAAAGAAAGAGGCAGAGGGACTGTTTAATTACACATTCTTCTTGCCATTAAGGGCATCGCTGGTTTACATCACGTGATGTGCTGCTGGATGGACCAAACACCACGTGACTTTGGGTGGCAAAGGTTCCTTGGTTTAGGGGATAGAGCACGGGGTGGGTTAGGACCTGGATGTGAAAGCATTTGGTATTCTCCTTCATTCCCTCGTAGTTCAGTTGATAAAGAATCTGCCTGCAATGCGGGAGACCCAGGTTCAATTCCTGGGTCAGAAAGATCCCCTGGAGAAGGAAATGGCAATCCAGTCCACTGTTCTTGGCTGGAGAATCCCATGGACAGAGGAGCCTCGTGGGCTACAGTCCATGGGGTCGCAAGAGTCGGACATGACCTAGCGACTAAATGACAATGACCACCAAACCTCAGCTGTATCTTTTGCCTTCTTTGGTCAGTCAGTATCCACCTGGTCTCCATCGAGACACACAGGAACAGTTTCCACCCTATGCAGCGACTGCTACCATCACACCCCTCTCATTTCTTCCGTCATCAAAGAGATCGTCGACCGAGGTCAGAAACAGGAATGACAAATAGAAAAACTAGCCCACCGGAAAGCTGCATGGTAAACTTGACAGAAGGGAGACAACAAAGGGGTAGCTGGTTCAAAACATACATGGTGTCAAAATGTCCAAACATCCTGCTTGAGGGAACACTGCATCTAGAGACTGTATGTAGAGATACAAAAATAGAAATAAAGCACAAAGAAACTGGATGGGGATAGAGATATAGGGATGCATTATGTGAATGTCAAAAGGCAGGAAAGCAATGACAAACCGAGACACTGTGCTGGAAAGCAGAGACATTACTCTATCCACAAAGGTCCGTATAGTCAAGGCTATGGTCTTCCCAGTGGTCATGTACAGTTGTGAGAGCTGGACAGTAAAAAAGGTAGAATGCCAAAGAATGGATGCCTTCAAACTGTGGTGCTGGATAAGACTCCTGAAAGTCCCTTGGACAGCAAGGAGATCATACCAGTCAATCTTAATGGAGATGGACCCTGAATATTCACTGGAAGGATTGATGCTAAAGCTGAATTTCCAGTAATTTTGGTCATCTAATGCGAACAGACAACTCACTGACAAAGTCTCTGATGCTGGGAAAGACTGAGGGCAAAAGAGGAAGGTGTCAGAGGAGGAGATGGCTGGACAGCATCACCGATGCAATGAACATCAACTTGGGCAAACTCAGGGAGATGGTGAGGGACAGAGAGGCCTGGCGTGCTGCAGTCCATGGGGTTGCAAAGAGTCGGATAGGACTGGGCAACTGAACAACAACATGTGAATGTCACCCCCCCCTTACTAGGTCACAGATGTGATCATCTGTATTTTGAATACACAATGAATACAGAGGCAAGTTGCAACAATAATCTTGATCTCTTCTGACATGTGCTTTAAATTCATGGTTGTACTAAGTAGTTCCTATGTTTTTAATTGATTTTTCAAATGAGTTCATCTTTCAAAAATTAAAAAAAGGAAAAAACAATGCATGGTGCTACAGTGAACTTAGGTGAGAGAAATGAAACATTTTGGGAGAAAGTGACCATTAGCACAGTTAAACATAAAATATAATTAAAAAAAAAAGATTTCTGAAAATTCAGAGAGAAAATAGACCATGATATCAGAACCAAAGCACCCTTGACATACAGTTCAAGAATGATTTTCTAGGGACTTCCCTGGTGGTCCAGTGATTTAAGACTTCCAGTTAAGGGGTGCAGGTTTGATTCCTAATCAGGGAGTTAAAATCCCACATGCCTCGGGGTCAAAAACCCAAAACATAAGACAGAAGCAATATGGTAACAAATTCAATACAGACTTTTAAAAAAAAGAATGATTTTACAGTTCTAAAAATTAAATTCTGAGTTTATGCTCAAAAATAATCCCAAATGGAAAAGGCATGTATAGCAAACGTTGGCTTGAGAACTGTTTTTCATAAGATCAGACTTTAAAAGTTCATATACAAAACTAAAGAGGCACAAAGGGAAAGGACCAGAATGCCTAAAGTGACACATAAGTGAAGTTGACCAAAAAAAAGAATATATGAATTTACATGTATTTATCATCTACAATGTATACTTACAGAATACATTTTATACAAGTATAATTATATTTATATAAACCTATGTAATTTATATAAAATATATATTTAGCTATGATCAAAAGAGATGAATTGCTAGCCTGCTGTTTGAGGTGGAGGTAGGATTCTTTTTTTGAATCTCAGATTTGGAAGGTTCTCATTTAAGGACAATGCTAATTGTTAAGAATTCTTTTTCTTATATTAAGCAAAATGTACCATTCTCCCTCTGCTGCTCCACAGATTTTACAGATTTAAATACCAGAAGGGGTTTTGTCTTTATCTCAGGTCATGAAACCAATGCCTGGTGGCATCTGCCAGGTCATGTGAGTGGAAAGACTAGCCACAAAGCAACAGCAAATGTTGGGGAGTACAGTGACCTGGAAACACATTCCCTATCAAAACAAAATTCAAATGTAAAAATCAGATAGTGTATTGGCTAAACTATACATCCTCAGATTTCACCCAAGTGCCTCCAGGTTTCTGAGATTTCTGAGATTCACACAGGTTAAGTGATTTGCCTTAAACCTACAACCAATCAATAAAAAACATGCAACTGAAGACATTAAACTCTAGAAGCAATTCACTGGCTTACCTGACAGCATAGCCTGATCCAAATGCTGAGGGGTCCAAATGTGTTTTCCATTCCAGCGGTTCTACAAAAACATAGTTTGCCTCTTGGGGATATTTATAGATAAAACTCTCCACGAATATAATAATTTCCTTCACTATAGCCTCATTGAGAGGAGTAACTTCCAGGGTCTTAGCCCCATGCCCCGCAGCCGTCCACTGCGCAGACCTGGTCAGTGCCACACCCATGGGATCCTGCGATGCTCAAATCTGAGCTCAGCACACACTGCATCAGAACAGAAAGAGAGACAACAGCATCCATCTTCCTAGAGGAACATTTCTCATTTTCAAGATTTTAAGCTAGTACTTACCCAACCTGCATTCTACTTGTTCATCTTAGAGACGGATTTTTTTTTTTAATTATCCAATTGCTCTTCAAGTCGATAAAATAGTTAATGTTCCCTGAACCAGCTCTAAGTAAAACTGACTCAAGGACATAAGGATTTTTCAGTATCTGCCTGCCCTGGAATGAATAACTTCTTTCTCATTTTCAGCCTAAGACAGAAAATTCCGGGCAGAAAATGGAAACAGAAAAGTCCAAGAGAGGAAAAAAAAAAATCAGAGGAGGCACGGACTCGGGTTTGCAGCTCTGCTGGGGCCAGCGATTGAGAGAGGCTCTTTTGAGCTGGATCACACGTTGTTTAGAATTATGCTATTAAACTGAATTCTGCTATTCTTTGTTGTAACATACATCTGTATCTATGCAATGATGGCTGATCAAAGTTCCCCAAGTGCCCTCAGAATTCATAAGAAATAGAATAAGAACATTAAGTAAAATAGAATTTTAATTTTTTTCTGAAAATTGGTAAGGCACATATTGACCCTATTAATCAAAATATTTGAGTAATTCAAACTCCATACTCCCTGTATATATCCTGCCCAGAATATTTTACCATAATTCATAACTTGCTTAAGAGCAAATGTGAGAATGAATGAGAATCTTTTTAGCCTGTTTATCTAAATTGATTATCAGAGGATTCTAGCATTAAAATGTAAAACAGAAATTGAAATAAATTTCACTTTCAATAAATAGAAATTAGCCTTTAAAAGAGGTATCTGAAAAGATAGCATTATCTGCACACTTAAATAAGAGCCAAGTTAATAAATAAGTCCTGATATTACTATATTATGGAGATTTGTCTTTTTTTCAGATAATCTATACTTGTTTATTTTCTCATTTGCAATTAACACTGATCATTAAAACCTTTCACCTGAAATAGTAGGAGAATGGTTTAAAAGTTAAATAAAAAATATAAGTAGCTTCCCGCTTCCCATAATTATTACAAAAGCTCAGAACCAAGATTCTATAGAAATGGTTTGGAGATTTTACTTTCCATCCCGTTGTTATATCTTCAAATCCAGTAACAGGGACATCTAGATGAGAGGTCCTTGACTGGGCAGTATTGGCTGCTGAGCAGCAGTGAAGAAGTATTGTACAGATGTTTTATTATCAAAATGACAGAAAGGGGACATTGTGAGCACTTAGTGATAAAGACCAAGAATGTCAGATGTCCTGCCATATGCAGGACAGTTCCCTAGAAGGAAGAACTATGATGCAACTTCAACATTTAGCACGTAACCAATTTCAGATAATTCATACCTGAGCCTACAACCTATTGCTACTTTACAAATAATCACAAAGGTTTTTTTCACAGTTTAAATATGCACTGAATTTTCCAGAACTGAAACTACCATATAAATCAAAGGATGGTTATAAATATTTATTTTATATGGAACTTTACCAGGAGGTCAGCATTTTGCAAAGTCATATCATTGATTGAAATTCTAGTCACATAATTTAAGTTTGTGACACGACTGTATTTGGGCTACTGCATACACAGCAATTCAACATAAGGCCGGAGTAATTGATTTTGTTGTTCAGTCGCTAAGTCGTGTCCAAGTCTTTGTGACCCTATGGACTGCAGCACACCAGGCTTCATTATATTCTAGTATAGTGGCTACCAGAGCATTTGCATGCTGATATTTTATTACAGTTATCTTCTTTTATTTTACAGTTAGAGCACCATCGAGATTTAAAACTATGATTTTGATTTCAGGAGAGTAAAGTGAGCATTACAAAATATTATAAGAAGCAAGTATTGGATCAGATAAAGCTTAGAACAACATAATATACATACATACACATAATATACATACATATACATATGTATATCTGTAAAAATGCTAGTGAAATAAAATGAATACCAAAAATGTATAAATTTGTTTTGTGCATTCATTTTAGTATTCCAGTTTCTATTGCTAGATTCTGAACACATAAGCAAGCACTGATGTTTATGTGTGACACTCTTGAGTTTCCCAATACTATGAAAGAAAGTGCAGATAGATCTATTTTATACGGAAAGGCTCAGGTGGATGGTTCTGTTTGTTTTTGAACTAAAGCATAAATGTGTTTCAGTTTATAAAGTTATTGTTTAAATCATTTCCTTCTTGCACTTTTTTTTTAAAACAATGTGAAATTACATAAGGCTATAGCAGTCCACATACCAGATACTAATTTTCTAGAAGACACTTAAGAAGGAGCTAAGAAACTCAAAAGGTTCTTTTTTTCATCATGATAAATTTTTCTACGAATGTGTGTAACATATTTGACGCTATTCAAATTGTTTTTCTGAGTCTAATAAACCCAGGAGTTGCAGCAATGTACAGGCCTAAGAAAAAGCTGGGGCTTCCCTGGTGGCTCAGTGGTAAAGAATCTGCCTGCCAAGCAGGAGATGCAGGCTCGATCCCTGGGTCGGGAAGATCTCCTGGAGAAGGAACTCCAGGAGTGGCAACACACTCCAGTATTCTTGCTGGCATAATCCCATGGACAGAGGAGCCTGACAGGCTACAGTCCATGGGGTTGCAAAGAGTTGGATATGACTTAGTCAATAAACAACAAGTGAGCCTATGACCATCCAGAAGACAAGCACAATATTATTAGAATAGTATTAGGGGGAAAAAAAAGTGGAACAGAATCGCAAAAAGAAGACCATGTATAAAAGATTTAAAAAAAAAAAGGCTTTGCAGACCCAACTGAGTTTTTAAAAGAAAAAACAGGTACTCTTGTATTTTTTTTTCTTCTTAAGTATGAGAATTTCTAATGACCTCTTAATTTGCAGAGAACAAAAGCTACAGCATTTATTCTTCTAATTCCAGTAATGCTCCCAAAATTTAAACATTAACATTTTTTTTATCAAGACAGGTTGATGGGACGTTAACACTCAGCGCCAATCCATGAGATCTTAGGGCTTGAGAACCATGGTTACAACGAACATATGTGAATACATAATACTTATTTTGAGTTAAACCAAGATTTTGAAATTTAACAATGACAAGGGAAATGGTTTTTGTGCATGTTTGTTTCCATAAACTGAGAAATTACTTTACATTCATATTGTCTACTCATCCAATAGATACAACAGTTTGTTTTTTCTTTTTAAGGGTCCGTTGCAAGCCTCCATTATCATTCATAAAGTAAAACCCATTCGTGAATAACTTGTGGAACACCTGAGCAGAAGCAAAACTCAATTCTTTACGAGACTAGGGAATATAAGCGTCCACTCTAAGATCTAGCGGGTTAGGAGCAGTGCCTGCGCTGGCGTCCAGAGAACGAGGATACCAGGCGGTGAAACCTGAAAAAAGATTGGTTTCAGCGCTGACAGGAACCGAGCCCTGAATAAAAACAAACAGACCCGATGTGGAGATGCGCAGGGATGGCACCAGCCGGTCCTCGAACTGAGTCAAGTCCGGGTCAAGTATTTGCGCGGGAGGCCGCGGTCCTGGGCTGGGAGGACGGAGACGGGCGGGAAGAAGCGGCAGCGAAGACGCACAGAGATGGAGGGAAAGATGGGGAAACGGAGGAGGGAGAAGGGAAGGCAGGCCGGGAGCGGCGGGAGCGGCAGCCGGGGAAGGGGGACGTGGATGCGGTCTTGGCTGGGGGCTGCAGAGCCGAGGTCCCAAGCCCGGGAGGAGACGGGATGGGAGAGACGCGGAGAGGGCAGATACCGGGTCCAAGGGGAGAAAGGGAAGCCAGGAGGGGACAGAAGCGAGGCCTGAGCGCGGCTCCTCAACTTCACCATCCCCGCGGAAGGCTGCAAAGACGCCAGCGCACGCCCGTCGCACTCACCGCAGCACCCGGCTCAGCGCCCTGCGCCCCGCGCCCCGCGCTCCGCCCGCGCGCCCGCCGGTTGCTAGGACGCCGGGTAAACACGGCGCCGGGCGCGCGCCCGCGTCCAGTCCGGAGTCCCGCCCCCGCCTCGCGTCCAGTCCGGAGTCCCGCCCCCGCCTCAGCCCCGCGTCCAGTCCCCGAGTAGTCCCGCCCCCCGCCCAGAGCCCCGCGTCCAGTCCCGGAGTAGTCCCGCCCCGCGTCCAGCCCGGGAGTCCAGCCCCCGCCCCAGCCCCGCGTCCAGTCCCCGAGCCCCGCGTCCAGTCCGGAGTCCCGCCCCCGCCCCGAGCCCCGCGTCCAGTCCCCGAGTAGTCCCGCCCGTGCCCAGATCCCCGCGTCTAGTCCCCGAGGTCCGCGCCGCCTTGGAGACAAACGCGCTCTGTTCTTCTCTCTTCTCCAGCTACCCGAGGTCGCGTCCTCCTGGCTCCACCAGGTGGGAAACCTGTCACCTTCCCTAACGCGCGGTGAGAGGTTTTAGCAGCAATTTCACGGTAGAACCGAAAGCAAATGGAAAAGAGTCATTGGAAACGCCGTTTTGTTTCCCCCTTGGCTTCTAGACAGAAGTCCCATCGCGTTCCTTGAGGAGTTCTGTGTACCCGAAATCTTTCCTGGGTTCTGAAAAATAGCACAGGGCCTCTTACAGGATGTTTGAGGGGCAACATTTTCCTCTCCAGAAAGCAAATAAACTAGAATTCTAGGATATTCACTGGAAAAGCAGAAACTGATCTTGGATACTCCAGTGCGTAGAACTAGAATGAAATGAGGACATTTCCGTGTTTCTAAATGCCTTTCACCTCTGTGTGCCAAGATGACTTTGACCCCACCAGCAGACACTCTACCATCAGGAGTTGTTGTTAAGTCTTAGTCGGGTAAGTTGTGTCAGACTCGGCGACCCCATGGGCTTTAACCCTGCAGGCTCCTCTGTCCATGGGATTTCCCAGACAAGAATACTGGAGTGGGTCGCCATTTCCTTCTCCAGGGGATCATCCTGACCCAGGGATTGAACCATGTCTCCTACAATGAAAGGATTCTTTACCACTGAGCCACCTAGGAAGCCCACTAACAGAAGACCAACCTTGAAAAACCAGAGAGAGGGAGTGGAAAAAAGGAAAATATTTGTTGGGTGAAAAAAAAAGGGGGGGGAGGAATGAGCAGTGTACTGTCTTGGCTGATGGAGTGTTTGGGGACAGCCCGGATGGTTGGGGGTGGGGCAGGGAGGGAGGGAGACAGTGTTGAGGAACTAGAACTGGATTGTTTTTCATTAAAGCCAGCAGGTCTGTGAGGATGTCAAGTGTCACATGTGAGGGTAACATGTTGTTGCCACTCAAAAACAGCTTTCTGCAGACACACAGAGAAATAAGGTTGATGTGGCCTTTGCTTTGGGTTCTTTTCTTCTCTTTATGAGATTGTGACACTTGTTAGGAGTGGAAGCTTTTTGCCTGAAGGGGCCTCCCTTCCAGAGAAGCCTAGAGTTGCAAGCACCAGAAAGGAAGATTATGTGCCAATAAGGAATAAAAATTTTTTTAAAAAGGTGGTAAGATTACATTCAGGAGCACAGGATCACACCTGTAGAGCTGAAGCAGGGTCGTGACCTGGTGAAGGTCAACAAGCTGGGGAGGGGCCACCTTTCAGAGGCATGAAGCTTCTTCTGGTATTTCATTTCACTTGTGCATTTTAATCAGCTGTAGAATATGAGAACACATTTACTGGCCCCAATGTAGAAACTGGCCAGAGATCTACAGAGTGCTGGACAGTTGACCTTGGTTTGCAAAGCGGGAACAAACCAGCACTAACCAAGATCTGAGCATTGGCCAAATTCATGCAGAGTCAGAATCTATCATTACTTAATCCTATTCCAAATTGGAATTTATTAGCTTCGAGATTAAAAAAAAAAAAAAAACTTCAAACAATATTTAAATTTGTAGAATTCCCAGCTGGTTTCTTCCAGTTTTTTTCTCGCCACCTGGAAGCACTAACTTGGCTGACCTTCAGCTCTCAGCTTAACTGACCATTTCTCAGGGTACACACCATCCCACCTAAAGAAGCCTCCCAGTAGAACTTAACTCCTCTTTGTCTTTTTGCCTGTCTCCTGCCACTGCAGTCAGCACCATGAAACAGGGACCTTTTCTGTTTCCTTCCAGTGTATATCCCTTAGAGCTGGAAGACAGACTGACCTGCGGAAGGAGCAAAATTGATGAATCATCTGACTGAAGATGTGTTGCTACCTGACATTCTTTGTTGAACCAGGAAGCAGACAGGTAAGGCCCATGTTTCCCTGGACACACTTGATAGAACCAGTTTGACGATTCTGAGTGGCTGTGTTATGGAAAAGAGCTTTCAACACTGAGGGCGCACAGGTGTTTGCTGTAGCAGAGGGCTCTCCCAGCATTGCTTGCAGCTGAAACATGACCCAGTTTTGTCCAGTGGGACTTAGAGAAAGTCTGTCGTGGGCATCTGAGAAAGGTTGGAACATTTTTGGCTAAATAAGCTCTCCGTGAAACCATCCACCCCGGCTCAGGGCAGCTCAGCTCCCCCAGTGCACAGTAAACGTTGAGGCGCAGATTCCATGTAAGCATTTGCTAGAATTGCCTAACAAGGTACCATAGACCTTAAACAACAAAAATATAGTTTCACAGCTCTAGGAGCTCAAAGTCCAAAATCAAGGTGTTGGCAGGGTTGATTCCTCCTGAAGGCTGTCAGGGAAAGATCTGTTCTGGGCCTCTCTCCCTGGCTTGTGACAGCCATCTTCATGTCTTGGGATGTCCTCTCTGTACACCTGTCTCGGCAAAAGGCCCCTTTCCCAAAGACAATCATCGTGTTGGACTAGGGTCCATCCTCATTAACTCATTTTAACTTGCATTACCTCTGTAAGACCCTATTTCCTACAGGTTTGCATTCTGAGGAACGGGACTTCAACATATGAATGGGGAGGGGAGAACACAGTTCCAGACACGGCATTCTGTAAACACGGGAGTCAGTGGGTTTCAGGGGCCCATTCATCTGTGTTAGAGTGGGGCCCTCTGGTGTGGGGCAGCCAACAGGAGCATATACAGGCCAGAATCAAGAGAAGGTTGGTCTGAGTGTCTGATACTTCAATCCGGAAAGGACTGACAGAGGAACCTCACAAATCTAGCTGGAAAGTACAATCACTCTATTGTGCAATAATGGAGTTAAGTCTCACGAGGGGACAAGATCGCCTCTTAATGGAATTTTTCAGACTTCAACAGAATTCTGATGGTGGGACATTTGCATGAAGTCTGATGAAACTCTGAAGGCCAAATTCCCCAGGTCCAACCTTTGGTTAGAGACAGAGACCAACCATCAAATGTCAGCCTCAGCTGATGGACTATGGACCAAGTCCATGGTCTGGAAATGAAATGGCTCTTTCTGTGTACATTTTAACTTCCTAGACTTTCATTTATTTGATAAGTATTTTTTTTTGAATACTGGTGTGTGCCGCCAGGCACTCTGTTCGCAGAACTGGGTTGTCCAGTTCCAGTTCTGAAAAAAAAAAAAAGGAGTCTGTTAAACTCTATTCAAAATCCCTGGAGTAAGGCCTGTGGCAGGGAGCACAGTAAGCAAAGAGGAAAAGAGGTTGCAAGGTGGACAGTCACAGAAGGTAGTACCTTGAAGCCATGATGAAGAGGCAGATTGTATTCCAAGAGCAAATGAAAGTTATTGGAGGGTTTTAAGGAGAGAGTGGCATGATCTGATTGATGTTGCTAAGAAGTCTAGCTGTTAAGGTGCAAGAGTAGAAGCAGGACGGCTATTAATAACCTACCACCGTGGGTCAGGCCCCTAAGAAAGAGTCCAGGATGGAGAGAGGCCTGTGAAGGATGCATTGAGGAACCCTTCCATGGGATTGAAGGCAACAGGACTGGACGGGGAGAAAAGCTGAATTGCCCTGGGTCTGGGATGGCCTGACAGGGTTTTCCCATATTAAAGCCTTTGTATCTTATCTTAATGTTTTCTTCCCCCACATCCAAATCTTTATTCATTTGTTAACCTCCATTACACACTAAGTTCATCTTTTTGTCGTCCAGGGTTACTGACATATAATTTACATACAGCACTGTGTAAGTTTAAAGTGTACAGCATAATGATCTGACTGATATCATTAAGTGATTGTCACAATACATTATCACAATGTCTATTGTCACAAGTTTAGTGAACACTCAATTATCTCATATAGATATAAATTGTAAAAATAGAGAGCAGTTTTTCCCTTGTGATGAGAACACTTAGGGTTTACTCTCTTAAGAACTTCCATATATAACCTGCAGCTATGTTAATGATATTTATCACATTGTACATTACATTACTAGTAATTATATGTCATAACTGGAAGCTTGTACCTTTCGACCACTTTCATCTAATTCCCCTCCTCTCACCCTCTGCCTCTGGTAATCACAAATTTGTTCTCTTTTTCTATGAGTTTGCTTGTTTGTTTTTGAAGTGTAATTGACCTACAACACTATGGGTGCATATGCTCAGTCATGTCTGACTCTTTGCCACCCAATGGGCTATAGCCCACCAGACTCCTCTGTCGATGGAATTCTCCAGGCAAGAAGACTAGAGCAGGTTGCCGTTCCTACTCCAGAGGATGTTCCTGACCCAGGGATTGAAACTGAGTCTCTTGCATCTCCTGTATTGGCAGGTGGATTCTTTACCACTGCACCACTTGTGAAGCTCCATCTACCAATATGGCACTGGTTTAAACAGATAGTGTATCTATGGGAAGGACTATTACACAGCTGTTTTAGAAGAGTGAGGGAGAACATGCAGATCTCAGTGTTTATTGTGTGTGTATACCACATTGTTTTGATTACTGTAGCTTTTTTTGTAGTATAATTTGAAATCAGAGTGTGATACCTCCAGCTTTGCTCTTCTTAAGATTGTTTTGATGATTCAGGATCTTTTCTGTTTCTGTACAAATTTTAGAATTACTTTTTCTAGTTCTATGAAAAATGCCATTGATATTTATAGGGATTGCATTGAATCTATAGGTTTCCTTGGGTAGTATAGTCCTTTTAACAATATTAACTTTTCCAACCCATGAGCACAGTATATTCTTCCATGTATTTGTGTCATCTTTAGTTTCTTTCATCGATATTTTATAGTTTTTTGTTTACAAACCTTTTACCTCCTTAGGTAGGTTTATTCCTAGGTATCTTATTGTTTATGATGTGATGGTAACTGAAATTGTTTTCTTAACTTTTCTTTCTGATAATTAGTCACTAGTGTATACAAATACAACAGATTTCTGTATATTAATTTTATATCCTGCAACTTTACCAGATTTGTTGGTGAGTTCTAGTAGTTTTTTGATGGTGTCTTTAGAATTTTCTCTGTATAGTATTAATACCATGTCATCTGCAAACAGTGACAGTTTTACTTCTTCCTTTCCTATTTGGATTCCTTTTGTTTCTTTTTCTTCTCTGATTGCCATGTATAGGACTTTTAATACTGTGTTGAATAAGAGTGGTGACAGTGGGCCATCCTTGGTTTGTTCCTGATCTTAGAAGAAGTGTTTCAGCTTTTTACCATAGAGTATGACTAGCAGGACAGGGAGGCCTGGCATGCTGCAGTCCGTGGGGTCACAAAGAGTCAGACATGGCTGGGTGACTGAACAACAACAACAACAAATGATGTTAGCAATGGGCTTGCCCCTGTCATGTTGAGATATGCTCCTTCTGTACCCACTTTCTGGGGGAGTTTTAATCATAAATGGATAATGAATTTTGTCAAAAGCTTTTTCTGCACCTATTGAGATGATACAATTTTATTCTTCAAGTTGTTAGTATGGTGTGTCACATTGATTGATTTACAGATATTGAACTATCCTTGCATCCTTGAGATAAATTCCACTTGATCATGATGTGTAATCTTCTTAATGTATTGCTGAGTTTAGTTTGCTAATACTTTGTCGAGCATTTTTGCACCTCTTCACCTGTATTGGCCTGTGATTTCTTTTGTGTGTGTGTAACATCATTCTCTGGTTTTGGTATCAGGATGATACTGGTCTTATAAGCATGGCCAGCTTCTTAATTTGTCCCTGGTCTTCACTATTTCCTTCCTGTAGTCCTACTCTAGCCCTTTAGATGAGAAAGGACAGTGAAGGGAGAAGTAGAAGGACAAGGAGTCTCTATAAATTGTCCTGTCATAAACTAACTCTGCATTCTTTGCATTAAGCCTGATCTGGCTCTTTCTCTTATGAATGTTTTTCTTGGGATTTCAAAAATCTTGCGGTGTTGGTGTCTTTCTCACTGTATTTTGCGCCATCCTGAACAAACTTCTTCCTCTGACTTTATTCCTGGGAATCCAGCTGTTCATACATTTACTCTCTGCTGAGGTTTTATACCTGCCATCCCACCTCCTCCAACCCCCACTGTATTTTTCACCCACAGGCAAAATTTGACCCATAGGAAGCACTCATACATTATCTGCTCAACTAACTCTGCAGGTCAGTCCTGTCACAATTGAGGCTTTCCTCAGTTGTACTCTGCATGTCTCTCATCCCCCAGGCTCATCCACTGTCTCCTCCCCTACTCACAACTGCATGGTATGGACACGTATTAAGCTCCCTAAGTAGTCTTCTTAAAGTCCCTCTTCTTCCTTCCTTATAAACTGAGGTTGAGGGGCATGTGAACAGAAAAGAGATGGCCAGCACAGCTCTCTCCAAAAAGCTCTTCCCTGGAAATCCACTCATTTCCCTTCTATAACTTAAATATGGGTGAAGCAGGAAATTGACTTTCCAGTTATAACCTCTACAGTTTTACATCTCAGCCTAGTGCCTTACTCTGGAATAAATTATCTATTGTATCTCAAATCCCAACATCTTGAATGAGTGAAACAATTTTAACATATTTCTTAGGTGTATATACAAATCGTGGATGATGTACAGAACAAATAAATACTATACATTTTCTCAGAAAGTGGATGGATGGGGAAGAATTATGAATGTTTTTGTTTCTATACCTTCTTATCTTTTGGTGTGTTGCAATGAGCCTGTGTTCCTATAGTAAATGATTAGGTCCGTGTAAGAAACAATAGACATAGCATGCATGAGTAAATTTAAATTCTTTATACAGATTATTCAAATTTAGGCCATATATCAAAGGTCATTTCGTATGCATCAAACAAAATGATTTTTATTCTAAGGTAATAAAAGTGTAGGATTGCCTTAAACATTTGAAAACACAAGTGTTTTCTCTGATCTTTATCTCGCATTTACATGTTGTGCAATTGATTGGCCTTTAACTAGAAAATTTGACTGAGAAGATAAGAGGTCTCTAATTGAATGGGGGGGAGGAGGAGGGCAGGTATGGTGTATGCTTCATTTCCATATAAGTGAAAAATAAAAACTAAGCCCAGGGAGGTGCGTTCTCTTATCAGTTTGAGCCACAGCTATAATAATGATAAAAACTGGTCTGTAGGATTAATTAAACCTAAATTTCTAATCAAATATGTGCATTGTGCCCATCACCAAAACCCACAAAAATGACAGTGAGGAAAGAGAATGGGAGGTAAGATGAAATGGGTGAAACATACCAACAGAACGTGGGTAATAGAAAACAGAAGGGTTGAAATGGCTTAACCGAGAGGAGAAAGCTGAAACCTAAAAGCTTAAAGGGATCAAAGCCAATAAAAATAAAACATTTGCAGAAAAATGGACCCTGGAAAAACTCAGAACTTGGAGGCATCTCTGAAGGTGCAGAGTGGACTGAAAACAGGAAGACAGCTTGAAAGCCTTATTCAAGGAGTAGCTGGTCATATAAATTTTTTCCCCAATCTAAAGGTTTATCACCCAGAGCACCAGGAACAGCTGAAAATACTGTATGGAAATCATGGAACTAAGGAAATTATGGGCTCCTGATTGCGCATGCACACGCATGCACGCACACGTGTGTACACACACACCCCCTGCTGACACACACACACACACACTCTCTCTCTCACCTCTCTCTCTCTCTCTCCCTCCCTCCCTCCCCCTCTCCCTCCCCCTCTCCCCCTCTCCCCCTCCCCCTCTCCCTCTCTCCCTCTGCTGTCTCCTGCCCCCACTCCCTTCCTGGCACTGGCAGCCTGTTGTCTATTTTCAGGCAGGCCTGATGCTGACCAGCATGGACGCAGAGATCAACAGGTGCTGACCCTTGAGAGTTCTTCCAATCAAATAGACAAGTGTTGCAAGAGGGAACATGTGTGGGTAGCAGGGGGCAGGAATGGTGCCAACAGAATTATACCCTCTACTTCCAAAGTAAAAAGTCAACAATAATTCCTAAAAAGGAAAACCAAGCCATAGCAGTTTAAGGATGTCATTTAGAAATATTGAGCAATACCAAAGATGAGTAAGAGTCTTGCCAATCTCTGTGATTTTTATGGAAAAAAAAGGATTCAATCAACTTCTCAAGAAGAACCAGGGCCAGCCACTTTGTGGAAAGCTTGTGCTCCGTCATCCATCACACAGACTTAGAGACACCCTGATGAACTCAGACATCAGAAGAGGCGAGGTTTCTGTGACAAGTAACTAGTGCTGTGATACTCCTGCACAACCCAGCGCCCCACTCAGTGGTACACATGAATTCATACTTGCACTCACAGACCTGTAGGTCAGGTGCAGTTTCTTGCAGCTTGGCTCATCTAGATGAGGCTGGAGTAAGTACTCTGGTTCAGGCTGTGCTTCTAGGCTTGGTTCCAGGCTGTGAAATCTGTTGCACATCTCGTTCCAGAGCTCAGGCAGAGGGCCAGTGACTATGTATGGCATGTACTTGTCATCGTGAATCACTTTCGTGAACGTTCCAACTGACATCCCATGGATCCAAAAAATCACATGGTCAAGCCCAAAGCCAGAGGTTGGGGAGCTGTTATTTGCCCACTGTGAACTCATGCCAGAGTGTGGATAATCTGACACCAGTTCAGCAGAGTGAAGAAATCACTAGAACTGATAATCCAGTCCACCAGCACACCTTCTTCAATGTATCATTCAACAAGTGTGTTTTGATATTGGTCTTCATTCCCATTACATCATCATGGTAGTTGTGTCACCTTATCATATTCTCGGTCCTCTAGCAGGCAAATCTAGGATTGTATACAAATAATTCAAACACATTGTAATCATGTGTTTCAAAAAAGACTATCTAGGATGAATAGCCTAGAGAAGTGCTCTGATTTGCCTCTTTATTTTTATGCAGTTATTTTGAGTCTTTAAAAATCTTTTTCTAAATTACTTTGTTCAAAGTCTCTCTTTTTGTTTTAAACTCTCTCTTTTATCTAAAGAATACAGAATACCATTAAAAAAATGTACCCCATTTTATGTCAGGTAGCACTTGGTCCCTGTTCTGGATTTTTAAAAAGTAGAAACTCAGAGCAAAATACACTGGAATGCAGGGAAAGTTATTTGATATAGAAAATGTGTAGTCTAGCCAAGAAGTGATTACTCCAGAAATCCTCATGGAGAATAAAGGATTTAATGTGAGACTTGATATTTTGGAAAAACAAACTGAGGATTAATAATATCCGGGTGATGTCTCCCAAAAACACCAAAGGAAACAGTGAAGACGTCTTAGAAGAATGGCTTCCAGATGCCTAGTAAATCATGTGTCTCTACCGAATGAGAACATGGCTATAAGGGGGATATTACTTATTTTGAGAAAAGAAGCATTCTTTGAGTGACTAGTCGTCTTTTGCCCGTCAACTCTGTAATACTATTAAAGATCTAAAAGCCAAGAGTATTATCCTTTTCAAATAATGAAATGATGGATACATTATTTGCAATGAAAATTAGTTTAACTGCACAGTGTGATTTATTTGTAAGAAAATAAGTAAGTTAGGGTTTTATAGTGAGATGAATTGTCTTCTTTGGTGACTGGAATACATCTCGGAGTTTTGTAAGGTGGAGGAAGGATGATTGTAAAAAGAGAGGTTGGGAAAACCAGGATGGGGCTTAGTGCTTCAGAATATATTTAGGTACATTTCAGAAACAATTTGTAATCTGGAAACTGATTTCCTATGAAGTATCTAGACCCACAGACCCTTTGGCAAGAGTTCACATGTTCCCAGTTTGGAAGCCACTCACTTGGTTCATTGATGGAACGTCTCAGGCCCCATGTTCCTCTGCCTTTTGCGTTTTTAAGTCACACCCTCCAATAGGCTCCATTATGGATCTGCACCAGTCACAATGTGCCAGAACCCATTAGCTTTCAGAGTTGGGGTCCTGAAGAGCAGCTATTGAAGTCACTGGCATTGGTTTTCCATATTGAAATCTTCCTTTGATTTTCTCAGTGATTCATAGTCTTATCCCTGTAATATTACCTGGCAAGTGTTTGGGCTCGAAGCAGTTCTTCTCTGGGTTTTGTCACTGGATTAAAAACAACAGCAACAGCAGCAGGAACGAAACTAGTCTCTAGGGACGACAAACAGATTGTAATCCGATATCACAGAACAGAAATTAGAATGCGTACATTCTCTCTGAGGGGTATTGCATTTACTCAATTACATTTCCTATAGAGGATTTTAAACACAAATGGGCCATTTTGTAATTTCCATGGATATTAAGTTCTTAAGGTAGAAAAAGGGGGAAAAAAGGAAGTCTAAATGAACCAAATTAATCTTCTATTTCCTTCCTAACTGACAAATCAGCGGAAAGAGGCAGAAGCACGATTAATAAACCATATGCAATACATTGCCAGTTGTCATTTGAGGAAACTGTTTTTTCTCCTGTCTTATTGATTACCTAAGTGTTATAATAACATTACAGGAGCTTTTCGGGATTAGGAAAGCCATGATGATTTTTCCCCCTCCTTTGCAAAAGTGTCTACTTCCTCAGCTTCTGTAAGCTCACCCTGTGTTAGTTAAGATTAGGTTCTAGTGTGAGAAACAGAGACTCCAAAAACAGTGGCTTACAGAGGACAGAAGTTTATTACGACAGTAGTCTGCAGCAGCAGTCAACTCTGCAAAGTCCTGGGGGATTCAGGCTCCTCCTCCACTGGGCCGGACTCACATTTCCAAGGTCTCCCTACATCTCCAGCATCAGGACCACTTTCCAGCCAACAGGAGGGAGGAAAGCATGAAGAGGGGCAAAGGTCATGCACTGGCTTTCTTTTAAGGAAATTGCCATACCACAGTTCTGCTTATATCTCAGTGGCCAAAATCAATCACATGAAACATTTTGGCTTTTTAAATTCTGAAGCTATCTTAATAGATACACAGAAATTTAAATGAACCAGATTAATTTTTTTTGTTTTTTGGCCACACTGCACAGAGAAGCATGTGGGATCCTAGTTCTCCAACCAGAGAATGAGCCTGCACCCCCTGCTTTTCAAAGCACAGAGCCTTAACCACTGGACCGCCAGGGAAGTTTTGTGCTGTCTTTTCTAGAGATTTAACCCTTTTATCATTAAAAAGTTACCCTGTTTTTCTCCAGTAATGGTTTTTGCCTGGAAGTATATTTTGTCTGATTTTAATAGAGGTACATCAGCTTTCTTTTTGGTGTTTTCCTGGTGTATCTTTTTCTATCCTTTTACTTTCAATTTTTCTGGAAACTTACATTTTAGATATGTTCATTGTAACAGAATATAGCTGATTTAAAAAAAAATACAGTCTGACAGTGTTTGGGATTGACATGTACATGTTGCTATATTTAAAATGGATAACCGACAAGGACCTATTGTATAGCAAAGGGAATCCTGCTCAGTACTCCATAATAATCTAAAGGCGAAAAGAATTTGGAAAAGAATAGATACGTGTTTGTATATGACTGACTCCCTTTGTGGCACACCTGAAACTAACACAACATTGTTAATCAACTATACTTCAATATAAAATAAAAAAAATTTTTAATAAAGTAAAAAAAATATATAGTCTGACAACCTTTGTGTTTGATGAAGGCATTTAAGATATTTACATTATGTGAAATCTTATTTTATGTTTCCATTTGTCCCATCTTTTCTATGATTCTTTTCCTCTCTGTTGCCTTTTGCTTGAATTGATTAGTTTTTTCCTAATTCTGTTTTATGTACTACTATTTGGAAGTCGTGCACTCTGATACTGTTCTTTTTGTGGCTACCCCAAAAATAACAGACATAATTAACTTATCAAAGTCTCAGATTAATGTCTTTGCCCAACTGCTGAGCCCTCATCCATGTTGAAGTTGTGTCCCTTCTGGTACAACATGTTACTGCTGCTTTATACAGTTATCATTTCATATTGTTTGTTTCTGTGCATATATTTACCACTTTCTCTGCTTTACTTTTCCTTGGGAAAAAAGAATCATCGAGGTATGACTGATGTTCAATAAACTACACATGTTAAAAGTGTACAATTTGATAAGTCTCAACATATATGAAACAGTCACTACATCCAGGAGAATGAACATACTGTCACCTCTAAGAGGTTCTCATGCCCTGTTTTACTACTTCATCCGGCCTCTTTATTCTGTTGGTGATGGTGGTGCTTCAGGCAGGAGCCTAAATCCAGATCCTGTTACTTTGTCATGGCCATTAGTGGGCACTTCTCTCCAATTGTATCTCAGACTTTGAATATGATATCACTTTCCGTCTCTCTCTCTTTCTACTCGTTAGATTTTCCCTTAGTAGAGGTCTGCTGGAGAAGAAAATGGCAACCCATTCCAGTATTCTTGCCTGAGAAATCCCATGGACAGAGGAGCCTGGAGGGCTACAGTCCATGGGGTCCTTAAGACATGACTTAGCAAGTAAACCACCACCCAAAGATCTGCTAATGGCAAATTCCCCTCAGTTTTTGATGACCTGAGAATGTCATCAGCTTCACTTCAGTTCAGTTCAGTCACTCAGTCGTGTCCGACTCTTTGCAACCCCATGGACTTCAGCATGCCAGGCTTCCCTTGTCCATCACCAACTCCCAGAGCTTGCTGAAACTCACGTGCATTGAGTTGGTAGTGCCATCCAACCATCTCATCCTCTGTCATCCCCTTCTCCTCTCACCTTCTATCTTTCCCAGCATCAGGTTCTTTTCCACTGAGTAAGTTCTTCGTATCAGCTTGGCTTCATGCAGAAAAGATTTTTTTTCCTCTAAGAATAGAGGTCTTGGTTAAAAATAGTTTTCTCTTTGTACATTGAATATATCACTTCACAATCTCCTGGCATCCTTTTTTGCCATCAAGAAATCAGCTGTCAATTTGTTACTCTTCTAAAGGTAGTACATCTCCTTTTAAGATCTCTCTTCATTCTTTCTTTTTGAATAATAAGCATTTATAAAAGGCATAGGGCATAGACATTGAGAAAAAGCTAGTAACTACCAGTAGGGTGAGAAATGCTGGAAGGGCAAGGTAGGAGTAGTGAATTAAGAAGTACAAACTATTATTTGTACAATAAATAAACTATTAATACAAAATGTACAACATAAGACATATAGCCAATATTTTAAAATAACTGAATGGAATATAACCTTTGAAAATTGTGAATCACAATATGCTGTATATCTGTAACATATAATATTGTGCATCAACTATCTCAAATGTTCAAAATAGCTGAGACTAACAGTAGCATAATAACAACTAAGAGCAAAGAAAGAGCATAAGATGTATGAAGATCAAATATAGCTTGCTTCTTTTATAGGATTGAGGATCTCTTTCTTTGATGCTCTTCAGCTTCACCATGATTTTTCTAGTTGTGAGTTTTATTCATATTTATCCTGCCTGATTTTTGCTGTGCCCTCAAGTCAGACCAAAGATCCTTTTCAGCAATGCTGGAAAATTCTCAGCCATTTTATTCTCACACCTTAACTCTGCTCCCTCTCTCTTTTCTTTCTGAAGCTCGGTTCATCCTAAGTTGCTTCAGTCGTGTCCAACTCTTTGTGACCCCATGGACTGTAGCCTGCCAGGCTCTTCTGTCCATGAGATTATCCCAGCAAGAATACTAGAGTGGGTTGTCATGCCCTCTTCCAGGGGATCTTTCTGAACCAGCAAGCAAAACTGTGTCTCTTATGTCTCCTACTTTGGCAGGCGGGTTCTTTACCAGTAGCACCCCCTGGGAAGCTCCAGTTAGGCACATATCTCCTCTGTTCACCCATTTTCTTAACCCATTTCCCCATGTATTGCATGTGATTTCTGTGCCACCTTTTGGATAATGTCCTCATGATTATTTGTCCTTGAGATCATTAATTCTCTCGTTAGCTGTGTCTAAAGTGAAGTTGCTCAGTCGTGTCTGACTCTGAGACCCCATGGACTATAGCCTACCAGGCTTCTCCATCCATAGGATTTTCCAGGCAAGAGTACCAGAGTGTGTTGCCATTTCCTTCTCCAGGAGATCTTCCTGACCCAGGGATTGAATCCAGTCTCCCGCACTGCAGGCAGACGCTTTACCCTCTGAGCCACCAGGGAAGCCTTCAGCTGTGTCTAGTCTACTGTTAAACCTACTCGTCGAGGGTTTATTTTGTTCATTTCAGTAATTACGTTTTTCATTTCCAGGTACTCTACTTGCTTCTTGCTCAAATTATGGTCATTTTATATAGTCTATTGTTCTCTATACTGACTTTCAAACTTTTATTTATACATGCTAAACATAGTTATTTTATAACCTGATAATAACAGTATCTGAAGTCTTCTGGTTTTATTTTTAATATCTTTATTCTTACTGCTTCTCACTCATGGTATCTTGTTTCCCTGTGTGTTGAATGGTATTTTGCTGTGAGCTGCTCATTTCTCTTGAAATTTTTTTTCAATGAATTCTTTGAGAACTGGGGAAAAAAGTTTCCTGTAGAGAAGATTGGCCTTTGCTTCTGCCAGATCCCTGTATATCTAAGACTACTTTGATTCCTGGTATCATTTTATATATTTGGTCTGTAATTTTTCATTTAACAATGTATCATGAGATGTGTGTTACTCTAGATAAATTCACCTACTTGCTATTTTTAATGTTGTATGGCATTCTATAACAATGATATATTGTAATTTATTTAATCCTTTGACTGTGTGGAACACAACAGACTGGAATATTCTTATATGGGAATACCAGACCACATTACCTGCCTCCCGAGAAACCTGTATGCAGGACAAGAAGCAACAGTTAGAACTGGACTTGGGACAATGGACTGGCTCAAAATTGGGAAAGGAGTATC
This sequence comes from Okapia johnstoni, assembly GCA_024291935.2. NCBI lineage: Eukaryota > Metazoa > Chordata > Mammalia > Artiodactyla > Giraffidae > Okapia > Okapia johnstoni. Next base: position 28,093,988 of record CM044324.1, read on the forward strand.
TCAAAGCTGTATTTTGTCACCCTGCTTATTTAACTTATATGCAGAGTTCATCATACGAAATGCTGGGCTTGATGACTCACAAGCTGGAATCAAGATTGCTGGGGGAAATATCAACAGTCTCAAATATACAGATGATACCACTTTAATGGCAGAAAGTGAAGAGGAACTAAAGAGCCTCTTACTGAAGGTGAAAGAGGAGAGTGAAAAAGCTGACTTAAAACTCAGCAGTCAAAAAATGAAGATCATGGCATCTGATCCTATCACTTTATGGCAAATAGGGGGGAAAGTGGAAACAGTGTCAGATTTCATTTTCTTGGGCTCCAGAATCAATATGGATGGTGACTACAGCTAACAAAATTAAAAGACGCTTGCTCCTTGGAAGAATAGCTGTGACAAACCTAGACAGTTTATTTTAAAGAGCAGAGAAATCACTTTGCCAACAAAGGTCCGTAAAGTCAAAACTATGATTTTTCCAGTAGTTATGTGTGGTTGTGAGAGTTGAACCATAAAGAAGGCTGAGCGCCAAACAATTGATGCTTTCAGACTGGTGATGGAGAAGACTGTTGAGAGTCCCTTGGACAGCATAGAGATCAAACCAGTCAATCCTAAACATAGTCAACCCTGAATAGTCATCGAATATTTGAAAGGACTGTTGTTGAAGCTGAAGCTCAATACTTTGGCCACCTGTTGCGAAGAATCGACTTATTGGAAAAGCCCCTGATGCTGGGAAAGATTTAGGGCAAGAGGAGAAGGGGGCCACAGAGGATAAGATGATTGGATAGCATCACTGACTCAATGGACATTAGTTTGAGAAACTCAGGGAGATAGTGAAGGACAGGGAAGCCTAGTGTACTGCAGTTCATGGGGTCACAAGGAGTCAGACACGACTTAGCAACTGAACAGAACAACAATTTATCCTTCAACTGTTTACTTTTTAGCAGATATCACTAAAAATGTGTAGCTTTATACACATAACTTTACATGCTTGCATAATCATCTCTAATTTTTTATATATAATATAAAATAGATATACCCTCTAATCATATACATTCATTATTCAATAACATATATTGAATGTATTCATTTACACATTCAAGTATATCTAATACATACTTTATGATATATACATATATATATGTTCCAGAAAGTTGGACTGCTATGGCCAAAGAAAATGTGTACTTTAAAAATGTTTAATACCTGCTACACATGACCTTCTAGAAAGATTCTGTCAATTTGCAGCCCACCAGTGTATACCCATGCCCTTGACAATGCTAGATATTATCAATCTTGGAAGTTTGCTGATCTGCTGAGAATATTATTTTTTTAATCTGCTGATATCTTTCTACTAATGAGACTGAACATATCTGCTCACATATTTGACTGCTTTTCTCTTCTATATGATTGCTGTTTATTTATTTTGCCCATCTTTATAGTTTTTTTCTGAGTCGTTTCTTATAGATAGTCCTTGAACCTTACAAATTTTAACGTCTTTCTTTTAAACATTTGATCCAGAAATAACTTTTACAGTGTAAATATGAACTAGTATGAATTAGAATTGAAATGCTTTCATAATAGATACTGTTCTTGGGACAGAGCTGTGCAGTGAATAATTGTAAACGGTGTGCACGGTGAGAGTCTGCTCCATCAGCTGTTTGGTAGTCTCAGGTTTTACACCGTGAATATCATAGTGCTCTTGTGACTACTTTTAGAATCTGTATTTTCTCATTTCCTGTTTCTGATAATTACCTAAAGTGAATGCTTTACTTGAATAAACGGATATTTGAATTGAGGCAAAAGAACCTACCAGCAGTGATTGTATATTTTATTGTTGAGAAAATTAAGCCTAATTGTTTCCTGAATCTTTGAAAAAGGTATTAGGCATTCATGTACTAATAGTCATATTTAGGGAGCTATTTCTGGTCAGATTTTTGATGGTTTACTAGAGATAAACTTATTTTCAGAGACCTTAATTTTTTTTAATTTCAAGTGTTTTAACATGTAGCCAGTTTTCGCCAGATGTCTCTATCATCATTATTTATCTAAAGCAGTAATATTTATATTTAACAACTATTGTTGGAGGGAGATTATAGCATTGTTGTAATTGGAAGTGTTATTAATGCATATTTTACTGTTTTGGAAAATGTCTAGTATTTTAATGACTGTTCAAATCTGCATTTCTTATTAAATTCTTACTTGGTTTCGATAGTGAATTCTTTTGAGCTATGAATTTTTTGTAAAGTTATTGGAAAAGCCATTTTCTGATAATTATAAGGCATTGGCTATAGCCATTGATGATTTTTATAAGTGTTTATAGTGTGAGAGAAATTTGACTTTGCATAGTGAAATAAACTGAAAATTATGGAAAGTTTCTTAATTCTTCCATAGTAATGCATTCCTTAGTCATAGAATCATACAAAATGATATAATGCCAAAGATTTTTTTAAACTTCTTTGAATTCATAGCTTATATAGTTCATATAACTAGGAGCATTTAGGACGTCATCAACTCAAGTATTTAGAAGAGGAATGTGTAAATTGTCTTAAAAATAAAATCTATATTTTAAGAAATAAAATTGGTTAAGAATCATCAGGGCTTAGAAATTATATTTTTCAGAATTTTCCCAAGAAACTTACAAATAAACATGCTAAACATACAAATTCATCTGATTCGAGACTGATCCAAAATTTAAAAAGATTACAAAGTCTTAGCAAATTTTGTATTTCACTGAATATCTGATTAAAACAGTTTAAACATTTTTGGCATTTAAATAAAGTCAGATATTCTTTCTTATTTATTATTTTCAGAACATATAATTTAAGGTTACAAAAGTTTAAATTATGTTTTTTTAAAATGTCAGATCCATTTGACCATTTAAAATCATTAAAAGCAGACAGGATAGAAGGCTGATACTGAATTCATGATTCAGTATGAATTTGGCCTGAGAGAATAAATGACTACACATAACTGGCTTTCTCAAAATAAGCTACTGAGAGATAAGAACTATAAACTTGGCACTTCATCAGTTAAGTGAAAGCATTTTTACCTGGTATGTTGTAAGAGATGCTGGTCCTTATAAATGTGATAATCAGATTATTTGGAACCTGACGCAGCCAAGTGAAAGTTACCTTGCTAAGTTATCAAGCAACTTCTGAAATTCTCTGGATTTAGGTATCAGCCAGGGCCAAAAGAGATCAAGAACAAAAGGGAGCCAACATAGCAAACAGAAGAAAAATTCAGAAATATTGGGGAAGTCAAATCAAGTCAAAAGTAAGAACTTGAGCCTCTAGAGATACACCAGTACAACCAAGTTTACAGAGAGAGGGGGTAGGCAGAACCCAGTGGGTTACACTTTTACCCCAGCCCACTAACTATCAGAGAGATACTATCACAAAAAAAAAAGAGTAAAGAAAGACTTACCTAGTAGTCTGCCCCAAGGTAAAAACTTCAGCTACCCTAAGGAGTCTTCAAATATGTTCTAGTCTTAGTAAAACTGGAAAGTTAGCTTGTATAACTGACTCTAAACTTCGTAACAATAAATGTGTAAGTCACATTAACTACTGTGTAAGTCATACATAACTATTTACTATTATTTCAACAATCAGATAATTTTCTTTTTAAAATCTTTTCATCATCTATCCTAAATATTTATTAGTAGCAACTTCTATGACTATTTACAAACTAAATATTTAACATAATTCATGTATTACTTGGCAATGTGTAAGCAAAGAATGTAGTCAATGTTACATTTTGCTTTGCAGAAGTGTTTAATTAACTTACCTCTGTACTTAAATCAGTACATACAAAGTTCAACAAGGCATGAAAATCAATAAGTAAAATTACATTTGGGGAAAATACTTGCCTGGGTAGAAAATGTTGTAGTCTTCATGTTCAAGTTGGCAGAACAATCAACTTAATTAACTTTCAATTGTCTATTAAAATTAATTCAATCTGATCAAGAACCAAAATACTAACAAAATGTTTACATTTGTGAAATTTGAAGTAGTAGGTGTTTCACTCAATACCATTTTCTATATTTAGAACCAGAAAGTGACATCAACAGCCCTCAACGACTTATTTATTGTCTTATTATTTGGTCTCCAAACATGTCCATACCTCATGTGCTCTGAACTTTCAGTCCCGAAAAAGAGAATCCCAAACATTCACTACATACATATGTCTGTGATTACTTCTGACCACAACAAAACTTTCAAATCAAAGTGGAAAATAAGAATGTAGGAGTTTGTTTCTCCATCTTGCAACTTTGTTATAAGTACACACAAACACATTAATATCAACTTCACCAAGCAGGACACAAAAATTGTATGTAAATGATGGTTACAATTATGTAAAAATTGTAAATGAGAAAAAGATAGGAGGCCAGGAATCCACTAAAATTGTAACAGCGGTTATGCCAGGGTTACAGAGCCAGGGGTCTCTTGCTTGCCTTTTTGTTGACTTTCCAGATGCCCTTCAGTGTGGGGATACTACTGTAATGAAGAGTCTACTGCTCTCTTGTCTTCTTTACTGAACACCCCCAAAAGACTTTACTCGAAAAATACATAGTGATCAACATGCAGTTTATTGGCAGTTTGGTAGGAGAGGATTTGCATCAGAATTTGCAAGTCCCTGACACAAGCTGTTCTCCAGCATCCCTTTTGTGCTTTAGTATCAGGAAAGCTCTTCTTCCTTCCCCTCGCCTTGTTCTTACAGCACCACCTTCTTGCAGCCTTACTGCTGTCGCCTTTAGCCTCCAAAACACCATGCGTCTCCCATCAATTTTCTTCCTCTTGAAACTAACTAGGAAGGTTTAACTATGCCTTACATTCTGCCTCTAAATTTGCTTATCAAACCCATCCCATCAAAGCACTCAGGACACAAATGGACTTTGGAGTCACCAGTAGCCACCCTCATTATGTTTCTGTGAGTGTAAACCGGCATGATATTCCGAGAAGAAAATACATCAATCTCTCTCAGAATTTGGCCTAAAATCCCACAGTTAGAAATTCATTCTATGGAATTAGATCACCGAAGATCACCAGTGGAAAATGTAAATGATATTTATTGCAACAGCATTTGTTATAGCAAAAACTGGAAATATAGGAAGTATCCAGCACTATGTGTACATGTGGTCAGTCGTGTCAGACTCTTTGCGACCCCATGGACTGTAGCCCACCAGGCTCGTCTGTCCATGGGATTCTCTAGGCAAGAATACTGGAGTGGGGTGCCCCACTCCAGGGGGTGTTCGTGACCCAGGGATCAAACCCGAGTCTCTGCATCTCCTGTATTGACAGGTGGATTCTTTACTACTGCACCACTTGAGAAGCGTCATCCACCAATATGGCACTGGTTTAAACAGTGTATCCATGGGAAGGACTATTACACAGCTGCTTGAAAAGAGTGAGTGAGAACATGCTAATCCAGAAAGTGCTCGAGATTTGTATATCTATGTATATATAATAAATAATAAATATCCATGTGTATATATATTAAAGTCAAGATATTAAACAATCTTTAAGGATTTTTCAGAGGGTGAAATGCAAGCTATATACTAAACCAGAGGTCCCCAACCTCTGGGACCTAATGCCTGACAATCCAAGGTGGAGCTGATGTAATAATAATTGAAATAAAGTGTACAATAAACATAATATACTTGAATCATCCCAGAACCATCCCCCACCCCACCCCCAGATCCATGGAAAAATTGTCTTCCACGAAACTGGTCCCTAGTGCCAAAAAGCTTGGGGACCTCTGCACTAAACCAGACCCTAAAAAGAGAAAGCAAGTCTATGGAGGAGTACAGTGGGTCCTACCATGAAGTCGCTGGGCCTTTATCAGCTGCAGACGGGGAAGTGGGGCTAACCTTTCCAGCCCAAGTACTGGGCCGGCCATGTGATCTTTCAGGAGATACATTAGTAGTGCAAGCAGCTGATGTGGCCAGCACAGCAGGTAGTCACAAAAGATAGCAGATCATTTTTGCACAGCTGTCCTCAGGTTGTCCTGCTGTGACCCACACAGGGCAGCACCGGGGCCAGGACAGGGGCAGGCTGAGACTTGCCACAGGGAGAGGGTCTGGTGAGTTCTGCCACGCTGTGTACTTTTCATTGTTTTGGCCTTGTGTATTCCTGTTTCTTGGGGAGAAGCCAGATGGACCTGATTTTCTGGTGAGTTACCGTCACACATGACCTGTGTTCTTCAGCTTCTTTCATTGTATCGCTTTGAGATGCTGAAATATCACCCCTGCATTTTAACAAATAGCACCTGGACGGTCTCATCTTGTTTCTTTGTGAAGCAATCGCAAAACACTTTAGTAAAAAAAGATTTATGACAGCTCTTCTATTTTTTTCTATTTTATATGTCTGCTAAATTCCATTTTTTAAAAACATTATAGAGAAAGCCACTGGTGGAATTGCAATGTCTAGAAACGTTAACGTCTCCGTAAAAATAAGGCCACTCGAATCTTGTTAAACTGATATTGTATTCGTTGTGCTTCTTAATGCCCACGTTCATTCCAAAGGACTTATAAAGTGAAATCATCAAGAAGTTCCCAGCTGCACAAGTCTTTTGAAACTTTTCTGTTGTAACAGAGTCTGCGTTACCCATTACAAAAACATGCAAGGGAGCTTAAAGATAGTTTAACAAAAAGACTAGAAACGGAGAATATCCAGGTGGCTTTTTAAGTGTGGAACATAATAAAACAGTGTTTGGAAAGTATGATGCCAAGATATAATAACTAGAAAACAAAAAAGTCCATTTATAAGCTGAAGTGTAACTTTCAATCATAAATAGAAGAAATGTCGACCATGCAAGGAGGGGAAATAACATGAGCACTTAATATGTAACAGACTAAAAGCCTTCAGACGTAGAAGAGCAATAGGACAGTATGTACTGGGCCCGTCCTTCTGAAGCTCTGATCTAAGGCTTTGAGTTACACTCTCTATCAGTCAGGGCCTCCTCAAGGAAGAGAAATCACTTGACTATTTAAAACAGAGGGCCTGATACAGAAAACTAGTCACCCAGGGGAAAGCAGAGCTGAAATGCCCAATAGCAAGACAGGGAGGCAACCCAGAGGTTAACACACCATCCCTGGGCCAGACTGAAGATGCAAAAGGCAAAGATAATCACAGAGGAACCATAAGTGTCCCACTGTTGATCAGATGTTCCCAGGGACAGAAAGGGAGCAGGAGAAATACCCTGGCTTCTCCCTCCTTCCTCCCCCTATCTCCTGCTAGTATCTGCCTGGCCACTCACAGCTTGGGAACTGGCCCCACCGGGTTCATCGCTGCCACAGTACAGAAGAATAGATTCCAGGACAGACGGATCCAGGACCAGCACAAATATTGCTACATTAGTGGATGCACACCCTTCCTCCAGTATGTTCAGGGGAGAGCTTCCCTTGAAGGGACATGTACCACACCAGGATGACCAGGGACTCTGTCCTGCACATGATACTTCACTCAAAGCAAGTAGATTCACCCCTGACTTCTCCCTGTGTCTTGACAGAGTTGCTCTGCTGCATTACTTAAAGTAATATTTCAGTTTGGTCATACACATTTTTAAAGGGCTCATTTGGCTTGTAGTCTGGATGTCCTGCTGTAATTAATCCACTGGCCTTAGGGCAGAGCACACTTCATAACATCAAGGGCAGGTTAAGTGGAAGCCCAGCTGGGCAGTTGTCCGTGACACCAACCAATGAGAAATGCTAAGACATCAATGGGACGTTAAAACATCTCAGGAAATGTCACTAGCTGGAGAGAAAAAACAAACAAAAAAATCCTTGCATTACCCCAAATTCCTCCAAAGGAGAAAGAACTTACTTAGCTGGTTGAATATTGAACCCACTTTCAGACACTGCCTCGTCCACACCCTCAGCCTAAAACTGCTCTTGAGAACAATCAGGAAGCCAAATCCAAACAGTAAAGGAAATCTGTTGGCTCATATAATTTTAAAAAAAGATGAGTCAAGGTGACCTTCAGGCAAGTCTTGATCTGCAGCCCAGTGATATCCCCAGGCCCGTGCCTTCCTCATCATTAGCTCATGGTTGTAGGAAGACTCCCAGTGGTCTGTCCATGAGGTGAGAAAAGCCCTCTTCTCTCAACACGAGATCTTCAGGGTCACCAACAATTATTGGCCAGGCTTGGGCTTCTTGGGAAATACAGTTTCCTTAAAAATGAGTGTTTCCTCCCCATTCGTCTGGTCACTAATGCATAACTTAAGGTATTTGAAATGAATACAGGGAGTGAGAGGACTCAGGACTAAGCTTACTCACATTTATGAGAAATTCCCACCTTCCTGCTTTCTCTGGCACCTACCTCAGCTTCTGAAGGAGAATTAGGTTTTCCAGCCTTGAGAGGCTTCAGATGTCTGGGCCCCCAGACACCATGGATGGCCAGTTCCCTTAAGTATCTCTTAGCAAAGTCAAACGGTAGAAACCTTTTAAACATAGTGGTAAGGACTGCTTATAGCTCAATTTAAATTCAAAAGGAAACATAAAGAATAAAAATAGGTTATAAACATTTTATTTTCACTCATCCATTCATCAGTGTTTTGGCATGAGGCCAAGGCCTTTTCTTCAAATGTGAGTCTTTTCTCACATTAAACCTTAGATGTAATGCATTGAGGCATAAGATTTAGTTTCTTCTATTCTTGTTTTCTTTTAATGTGTAGTGAGAATTTAAAGGAACATGTGATGTGAGGAGAGAAAAATCCTTTAAAATTTTTACAATTTCCCCCAATTTTTATAGTTTGAGAGCAATTTTTAAGCTGTTGATTTTTATCAAGTCTTTCCAACCATTTAATCTAGCTTTCTAGGGCAAAAAAAAAATTTTTTTTCTCTGTTGTCACACTCATGGCTCATTGGTTTCTGTAATTCTCTATTTCTTACTAACATGAAGAATTGATGCTTTTGAACTGTGGTGTTGGAGAAAACTCTTGAGAGTCCCTTGGACTGCAAGGAGATCCAACTAGTCCATCCTAAAGGAGATCAGTCCTGGGTGTTCATTGGAAGGACTGATGTTGAAGCTGAAACTCCAATACTTTGGCCACCTCATGCGAAGAGTTGACTCATTGGAAAAGACCCTAATGCTGGGTAGGATTGGGGGCGGGAGGAGAAGGGGACGACAGAGGATGAGATGGTTGGATGGCATCACTAACTCGATGGACATGAGTTTGGGTAAACTCCGGGAGTTGGTGATGGACAGGGAGGCCTGGCGTGCTGCGATTCACAGGGTCGCAAAGAGTCGGACACAACTGAGCGACTGAACTGAACTGAACATGAAAATACAATAAATGTAACTGGCATAAATAAGTTTAGAAGAAACAAATAAATTGGGAGCTGTAAAACTCAGTTGGTGGAAACAAGTGTGCTTAGTGGGGTAAGGGCAACACCTAAACCCATGAGCATTTGGAGGACTATGGGCTTATATTAAGATGTTTTACAGAAGAACAGAACATATTAAATGGCCAAGTATTCAGTTCAGCAGACATTGGTTGAGACAGCAACTACTGCATTATGTTCCCTTTCTGCTTTCAGAAAGGCCGTCTGCAGCCTAAGTTTGTATCACTCACATAAGACCTACCTCAAGGTCACAATACATATTTAAAATCTCAAAAATCCTGATTTTTTTATACCAGATGTCAGTGCCACAGCCTTGTTAGAAATGTACTCAGAGTCTGAAAACACAGTAGGAAATATTTTAACCCACTCTTTGCCACAGTATACAAAGGTGTCAGTTGGAACAGGGAACAGGGAAGTTGTCCCTGTTTGAGATCTGTAGGATCATGCTGTTACCCTCCAGCCCACCTTGTCAGCTCACACAGTTCCATGTTTTTTAATCTATTCTTTGTAACACCTCATTTTATGGTAACAAATTCTGCATGAGTTGTGAAAATAATAGAGAAGACTTAAACTGGTTTAATCAACAAAGGAAATATATTGACTCATTTAAAAACTTCAGAGGAAGAGCAGGTTTCAGGCAAGGCTCAGAGATCTGGTGTATAGTTGCACAATCTGTGCACTGCTCAAAGGTGCCTGGGCAAGGAAGCAAGTGGGAGCTGGATCCAGCTCACAATCCATATGCCCAGGCATGGAGCTGGGTCTACCTGGAGGAAGGGGTGCTGTTTTATTCACACAAAGGAGCCCCTGTTAGCAAAGCCATGCTCCTACAGGCGGAACTTTTCCAA